>OW240913.1:188589039-188679297 GCA_933207985.1 Pelobates cultripes
AAGGACACTGAGTGCTATTCAATCTATAACAGTGAAAAAGGTTTTTGTTTTTAAATCCAAGCTTTGTGTCACCAGATCTAAGTGGTGGCACTGGTCACCGTATCCACTGTTAGCGTAACACACCCGCTTTAAGGACACTGACCGCTATTCAATCTATAACAGTGAAAAAAGTGTTTGTTTTTTTTAAATCCAAGCTTTGTGTCACCAGATCTAAGTGGTGGCACTGGTCACCGTATCCACTGTTAGCGTAACACACCCGCTTTAAGGACACTGACTGCAATTTAATCTATAACAGTGAAAAAAGTTTTTTTTTTTAAATCCAAGCTATTGTGACACCAGATCTAAGTGGTGGCACTTGGTCACCGTATCCACTGTTAGCGTAACACACCCGCTTTAAGGACACTGACTGCTATTCAATCTATAACAGTGAAAAAAGTTTTTTGTTTTTAAATCCAAGCTATTGTGACACCAGATATAATTGGTGGCACTACTGGTCACGTATCCACTGTTAGCGTAACACACCCGCTTTAAGGACACTGACTGCTATTCAATCTATAACAGTGAAAAAAGTTTTTTGTTATTAAATCCAAGCTATTGTGACACTAGATATAAGTGGTGGCACTGACTGGGGAAATGGGCACAGTATCCACTGTGAGCCTGACACAGAAGCTGGCAGCAGTGGCAGACAACTAAGTGCAATTACATTACATAGAAAAAAAAATAAAAAAAAAGCATACCCTAACCCTAACCTAGCTATGCTTTTCCCTATCTAATGAACAGCAGCTACACTTTCCCTCCTCTTACTAAGCATGCAGCTTGAGAATGAATCTAAAATGGATGCCTTCCAGGAGGTGGGAGGGTCTGCTAGGGAGGGTGTGCTGCTAATTGGCTGGAATGTGTCTGCTGACTGTGAGGTACAGGGTCAAAGTTTACTCAATGATGACGAATAGGGGGCGGGTCGAACCGCGCATATGTTCGCCCGCCATGGCGAACGCGAACATGCTATGTTCGCCAGGAACCGTTCGCCGGCGAACCGTTCGGTACATCACTAATGGCAACAGTGTAGGTTTTTCCTACATCTGAGGCCCTATCTTCTATCTAGTGATAGGAGAAATGACACAGTAAAATCTTTTTATTAACCTGCAGTAGTATAAATCCTAAGCTTCAACATTTTGGACTCTAACGCATCCCAACGTGTTCTTAGTTCTGCTGAGTCCTCATTGTCCCGTGGCTATGGTCACCCTGGCCCATTGGGTAAAATGGATTATGACATTGGCTGACATAGACACTTTAATCACTTCAGTCACTTACGGAGCACATTTTACGTGAGGAGCCATGGTTTCTAAGGCATTCTCTTTGTGTTGCAGACTGGAAGACCTCCTATGAGCTGCAGTTAAGTCTCGGGAGTCTACTTTAGAGATTATTTTCAGCCAACCTCACATTTTTCCTATACAGTAATTTCACAACTTTGAATTAGCATGTCATAAGGCTCCATGTCCTTTAATAAAAAAGCCCAACTGATCAGATGTTTTCTTATTCCATCCTGCCTTTAATGCTATTGATGTTTTTTTGGTCAGTATGATGGGTATCACGTCTTTCATTTACTGTTTGCCTATGTTGCATGCTAATCATAAGTTTGTTTTCATATTGTTTGAGGTTGAATATCTCATATATTTATGCTATTAGTATTTTGAATTTGTTTTTTCATATCCATGATCATATTTTACCACTCAGTTCCCTTTTACTTTCAGCTTGAAGTCTCGTTCCTGCTGTACATGAGCCTGTTCTACTCTGGTTAAGGTCGATACATTTTCCAGATATTGTCCTTGTTGGATTTTCTCTCATCACCGAAGATTATTGTTTGTTTCTTATGTTTTGCTTGCATCTGTTTTCATTATATTATTTAGCAGCATGTTCAAGAAAAAGAAGTGTCTTACAAGGATACTCTACTGCCCAAAAATAAAATAAATAGAAATGACTGTTTATTAGATATACCCCAAATATAAACTTGCATGCATTTAATTATGCATTTTTTCATTGCTGGTATATAAAAATAGCTTGCAAAACCTGAAGTTCTCGTCTGCTGCCTTTGCAAGCCCTCACCTTCTAACCCCACCCAGACTTTCTGTAGCTGTCCAATTACAGGCTTCCCAATGCAGTACAATGAGAAGTCTTTGAAAGGCAGGTGCTCTGGGTATTTGCTGCCTCTTGAGTTTAGATCCACTGAGTTAAACAAACCATTAAGGGACATTATCTGCTGCCTGCTTCAAATCCAGGGGGTGTAACCAGTTGAATTTATAAAATTGTAAATTTCTATGGAAATCTGCACTTTTTGCAAAATGAGAAAAAAAAGAAGACACACTTAACACGCTAAACTGCTGGAGGTGTATGAAGTGTTCCTTTAAAGTCACTTAGGAGGTTATATGCTATGGGATGTTCTCATTAGCTATTATGATGTTATAGTTAATCTTTACTTATGATAATTTTTTTTTATTGAATTTACAAAATCCTTTCTTTGCTGCTGATGAAATAAAGAAAGAGATAAGCATAATATTTGTCTCTGTGTCTTTAATAAAATCATGACTATTCATAACACTCAGATCTTACAGCACAGTGTGTTTTTTTTTTTGTTTTACCTTCTTAGCTCCTGTTTTGTTAATCAAGCTTTAATCATACACGTGAGACTGTGGCAGACTCTATCAGGATATTTACAGAGAAGTAGAATGATAATTATAAATTAAATACACTTTGCAAAAAAAAAATATATATATATCTGTAGACTTCTTTTTCAGGAGGTGTGTAGAACAGGCCTCCCAACTTTCCAGTTTAGCACCCTGGTGTCTCACATCTGGGGTCACTGTGGTACTGTCTTTAAGCAGCACAGTACTAGTACATGATTAGATGTGCTCACACTATTATATGGTAATAGGACCATGGTTTCAAGCATGCTAGGCTGACATGCGGCTTCAATGGGTGGCAACCGATCCAATGTGAGTGCCTCTAGTGAGACAGTTTGCTCCACTGGCAATACCTCTCAAGGCCCACCCATATCCAAAATCCATACTTCTCAATGTTGGGAGGTATGGTAAGGAAGCTCTGTGAGACACAACTAGGGGAGGTGTGACCACAGCTTCATAAACAAAGTATTTTCACTCCTAAATGGCAGAGAATTGAGCAAGGAGCGTGCAAGGGCCTGATCTATACACCAAAACTGTTTAAGATAAAGCTGTTTTGGAGCTTAGATTGTCCCTTTAAATAAAGCAGTAGGGGAATAAAGAGGCTATACAGACATGTTACTGTAATTTGTGTGTAATGAAAAAAGGTTTGTTATTGGTTGATTGTGGAGTAGGGCTGCACTGCAACTACAGCTAGTGCCAATCATTCATTTGGTAAAAAGATGTTTTAAACATAAACTAGATGGGAGCAATAGGGTCCAAGTAGTCCACAGGAGACCCAAAGACAACTCGTTAGACAGTCTAGAAATACATGATAGGCCATACTGTGCCTTAAATGTTCTATATGTTATTAAAAGAAAAAAATGTTGGTATAGTAAGCTATTGTGTTATGAAATAACAAAGGTAAACATTCAGGTAATAAACAGAGGTAAACATTCCTCTTTAAAAGAAAGAAGCAGACTTCAGGCTTGAATTCAAAAAAGTTTTAAAATGAAAGCATACAAAATATATTGGAATTGGCATTTGCAAAACAGGACATTTAGTTTTCAGTCAGTATATAAAATAACATTTCATATTACAAAGCATATTCATATTTAAACAAAGCTCAAAACCCATTAAGCATATTTAAAAAATGGAACAAGGCATGGTATGCCAAAAAAAATTCTTTAATGTTTGGGAATGTTACCTACATTTGCGCCAGAGGTTTGGTCAAAAATCATTCTTGCATTAATTATTCTGTTTTGCCCTTAGGCTGGGGCAGCTATATACAAAAACTGTCTGGAAATGTATTTTGACAGAGCCACGTGTGATATTTAGGGCGTTTTCATATTCCTGAGGTTGATGGAATCATACAGTACATAGGTTTGGTTGTACTGTTTCACTGAGGTAATATAACTTGGTCCCATGGCTTGTAACTTTATAAGGTATTAGTTCTCATTTAGCAGTGATGTTTAATTATGAAGAAACAGGGGAGACTGGTTTGGTTTGTCATAGTCAAACTTGCATTTTTCTCTAGAATTACATGATTTTACTATTTCATGATGAAAAGTCATGATTTTATGAAATAAACAGAGACAAGTATTGAGCTTATTTTCATATTAGCAGAGTGTGTGAGAGACGCCCGAGGTAAACCCCAAAAAGGTCAAATTTTTTAGCCAAAATGTTTTTAAACCCCAGCAAAGGGCTTCAGTTGGCTTTAAAAACCTGTCAAAATAAGCTGCTGGACATATCTGGTCCCTTAACCAAACTGTTTGAGCTGGTTCATGCCACTATTTGTGACAACCATCCGATTGATCTGTACCTCTTACGGGGATGGGCTCAACAGGTCATTTGTCTGGTGGGGATTGTAAACAGATCCCTGGCCATTGAGAGAAGGAAGGCAATCCTTTTCAAGATTGAGCCTAAACTCACAAACTTGAGTAAAGATGTGAAATGGGTAAATATGCAGAGCGTTTGATTTTTGGAGGGTACTACATAAGGGACAGATATGGGAGCCTTAACGGCTCTCGACAAGGTGCATTCAGCCTAGATGCTCTGAGTTGTCTTAGTAAGGGGTTGCCTAACCCTTAACGGAGAGCGCTGGGTGATATGGTTGGTAGGAATCCACTCTAACAACCGCAGTATTTTGAGTCAAAGAGTGGATCACCTAAGGGGTCCACAAGGATGTTAGCCTATGATACAGATTTAGAATAAGAAGATAAAGGGGTGGAGCCTGACCTTGAGAAGGAGCTTTACTTGAAATCATTTTAAAAGTTGGATATTCAGGTGCTAATTTTCCCATCCACCCGAGTTTCTATCAGAATTCACCTTTATGAACCCGACCACAGTGATATATGCTGTTCTTTCACAATCCCAAAGGGAAATGGCTGAAATGAAGATCAGGGGCTTATCATCTGCCCTCGGACCATGACTTGCCTGGCTTGCTAGGTGGTATTAAGTCACACAGAGTGCCCGAGGTGGGATTTACATGCAGCACTCCACAGCATGAGCCTACTTTTTACATGGGATGACGATCTCAGAAGCCACAACCTGACTTCAGAGCCCTTCTTCAGAGGCAGCTCCATCATAAATGGTGGATGTCCCAATGGGCCTTACGAAGGCCAAATCACCCCAGTGGTCTGAGCACACTCCACAGGAGCTGGGACTCAGGATTTCTATAACCTTGTAGCGGAAATAAAAAATGTATAGGCGGCAATTTTTAAGGCAGACAAAAAGTTACAAACCGGTTGAAGGCCCCAGAGAAAACCTTGAAAACCTCAAACACCTTACAAGCAACGCACTATGCTCTATCACTCAATCATTATATCAATAGATGAAAGGTCAAGGTGCAACCACCTGAAGATCAGGGGCATACCTGATGCTGTCACATCGGAGTCACCTAGTGGCCTCAGTCTTACCACCAAATCAGGCCAAAAAAATTCTCTGGATGGGATTTATCTTCAACCTAAGTCTGGCAGAGCTCCTGCCTCTGTGGTGAGAGATGTGATCATCTGTTGTTCACAAGATAAACTAATCCTGTTGTTTGCACTGCAAAGCAAGACACCTTTAAAGGTTCCAATCTCTCATTCTAACAAAACCTCATCTGGTCAACTTTACAGTGGCTCAGGTCTCTGAATCCTGTTATTAGTCAAATGAGTGTGACTAGAATTGAATACAAGTGGATGTCACCCAGGTTCCCAGTGGTGACACACAATGGGATGGTGCACAAAATATCTACACATGCGGAGTCTCCTACTATCCTCAGGGCTTGCCTGTCTCTATGATTGTTCCTGAAAGGCAGCCTGGCAAGCATATTTGGGACTCTTTTCAAGTTGTTCCTTTTTTTCCTGTAGGCCATCAGACCCCAAAACCAGGGATGTGATATTGCTGTGGGTTAATGTGACCATATACTGTTCAAGTTCTTTTGTTTATTTTTCACTAATCTTTATACCATTTATGTTACATGTTATGTACTCTAGATATTGCCTCTTAGGAGGCGTTGCTGTACCTAGCTCTCCATGCTCAGGTGCTCTGATGACAAGTGCCTTAGCCTTTTCTTAGTTGGTGTCTAGCTTCGCAACTACTTAATCCATCCTTCCCCCCACAACCCTTTTGGTTAGAGGTACCACTAGCAGAAAGCCCGATCCTTCTCTCCGAGTTATTGCCATACCTGATATTTACTAATTTTATCAGTCTAGTTCACTAAGATTTATATTGCCATTCAGGTTGTTCTTCCTTCGCAGTAGATTCTTCCTGAAATGTGTTTTTAATACTTGGTGTTTATTGACTCATGCATACCATTCTGGTTAATAGTTGCTGTACTACACTGCATATTTGTCAATGTTTTTTTTAACTGTTTCTTGCCAAGTATTGGTATATAAAAGAATAAAAATTGGTTGACAAAAAATAAAAGAAAGATTGAGCCTGAGTGGGGGCAGAACTATGAACTGGGGGTCACCCACATAATCTGCACCAGGAGAGCTGCCAACAAATCCTATTTCTGATTTGTTCCAACCCTCCTCATTAAACCCAAAATCAGATTCTGAGTCAGTATCATGTAGTGCTCTAGCACTTTTCCATTTCTGCGTCCAGCTTGCCTGAGGTGGCAAGGCTCTTTTGTATCATTCTCATGTACACATAACAGGGCTACAAATTATGTTAAAACCCCTAAATTTTTAAGTGTGGGTATAGAAGGAAGCTTACTTGGTGTACGAAAACTAGCACAGATCTGTGTCTGCATGTAAGGAGCGAGCTTCAAGGTAAATTTAGTCAAGGCAACTGCTGCCTCTTACTTTATTATGGGAACTAACATACTATTGTAATAAATGGGATGCCTTTAAAAAATATATTTTCTATTTTAATATATTGACATATGCTTTGTGAAGGTCTCTGGTGTAATAAGCTATCTGGTTTCACAATGGAATTCCATTTACATTTTTGTCATTTTGGAGGTTGTCATCAATGTGTACATTGGGTACAAATCTTTACTATAAAGGTTTCAAGGGTCATGTTATCAGAAGATCAGAGTAAATAACATCTAGGTGTAACCATGGAAGTATGTGTTTTCCCAAGCCATCCTGTCTCTAAAAGAAGTCCAGGTCTGCTCCCAACCTACCTAGAAAAACCAACCCTAACTGCTCACATCTTACACAATGTTACAGTATAGCTGGAGGGAAAAGATCAAAGGGAAAGACTTGTGTAAAGACAGAACTCTCTGGAAAAAAGGAGCTGGATAAACCACTTTTGGGAGGGAAAATGGATTCTGGGACTTGTAGTTAATGACTGCAAGAATCAGTCTTTAAAAGGATAACAGCCAATGAGGGCTCCTCTCCTCTTTTCTCTCTTTGTCTTTTTTGGAGAGGACAGCGCAGCAAGCAGTGGTGCTATGGTGAACTGAGAGAGACTGTACCAGACTACCAAAGATGAAGGCGCAAGGGGAAGATCCTCATTTAAATGTCTGTGTATTGCCCTTTTACTATGTATCCTTTGATTATGTACTGGATATGCTTACAATGTGTAATGTGTATATCCTTCTAAAATCTGTAACAGTATCCTAAATTAATATTTACAATACATAGAAACATAGAAACATAGAATGTGACGGCAGATAAGAACCATTCGGCCCATCTAGTCTGCCCAATTTTCTAAATACTTTCATTACTCCCTAGTCTTATCTTATAGTTAGGATAGCCTTATGCCTATCCCACGCATGCTTAAACTCCTTTACTGTGTTAACCTCTACCACTTCAGCTGGAAGGCTATTCCATGCATCCACTACCCTCTCAGTAAAGTAATACTTCCTGATATTATTTTTAAACCTTTGTCCCTCTAATTTAAGACTATGTCCTCTTGTTGTGGTAGTTTTTCTTCTTTTAAATATAGTCTCCTCCTTTACTGTTTTGATTCTCTTTATATATTTAAATGTTTCTATCATATCCCCCCTGTCTCGTCTTTCCTCCAAGCTATACATGTTAAGATCCTTTAACCTTTCCTGGTAAGTTTTATCCCGCAATCCATGAACCAGTTTAGTAGCCCTTCTCTGAACCCTCTCTAAGGTATCAATATCCTTCTGAAGATACGGTCTCCAGTACTGTGTACAATACTCCAAGTGAGGTCTCACCAGTGTTCTCTACAATGGCATGAGCACTTCCCTCTTTCTACTGCTAATACCTCTCCCTATACAACCAAGCATTCTGCTAGCATTTCCTGCTGCTCTATTACATTGTCTGCCTACCTTTAAGTCATCAGAAATAATCACCCCTAAATCCCTTTCCTCATATGTTGAGGTTAGAACTCTATCAAATATTATGTACTCTGCCCTTGGGTTTTTACGTCCAAGATGCATTATCTTGCACTTATCCACATTAAATGTCAGTTGCCACAATTCTGACCATTTTTATAGTTTACCTAAATCATTTGTCATTTGGCTTATCCCTTTACATTTTATTATACACTTTATTATACACTTGTGTTTGTGTCTTATTTGTCACACATTCCCTAAAAGAATATTCTTGTAAGAGGGTCATAATTTCTTACACTATATGCTTTTGAGATAGTCAATTTGCTCTTCCAGAACTGAGAAAGTGAATCAGTTCTCTCTTGTTATGGTCTCGCAGACCATAGTCTTTTTTATTACTTTTATGACCCTTCCAGAGACATAGTGTAAGGTTAATAATGCTGAAAACTGACCCCTCCAGTACTTGCATCATATTCAATTAAATTTTAATGCTTACATGCAACCTCTCCAATAGTTGTGTCTTTCTGCCATTGATGGAGGAAGCAGCCGTCTTGTGTCATTTTATCACAAGATGCTCCGTGAATCATTCTACCACACACATTCTAGGTGGATGGGTCTACAGATGCCAGATCTACACTGATCGGCTACAACATTAAAACCATTGAAAGGTGATGTGAATAGCATTGATTATATTGTGTTGGAAGCAAGAAAAATGGGCATGCAAAAAGATCTGAGTATGTTTGGCAAAATGGTGATAGTTAGACAACTGTGTTCCCAATATGCAGTGGTTAGTCAGAACTGGATGATGGAGCAATGGAAGAAGGTTGCTGCATCTGATGAATTGCGTTTTCTTATAGATTAGGTGAATGGCTGGGTGCATGTGCAGGGGAGAGAAATAAATAGAAATAAAAGATACTGGATATATGAGTTAGACACCCTTTATCTTAAAGGGTAGAGGCTTAGTCGTCACTGATCTCCGTTATGGTTCTTACTTTAGGATCATTATATAGTTTTTGTCCACTCCCACTGGCTTCCCTTGCTTTTATGTCACTTATGTTGCGAGAACAATCGGAATTGTTTATGGAATCTCTGGCCAACAGCTCAAACCGTACACACTTGTTTGGGACTTTGGATCCTAGCATTAATCATTATCCATCTCTACATACACGATGAAGACTCCAGACATAAATTTGGGCTGCCGTTCTTGGAATTAATTTTGTGTCTAGTGTTTAGTACATTATGTTTTCTTTTTTGGTTACTATATATATTCTTATTTGGAGATTATGTTGGATCAACCGTAACAGAAAGCTGGGACTGGAGGAGACGTTTTGAGGTGACATTTGACGCAATATGCCATCGGTTCTGGAGCCTTATACACAATCGCCCTCACGCCTTCACCCCTTGAGATGCACTGCCACCTCCAGCCATTGTACTGGCTCACCCTACCTCTTCTGGGCTGGGGGCTCACCGGGTTTCTTATCCTCCCTGCCGTCCACCCACCCGGAGATCTTTCTGCACCAGGGAGCTCCTGCGGGCCCGCGATCCCACCACCAGGAGTGAGCGGATCACTGGAAAATGGGCAAAGGCCCTCATCACTGCCTGGGCCCGAGTTGGAGTGAGGCCTTGGTGCATCGGCCCCAACGTGTATGCCTACGGGCTGCCTCTTATGTGCTTAGCAAAGGCAAGTGCGGATCCTGAGTCCAGAATGGCAACCATCGGTACATCCTGGCTTCCACGTGGCATTGGCTGATCAGAGTCACCAGTCCCTCACTCGTATGCTAACCTTAAAGCTGGCTAAAGTGTTTGCCTCTCTACTTATTTGATAGCACTTACCCATGTCAAGAGAGCCATATTTCCTACTTGTCTGCAACCAGTGCAATTGTTATAATATGCTTAGTATTTAACTTTGTTTTATCTTGTTTGCACTGTGCAATTTTGACGTGCTTGTCCAGCCTGTTAACTTTAAAACACAAAAAAATTTGGCTGATTACTTTAAGAGTGTATTTTATTATGCACATCTATTGTATTTTTGCTATGCCTAATGCAGATATAACTCCTCCATTTTTTTTTTGCTGTACTGTACCTTGCATTGCCTCAATAAAATAAATCAACTAATTACAAAACGTTGTCCTACATCATCTTTACTTGCCCACGTAGAGGACCAAACCATACATATTAAAATTTAAAACAAGTAAAAAAAAACAGTCACTTATGAATCTCCATAGTAGCATTTCCCATAGTTGTATTGATAAATAGTTATTCAACTAAGCATCTCTATAAGTAGTATGTATACGCTCTCCTTAGCCCTTGGCTTATCATTTTTGTAGGTACATCAAGGTACTGAAAGAAAATAGCATAACAGAAATATCAGTGCATGCATACACACAAAAGCTGTCATACCCATAATATCTCCGTAGTATCAGAATCTACTAAACATGGGTATTGGTAGGTGGCAGATAGACTAAGGGCATCAACCCAAGAGTAAATGTTATGTTATCTTACATATACTAACGGAAACCCCCCTCACAAGAGCATGACTATACCACACCATTTCACCTTAACATGTTCTGTAAATCACATTATGATACCGAAACCATAGCATTAACACACAGTGCTGTATAATTCATTTCAAAGGTGATGCACTTTCACAAATTATATAATTGGAGATTCCATTTATCGCTCAGTATTACAGTGGACGTGGGGCTAAAAATTACATGGGGCCAGAATTAGACCCAGTGCTTGCAGGACCTCACTCAGGGATCCAGTCCCTATCATGCCCCTACCTGGTGTGGGCATAAGCCTCCCTTATACTGTTATGGGGGTCATATTGATCCCATATGTTTTGAGGCCTTGATTAAGTTACAGCCAATCACATTTATTAGCAGCTTTTAGGCTCCAGATAAGCAATTTAATTGATTGGATCAATTACATTGCTGACATTTAAAGGACCACTCTAGGCACCCAGACCACTTCAGCTTAATGAAGTGGTCTGGATGCCAGGTCCTTCTAGGGTTAACCCATTTTTTTATAAACATAGCAGTTTCAGAGAAACTGCTATGTTTATGAATGGGTTAAGCCTTCCCCCTAATCCTCTAGTGGCTGTCTCATTGACAGCCACTAGAGGCGCTTGCGTGCTTCTCACTGTGATTTTCACGGTGAGAGCACGCAAGCGTCCATAGGAAAGCATTGTAAATGCTTTCCTATGCGACGGGCTGAATGCGCGCGCAGCTCTTGCCGCGCGTGCACATTCAGCCCAGGAGGAGGATCGGAGGAGGAGAGGAGGCAGAGAGCTCCCCGCCCAGCGCTGGAAAAAGGTAAGTTTTTAACCCTTTCCCCTTTCCAGAGCCGGGCGGGAGGGGGTCCCTGAGGGTGGGGGCACCCTCAGGGCACTATAGTGCCAGGAAAACGAGTATGCTTTCCTGGCACTATAGTGGTCCTTTAAGACATAATTGGGAGCCTAAAAATATGTTTGAATATTAGTGAAAGAACAAGAGAGGAAATATTAGAAATGGGCTAAGCCCATATCAAAATTCCAGAAGAGCTCCTGATAAAGGCGTGTGATCGCGCCGAAACGCGCGTCGAGCATTAGTCGTGTTTTATTTTAATACTGGGGGATGCCGACTTTATGTTGGGGGATCTAGTTTGAGTTTTACCGGGTCCTCTCAGCTGGAATCATCTTGTCAGGAGTAGCTAGTGGCAGCAGTAGGAGTTAGGAATAGCGTCATCCGAGAGACCATCTAGTCAGTGACTCAGCGTTAGGCTGCCTCGAAGCAGCAGCCAACTGTTTATACAGAAGTCTACTACAGTGTATGCAGACGTAGACTTTCTATACGGATATAGAAATTTAAGTGCTTCTGAAGCACCAGTGTACAGTTTTTATATAGGAGTCCATTCTAGGGAATGCAGATGTGGATGGGGTTTATTATCTAAGTGGTTTTTGTTTGTGGGATATATATTTTTTTGTTTGGCAGCTGCATTTATAAATTTGGGGTTTGAATTTTTAACCCATCTTATTACTAAGAGACAACTGCACATTAACCCCCCAGGTTCAATCCTAACCACTTATTGAGCATTCTATATATATCTATATATACATTGATGCTTTAACAGGTGTATTGAGACATCGACTCTAGTATGGTTTCCATCAAACTAAGTACTATTTGTGCTTATTTATTAACTCTACCCATACTCCCATAAGGATACACTTGGATACTAGTAACCATATAGTGTATATATCTGTATAAAGGCTGCTATTTATCTACTGACTAGACACCTTTTGCTTAATCTCCAAGAAGTAGCAGGGATAATTATATTTCCACTCAACCTCCCTCCAGACTCTTTTCTATTTGCAACAATTTAGAATAACTTTATACGATAGATTTATATTCTATGGATACTATTGATTTAATTCTAATCTGTATGCCTAAAAATATATAAGAGTCTATGACAATTTGTGTGGATTTTTCGATATATAGGGAGTGGCTTTGTGATAATCTATACTCAATATTATACTCTCTAGTGCAAATTTAAGCCTAAGAGACTTTAGCCACTCTATTACCGTTTGAGGATACCCACACTGCATCTACCCAGTTTTTATCTCACTTGTTTTTTTCACAAGTATTTCACTATTATTACACTTTATAGTTTTTTTGTTTTTTGTCTATATGCGGCTTAATAAAGGTTATACCCAATAATTATTTTACCAACTTTATGAGATATCTTTTTGTGTAATGGATGTCCAATTTTTCCATCTCTAATGGAACAACCATTTCACTTTAGCTCTTTTCTTTCACTTTAAATGTTTGAATATTAAATCTGATACCTATATTTAAAAAAATGGCAGTTTCGGTGATTCAGTTCCCTTGTATGGGCTACACAATCCAGGTCAAATCCCCTTATTGAATTTGACACCTAAAAGTAGCTGATAAATGCATTTTTTTATATATATTTGCCCACTGGCAGCACTGGCAGCTAGTGGGTAAATAGTTTAAAACAAATCCAAATTTCAAATACTCCAATATTAGGATAAGGGAAATTTTAGACCTTCCTTATGCACCCACTTACCATTCCGACCAGTGCCTGCTTATTGTCATCAAAAACCAGTGGCTAGACAGCTGTTGCTGCCCAGTCACTAAATAAAATAAAGGGTGGACCTTGCACAGCTACCCCCACCCCACCCTCACCCCCACCCCCACCCAAGCCCTCACATTGTGGCATCAAAAACAATGCTTTTGGTTGAAGCAAACCTTTAATTGAACTGGGGTTTATTCACTATTCACTAAAATATAGTGAATTAAAAACAAAATTGCAAAATGTCAGCCAAAATTCTCCCTCCCTCACAGCTAGGCTATTATAGCCTACATTTTGCAAATCAGTGTTAAAGGGACACAGTAGGTACCTAGACCACTTCATCTCATTGAAGTGGTCTGGGTGCACTGTCCCTGTCCTCTTAAAGGTACACTACTGGCACCCAGACCTCTTCAGCTCATTGAAGTGTTCTGGGTGCAGTGTCCCTGTCAGTGTAACTCTGCAATTGTAATTACTGCAAATATTGAGAAACTGCAATAATTACCTTACAGGGTTAACTCCACCTCTAGTGGTGGTTAGCTGGTCGTCTAACTGATGCTGGACATCCTCATGCTCAGCATGAGGACATCCAGTGTCAAGCAAAACCCCATAGAAAAGCATTAATTCAAAGCTTTCCAATGGAGTAGTATGAATACAATTGCGCCGATCAAACGCTGACCCAGTGCTGAGGGACATCGGTGCTTGAAACAAGTAATGAAAAAATAGCTTTTAACCTCTTTAGCGTCACGGGAGGGGAATGGGGTGCATGAGGGAGGGGGGCACTACAGGGTACTATAGTGCAAGGAATACAACTTTGTATTCCTAGCACTATCGTTTCTCTTTAACTCTGCAATGTTAAACTCTGTAATTTAAGAGAAGCTGCAATGTTTACATTGTAGGGGTAAGACTGCCTCTTGTGGTTGTCTAGCAGATAAGCAATGCTTACTGTATTAACTCCATGAAACAATGCTGGATGTGTGAGGACATTCAGTGCCTAGAAAATCTACATAGGAAAGCATAAATTCAATGGTTTCCCATAGTGAAGTGCTAATATGTCTGCGATGGGCTGTAGGTTTCCAAATTGTTGTGACGTTGGCAGATGAGGAGTCAGACCCAGCGCTCAGGGACATCGGCACTGGAATCAGGTAAGTAAAAGTATGGTTATTAATCCACTATTTGCTGCTGGCTGGGGTGTGAGGGGATGGGCAGAGGGACACAATAGTGCTAATTTTGTATTCCTAGCACTATAGTGTTCCTTTAAGTGACCCCTTTGATTTAAAACTGTGAAAGAAGTAAAGAGAAGAATGATGATGTTACTTTTAATAGTAATAAGAATGACGATGCTGGTTTTAGTAGCATAGACAGCAGGAGTATGCAATGAACAGGAAGTAAGTCCTCCCCAAGTTGTTGCTTGGGAGGCATGCAGTTTGTTCATTCATCATTATGCATGCATTGTACCACTACCATAGCAGCCTCACAAACACAAAAATCAATATCTTACAATAACGCTTTTGTTATCAAAACCAGAATGGATAGACAATTAGCATGCGTTTTTACACCATATAAAGAATAAAAGGATGCTTTGTGTCTTTACATGATCACTAGACCAATTCTAAAATCACTAGAACCAACTCTTACTATATCATTGAATTATTCAGTCAGCATTGCACAGATCAGTTAATTTAATGCTTCAACTGGGTAAACTCATTGCTGTCTGAACCTATGTACAGCACATAGCATCTTAATGCAAATTAGGGAAATAAACCAGGAACAACATACAAAAGATCTATACAACGCTCACAGCAATCACATTAATTGGCAGTCCATTTATCACACTCACATGTAGATGTGGGTTAAAGAGGTTAAATCATGGTTTAAAATGTTCGAAATACAAATTCCTACACAGCGACAATGTATAATGCTTCCAAAGGTGCTTAGTCAGTGGTCCAATGAAAGGTAGCCCACAGTTGCTTTCTGTCTAGCCAACCACAGTGAGGTTGAAATAAACACCAAATGCATCTTTCATTTTGTCCAGACATTACAGTAATACAATGTTTTTCATAATTGCCTGTGTTGGTTTAGCTGTTATTAGTACAGTGGGTAAAGGAACTAAGGTTTAACAATTATGATAATGTCCACTTCAAACAGAAATCTGCAGCCTGAGAGATAGATAACAGGATGCAAATTTGGATAGTCTCTGGAATCCGTATATACTGACAGATTTGACGCTCAACATCGCTTGTCTCTTCCTGTCCCACTCGTCAGACATTTCAGCCAGCCCTTTCTAAAAAGAAGGTCCTGCTGCTAAAAGATATGGAAAAGATTCAATGGCATACAAAGGGAGTCTACTTGTTTTTCCTTAATGGTCAAGATTATCTAACTGTACTAGATGAGTACTTTATCCATCCTGATTTTGCAAACCTCCTCAGATGTTGTAGAACATGTTCTGAGCAGCCCAAATGACTTTGGAAATTTAGCAGAGGTGACATTAATGACGATATTGTCACTGGGGAGGAAGTGGCCCAGGGTTTAGTAGAGGAGAGACTTGGAGATTCTCAGCTCTGACCTTTTGTCAACTGGAGGATTTACCGTAAGACAAAGAAGGCTGTTTCAATGAAATTCCAACACACTCTTTAGGAGAATTTCAAAAATATTTTAACTTTATTAAATGCACAATATATTTTTTGTTTGGATGACCGAGCTGCTGTTAAGCCCCAAATATCTTCAAAGGAATGGGTTAAAAAAGGTATGGAATCAATATTATTACAATACTACTATAGAAGAGAAGACCCAAAGGACCCCAAATAGTTTGGACCCCAAATAGTTTTAATCAATTATGAAGCACACACCAGCATATAGTAACCATTTAAATAACGTAGGCAATTGTACACCTTCTCAACCGTTTGTGGGGTATCATTCTGTTCTGCTTAACGTCCCCTTACTGTTGGTGGCTGTTGTGGCCCAATTAGTCGCTTTTGGAGCGTGAAAATTGCTTTTGAGTGTAGCTTATTGCAGGAGTTCGTGTGGTTCACGTCCTCCCGGCTCTGCAGTCAGGTCCCGCCCCTACTTTTTTTTTTATATTCTATATGTATACCTAACACAACATTAAGAATGAATAAAATTTGCTAAAAATGAAAAAAAACTACACATTTTTAATAATTTTGCTTACAATAATTTCTATACATCTAATGCAACTAAAGAAAAATTACTTAAAATATATATAGGATCTAAATACATTCTAGTTAACTCTATAACTACTCCTAGCCCTACACAAACCATGCCAATAATACTAAAGTTTTACTAAGTCAAACTTTAAACCTACCCTAACCTTACCCCTACCGTTCCCCTATACTTAACCATACACTATGATGACACAAAGATACAAACAAACACTGACACATACAGATCCAGACACAGTTACAAACACTGACACACATTCAGATACAGATACAATGACACACATGTAGATATACAGACACACAAAATGACACATGTAGATACACAGACACACAGATGCAAACAATGACATACATACAGTTGCTAAGACACACTGATACACATACTGAGACATGCAGATGTAGACACATACATACACACACTTCCATACATGCAGATACGCAGATGCAAACAATGACACACATACAGATGTACAGACACACAGATACACACACACACAGGTGCACATACAGAAACAGATACACACTGACATACATACAGATGCACACACACTGACACATACAGATACACACTGACACACATACTGACACAGATGTACAGAAACACACTTCCATACATGCAAATACAGACACAGATGCAAACACTGACACACATACAGTTGCAGAGACACACTGATACACACTGACACACATACAGATATACAGACACACAGATACAAACAATGACACAGATACAAAACCCCTGGCCCCCACTTCTATAAAACACCTGCCCTTCACTTCTGCAAAACACCTGTCCCCCCTTTTACAAAATCCCTGCCCATCGGGCCTCTACAAAAACCCTATACCCCTTCAGAAAAAACCTTGCACAGCCCCCCTTCTACAAAAACACTGTCCAAACTACCAATACTAAAAACCTGCCTGTCTACAAAAGCCCTGCCTCCCTACAGAAAAACCAAAAGTTCCTCTTCTACAAAACCTCTTCCTTTCTACAAAAACCACAGCACCTCCCTTCTTCACAGAAAAACATGCACCCCTTCTTTACAAAAAACCCATGCACCCCCTTCTTCACAAAAAACCTATGCACCCCCTTCTTCACAAAAAATGCACCTCCCCTTCTTAACAAAAAAAACATGAATCTCCCCTTCTTCACAAAACTCCCTTCCAGTAATGTCCATTTAAAAAAAAAATAAATTAGCAAGCAGACACTCACAGCTTGCTGCTCCCTGCGCTGCAGCAATTGCTGCTCCAGCTTCAGGGCTCTTCCACCACAGTGCCGCACATAGCAGCAAAGTGGATCCTTCCGCTACTGCTCAAAATACCTTGGTGGGCAGACAGGAGTTGCACGGTGGCAGCATTGTGTTACGTGCCGCCGTGCGTCTCCACGCTCCTCCTCCTCATAACTACGGTCAACAAGGGTGGATGCAGTAATGGCACCCCCCAATTGTTTGACACCTAGGGTGGATCGCCCCCCCTCTATTAGTACGTCACTGCTGACACACATACAAATACACAGACACACATTGACATACAGATACACACACACACTGACAGACATACAGATAGATATAGATAGATAGATAGATAGATAGATAGATAGATAGATAGATACACACACACTGACACATACAGATAGATACACAATGACACACATACAAATACATCAAGGCTTGATAAATTTGCTTTGAATCTAGGAGTCATCTAAAAAAGTTAGGTCAGATTTTAAAATACAATTCTTATAGGGACACTGTGGTCCTTGTCTGCAGTTAGCACGGTCCTTTTGTGTACAAACATGCACAGTCTTTAAAAGTAACTTAATTCCAGGCACTTTATTGTTGAGCTTCACCACAGATGCAGCAGCAAACGAAAAACAAAAAAAACAATAATGTAACACAAATCCCTATAAACAAAAGCCTAGCTCATCTGATTCCCTATCACTCAGGGGTTAAACTATAACAAAATAATATTGGTTTCACCAACCTAGTGTCTTTGTCAGCTCTCAGCCTGCTGCTTCCAGCCCTTCAAGAGAGAAAACAAACATTCTCCCCTTACCTGCCTAGCAGGGAGGGGTTTATTCCCACTGCTGCAGCTGATTACCTGCAGCTGAGCAGTGGGTTGGAGACAGTCCAAAAACCCTGGCCTGGATCTATGTCTCCCAAGAAAACCACTAAACTGCGAAGTGGAATCCTGGCCCACCCTGCTCTCCAAATGCTCCACCCCAGGGGCCCATAACTAAATAATAATTTAGGTTATATACACACAGACACACACACTCCCCCTGGGGTTAAAAATCATATGCCTCTCTGAACAATTCGGTCAAAATATAAACTCCCTCACAGACCACCCCATTCACCTTATCACAACACCTTCCATGGAAATTCGGCTAGTCGAACGATAGTCGAATGACGTTCGGTGGGCAGAAGCTCACGAACAAGGGACACACACTGACTATGTTCATCAATCATTACGTTCGGTAATTCGAACGGTATTTCAACTGTTTGAAATAGACCGGCCGCACAGCCTAATTCTCTGGAACTGTTTTGGGCATGAAACCCTGCATGCAGTCAGTCAAAATTTGGGTAGGATCTGGGTGATTTTTGGATATGTTGTTCACCCAGATCAGGGCTATCAGGGGATGTAACATGGGGATATGGGGTTTTAGGGTACTTATGGGACTTTATAAAATATGTGGTTTTTCTGCCTGGAGATAATTGAGTTACATACAGTACTTTACTCAGTTATCTCCCATGCAGAGGGGAGGGATTGTGTGTAATGTGTGGAAGTGTCACCTACTGTACTTCATTGTCATTGGCTTGTAACAATTGTCATCCTGTTCAATATTTCAATATAAATACAATATTACATATAAATATGTGCACCAGGTCCTGAGACAATGGCAATTTTTTAATGGAGTAAAGTATGCCATTTTGGAAAAACGGTCAACTACCGTGAGGATGGTTGTATACCCATAGGAACTAGGCAGTTCAACAATGAAACCCATCGATAAATGAGACCATGGGATACTGGGTGTAGGAAGTGGCTGTAACAATCCACATGGAAGTTTATGAGGAACCTTCAAAACTGCACAGACAGAGCAGGCTTCTACTTAATCTTTAATATCCCTCCTGAGTGACTACCACCAAAATGACCTGGAAATGGCGGATACAGTTTTATTAATACCCAGATGCCCAGCGGTCACATTGTCATGGAATACCTTCAGCACCTCTTTCCTGTCAGGCAATGGAATAAACAATTTATCTTGAGGTTTGTTGCAAGGTGCTTGATAGCATGGAGCAAAAGGGACGATAAAGAAAGCACAGTGGATGCAATAATACACTCAGGAGAAATAATAGGGGATGTCTCTTGTTTTAGATCTGTTTCAACTTCAAATTGGCTAGACAAGGCGTCAGCTTTAACGTTCTTAGAACCGGGTCTGTAGGTGATACTGAAGTTAAATCGAGACAAAAATAATGACCATCTAGCTTGTCTAGAAGACAGTTTTTGGCATCCCCAATATATGCCAGGTTATTGTGATCAGTAATAATCAGAATGGGATCCTTGGAACCCTACAAAAGATGTTGCCATTCCTTAAGCGCTAGTATGGTGGCTAACAGTTCTCTATTACCAATGTCATAGTTACGCTCGGCAGGAGACAACTTTCTGGAGAAGTGAGAAGATTAAAGGTAAAAGCGCACACACAATACCAGAAAAAATGTTACCTGTAAAATATACAATTTTGGTAACCAATAGTGGATGTCCCTGGTATATACTTGGAAAGGACGTATATAGTGGTATGTATTACCTATATAAAAATACAATGAAATAGCAAAACATAGTGTAATCTGTATAAGATATAATAAAGGTGAATGTTGAAGAGCTGAAACCACTCACAATTTTTTGAGCCGGTTAGAAGTTGGTTCAAAACTTATACAGCATACATGTCTCATTCATGGACATAGATGAAATTTTCCTTTGGATGGACTCTCCAGACTTTCAGGAACCAGGGGTTTGGAGTAGAAAAAAGGTTCTTCCCTTGGATAAATTCTCTGATTGTAGAGTCAGGAACCAGGAGTAGAAAAAATACTTTTAAAGAAGTTTATTTCTTTTCATAAACGAAATAAAAACATGCACAACGCATTTCAACCACTAAAGTGTGGTCTTCCTCAGGTGCTGGTCAACATCAAAGTAAGCATAGAAGCAATTTATAAAGGATACAACATTAGAAGTACAATTAATTACACATGTGCAAAAAGTTAACACCCATTTCCTTATTTGGTCATAACCAGATGTGCACCGCCACCTCCAATATGGCCGCACATCCGGTTTTCGGACATCATTTGGGTGCCATCTTGGTATCCCAAAAGATAATGCAAAACAATCCATAACTCAGATCCAAAATATTTGAGTTTTTGTGGATAAATTTGAGTTTTGTCGATAAAATAAGCAGAAATTGGAGAGGGGGGAGATATAGCAAAGACTCTTAGCATTAAAGAATCCAAATGGATCTTTGATCTATGCACCTTAACCCCTAAAGGTCTTAACATCGACTTTGAAATTAATAATATTTTATAAAATATATGCTATATATTTTTTTATTTTATTTTTAGACTATATTTTTATTGAGATTACTTTTTTATAAGATTTATACCGGTTTCTCTCTTTCTTGTAAGTTTTTTAGTGGGGCATTTCATTAATTGAGACTATAGGCACTTCTTTCTATTATACACTTTTTTATATATGTAACTATACTTTATCTATATATTTGATTATAAAAAAATGTTTATGAGACTGTTTTTCATGAGATGGTAATTATTTTTATCTTTGCTTCTTTTTTCTTTATTTTTTACTATTTAATATGGGATTTGGTGTGCCATGTTTAAAAATGGCACCCTTTGCCTTCACTGGAGCATAAAAGACTATGATACACGGACTACTACAAGTAAGGAAGGAGGAATGGCAAATTTTTCAATGATCCTGTGAAACCGGAAGTGACGCGGCGGACGAAGTAACACGACACCGGAAGTGACGTTACGGACTCAATGCGGCCATTCCACGTATCCTGCGAACAGCATTGACACCAACAGGTTGTCTATCCTGTTGTTGTTGTCTTTGCTAAGTAGGTATTTCATATATTTGTGGACATTTGTATATATACTTGTTTTTTCTGTGGATTGTTTTGTATTATCTTTTGGGATAACAAGATGGCACCCAAATTATGTCCGAAAACCGGATGTGCGGCCATATTGGAGGTGGCGGTTCACATCTGGTTATGACCAAATAAGGAAATGGGTGTTAACTTTTTGCACATGTGTAATTAATTGTACTTCTAATGTTGTATCCTTTATAAATTGCTTGTCGCGGTTGATCCGTCGCGCCCGGATCCAAAATGGTGCTGACCGCGTGGTCGCGCCTAAACATAGCTCCGCCCCCGAAGTTTATACTGACGTGCGTGTGACGTCACAACGTCAACGCGCACGCACGTTTTGGGGTCAGAGGTCGCCCTCTGACCAATCAGACCTTAGAGAGGGATATTTAAATCCCTAGCTCACCCCAGTACCTTGCCCTGTCGTGGTTGCCTGTTCCTGGTTTCCTGAGAGTGCTTTATCTTTGTGAATCTGATTTCCTGGTATCCTGATCTTGGCTTTTCCCTGGTTATTCTGAATTCTGGTTCCCTGACTTGGCTTGTGTAAACGGTATTGTGTTTTTTCTGGCTTCCTTGACCTCGGCTTTCCCTTTGATCATTCTCTGTCTCTAGCGTATTAGTCCGGCCATTCTAAGGTCCGGTTTACGCTCTGTCCTTTTACTTTCCTTTTCTTGCCTATGTATATGTTTACATAGTTTCTGCGTGCTGGACCACACTAGTAGTCGTGACATTGCTTCTATGCTCACTTTGATGTTGACCAGCACCTGAGGAAGACCACATTTTAGTGGTTGAAACGCATTGTGCGTGTTTTTATTTCGTTTATGAAAAGAAATAAACTTCTTTAAAAGTATATTTTCTACTCCTGGTTCCTGACTCTACAATCAGAGAATTTATACAAGGGAAGAATCTTTTTTCTACTCCAAACCCCTGGTTCCTGAAAGTCTGGAGAGTTCATCCAAAGGAAAATTTCATCTATGTCCATGAATGAGACATGTATGCTGTATAAGTTTTGAGTCAACTTCTAACCGGCTCAAAAAATTGTGAGTGGTTTCAGCTCTTCAACATTCACCTTTATTATATCTTATACAGATTACACTATGTTTTGCTATTTCATTGTATTTTTATATAGGTAATACATACCACTATATACATCCTTTCCAAGTATATACCAGGGACATCCACTATTGGTTACCAAAATTGTATATATTACAGGTAACATTTTTTCTGGTATTGTGTGTCTGCTTTTACCTTTAATCTTCTCACTGTATTTTGGTTTCTAAGTATATGTGGTGACAATATACTTTGGTATTTTAGCTCCACCTATTATTTCCTTTAAGCGCCACCTATAATATTTATATTATATTTTCTGGAAAAGTAACCACAAGGATGCAAAGGTGCATCCTGACTCTCTCTCTCTGGGAAAGAACAGCCCCAACCCCTGTCTCGGACTTATTCTTGTTTCATATACTTTTTAACCATTGGCAATAAATGAAGCTTTTTTTACTATTTTCCTGATTTCTGCTCTGTTCATACTCCTGAATATTGAAAAAAGGAAGGCGAGGAGGATTATGTTTAGCCCCCCAGTACTATCGGGGGAGGCACCCTACAGGCGATTGTTATCCTTACATTCTGTGAGTGCATCATATTGGTGTGTCATACACTGTTTAAGAGGATACTACACTATGTTATTTTGTTTGTTTTTATTATTCTTTTAGGTTTGCAGCTGTATCCCATTTTTTTCTATATTCTATATGTCTACTAGTCAGTGACCCACTGGGAGTGTTACTTTGGGAAGCTGCTGATTAATCAATTAAGTTATTATTATTATTATTATTATTATTATGTTATTTATATAGCGCCATCAAATTCTGCAGCGCTTTACAATGGGTGGACGAATAGACATGTAGTTGTAACCAGACAAGTTGGACACACAGGAACAGAGAGGTTGAGGGCCCTGCTCAATGAGCTTACATGCTAGAGGGAGTGGGGTAAAATGACACAAAAAAAGGTAAGGATAGTATTAGACTAGTGACAGTTGCAGAAGTGGAATCAGTCAGGAGCTATTAACAGTTTAATTGATACGCTTTTATGAAGAAGTGGGTTTTTAACGATTTTTTGAAGGAGTGGAGACTTGGTGAGCATCTAATGGAGGAGGGAAGTGAATTCCACAGGAACGGTGCAGCCCTCAAGAAATCTTGAAGGCGCGCATCAGAGGTGGGAGTACGGACAGAAGATAGACGTAAGTCTTCAGCAGATCGTAAGGGCCTAGACGGGACATACTTGTGTATAAGGGAGTATAGATAGGTGGGAGCAGCATTATGTAGCGATTTGAAAGCAAGAACCAGAATTTTAAATTGAGCTCTATATTTTATAGGAAGCCAATGAAGGGACTGACAGAAGGGTGAGGCATGGGAGGTGCCGGCAGACAGGAAGATGAGCCTTGTTGCCGCATTCATTATGGACTGTAACGGCGCTAGTTGGGAGCACATAAGACCACTGAGAAGCGGATTACAGTAGGCAAGGCGAGAAAGGACAGTGGAATGGACCAACACCTTAGTCGCATCTGGCGTTAAGTAAGGGCGGATGCGCGCAATGTTTTTGAGATGGAAATAACAGGATTTGGCGATAGATTGAACATGAGGCTTGAAGGAGAGGTCGGAGTCAAAGTTATTTATATCTTTTCTTGTTTTTGTATAAGGCAATCCTAGACTTAAGATAAGGCCAGGGACTAATTAGAATTTTTTTTTTAAATTGGGCAGACTAGATGGGTCGAATGGTTCTTATTTGCCGTCACATTCAATGTTTCTATGTTTATAATATGAATTGAATTTGAAGGTTTTTTATTAGGTGCATCGTAATGGAATCTTAATTGCTGCTTCTCTCTTTCTCAACTTGTGCATCAATAATTTGCCTGCTTTATTTCCCTGGTTATAGTAAATATGATCTAATCTCCTTAAATAATATTTTTTATGTAAAACTTATTAAGTTCCACCTTAATCTTTGTTATTCGTGTGCTTCTCTGTTTAGTTGGAATCCTTTTATAGCTGTGCCTTTAAACCATTTAACTGTTCTTCTCTTTGTTGTTTTTGAATTGCAACTGTTTTTATTAATAAACCTCTCAAAACTGCCTTGCGTGCCAGCCATAGTATAGACCTTGAAACTGCTTCTCCTCCATTACTTATAAAATATTCCTTTAATGCTTTACTTAAAACTTGACATGTCTCGGACTCTGACAGTAAAGAATCATTTCACACTCTTCATCTTTCCAGCCTTGTGCATAACCTCAGGGACACAGTCAAATATTCATCAAATCTAAAATCTTTTAAGAGATCTATGGCAATATACCTTAGCACAAAATGCACCTGTCATGGTTGACTATATTTATCACCTGTTAAGTGTTATATTTATATTATTTGTTATGTGTATGTGTGTGTGTGTGTATATATATACACACACACATATATAAATATACATACATATATATATATACATACACACACACACACATATATACATTTTATACATAACAGGTAATAAATATATTCAACCATGACAGATGCATTCTGTGCTGAGGTATTTTGCCATTGATCTCTTAAAATATTTTAGATTGAATGAAGATAGAAACATAGAAACATAGAAAGTGACGGCAGATAAGAACCATTCGGCCCATCTAGTCTGCCCAATTTTCTAAATACTTTCATTGGTCCCTAGCCTTATCTTATAGTTAGGATAGCCTTATGCCTATCCCACGCATGCTTAAACTCCTTTACTATGTTAACCTCTACCACTTCAGCTGGAAGGCTATTCCATGCATCCACTACCCTCTCAGTAAAGTAATACTTCCTGGTATTATTTTTAAACCTTTGTCCCTCTAATTTAAGACTATGTCCTCTTGTTGTGGTAGTTTTTCTTCTTTTAAATATAGTCTCCTCCTTTACTGTGTTGATTCTCTTTATATATTTAAATGTTTCTCTCATATCCCCCCGTCTCATCTTTCCTCCAAGGTATACATGTTAAGATCCTTTAACCTTTCCTGGTAAGTTTTATCCCCCAATCCATGAACCAGTTTAGTAGCCCTTCTCTGAACCCTCTCTAAGGTATCAATATCCTTCTGAAGATACGGTCTCCAGTACTGTGTACAATACTCCAAGTGAGGTCTCACCAGTGTTCTCTACAATGGCATGAGCACTTCCCTCTTTCTACTGCTAATACCTCTCCCTATACAACCAAGCATTCTGCTAGTATTTCCTGCTGCTCTATTACATTGTCTGTCTACCTTTAAGTCACCAGAAATAATCACCCCTAAATCCCTTTCCTCAATTGTTGAGGTTAGGACGCTATCAAATATTCTGTACTCTGCCCTTGGGTTTTTACGTCCAAGATACATTATCTTGCACTTATCCACATTAAATGTCAGTTGCCACAATTCTGACCATTTTTCTAGTTTACCTAAATAATTTGCCATTTGGCTTATCCCTCCTGGAACATCAACCCTGTTACATATCTTAGTATCATCAGCAAAAAGACATACCTTACCATCAAGACCTTCTGCAATATCACTAATAAAAATATTAAAGAGAATGTGTCCAAGTACAGATCCCTTAGGTACCCCACTGGTGACAAGTCCAAGCTTTGAATATATTCCATTAACAACTACCCTCTGTTGCCTGTCACTCAGCCACTGCCTTACTCATTCAACAATATTGAAATCCAAACTTAAAGATTGCAGTTTATTGATAAGCCTTCTATGTGCAACAGTGTCAAAAGCCTTACTGAAATCTAGGTAAGAAATGTCTACTGCACCACCCTGATCTATAATTTTAGTTACCCAATCAAAAAAATCAATAAGATTAGTTTGGCATGATCTCCCTGAAGTAAATCCATGTTGTCTCTGATCTTGAAATCCATGTGTTTTTAGATGTTCAACAATCCTATCCTTTAACATGGTTTCCAACACGGGCCTTTGGTGACGCCAAAAGATTTGACTGTGCCCCTGAGGTTATTCCATAATTGCGGTGTTCTGTTGGAAAACGATGATCAAGACACTTTATTTTTGTATTGCGGTATGCTAAATATCGTGCTAGTACTGGATTGGAAGTTATAGGAGGTGGGAACAGCTGGGTAGAGCATTCTACTCAGGTAGGTTGGGAGCTCCCCATAAAAGCTCTTATGCACAAGGCTGGAAAGATGAAGAGTGCGAAATGATTCTTTACTGTCAGAGTCCGAGGCATGTCAAGTTTTAAGTAAAGCATTAAAGGAATATATTGTTTGTATATTGTACCTTATGTAATATTGTATCCTATTGTAACAATGCAATGTTTTGTGGACCCAGGACATACTTGAAAACAAGAGACATCTCAATGCATCCATCCTGGTAAAATATTTTATAAATAAATTAATTAATTAATTTAAAAAATGGATCCTCTAGGTACCCTCCCCCCTGACTGGATAGTTGGCCTCTATATCTAATACTAATGGTGTGTGTTCTGGCCTATTTTTACTTTTTTTATTCTTTGCAAAACCGCTATATCTACTATACACATATCGATCCTAGACTATCTCTGATAGGGAAATAAAAAATGAGTATAATCTTTAACTCCTGGATTCAAGTATCATAATAAGCGTAAGCTTATATCAGTTGTATCAGAGCTTTACCTTGCAAAATACTTGATTTTGATAGATGTTGCCCATTTATACTACTAGTATCTATCAATGGGTCCACTGTACAATTAAAACCACCACAAACTAACGTCAAATCTCTTTTAACCTTGTGTATTCTCCTCAAGTTTTTTTTTTTTTTTTTTTAAGTCTTGTTTGATGAGAATCTGGGGTATACATATTAGCTATTGTAAACATTTCATTATTGAAATGACCTATTAGAATTAACGATCTTCCTTCTTCGTCTGAGAGTTACTTTTCTAAATCAAATAACCAATCTTTATGGAAAAAAAAAACTCACTCGTTTAGACTTTGTGTTAGAATATGAATTATATGCCATTGCATATTTATTTGAATATAATTATGGTGGATTCCTATGGCAGAAGTGGGTTTCTTGTAAACAAACTATTGCTGGTTAGGTTTTTTTTCCAACTCCTAGAATAATATTCTGTGTTTGTGTGGGGTATTTAACCCTCTGACATTTTGTGAATATGTCCAAAAGGTTTTATCTGTGACCATATTTTTGACAAATGTTTAAGCTAAGTATCCATTGAGTTCCTCTAATATTAATCTTACATATTATATCGAGGAAAAAAATATGTTTTAGATTAAGTAAGAAAAAATTGAAGAAAACTGTGTCTTGAAATCATCATGATGTGAGTGAAAGGATAAAAAATAATTTATCAGGGATTGGGATGACGTAGGACGCATAGGTAGGCCATGCCAACGTGGTGGTTTGGGTGTGGAGACGAGCGACGAGCTGATGTCGACCGACGTGTCAGGACCATTAAGGTGAAGGCACATTGAACGCAAGTGAGAAACTCAGAATGCACCGCAATATGCAGCGAGAGAAAGCTGAATGAGAAGGAGGGTGGGGACTGCGAGCATATGACACAGAGATGGCTTGGCTTGCATAGAAAGCAATACTCGGAGATGCAGGAATGGACAGAGGCGACTGGGTCCTTGATTGTGAAATCCGGTCCGTTATTGACTGTGAGTGGGGGCAGTGTGGGATTAGGCCGTTGAGCCAGGCCACAAGACGAATTAAGTTGAAATAGGGTCCATAGAGACCCGCTGTGGGAGGAGGTGAAAAGTGTTCAAAACTTACTGGAAACACGGGCCTTTGGTGACGCCAAAAATTTGTTACATAGAAAAAGTGATTTGCTGGTGGGCTGCTGATTATTTTGAGGAATTTATTACCTTGCCCCCAAGAATATGGTGTCCTGTAAAGTCATTTGATTCAGTGCCAAACTAAGCCTGGCTTTGGTGCAATCTCTAAGCATACCTTACAGTACGCATCTGTAGGGACTCTAAATTTTGCTTGGAAATTTTTGCTGGGTGAAAGAGAGGTCAAATAAATCAGCATATATAGAGATACACTTAAAATAAAAAGGGAAAATAGCTAAGCGAATAAGCCCTCTTAAAGAAACAGCATCGGCCACTCCTTAAATCACAATATCCTTAATAAACTCAGGAAACAAGGCAAAGGCAACTCTTTTTGTTGAGGCTGCCCCACAGTCAAGTTATATTTTCTTCCGTCTTTTCCTTTTTTCTTTTTTGTTTCAAAAATTTACAATGGCATCGGAAAAAAACTTACAAAGCAAGCCATTAAGAAAGAAAAAAAAGTCTGATAATAAAACCAAAAAACGGCTATCCTTCTTCTCTCCACAATCTAGTAGGGCAGAATCAGAACCGCAAAATGATACTGAGCCTATGGCAAAAGAACTGGCGGTAGAAGTCTCCAAAACAACTATGACCGAAGAAATAACACCCTCATTACAAGAATATTTAAATACTTGTTTTGAGATTCAACTAGAGAAGATCAAATCTGAAATCCAGATGAACATAATGGAATTAAAAAAAAAAAATCTATTTTCAGGCACCAGAGTTAAATTAACTGAAGAAAAAATTGAAGCGCTATCATTTCAACAAGATATTGATTAAAAGGATCAAAAGAATCTGAAAAAAAGGATAGAAGTAATGGGAAAAAAAATGTCGGATGCAGAGTATAGAGCCAGACGCAACAACTTAAGGCTTAGAGATATAACGGAACAAATCACTAATGACAAGCTGAAAGAATTTGTTTTAGAATTTCTTCAAAAATTAGGAATTCAGAACTCCACCAACTCAGCGATACTGAAAAGATGTCATAGAACTATGAGAACACGTCAAATGCCGGAACACTCTCGAAGAGATGTATTAATATGTTGCACATCATATAGAACAAAGGAACAAGTATTAAAACTATCAAGAACAGCGCAACTGGAGGACCCCTTTAACAGAATCAAAATATTTTCAGATTTTTCATATTACACGAGAGCGAAAAGAAGATTGTTTGAGCCCTATACAAAAATCTTAAGGGACAACAATATCCGCTATAAATGGGGTTTCCCAACTAAACTCATTATTTTCTATGAAGCATCATCTTACATCATGGCAGATCCAGACTCAACATATCAGTGGCTTAAATCCAAGAACCTGGAAGAAGTTGACACAATAAAAAAGAGACACAGCAAAAGAAGACAACAGAGAAAGGAGCTTTTTATTCTTTTTTTTTTTCTTTATTATCCTTCCCTTTTTTAGAGGATTTTTGGTTACGTTTATTTGTACTTAGAAGTTTAGTCACATGCCACGTGGTTCAACAAGAAGTAGGAGGGAAAAGTAGTAAAAGGAGCAAAAGAACATAAAAAAAAAGAAAGAAAAAATGAAAGAAAGAAAGAAAGAAAGAAAGAAAGGGAGTACATGTAGATATTAGACATACAGATTTTGGGGAACTCCTCAGTTTAGAAAACTGATTAATTAGTACATAGCTCATATAAGTGGGATATGATAAAGGAAAGGATGGGGAAAGAAAGGAACCAGGGGGAAAAAAATCATATAAGAAACAAAATCAAATAAAATCACTAATGGGCGTAAAGGAAGGTCACAAAGGTCAAGCGATTGAGATTGTTACACTATATAAGAAAAAAAGGAAACTGAAATAGGATCCACTGAAAAATGTAGATTAATTGCACAGTAATAATTATAGGTTTAACTTAATAGCATTTCAGGTCAATAAGTCCATAGTATAGAAATACACAATAAGAATGATAAGTTAGAGTTAACATGCATTGGTTGAATGTTAATAACTGTCACTAAAGTTTTATTGGGTCAAAAAGAGTATTATTTTAGGTTTGAAATAACACTAAGGTAATGCTAAAGGACCACTTTAGGCACCCAGACCACTTCAGCTCAATTAAGCGGTCTGGGTGCCAGGTCCCTCTAGTGTTAACCCTGCAGCTGTAAGCATAGCAGTTTCATAGCAGTTTCAGAGTTTCAGAGAAACTGCTATGTTTACACTAGGGTTAATCCAGCCTCTAGTGGCTGTCGCCCTGACAGCCGCTAGAGGCGCTTCCGCGCTTCTTACTGTGAAAATCACAGTGAGAAGACGCTGGACGTCCATAGGAAAGCATTGAGAAATGCTTTCCTATGGACAGTTTGAATGCGCGCGCGGCTCTTGCTGTGCATGCGGCGCTGACGTCGGCAGGAGGAGGAGAGTTCCCCAGCGCTGAGGGAGCCCGGCACTGGAGAAAGGTAAGTGTTTTAACCCCTTCAGCCCAGTGGGACCTGGACCCTGAGGATAGGGGGGACCTAAAGACCCAATAGTGCCAGAAAAACAAGTTTTTTTTCCTGACACTATAGTGGTCCTTTAATTACTAAATAGTTAAAAAGAAAGGGAAAAGGGAAAGGTATTTTTTTTATTTTTTTTTATGAATCCAACAAACTTGTCTCCAACATGAAGAATGTCGTGCCTTTGAAAATAATAAGATTGCTCAGGTTGTATATCCCATATGAGCCCAGGAGATACTTCCTAAATTCCCAATTAATGATTGGGATTAGTTTTATGTTTTTTTATATGTGGTTTATGTTTTTTTATGTACAGTTCTGGGACCATGGATGAAAGTGTGGTTGGATTAATTTTTTGATGGTTAATTGTTAGGCTTGTCTCAATCAATACCCAAGGCATTAATTTGTTTTTTTAAAAAGCATGCCTTTAGATTGGTTAAAAAAGGAAAAAGTTTCAATAGGATGTATAAGGAAACTCACTGGAGACTGAAGGATAAAATTAATTTACGTACAAAGAACTTTCCTCTTATGTTCCAATCCTCGCTTAATGATAAAAAAAAGAGGGGGGTAGCAATAATATTCTCTAAAAATATAAATCCGATAATCAAATTCCAAGACATAGATACAGAAGGAAGGTGGATCATTTTGATATGTGAGATAGAAGGGATTGTATACACCATAGCAAATATTAATGAACCAAATCATTCTCCAGTGGGTTTCATCGCTAAGTTTTCATCTAGATTGGATAGTATCAGGCATTGTTGCTGGGGATTTTAACTGTGTGCAGGATCCTTTGTTAGATAAAAAAACAAGAAGAAATAATAAGACAGACAGGAATCTTATTAATCAAGCTAGTAAACTTTGTCAGCTAATTCTAAGCGTGTCCTTATTAGCTACCTGGAGGACATTACACCCTAAAGAGAGAGATTTTACATGTTTTTCTAAGTTGCGAATTCACGTATATATATATATATATATATAAAATATGATTTTAACGGATGTAGGAGTGCTGACCAGGACAGAGGTCTGATCATGACGCTGTACTGTTAGAATTGCAACAACAATTCATTAAACAGAGATCAGAATGGAAATTACATGACATTAAAGAATTGGAAAGGCAATATTGATTTAGATGGGAAAAAAAAATAGCTATAAATATTTAGGAGTTAACATCACAGCACATCCCAATAAGATAATTGAAGCAAATTTCTGGCAACTATTGAGGGGCACTTATCATTCGTTTAAATTATGGAGAACATTAGAGATTTCGTGGTGGGGTAGGGTTAATATATTAAAAGCATACATTAGACCAAAATGTATTTACTTTTAAAGAATGATACCACTAGAGGTCCCTACTCCCTGGTTAAAACTGCTCAATAAAGCTTTCTCTAAATTCGTATGGCTCAGAATAATGCCTAAAATAAGCTCAAATCTCTTATCCCTAAATAAAAAACATGGAGGAAGAGGCTTCCCAGATATTTTTTTATATCAGAGAGCGGCCTCATATTATACAGATTCATTTAGAGAATCACAAATCTCTGCCATGCATTAGAAGAAGCTTATTTAAAATCTCTATATAAATTGATTAATATTTTCTGGGACATAAAGAATAATAAAAAATACATAGAGGGAGAAAATAGTATAATTCTTAATAATCTAATGAGTTTCTGGCGTACGTTTAAAAGACAAGCGAACTTGATAAATAAAATACTTCCCTATTTTCCAACACAATTTCTAATGTATTTGATAGATAATATAGATCTGAAGGTATGAATAAATAATGGTATTACGAATATACTCCATATAATTGATGGAATCAAACCTAGAACATTTCAACAATTATGTAATCTTCCAAAGGAACAGATATACAATTATATTAGAGTTAGAAGCGTTCTTGTGGCAACACTTCCAAAAGAACCATATGCAGACTCCTTTAAGAAACTCAGTGAAATTATAAAGATAGGATAGGGTTACAAATTATTAGCAAGATGTACAGAAGTACTGAAGGAAATCAAAAGGCCGTAATGCCCTAGGGTCTTGGAAACTGTGGGGAAGATCTTAGAATTTATATCAATTTAAATGATTGGTATATCTCTCTAAATGAGGTTTACTCCACAGTACACTGCTTAAATCTAGTGAAAATATAAACTGTCCAATAGATGGTATGAATAGTAAAAATGTATCCTGGAGAGATTTCTTCGTGTTGGAGATGTAGTCAAACAGAGATTAATGAAAGACACATTTGGTGGGGGGGGGGGGCGTGGCCTGGATGCGGAGGATAATGGCGGCTTAGGTACAGAGCTCCGAACCACCAGCAAATAAAGCAAGCTACAACTACAGCTAGGTTCTAATAACACCTCAGCCGGACCCATGGATGGGTTTCTAACCCCCGCAACGAGCACTCACCACGAGGCAGCGGGCGCCACTCTGGCCAACTCACCGACCCGCTCACTGACATTGGACGACGGCGAACCCACACTGGCAGACATCAGTGCCGACATCCGCGCCCTAGCTGCTAATATGGTGACTAAAGATGACCTCCACAGCCTCTCTGACACCCTGCATGCAGCAATCTGCACAGAGACGACCGTGCTCAGAGCGGACATATCAGCGCAAGACAACAGGCTGCAGCTCCTGGAAACTGCCACATAGGCTAACAAAGCTAACAAAGCACAAGCTGAGGCCTCAACTCTGGCATAACCAGGCAGGGGAATATGTTACTAGCACTGAGACGGCATACCGAAGATCTGGACAACAGAGGCAGCAGATCCAACATCAGAGTGTGCTGCCTACCGGAACCAGCAGAAGAGGAGGACGTGGAGGCTACATTGCGAACTCTCTTCCAGGGAATCCTGGGGGCCGAAGCTCCAGCCTCAATAGAATTTGACAGAGCACACAGAGCCAACAGAATGCGCACAACGGAAGGAACGCCCAGGGACATTATATGCTGTTTGCACCAATACAAACTAAAAGAAAAGATTATATCCAAAGCTCGCTCCAGACCAACGTGGAGATTCCAGGACGCAAAAGTGGCCCTGTATCAGGACCTCTCACCTCTGATGCTGGAAGTGTGCAGGGCGCTGAGGCCGATTACATGCCAGCTCTGGGAGAGAGGCATACCCTATAAATGGGGCTTTCCCTTTGCTCTCCTAGCCAGGTATCAAAATGAATAGATACCATTGCGTTGGCCGGAGGAAGTACCTGGATTCCTGCAACGATTGGGTTTACCGCCCACGGAAATCACCAACTGGATCCTTTGGAACAGCGGGCTAAAAGAAAAACGAGCTTTGAAAATGTGTATATATGTTTATCCGGTTTGGTTGTGTTACAGTGGCCTAAGACCACACAAGGAGGGGAGATCAGGAAAAGACGAGGAGCAAGAGGAATTCACAGAACAATGAGGGGTTCAGATAGAGGAGAGGAGGAGGGGAATACAGGAACTGCTGCCTCTACTACAATGCAAAGATAAGGGATGGGATAGTAGTCAGTCAGGATGACAGGAAGCAATGGCCAGGGACAGGGGAATACAGGGCTTGATAATATTGCACTGTTTTTTATGCACCATGTAATGCTCCCTCCACCCTCGCAGAACTCACATACGACGCACATACAGCATGTAACTGTATGGCAAAGCTTGTACTGCAGGGGCTAAGCTGCAGGGACGCACCCCAATGGCCAATAACACTAACAAGAGACCCAACATAACCTTAATGACCCCCCTAGTTAGAAACAGCTCGCAAACCCCCACGAACAACCCCTCACGTACTTCCGCACCAGAGGAAGGCACACTGTCTACACAACTAGATGAACCGGCCTCACGCACACTACAGAACAAAACACCCAACCGCGACCCACTACCATCCGGACGCGACCTTACAGAAGGCAACTAGAACAGGTTTAGCTACCATAACTAGCTTTGACATAAGTGGGGGATGGAATCAAATCCTGAGCTGACACACCTTGATCTGAATAAACTCAACTCCATTCACCTGTGATCCAACAGGCAATCGATTCGCCAAACTATTGGCCCAACCCCCAGACTAGACCTGTGTCTCACCAGACCACTAGGGGAGACAGATCCGCAGCTGCCCTAGTTCACACTGGGAGACGGTGCGGACCTGACACTCAACCCCAGTTACACAGGTAACCTTCATAATGAGGAACTCACAACCCTAATAAGAACACTCGCTGGGTGACCAGACCTCTGGCGGGCTCCCGGACCCGCCTGGCTCCGGAATTGGGGACCCGGGACCCTGATCATACACACACTCAGCCTGGATAAAAACCACCAGTGGCCCACACTACAATACAGACATTACACACATAGCAGCTACATATATAAAACACATTAACACCGCTCAAAGGCTCTTCTGTCTTTACACCCCCCCACGTATATCCACCCCCGCACCTCCTTCCCATACCCCTAACTCTCTCTACCCCCTTCCCACCACTATACCCAGAGGTGCACGTGGGCGCACAGTAGACAGCTACACGCAGCGCAGAACGTCCCCTGACCACACATACCAACACAAACCAACGACATGGCGTACACAACAGCGCCCTTCCGCGTTATAACGCAGAACTGTAGAGGCCTGAACAAACCAGAGAAACGCACGCATCTCCTGCGGGAACTGAAAAGCAACCATATATCTATAGCAATGCTACAGGAAACACACCGATTGAAAGATAGACACTTCCAAAACAACCTCCACAGCACTCACCCGACGGCGCGCAAAGCAGGGGTGGGGATCCTCCTAGCCAACAACCTCCAATTCACTCAAAGTGAAGTACTCGCAGACCAGAATGGCAGATACCTTTTTGTAAAGGGCACGGTAGCACAGAAGACATACAAATTCACCTCAATCTATGCCCCAAACACCAAACAGGCGAAATTCCTCCGCAATACAATCATAAAACTCGCCAACTTCACGGAAGGAGCCCTTATAGTCGGCGGAGACTTCAATGCGCCTCTAGACCCAATCTTGGACTTGTCGACAGGACATAGCAGCATCCCACAAGCAGCAATTAGGACGATCCAGAGAACCCTGCGGAACCTGCGACTGGTGGATGCATGGAGAACTTTACACACGCACTACTCGGCTATGCACCATAGACATTCACGCATTGACTGCCTTTTCATCCAGCAGGAAGGTCTACAAAGACTGCGAGAGGCTACGATCTGCCCAACACCATGGTCAGACCACAGCGCAGTCTCCATACTCCTAGAATCACCCCTGTTCAGACCCACCCGGACTACCTGGCGATTAAATTAATCGCTCCTCTCAGATGTAGCAATACAGACACAACTTGTGGAACACCTGAATAATTACTTTAACGAAAATGACACGGAAGACACAAAGTGACACTATGGGAAGCACACAAGAGCGTACTCAGGGGGCACCTCATAAGGATAGCATCACGGAAAAAAAAGGAAGCGCAGCTACAAATGACGGCACTCACAGAACAAATAGTGACATTAGAAACGCTCCACAAAAGAACACGAATGGAAACCCACTACTGAACCCTTCTGACAGCTAGGCGTCAACTGACGGAACTAATAGCCCACAAACACTACAGGGCAACCCAGAGATCAAAGGCCTTCTTCTACATACATGCCAATAAGGGGGGGAGATTGTTGGCCCGCATGAACGTCTGTACAACATAAAACCTGAAACACCAGATATGGGCAAGGACAGGGGAACAGGTAACACAGCAAGCTATCTCAGAGACTTCAAGCTGGATGTGCTCACGCCTCAGGAAGCAGAAATCCTAGATGCCCAAATAATGGCGGATGAGATATAGGCGGCGATTAAAACAACAAAGAACGGGAAGGCACCTGGCCCCGACGGACTTTCGGCAGGATACTATAAAATGTTCAGAGAAATCCTAGCCCCACGGCTAGCCGAAACCTTAAATCATCTGCGGCAAGGAGGAAGGTTTCACCGGGAAACCCTAGCGGCCACAATTACAGTGATCCCCAAACCTGGTAAAAACCCGGAAAACTGCATCAACTATCGCCCCATATCTCTATTGAACATGGATGCGAAACTCCTCTAAATTGTTAGCCTCCCGTTTTCATACCATGGCTAGTCCACCCGGATCAAACTGGTTTTATACTGGGTCGGGAAGCTAGGGACTGTACCCTGCAGGCGTTCGCTATACAGGACCTGGCAATTAAAGGGAACTCCGATCTACTTATGCTTTCCACGGACGCTGAGAAAGCGTTCGACCGAGTGACGTGGAGCTTCATGTTGGCAACGCTGACCGTGATGGGCCTGGGGCATGGCATGCTCGTCTGGATTACATGTTAGGTCAGGTAATCTGGCAGGGTCCGTGAACTGGACGAGTTCGCAAAATACGGGCAGGTATCGGGACTTAAAATGAATCAAGCAAACTGTGAAATACTGGCGGTACACACCACAAGGAACACACAAGAGCAACTCCAGGGCAGATACCCCTTCCACTGGTGCACGGAACAGATGTGCTACCTGGGAATATGGATTCCTTGCATTCCGAGCGAAATATACACCAGGAACTACACACCTCTCCTCCGCACCATATTGACAGACCTGAAGACGTGGGCCTATGACCATATTTCGTGGCAGGGGCGCATTGCGGTGGTCAAAATGAACATTCTACCCTGACTTCTCTACTGCTTCAGCACTATTCCCTGGCACCTACCCCCGGAATTCTTCACCACGCTCAAAACCGCGGTAACGAAATACATCTGGAAGGGGGCGAGCGCACGGCTCAGCCATGACAAGCTGTGCCTACCCAAACCATGGAGCGGCTTGGCACTGCCAGATTTTTGCAAGTACTTCCAGGCAACGGTGCTCCAGCGAATAAGAGAATGGCACACGGCCCCAACAAACCAACTATGGGTCAGTCTAGACATAGAAGGCACAAACAAGGCCCTCCACACATATGTCTGGCACGGTTTGGCAGCAGTCACACACACAGTAAAGAATCCACAGTCACGCAGACACTGAAAACATGGGCCACCCTGAGAAGAAACCCACACATATCCCCACAGCCAAGCCCCCTGATCCCCCTGACACACAATGAGGCCTTGGGAGGAGGGCTCCAACCAACCGCCTGGCCAGTAAACGATGAAACTGACTACATCCCACTGAACTCAGCCCTGACCAATGCAGGTTTGCGCAGCCTACAAGATTGGGCCACCGCAGAACACCTAACGATGATGCACCAATTCCATTACGCACAGCTGAGGCACTTTTACAGCAACATACCCAATAGGGAAGCGGTACACAGGGAAATGTCATGGTTTGAACAACTCTGCATGACTAACCCTGAGGCGGAAGGCAGAGTGTCGGTCATATACCAACAGCTGAGGGTGACTTCGGCCTGATGCTAGACTATACGGACCCACACCCCAAGACTGAGACAGGGGCCACAATAGACCAAATTCAGCCTCTATACAGGGACGAATAGAAATAACTGTATGCACGCACCAGAGTATTCACAATCTCCAGGTGACGTTACTAGATACTCATAGCATTATAGACGGACACGAAGAGACAAACGAGGCTAACCATACTCTAACCTCGGGGACCACTAGGGGGCAGGGGCAAAGTATGGCTAGAAAGCAGAGCACGGACCCTGCCAGATTACCTGACCTAACGTGGTTATGCGCTTGTGGCGAAACCGACCTCGCCACTGGGCATTGGAGAAGACTGATTGCCAGCCTCCTGCCATGTGACTATGGCCCCTGGGATGTATCGCCCTTTAAAGACATGATTTGGGCATAACGGATTTGTGTTGTGCTGCTGCTGGCCCTTTAAGAACCATCTGGGGACATACTGTGGAGTTACTGGATGGCCACCATTTCCTGTATCAGAGGCACATGGTGAGAACAATGGATGAAGCACATGGTGAGAACAATGGATGGCGGCCATTTTAACTCACAGACACTGTTTGGACTTTTCAACACGGTGCCATCTCGCCAGTATTTGGTGCACAGAGACATCGTGCAGTGGTTTTGGACTATACAACAGGGGACACATTATACAGTAATTGTTTTTCATTTAGCCTGTATATGTTCTGCAGAATCTGCATTAAACTGTATCTTCCAAAGTACTGAACGGATATGGGTGAATTTTGGATATGTGGTTCACCCAGATCCCCCGGTTCCAAGGATATTTTTATGGGGTTATTGCATGTTTTGGGGTCCCTGTGTTGTGTTTTATAATACTGTATTTCTCTGTCTGTGATAATTAGATTAACCATTGTGTTCAGTAATCATATCACAGGCAGAGGGGAGTATTTTGTGTGGGAGTGTCTGTGTGTATTGTACGGATTGATTGGCTGTGTTTCAAAACCCTGTGGGCAGTACTAAGTTTGTGGATTGGGAATAAAAGAGGCTGTATGTGCCAGTCCAGTCAGTTCCTGCTTAATCCTCAAAGTGAAGTGTCGTCTCATTATTGGGGGAGGATTTATTGTATGCTGTTCCAGTTTGACTGCTAGGAGTGTAAACCTATTCGCATGTTTTTTCCTATTCGGCTGTATACAACATTCATATGTTTGAGAGCATTCATATGCTTCTCCAGTTCGGTGGTTGTGGTGTCTGCTGCAGTGCTTGGAGTCCTCAGGAAGCGCTAGGAGCATCCTTTAACGGAGGTACCCAGTCGGGGTGCCAGGTGATCCGTTACAGCGCTCTTACCTCTTCCCCACCGATAGTTGAACCTAAAGCACTACATTACCCAATATAAAGCAGTCATAAGATGATAAAACAAAGGACCTTCCAGTCCACATCTACTGTGGGCCTGCGTGCCCAGTTTTCATGAAGCGTTACTCAAAGTTATACTTAGCACATGTTGTGCTCCCATTGCCATAATTACTATGCCAGTAGAGACCTGCGAGTCTCATTGAAACCTGTTATTGATTGAAATGCAAATAAAAACCATATTTAAAAAAAAAAAAAAGACACATTTGGTGGGATTGTCCCACAATTCAATCTGGTTGGCAACAAATATTTTTACATTTTAATTGGCTCCTAGACATACGGCAGAGGTGGACACCGGACATGGAGTTGCTACACCTTAATATACCAGTTATGAATATACCAGTTATGCCCCATAATAAAAAATGCCTACTGATAAATATATTGCTAGCGTTTAAATTATCTATAGCCAGAAAATGGAAAACTTCATGGGTAGAAACATGGAATTATATAAAAGAAGTTGTGATACAACAATGCTTCAATCATTTGTATTAGTCCCCAAAAATATGAAATGTGGGATGAATGGATCAAAAAGCTAGACAGTACATCTTGAAGATATACCACTTAACTCCAACTCTATCCAATTACTATGGTATGGCAGAGTGGGTATAGCCTTGCCTTTTGCCTCTTTTATAGAGACAAAATATAATTTGATTGAATACACAGATTATGGTAAATACACGTGGGCAGCCTATGAAACCTGCCACCTTTCACTTCCTATGGTCCTTTGAACTGATTATGTATTGTATGTAATGCCAGTCTTGCCATTAAGCTTTTTGTAATTAGATAATCGTTAACCGATCAAAATATTATTGTGATTTTTTTTGTACTTTATGTAAGTAATTTATTATGAAATTCAAAATAAAATAAAAAAATTAAAAAATCTTTTATGTTATATATTTTCCTGTAATTCTCCTAACAATTTTTTAATGTGTCCAAGAAAAAGCCAAATTAAAGTTTGAGATGTCTCCTCCCAGAACCTACTCCAAAATCCTAAATTAAAAAAATCATAAAAAACATAGAAATCCCTTATTAACATAATTAAAGATTAAGATTCAAATTTAATATAGACAAAGAAACAAAAAACACAACACTGCAGTGTGATATATGGTCCAAAAACGTACATAAACAATAAATGCATAATTAAGCAATATTAATATTATTCGTATGTACCTTTATGACTTTAGGGTACCTTAGTGGCTACTGTACGTAACCAGAACCCCTGTAAGTACGGGGTGTATCTACCTATTCCAACCTCATGGAAGACTCACAAGTAGTCCTAGTATAAATAAAAATCCAAGAAAAAATAACAAAACAGATAAAAATAGAACCAAAACCCACTTTTCCTAGTACAAAGCTATTTTATCTTTAGAATCTGTTTCCTGCTTCTTCCCATTTTTCCTCCTTTCCCCTTCTTTCTTCTAATTTCTCTACCTCCCTCTACTCTCCCTTCACTTCTTGTCTCTACCCCTTCCCTCAAAATGTATTTCTTTTCCTTTTCCTTTTTTATTTATTTATTTATTTTATTTTATTTTTTGGTTTTTTTCCCTTTTCCCTCCCCTTTTTTCTCTTTTTCTTTTCTTTCCCCCCTCGTTTCCTTTTCATATTTTTTCTTTTCATATTTTTCCCCCTTTTAAATTCTTTTTAAATTTAATTTTTTATTAATTATTAAAAAATTTGTGTCATTTTTTATTTATAGCGTGCAAAGAGATAACACAAGGCTTGGAAAGCCACAACAGCTTCCGCAAACAGAAAGATAACATGTCATACAAAACAGTATTATGGCATTCTCATAAGTTGCATTTTTTGAAACTTTATAGTATGCTTGGAGTACAGGCTAAGCAGTATGTCTAAATTAACTTTTGAGAGAGAGTTACTAAGCTATGAAAAGTCATAGGCATGTTGATAAAAGTAGTAAGATAAGCAATGAAACATGCTCATAATGCTGAGAGTAAAATAAAATACAAAATACACTGGCCACAACCCGTTATCCCAACCCATTTCCCATGCTTAAGTAAAGAGTAAAAAAAAACAAAAAACAGTGTGAAAGAATTTACTTTGGTTCCAAGGTTCAAGCTTATAGGTGTCATATTAGATATCCTATATTAAAACTGGCTAACGTGGACTCAGGAAATGCGTAATGCTTAAAACGACACTTAAGACCATATATGTCTAGCTCTAGGAGCAAATAACCCCCACCTGAGCTGTCTCTCCTAAATCAGTCTGTTCTTTCTCTTTCTCGGAACGTATCTGTTTTATATATATGACGTTCATCCCTATGTCTTATCTCTACTCCTTTCACCCTTTCACTCCCTTCCTACTACTGTCCTATGAGTATTTGCACGTAAGCACTTACTTTTTAATGTATAAAAACAAATACTGAAAAATAAATGAGAGAGGCTTATTTTGATTACCAACAGGTGTCTGGTGTCTAATTCACGCTTCTCCAAGTGCCCTTGAAATAACAATTTGGGCTCCCTTGAATATACCAAAGATCACATTGTATCTATAACACCACACACAAAGTTAGGGATGAGGGCCTAGCACAAGCTGTTAGAACAAGATATTTATGGGTAACTGGGAATAGTATCAAGAACCCTTACCTGGTGAAAAGAAAAATTGTCCCATAACACTACCCAATCCCACGTTGGGAGGTACGGTGGAGCCATTGCTCGTGAGAGCGGCAGTTAGTTGAGTGTCCCACAATTATTTTTCCTAGGACCTCCTGGTGCCTGTGGGTACCGCAAACCTCCCCCCAGGTTGCCACGCAGGTCTGCGCGCCGTGCCTAACAGATCCTTCGCTCCAGGCGCAGGGATACGTCCCTGTGTTTAGCTTTTGGCTCCACTGTCTATGTGAACTGCATGGAGTATGGGAGCCATTTGTAGCCTGCCTCCTGTAGAAAGTTGGCGGCACAACTGCACCCTTGGGAGGCCTCCCAGCCAGCCGGCTGGGTACGAGACACCCCTTTGGCTCCGGGGCAGGTGAGTAGGTGGGCATAGGTAGTGGGTGCTGGAGATCAGGGATGACTTGGGCGTGTTGTCTCTTCCTAGCTTCCAGTTTCTGCCAAAACGCTGTGCAGAGCTTGTAAAAGGCTTCAAGAGAGTTGTGCATGGGTCTCTGAGTGTGAGCTGCATGCTTCAGCTCGTGCCGGTTTTTGTCGGTTGCCATTTTGTGCATTAGTCAGAGTTGCAGTAGAGGGCTAAATGGCTAGTTTGACGATTCAGGAGTCCCCAGGCAGGCCAGTGTGGACCGGGATAATCCTCACCGGTCCAAAGGGCCTCGAGAGTACCACAGACTACTTTGAAGCAGGAGATCGGCCACCTCCCCTGCCTCATGAAGCCGAGCCGGCCACAGTGGTTTGAGTTGCCTTTAAGTCTGGTTAATTCAAGAGCTAACTCCGTGCCTCCGAGTTGACAGAGTGCTCTGGAAACGGTCAGGGTGAGTATTGCTGCTTATAGTGTAAGATAATCGCTGGTAAATTGCTGAATTGTGATGTTTGTTGCAGAGCTACTTCACCCTGCCTTCTACTCAGTCTGCAGGCAAGCCCCATCTTTTTTTTCTCCCCTTCCTTTTCCTTTTTCCAGTTTCCAGAGCTTTCCAATTTTACACCTTAATTGGTTATATAGCCAAATTTGTTATAATAACCATTATTTTTGCTTGCTTATTCCACTCTTGACATTCAGAGCTAACAAAAGAGTGTTATTAATTAGGTGCTTCTTGCGTCAGATTAATCCTGTACTGTTTCTGGGACTGAAGGGATCTTGCTGGGACCACAGACCACTCTGTTGCCAGCCTCTCAAGTCATGGTTTTCGTAATGTCCGTTCTGGAGGCACATTATCTTCCAATACTAAATTCCAGGTTTGCAAATTTTCTTGCCTTCCAGTGTGGTAGACAGATTATACAACATACCATTGTATTCCTATCGGTATGAAATAGAATGTGCCCTCAGACACTTAGTCACTTCCGCAAAAGCTCTTCTTCTTTTCAAAGTGAATGCTGATAGATCTACATATAATGATATCGCTTTAAATGGTGCAGGGAATTTTTCCAATTTTCTTGCTGATTGCATCAATTTCTCTTTTGCTTGATAGTAATTAGACATGTGCAATTCGTTTTAGCCCGAATATGAACTCGGACGAATTTCGGGCAATTCGGACATTCGGGTACTTCCGAATGTCCGAATTGCCGAAGTGCCGAATTGCCGAGGTCCCGAAGTTCCGAAATTACTGAATTTCCGAAGTGTTGAACTGCCAAAGTGCTGAAGTTCCAAAGTTGCCGAAGTTCCAAAGTGTCAAAGTGCCGAAGTTCCGAAGCACAGTATTGCCTAAGTACTGATATACTTACCCAGTGAAAGAAGAAGAATGTTACATTGTATACAATTTTAAATAAAAAGTATACAAACATAGCCAGGATTCAGCTGTAAGCATTTGCAACACTTAACAACAATCAAGTAACAAACATTCATATAAAATGCAAGTTACTTGGCCAGTCAATGTAATGACAAGAATGAATAAGTACATAACTCCCTAATTCCCACGGTATTAGGGAGCTATCTACTAAAAGGCTGAAAGACCTAAATTGGTCTTTCAGCCAAATTTACTAATACTAAGTAAAAATTACTTAGTATTAGTAAATTATGCCCCTACTCGTTATACCGTGAGAAGGGGCATGGGGGGGGGCAATATTTTTAATTTTTTTAACAGTGAACAGCCACAGGCTGCTCACTGTTTACTAGACATGCCCCTACTCGCGGTATAGCGAGTAGGGGCAAAATTTACTAATACTTTTTTTACTTAGTATTAGTAAATTTGGCTGAAAGACCAATTTAGGTCTTTCAGCCTTTTGGTAGATAACTCCCTAATACCGTGGGAATTAGGGAGTTATCTACTAAGCGGCTGCAAGAGAAGTCCCAAAGTGTCGAAGTCCCGAAATGCCAAAGTTCCGAAATTACTAAGTTGCGAAGTGTAGAAGTGCCGAAGTTGCCGACTTTCCGAAGTTGACGAAGTTCCGAAGTGTTGAAGTGCCGAAGTCCCAAATTGCGAAAGTCACGAATTTCGGAATGCCGAACCGAACCGAAAATTTTCCCCATGCACGTGCCTAATAGTAATAGAGCCGTATTGTTGTATCTTTGGGAGTTGAGTCAGGCATATTTCTTGGTTTTGGTAGGTGGTGAGCTTTGTCTAAGCGCCTCTCCTCTTCTTGCTATGTGTCTTAATTAGTGAGAGATAGAACACAACTGCAGAAAATGAAAGTAGTGAAACTTTTGTTTTCCTAACTTAAAGGACCACTATAGTGCCAGGAAAACATACTCGTTTTCCTGGCATTATAGTGCCCTGAGGGTGCCCCCACCCTCAGGGTCCCCCTCCCGCCCGGCTCTGGAAAGGGGTTAAAACTTACCTTTTTCCAGCGCTGGACGGGAAGCTCTCCTCTCCCGATCCTCCTCCTCTCCCCCCCGTCGGCTGAATGCGCACACAATGCGCATTATCAATGCTTTCCTATGGACGCTTGCGTGCTCTCACTGTGATTTTCACAGTGAGAAGCACGCAAGCGCCTCTAGCGGCTGTCAGTGAGACAGCCGCTAGAGGCTTTGGGGGAAGGGTTAACCCATTCATAAACATAGCAGTTTCTCTGAAACTGCTATGTTTATAAAAAAAAAATGGGTTAACCCTAGCTGGACCTGGCACCCAGATCACTTCATTAAGCTGAAGTGGTCTGGGTGCCTAGAGTGGTCCTTTAAGTTATCTAGAATCTTCCTTGATTATGAAGCAAATGTTTGCTGGAAAAAGTACTACAGACTTTAGTTAGGATAGATTAGTTAGGATAGATGGCAAAAAGAAAAACAGTCAAGCAAGCATAAATTAATAAGGCAGATATAGCTTTAAGAAACTGATCCAGAAAAACAGATATTGACTTTTACTGAGTATAGTTGTTTCAAGCAAGTCTTTGTAGAGGAGTAGTTAAAGGGACAATATAGTCACCAGAACAACTACAGCTTATTGAATTTGTTCTGGTGAGTAGAATCATTACCATAAGGCTTTTTGCTGTAAACACTGTCTTTTCAGAGAAAATGCAGTGTTTACATTACAGCCTAGTGATAACTTCACTGGCCACTCATCAGATAGCTGTTAGAGATCCCTCCTGCCTAAAATTAGTGATGTCCCGAACGGTTTGCCGAACGATTCGCCGAACGGTTCGCCACGAACGGTTCACCACGGACTCATCATTGAGTAAACTTTGACCCTGTACCTCACAGTCAGCAGACACATTCCAGCCAATCAGCAGCAGACCCTCCCTCCCAGACCCTCCCACCTCCTGGACAGCACACTAAGAATGCAGCTTCAAAATGGATGCTGTCCAATAGGTGGAAGGGTCTGGGAGGGAGGGTCTGCTGCTGATTGGTTGGAATGTGTCTGCTGACAGTGAGGTACAGGGTCAAAGTTTACTCAATGATGAGTCCGTGGCGAACCGGTCGTGGCGGAACGTTCGCGAACCGTTCGGTGAACTGTTCGGGACATCACTATCTAAAATGCATCCAAACATTTAGTGTCTCCACCCTCTGCATGCAAACACTGAACTTTCCTTATAGATTCATTGATTCAATTCATCAATATGAGAAGATGCTGATTGGCCAGGGCTGTGTTTGAATTGTGCTGGTTCTGCCCCTGATCTGCCTCTTTGTCAGTCTCAGCCAATCCTATGGGGAAGCATTGTGATTGGATCAGGCTACCACTTCTGCTGATGTCAGCAGGCAGTGGGCAGGTCAAAGGAAACAGGGACAAAGCAAGCAGCTCCAGACTTTGATACAAGTAATATTTTACTATACTTAGGAAGGCATGAGGGGATCAGGGTGGCTAGATGGTGGTTTTAACCCTAAAGGGTCAGGAATACATGTTTGTGTTCCTGACCCTATAGTGCTCCTTTAAATATAGGCACAATAGTCCAACAAGTTGTAAGTAGCAAGCTTAGAACAGATCCAGTACAGGATAAAGCAGGTAAAGCTGAATAAATTGCAGACAATATAATTTGTGTCAATACTTAAGGTTAAGTGGTGAAGATTCTAGCAGAGCGAGAATAGTCATTAAACAATCCGGGTCTTGGGGCAGGAGAGGTCACAGAAATGGCAAACAATCCGGTTTAGAGGGCAGGAGAAGGCAGCAGAATCCAGGAAACAAGCAGAGTTCGGTACACATGTTATTCAATCAGAAGAAAGCTCAGCCGGCACATTGCAACACAAGGTAACTTTGATGGTTACCCCTATAGAGTGGGTGTATCTACCGCCTAGACATCTTTCTTCCCATAGCTGAAGAGCGCTGCAGAGTTCCAACCCGATATCCTGAGGAGCTAGTATAGCTGTATAGCTGAAGAGAGAGCTCTTACAAGAGCTAGCAGTGATATAGCAGGTATAGATGTTCCCTACAACACGAGACGAGGCTGCGAGTTGAGGGTATGAAGGTCTGGTTTATTGAGCACAAAGGCATTTCTTTTATACACATTTTCAGGCCAGAGGCACACCCCCTGGACCTGATAGAACGCAGGGACACAAACGACAAAAGGGACACAAACCAATGGGAACAATAATTAACACAGTAACACTCCCACATACAGTCAACAATCCCTCCCCTCTGCCTGTGATATAACTAAGATAGCTAATGGAATAACTTAATTATCCACAGGCAGAAAATACACAGTTTTACCCAAAGTTCAGAAACATCCCACAACTCAAACATATCCCAATAAATACATCCCTGGATAGCTCTGATCTGGGTGAACAACATATCCAAAAATCACCCAGATCAGAGCAGAGGTTCAAATGTTTTATGGAAGTCACATTTGACCGACTGCAAGCATGGCTTTCATGCCCAAAATAGTTCCACAGATTTAGGCTGTGCGGCTGGTCTATCTTCTCATTCACATAATGTCTAAATTTCGCGAACGGATCTGTTCGTGCATTACTCCATTGGATGCGTCTCGTTCGGTAGATTGTTCTCAAGAAATAGCACTCGGTTTGTGTGTATTTAGCTAAATGCACGGAAGGTGGAAGCCTCAGCCGTGTTCGTGCCTTTGAGTGTCCGATTTTAGTTCCAGGCGTTCAACGGCAAAACACAGCTGAGCCCGTTTGGCTAAACAAAATGGCAGTTCGTCAATTAGGCTGCGGTTACAGCTTCTGGGCGGTTAACCAGCAGCAAACTCCACTAGCAGGGTGGTCGGTCGTTCGACACTTGGTTCGGTTACTTGAATAATATGACCAGGTTCGTGATAAAGTCTTTATTTACCGAACCAAATAATGAACACCTCAGGAAGCATCTAAATTCCAGCCATGACAAGGGAAAACGAAGTCCAGGAATGGGTACTTTGTTGAAATAAAACATTAGGAAGGAGACCCACACCATGAACACTGTAGGAAGGGACAAAACCACCATGACTACCGCAATCAAAGAGGGGTTTTATTACAGTAACAAATTAACTAAGCATCATTCACCTGATGCAGTTTCCCTTTAAGGCGGAGAAAAGACCTCGTCATAGATCTGGGAGGAGCAAAGTGAAGGTAAGATGTGACACAATGTAGGAACCACACTCTTAAGCAGACCTTTAACCCCTTAAGGACACATGACATGTGTGACATGTCATGATTCCCTTTTATTCCAGAAGGTTGGTCCTTAAAGCACAACAAGTAATTTTTTCTTTGTTCATACTAACAGCACATATTTCTGTCCAGAGGTGACCTATCCCATTTTCCATAGTTCATTGCTCATATAATAAAACAGAAGCAACTTACAATATCATGTTACAAATTATATCCATTGTTCTTACCACCTGCCTAGAATAACGTTATGCCATCTACAAAACATTCTGTACAACATTTTCCCATAAACCTTTCTAGGTTTCTTGGTTGAGTAAGCCAGGTACCCACTGTTCCAGTATAAGCTGCATAGTGACAAAAGAACTACAAATACTCTGAAAAATTGGAGCCAAGAAGTGTCTGGTGTTAGATGGAGTCAGTTCATATCCTTTCACAAGTACATAAAACACTTAAGTCAATCATTGTGCACCAACAGTACCTACCCAAGAGTATTATGCATTGCTGGTACAGTCACATACACTGACACACAGATATACTAACTAGCTAACACTAATCCAGTATAATAAAAAATCATAATTTTGTTCCAATTATGATACTGACAAAATGTGGACTGGGTTGGTGGTAAGGTAAACACATTCCTCTCCTTAGTTATATTACCATTGTGGCTTTTTCACCAGATTTTTTGTTTCTGTTCCACTGGTTTATTCCATGTTTTCTTCTCCTGATTTGGAAAATTGGTCAGTGTGGGAAGATGATGTGAAAGATAAATTCAGACTTTAACCATGTTCCCACCTGACTGAATACATATTCTGTTTTCTGATTTTGTTTTAGTACCATGTTGTTATCAATTACTTGACACTTTATTTTATTTCTGCATATAGTTTACTTATTTCATATACAAATGTTTATAATATGTATGTGTATTTTATTTGATTGCTTGTTTAGTTTTAAAAATGGTTCATACGTCATTATACATATGCCAATGTTGTATGATATATTATATTATTTTGAAACATTTACAAAAAAAGTTTGATACCTATTTGGAAATTTCACATATATTATATCTTCTCTGCTGCAAGTGGATGCATCAAATCAGACGACTAAGTACTTTTTAATGCTAAAAATTTAGCTTTAGGTAGAACTTAAAATAAGGGTTCTTTTAGTTGTTTTATGAGCTTAATTATACTATTTAACTCATTTGTCTGTCAGTAGAGGATATAGCATAGAAAGCAAATGATTATATATGCGATTGTCCTTAAATCCTAGACCAGGGATGGCGAACCTATGGCACGCGTGCCACAGGTGGCACGCCGGGCCCTTTCTGTGGGAACGCGGCCACAGGTTCGCCATCAATGCAGAGTAGGCACCTGCCTGCCCGAAACGGCAGGCGCCTACTCTGCTTCCGGGTCGGGAGGCGGGGGGAGGGATCTGTGATGCAGCTCCCCTGTCCTCCTGCGCGATGCTGTATGGAGCGTTGCCGCACGTTACCATGGCCACGCTCCACACAGCATCGCGCGGGAGGACAGGGGAGCTGCTTCCTGGAGCCCTCCCCCTGCAGTGCTTATCACCACCGGACCACCAGGGATGGCTGTGTCCCCCCCCCCTACTTCATTAAAGGTAAGAAGGAGGGAGGGGGGGTATACTGACACACAGTACCCTTACCCCCCCAGTAGTAGCCCTACCCTCCAGCACCTCTACCCCCTCCAGCAGTACCTCTACCCTCCCCAGCAGTACCTCTACCCCCCCCCAGCAGTACCCCTACCCTCCCCAGCAGTACCTCTACCCCCCCAGCAATACCCTACCCCCTCCTACCCCCCAGCAGTACCCCTACCCTCCCCCAGCAGTACCTCTACCCCCAGCGGTGCCCCTACCCCCAGCAGTGCCCTCCCCCCAGCAGTACCCACCCACCCCCCAGCAGTACCTCCTACCCCCAGCGGTACCTCTACCCCCAGCAGTGCCCCTACCCTCCCCAGCAGTACCTCTACCCCCCCCCAGCCCCTACAGCAGTGCACCTCTACCTCCCCAGCAGTACCCCTACCCTCCCCAGCAGTACCTCTACCCCTCCAGCAGTGCCTCCTACCCAGCGGTACCTCTACCCTCCCCAGCATACCTCTACCCCCAGCAGTACCACCCTCCCCAGCAGTGCCACCCCCCAGCAGTGCCTCTAGTCCCTGCAGCCCTCTAGCAGTGCCCCCTCCCCACCCTACCCTCCCAGCAGTACCCTCCTACCCCTCAGCAGTACCCCTACCCTCCCCAGCAGTGCCTCCTACCCCCCAGCGGTGCCCTACCCCCAGCAGTACCCCTACCAGCAGTCCCCTACCCCCCAGCAGTGCCTTACCCCCAGAGTAGCCCTACCCTCCAGCACCTCCTACCCCACCCCAGCAGTACCCTTACCCTCCCCAGCAGTACCTCCTACCCCCAGCAGTACCCTACCCTCCCCAGCAGTACCCTTACCCCCCAGTGCCCTACCCTGCAGCACCTCTACCCCAGGCGGTACCCTTACCCCCAGCAGTGCCCTACCCCAGCCCCCACCCTCAGCACCCCTACCCCCAGCAGTGCCCCTACCCCCAGCAGTGCCCTACCCTCCCCAGCAGTGCCTCCTACCCCCAGCAGTGCCCCTACCCCCCAGCAGTGCCTACCTGCCCCCAGCAGTACCCTACCCCCAACCCCCCAGCGGTACCCCTACCCCCAGCGGTGCCCTACCCTAGCTTACCCTCCCCAGCAGTGCCCTACCCTACCCCCAGCAGTGCCCTACCCCTAGCCCCTCCCACCCACCCTACCCCCCTGGTGCCCCCATGCCCCCCAGCAGTACCCCCCAGTGCCACCCCGGTGCCCTGCCCCCAGCGGTGCCCTTTTTACCCCCACACCCTTGCGTGCAGCCACACACACAGCACCCCACACCACACACACACATACAGCACCCCTCACATACAACACTCACACACAGCACCCCCCACCTCAATGCAGTATGTGTGTATTCAGCAGTGTGTGTGTGTGTGTATTCAGCAGTTTGTGTGTGTATTCAGCAGTGTGTGTGTGTATTCAACAGTCTGTGTGTGTGTGTACTCAGCAGTGTGTGTGTGTGTACTCAGCAGTCTCTGTGTGTGTGTGTACTCAACAGTCTGTGTGTGTGTACTCAGCAGTCTCTGTGTGTGTACTCAGCAGTCTGTGTGTGTGTGTGTGTACTTAGCAGTCTGTGTGTGTGTATTCATCAGTCTCTGTATTCAGCAGTCTTGTGTGTGTGTGTGTGTGTATTCAGCAGACTGTGTGTATGTATTCAGCAGTCTGTGTGTGTATGTATTGCACAGCACCCCCCACACACACACACAGCACCCCTCACATACAACACTCACACACAGCACCCCCCACCTCAATGCAGTATGTGTGTATTCAGCAGTGTGTGTGTGTGTGTGTGTATTCAGCAGTTTGTGTGTGTATTCAGCAGTGTGTGTGTGTATTCAGCAGTCTGTGTGTGTGTGTGTACTCAGCAGTGTGTGTGTGTGTACTCAGCAGTCTCTGTGTGTGTGTGTACTCAACAGTCTGTGTGTGTGTACTCAGCAGTCTGTGTGTGTGTGTACTTAGCAGTCTGTGTGTGTGTATTCATCAGTCTCTGTATTCAGCAGTCTTGTGTGTGTGTGTGTGTATTCAGCAGATTGTGTGTATGTATTCAGCAGTCTGTGTGTGTATGTATTGCATTTGTTGGAGATTCTAATAAATATAAGCTTAATTTTATCTATTTATATAATTATTTAAAATTTGTATCATTGAACTCTCTGTGTTCTTTTAAAACAAAAGTTATTAGTTCGGACAACAGTACGAGTTGTTTTTTCTAAACTTAAACCTCAGTATTTGGGTTTAATTGCCGTGTTGGCACTTTAAGGAGAAAAAAAAGTTGGCATGTATTGCGGTTTGGGCACTCGGGCTCAAAAAGGTTCGCCATCACTGTCCTAGACCATTACTGGTCCCCAATGACATCTTAAATTAGAATACTACTAGTGTTCAGAAATACAAAGTCTAGGAAATAAAACATTTCTATAATTTATTTTAGCTTGAAATGTATTTATACCATCTGTATTTCACATATTTTGTACAAATTAAAAAACAAAATCATTAACCAGCTAAAAGAAAAAAAAAAATCAAAGCCAGTAACAAAAATATGCTTTAGCAGGGAAAGTCAAGCCTGGAGCTAATGTGACATAATACAGGAAAGGGTTTCCTTCAACAATTTGTTAAGAGCAGTAGAGTAGTTTCTTCATCCTTAGTTCAGAACAATCACGTCTTTTTTTTTTTTTTTATGACAATTGGTTTTCTTACATATCCAAAAAGTGAAAACAAGAAATGTGACAGAATAAACAAATAAATATACACCTAAGTTTGGCATTAGAAGTTAGTCAAGACCTTGTGAATAGGTAATGAAAAAATGTCAAATACATACATAGTGTTAAATTAATAGACCTCATATAACCTAGATTACTAACAATGTATCAGTCTATAAATGGTTTATTCAGAAAGGGAAATATTCCTATGCATTCTAAAGCGTTATAACCAAATCTATTACCTACAATCCCAAATTACAGACAGATCAAATTAGACAACAAAACAATGAGAAAAAAAACCTCAGATCAAACAGAGGCTTCCTAACTCATAATAAGTGCCTAATATAATAATTACAATAATATACATCCCTATAATATAATATAATATAATAAATATCTCTACTGGCCCCAATCCGAATCAATCCCAGGATTGCATCTGATGTCTATATGAAGAAATCCATATAGAAGATCTGGTGTATCTATATATCAATCCATCCCATTACATGCCAGGAGCCACTACCTTAAATCCCAAGAGAGAAAGAAAGAGAAAAAAAGGGATCAGTCACCATGCCCAGACGGTTTTCTAAGGTCAAAGTTACCTTAGACTTTCAGTTAAGAGGAATAAGAGATTAAGTGGCAACCTGATGATTGATTTTTTTTTTTATGATGGGCTACGGATAAGCTAAAGTGATGTAGGAGGACATTCTTAAGTCGGAAAGGTAGCGTTTCGCCCAAGATTATTTTCATGGTTGTCTATATTCCGGAATGTTCATTGCAGTGCCAGCACAGGGGAGATTGTGTAAGAAGATTTTGTGCAAATTACTAGGTGCATGATACAAGAATGAAAGTATTTTATAATTCATCTCTTGGCTTTTGGTGCATGCCCTACTATGATGATTAAGAATTAAAACCTTAGACCACTGTTCATCTGAGAATGAGATGTCCAGAGCATCCTCCCATCTCCTCCTAAAGACTTCTTGGCCAGTATTGACTTGTGTAAGCAGCAACTGGTACATAGACGAATTGCCTCATGCAATTGACCCCCCATAATGCACACATTCTCAAACATTTTTGTATCCCTAATTAGGGTATGGTTGTTTGGCATTGATTCATAAAAATGCTTAACCTAAACATATCAATACTTTTCCTTATTTGTAGATGTATGTGGAGCTACCACATCCTTCAACTTCCATAGTTACGACGCCCCAAGCATCTCTGCAAATTCTGGGTTATTTGTAAGTTGTATAAGAGGGTGGAACTGACATATGTTTTCTGATCCAAACCCAGATTTTCAATGTTGCAGAAATAGGGGTATCAAGAGGTATCTGTTGTAGGACTTTTGTAGTCTGTAACCAAGTCAAAGCGGTCAGAAGGAGTGAACTTAGAGCCTTTTCCAGAGCCAACCAAGGTTTGTTTGAGTCTACAATATGTCACTCTTGTACTCACAACATATGTGCAGCTTGATGGTCCAATTGTAAATTAGATAAAGCCAACCCACCCTTCAAATTTAGGAAGTTTAGAATATCATGTCTGAGACACGGGTGTGAACCTCTCCACACAAATTCTATCTCAGCAAAGAAAATTTGAGTTGCCTGAAATAAATATAATATGCATGGTAACATGTTCATTTTATGAATGTTAATGCGCCCAAACCACATAAGGTGTTGTATATTCCATTTACAGATGTCTGCTTGTAATTAATTTAACAAACGTAGATGATTATTCAGGTATGTTTGAGAAGGTTCAGCAGTTACCCAAATACTTAATTTGATCATTCTATGATTTAGATAGAAAATTAGTTGCCAAATTACTATTTTCTTGTGAAGAAATTGTAATATTTAACACCTCGCATTTGGATGCATTGCTCTTAAGATTAGAGTGTAATCCATAATTATTGAATTCTGCTGATATATTTTAGGGACTGGTTCTAGGTTTTATTAGAAAAAAAAAAGCATATAATATAAGCTACTATTTCATGTTCTGCCTGTTTAATATTATAGCAGCTGATGTTTAGTTTTCCCCTAAGTGCCTGTAACAGAGATTCAAGTGAGAGGGAAAACAAAATTGGAGAAAGGGGGCAGCCCTGGCAAGTTCCATTGCTTACCTGGACTGTCTCAGAGAGGGTCCCGTTTACAAAAATACAGTCAGGAATAGTGTATAAAGATCCATTGTCTGATCTTCTCCCCAATCCCCATATGTTCCAGGGTTGCCTGCATGAAGGACCAGTCCACAAGATCAAATGCCTTTTCAGCGTCTGTAGACAACAGCATCAAAGGGCACTTCTCTTTCAGCATTATGTGTCTGATGTTATATACTCTTAGACAGAGGCGTAGTTAGAATTCACCAGACTCAGGTGCGAAAAATGCCCTGGGGTTCCACTCCCATGTGTCTCATTTCCCCTCTCCCCGATGTCTCACCCCCCCCCCAGTGTCTCATTCCTCTCCGTCTCATTCCCTCCCCCCAACTCCTGCATAGGTCTCATTCCCGCGCCCAGGCCCACCCATTTGTCTCATTCCCTCGTCCCCAACGTCCCTCCATGTGTCCCATTACCTCCCCCGAGCCCCTCCATGTGTCCCATTCCCTCTCCCCTTAGACCCTCCATGTTTCAATACCCTCTTCCCTCCCAGCCCCTCTGTATGTCCTATTCCTTCCTCTCTTCCCCCTCCCATCCATGTGTCCCGTTCCTTCCTAACTCCCCCTCCCTTCCATGTGCCCCTTTCTTCCCTCTCTCCCCCTACTCTCCATGTGTCCCATTTCTCCCTTTTTGCCCCTCCCCTCCCTGTGTCCCATTCCTCCCTCTCACCCCTTTCCCCCCTTGTTTCCCATTCCTCCATCTCACCCCTCTCCCCTCCATGAGTCTTATTCCTCCCTCTCTCCCCCCTCCTGTGTTCCATTCTTCCTCTCTCCCCTCCTTTCATGTGTCCCATACCCTCTCTCTCTCCCCTCCATGTGTCCCATTCTTACATTTCACCCCCTCCCCTTCATTTGTCCCATAGGCTCTCTCCCCCCTCGCCTTCATTTGTCCCATACACTCCCTCTCTCCCCCCTCTCTGTGCCCCATTCCTCCCTTTCTCCCCCCTCTGGTACCTGCTTCTCGCCGCGGTTCCCAGGATGACAGGTAGTGCTCCCTGTCGGACTGCTCGGCCACGCTACACTCAGGCAGGAGGGGAACAGCAAATACCAGGGAACTGCGGACCCGGGCCGGTGCGACGGGTTGCGGCTGCAGCCGGGCCCCTTGGAATGAGGGGCACTTTCACAGCGGCGACCCCTACGACCATGGTAGGTATGCCACTGCTCTTAAATTGTTGTCTCTGGCTTCCCCCCCAGAAATAAAGCCACTTTGATCTGGGTGGAATATTCCCTGAAAGCAGGCCTGCATCCTTGTAGCTAGGACCTTCATAAATAATTTGATATCTCACCTTAGGGCTTTCTCAAGTGGTAAAAAAACTAACACTCGAGAAAGCCCTAAAGGGAGAAAAGCGTTGTGGTTTTTACGCTGTTGTTAAATAAAGCATTTTGGCTACCTCACTACCTGCCTTTTAGCCATATATTTTTAGCACTGATTATTTATTTTTATACATTTACCTGACATCTGGACCGATTACCTACTGGTGGGGATTATACCACCCAGGCTTGATACATAGAGCAGTTAGTCTGCTCACTCTATTGTAAGTATATTTTTATTTACTTTATTGATACAAACCTCTCTATATAGAGAGCACTTTTGGCTGCTTTTTTGTCAGTCCATATGATCTACCTCATTGTTATCCAGTTGTGATTTACTATAATTCTACTGTGTACCAAAACCAGAGGGATATCCTGCAAGTGAGGATTGTATACCACTGCATGCTGTTTTACCTAGAGCTGGTTATAGCTATACCATATGTGAGGTGCCATCTTATTATTATTATTACTGGTATTTATATAGTGCCAGCATATTTCATAGCACTTTACAATATTATCAAAGGGGGAGATTTAACAATAAATAAGACAATTACAAAACTTACAGGAACAATAGGTTGAAGAGGGCCTTGCTGAAACGAGCTTACAGTCTATAGGAGGTGGGGCGTAAAACACAACAGGACAGGAGGTAGCAATCAAACAAGGTGGAGTGACGCAGAGCTGGAGGAGAGAATAGAGAGCACGGGACAGGTACGTGTGAAAGAATTTACATTGATTCCAAGGTTCACGCTTATAGGTGTCATAACAGATATCCTATATTAAAATTGGCTAACTTGGAATCAGGAAATGCTTAATGCTCAAAACAACACTGAAGACCATATATGTCTAGTTCCGGGAGCAGATAGCCCCCATCTGAGCTGTCTCTCCTAAATAAGTCTATTCCTTCTCATCCCTATGTCTTATCTGTACTCCTTCCCTGTTATTTCACTCCCTTCCTTCTACTGTTCTATGAGTATTTGCACATAAGCACTTACTTTTTAATGTATAAAAGCACAAACTGTTAAAATGAAGGTCAGAGGCTTATTTTGATAACCAACACGCGTCTGGTGTCTAATTCACGCTTCTCCAAGTGCACTTGATACAGTTTGGGTTTCCCTGAATATAACAAAGATCAATATTGGATCTATAGCAACGTGAGGTAGAGGTTACTCTGGGAGGTCACAAGCTTTCCTAAAAAGATGGGTTTTGAGGCACATTTTAAATGATTGAAGACTAGGGGAGAGTTTGATGGTCAGAGGCAGGCTATTCCAAAGAAAAGGAGCCACCCACGAGAAGTCCTGCAAGCGTGAGTTGGCAGTACAGGTGTGAGCAGCTGACAAGAGAAGGTCACGTGCAGAGCGGAGAGACTGAGAAGGTGCATACCTGCGGATCAGTGAAGAGATATAGGAGGGGCTGGAGCTGGTCAGTGCTTTATGTGTGTGGATTAGTACCTTGAATTGACCTTACATACAGGAAGCCAATGTAAGGATTTACAGAGGGTAGAGGTATGAGAGGATTGACAGGAGAGGAAAATCAGTCTAGCTGCAGCATTCATTACAGACTGTAGCAGGGCAATACGACTTGTGGGAAGACCTATTAGGTGAGAGTTACAATAATCCATGCAAGAGATTACTAGAGCATGGACAAGCCTCTTAGGAGCATACTGCATAAAAAAGGGGCAGATGCGGGCTATGTTTTTAAGGTGGAATCTACAGGATTTAGTAACAAACTGGATGTGAGGCTCAAATGTGAGGCCAGAATCAAGTATAATGCCAAGACAGCGTGCTTGCAAGGATGGTACCACTAACTTGAAGGGAGAGTGGAAGAGGAAGGTCAGTATTAGGAGGAGGAAAGACAAGGAGCTCAGTTTTAGAGAGATTTAGTTTAGGAAAGCGGGAGGACATCCAGTCGGAGATAGACGAAAGGCAAGCAGTGACACATTGCAGGATGGCAGGGGAGAGGTCCGGGGAGGAGAGGTATATCTGAGTGACATCAGTGTACAGGTGGTATTGGAATCCAAATGAGGTAATAAGTTTGCCAAGAGAGGCAGTATAAAGAGAAAATAGAAGGGGACCAAGTACAGAGCCTTGGGAGACTCCAACAGAGACAGGACGGAGGAGGTATCATTAGAAAAGGAGACACTGAATGAGCGTTGGGAGAGATAGGAGGAAAACTAAGGGAGGACAGTGGCACAGAGACCGAGTGATTGAAGAGTTTGGAAAAGATGGTCAACAGTGTCAAAGGCAGCAGAGAGGTCAAGAAGAATTAGTATGGAGTAGTGCCCTTTAGATTTAGCTGTGATTAGGTAATTTGTGACTTTAATAAGAGCAGTCTCCATAGAGTGGAGGGGGCGGAAGCCAGACTAAAGAGGGTTTAAGATGGGTACTACAGTAACATGTTTAAGGGCAGCAGGGACAACACCAGAAGAGAGAGAGCAGTTGAAGATGTAGCCTGGGAGAAAGTCTGAAGGGTTGAAAAGGCATGATCCAGGTGTGGTTGAGAAATAGAGGGGCAAGGTGGTGAGAATTCTTTCCTTAGCTGTTCAATCTTGTCGGTAAAGTAGCATGCAAAGCTATTGGCTGTAAGGTTAGTTTGGGGGATGGCAACAACAGGGCAAAGAAGAGAGTTAAAGATATTAAAAAGACGCCTGGGATTGAAGGAGCATGAGCTAATGAGGGAGGAAAAGTATGACTGCTTGGCTTTGTAGTGGAGGAAGTCCGACTGGGTGCGCAGAACTGGAGAATCTCTGAAGGTAGTGTGTTGATTTAGTGTGCCACAGTTGGGGGCGTGTTCTCCTCAAGGTGCATATTTGGAGCGGGGCTGCAGTGTCCAGGGCAGAGATGAGGGTAGTGTTATATGAGGAGATAGCCAGTGAGGGACAGGAGAAAGTAGGGATGGATAGAAGTTGGGAATCAATATTAGCTGATAGCTGCTGGAGGTCAATATAATTCAGATTTCTTCTTAGTTGAGGTGGGTTAGGTTGTGGATGATGGGGTAAGGGGCTATTGAGAGCAAATGATAAAAGGTGGTGATCTGAGAGAGGAAATGGAGTGTTGCAGAGATTAGAGATTGTACATTCATGAGAGAAAATAAGATCAAGGGTATTTCCATCTACATGGGTGGGGGACTGCGATAGCCCAAGGGAGGAGATCATTGAAGGTAGTTTTGAGGCTACTGAGGACAAGGGCAGGTTAATAGGAATGTTGAAGTCCCCAAGAATTATGGATGGAATATTATAGGAGATGAAGTAGGAAAGCCAAGCAGCAAAGTGGTCAAGGAAGAGGAGAGGGGAACCAGTGGGATGATAGATAACGGCAATATTAGCAAAGATGGGTTTGAATAGGCTCAAATGATAAGAAAGAGAGGGATAGGGTGGTGGGTAGAGGTTTGAAGGAGCAGTGAGGTGAGAGCAGAAACCCTACAACACCACCTTTGCTTTCGGTTGTGGGAAAATTGAAGACCACCAAAGGATATAGAGGTAGGGGTAGTGGTGTCAGAGGGAGAGAGCCATGGTTCAGTTAAGCCTAGTATGTCTAGGGAACAAGAGATGAAAAGGTCTTGCACAGCAGTGGATTTAGTAACACTGCAAACAGAGCGTGCATTCCAGAGGGCAGAATGGAAGGAGGATTTAAAGGAAGAGTGACATGAGATGGGTATGAGATTATTGTGATTCCTGGAGTTAGCACATGGTGGATTAGCGGAGATGGGACCGGGATTTGGAGAGACATTGCAGCTGCTAGGAGCAGAAGGCTAGAAAGTAAGAGAAGGTGGGAGTAGAATTTAAAGATTTTGTGAGAGGGTTTGTATTTAGAGGTTTTAGAAAAGGTCGCTGGAAAGGTATAAGTAGAGTGCATGGGATGAATAGAGGGGAGGGAAGTAAAGTGGGAGCAATGAAAATGGTGCCAGCAGGGACAGGTGAGCAGAGGGATCAAGAGATTTTGCAAATTAGAAAGGTGAGAGTGAAAGTAAAGGGTATAAGGGAGAGCACTCTCTAAGGAGAATAAAGGAGTTTATATTAAAAAGAAGAAAAATTATGATTTTTACTAATGCAAAATTAGATGGGGTGGGATCTTAAAGTCACATGAGAGATGAGAGGGGTCAGGGGTTGCAGGTAGGGAGTGTGATAGTTGAGCAGGTGATGAGGGTTTGAGAGACATAATTAGTGTGAAAGTCAGGTCATTTGTGCTATCTATAAATGTAGTGAGTTCTTTGGAGTGGGAAGCCATCAAAAAGAGTTATCTCTGCTTAAGGCTGTAGCTTGTCTTGGTAGCTGAGTCCTGGGATTTAATGTTCTGTTTGGGACCCAGGCTGCAAGAAAGGATCTGGATTAGATCAAACACCAAATTAAGGATGGGGAAGACATAGATATTGAGGTGAGAAATGGAAGTTAATGAGAAAAGAAAATAAAGAACAGAGGAGAAAGTATTTGAGATTTAAAGATATAAGGGTAGGTCATAAATGGTTAACATAAATTTACATGACTATCAGCACAATAACTAAACTAACAAAAATCGGGGTAGGTCATAAATGGTGGACATAAATTGACAAGACTATTAGCACAATACTAACCAAATATACAATTATCAAAACAAGGGCTGAGCATGGGAGGTACAAAGTTAACAATTAAGCAGTAATATTGCAGGGAACAGAAGTAAAAAGAAAAACTAAGAAATAGACTGTAGCTTGTCTTGGTAGCTGTGAGTCCTGGGATTTAATGTTCTGTTTTGGACCCAGGCTCTGCTTAAGGCTGAGTCTTATCTTATCTTATATAAGTGTCGTTTGTCCAACCACGTACTATCATATTGCACTATTGCACTATTGGTTTGCCTCTGTTTTTGCTTCCTTTTCATATTCTGCTATTAAAGCGGCACTGTCATGCCGAATCTCGTTTTTTTTTTAACCCCCCTCCCGCCTCCACTACATCCAATTGACCCACTAGTCACCCCCAAATGCCCCTAAGCCCCCAGCATTACCTATTTTTTAATCCTTATTTTCTGCCCCGATCTTGATTCAGGGCGCAGCCATCTTTGTGTGGGTAGGTGAAGTCCCTGTGGGACACGTCATCAGCCCACACTAGGCAGACTGTGAGATTCCCGCACATGCCCAGTGAAACACCTGGACATGCGAACGGGAATTTCAGCTATTCATTCATTCATCAGACAGGCGAATGAGTGAATAGAAATATCAGCCGAACAAACAAACACAATGTATCAGTGTATCTGAGTATCAGTGTATGTTTGTTCGTGCAGTTTATTACAAGGAGGGAGCTACCGGCGTGCAGCTCCCTCCTTGTAATATGTAACTATAGAAGCGGCAGGGAGCAGTGCTCCCCACCACTTCATAAGCCCCCAGTACCCCCTCTCACTCTATGGGGGTCAATATGACCCCCATAATAGCACAAGAGAGATTAAAATCTCCCAAATGCCCCTACTCGTTATACCGCGAGTAGGGGCATGTCTACTAAACAGTGAGCAGCCTGTGGCTGCTCACTGTTAACAAACAATAAGGGGCGGACCTATTGTCCTCCCCCCTCTCCCCCCTGGCGGTGGGTAGCTAAAAATAAGCCTGTCCTCCCCCATACCCTGGCCGGTGGGGGCTAATAAAACAATAAGGGGATACTGTCCTCCCCAGCCTGGCGGTGGGTGGGGACTAATAAAACAATAAAGGGGGGACCTGCACCTCCCCCACCCTGGTGGTGGGTGAGGCCCTAATAAATATGGGGGACCTACTGTCCCCCATTATGGTGGGGAGCCCTTATAAAACTCTAATAAGGGGGACCTGTGGGCGGTGGTGGGGCCCCAGTAAAAACTGTAAAGGGGGGGACCTACTGTGTCCTCCCCATTCCCACCCCTGAGGGTGGGGGCCCCAATTAATAAGTGATAGCGGTGGGTGGGGCCCCTAATAAAACAATAAGGGGGACCTTGTACTCCCCGACCCCCACCCTGGCCGGTGGGTGGGGTAGTAAAGGGGGGAAGGACTCTGTCCCGACCCCGGCCCCACCCTACTGGGTAGGTGGGCCCTAATAAACCAATAAGGGGGGACCTACTGTCCTCCCCCCCTAACCCAAGCCACCCCAATCAGAGTGCTCTGTGTCATTTTACACAGCGTGGGGAAATTTCTTTTGAATTTTACCACTATGTGTAAATGACTCAAGCTACTCTTTTCAATAAGCTCCCTGTCAGGAGTGTTCTAAGCCTGAGTGCAGGCGTGGGGCAAGGCTTTGGCCTTGACCAGCCCTCTGAAACTCAGTCTCGTGCCCTCGAGAAGGGCGAACATGGATTAATTTTTTTCTTGGCTAGTTTTTTTTTTTTTTTTTTTTTTTTTTTAAAGTCGGCGGGTATAATGGATTTTTATTTGGGGGCTGAAGAAAGAAGATTTTAGAAAAAGAAGGCGTCAAATGGTAAGTTTATTTTTACAGGTTAGTTATTTGTGTTCCCCCTCCCTCACTATTTTTTGGGGTGAGGGGGCAGGTAGATAAGTTTTTTTTGGGTGGGGGGTGACTAGGGGCTTGGGACCCCTAGTCACCTTGATTGGGGGTGTTTCATTTAGGGCCCCCCACCCACGCTCAGGAGGTGAGGGGCCAGGGGTAGTCCCCCTTGTGTTTATTAGAGGCCCCACAGTAGGTCCCCCCCACTTGTCGGGAGTTTATTAGGGCCCCACCCGGCTCACCGGGGAGACAGGATCCTAGCTGTTTACAAAGAACCCCACCCACCGCGCGAAGTGAGAGCCAGTAGGTTCCCCCAGCATGTTTACTGAGCCCCACCCACGCTCGAAAGAAGGGCGAGGACTGAACAGTAGTCCCCTGTGTTTATTAGAACCCCCCCACGCTCAGGAAGGCACCGAGGAAAGTAGGTCCCCCCTTATGTTTATTAGAGCCCCCACCCACGAAAGCAGGCACTGAATCCCCCTCCCTGTGTTTATTGGAGACCCCCACCCACCTTGAGGACAGAAGTTCCCCAAATCTTCCCGAAGAGCTCAGAGGCAGTTCCCCTATTTTTATTAGAACCCCTGCTCGGGGAGTGTTGAGGCAAAGGGAGGACAGGTAGGACCTCTCCCATAGGGCCCCCTCCCCAGGCTCACTTCAGGGTGAGGCCCCCCACAGAACCCACGGCTCCCCAGTAAGGTCTCCCCCCCATATCTTTATTTAGGGCCCCCCCCCACCGCTCAGGGGTGGGGGCCAGGGGGACAGTAGGTCCCCCCCCCATCTTTATTTCGGGCCCCCACGGGCATGGGGGGGGTATTTTTTTTTTTTTACAGTGAGCAGCTATATGCTGCTCACTGCTTACTACACATGCCCCTACTCGCGGTATAGCGAGTAGGGGCATTTAATTTACTAATACTAAGTAAACTTTACTTAGTATTAGTAAATGTGGCTGAAAGACCAATTTTAGGTCTTTCAGTCTTTTAGTAGATAGCTCCCTGATACCGTGGGAATTAGGGAGTTATCTACTAAGCGGCTGCAAGATGCAGCCACAGCAATGAATAGGATCAGAGTTTCATTCATTAGAATGAAATTCCGATCCGAATAAAGTGCCGAATTGCGTTCTAAAAGAAACGAACAGACTGTTCTCATTCAGTTAGAACGCAATTCGGCAGTTTCATGTAAAATGACAGGAAGCATCGTGGGAACACAGAGGAAAGGTAAGGATCATGGGAAAATTGCTCTGACCAGCGGAAATGAAGCACACTTTGCTCCTCCGCTGGTCAGAGCTGGTCAAGCGGAGGAATCCTCCATAAGGCAAAGAGTCCCTACTTTGTCTTATGATTTTAAAGAAAACTAAAGAAGACAGGAAGAAAAGAAGAACAGATCCTGAGAGAGGGGAAGAAGAGGAAGAGATTGAGGAAAGGTAAGTTCGGCATGACAGTGCCGCTTTAAGCGAAGCTACAAAGAAAGTTCCATACTAGGACTAGAAGATCTATTGCCACCTTTGAGACCGTGCCGTACCATTTGGTATTTTTTATTCTTTCAAGTTTTATTGTGGACTCTTTTTATAAACTGTGTGTTTTGTATTGCTCTTATTATTTTTATTGCTCTTATTATTATATAGTACGTATTGTGTTTGGAGTATTTTTCTTGGTGCTACCTGTATATTGCTGTTTGACTTACTATGTACTATTGCACATTTACTATTGTACATATACATCTGTAAATCTAACAGGGTTATTCTCTAAAAGTGAGGTTTGCCAGGAAATCAAAGTGAATTTAAACATTTAGACCAAAATACCCTATTTAGAAAAAAATTATAATGAAATAAATTTCCCAGCAATCCTAACGTTAGTGAATAATCCTGTAAGTTGTTACAACCTCCTGTAAAGGTGTATACATATTTGTACATTTCTATAAATATGTTGTTGGATTTTTAAAATCTGTTCTTATTTTCTGTCCCATTATGCTCTGACATTCTGAACATTGTAGACATTCTAGTGTCTGCATGAATGTAAAATGCTGCCATTTAGAATCTGAGCTCTCCACTAAAACAGGAACAATAGATAAATAGTATAGAACAAAAATCCCAGCATGGAAATGGGTTAATGCCATACAATGCCAATGCAAGGCAACTTTCAAAACAAGGAAGTGTTTTGTGCAGCACAGTGCTATTTTTATGGGCACATCTGTAGCAAATGTAACAAACAGTTATAAACATCTGGTATGCATTTTTACATCTTATCAAAAACTTGGGGAGTTCTTGGAACAAAAATTCAGAACAGAATTTTTATTACTTTCCATAAGCAACAATGCTTAAAAATGTGCCTGCAACTAGTGTTTAGTTAATGGAGCATACCTGGTGGTGATTTTTGACTCTACATAGCACAAAAATAACGTATTTCACTGCAGAATTGTAGCAGATTTTATGCCTAATTCTTCCCCTTAAAAATGGGGGTGCGACCATTATGCGGTGGGCGACCATTATGCGGTGGGCGACCATTATGCAAAGCTTTATAGTTTGCAACATTACTTGCGACCATTATGCGCAGCGACTATTATGTGATGCCTTCTTTAACTGTTTTTTTACGTTTTCTTTTTAATCCTTTATTTTTGCAGTGTAGTGATACACAAAAGATGGTAGATACATAAGAGAGCGAAAGGAAAGGCAGGATCAGAGATAGATCATTTCTTATATCTCTCAACCTAAACCATCCAAGTACAGAGCAACCCATAGAAAAATAGTAGAATAAAGTAAATTGAAACATAACCTTTAATACTAAACTAAACTAAAAATCTTGTGGCTATAAGTGCTGTATACACGTGGAGGGGATGCGTATTCAGCTAAAAAGTACAAACATATATAGTACCTGGGAACATGGGGGGAATACACTAGTAATCTAAAAGATGCAAAAATCCAAGGTGGTGCACTTGCAGGCTCCTTTCACTCTCTCATATAGTTCAACAAGGGGTTATCCCCCACACCTAACTAGCAACCTGACACACTCTCCCTACCTGCATCTATATTTAGTTACAAAAGATGGTAGGTAACATTGGTGGAAAGATTCCAAAAGTGTGTCAATAAACATTACGTATTACTTAACAGGATTTAGACATGCAAAATCAAAGTTCTAATCACAGCACTGATCTTACACTTAAAGTCTCACATCAAAAACAACAATGATTAATACGATCTCTGCTACGCTATCAGTGTGATTTTTTATTTTTTTACTCTATAATGGCACCCGAGTGGTTAACACTTAAAAGTGGTTAAGACAGTTAACTTAACATTGACTCAACTGCCCCATAAACAAACAGGAGACAACTTCAAGGTACGGTAATTAACCATAACATGCAACAGCTCAACCTTGGCAGTGCAGCTCCATGAAGCAACAAAGATTGATGCCATGGAGCTTGGATCTAGCCCTTAACATACCAATAAACTATATGTTATATGTTTATGTAACTAGCTTTATCATCAAGGAGCCAGTGACTGACATCAGGTGATGTTTTCTACTATAACAGAGTTTGACTCATAGGTCTCCCAACACTCGACTTCATCTGTATTGCATTGTGGCCGACAGTGCTTGGTTGTGATGGAGGCGGGATGCATTTTCTCCCTTTGATATTTTAATATCGGAGGAGGAGAGTGAAGCCTGTTTCCATGATGGCCAGGCACAGGGCCGGATTAACATAAGGGGTGATGGAGCTGCAGCTCTAGGCCCAGGCTCATGGAACAGGCCCATTAATTTAAAAAAAAAATCCCTGCCTATCTCTAGTAACTATCTGTCAAACTCGCATACACAACTCTTTCAGGGGAGCAGCTACAGAGAGTCCAGACAGCAACTCCCACCCTGCAAAGACAGCCTACAGCTCAGGGAAGTGAGGGATAGGGGGAAAGACTGCAAGGAGACATGGGCACTCTGAGACACTAAGGGACATTGGAAGACATTATGACACAGACACTTGGGGATATAGATACACATGAGGACACAGTGTCCCTATGTCTCCCAGTGTCCCCATGTCTCCCAGCCAGTGTCCCTGGTGTCTCAGTGTCCCCATGTCTCCCAGTGCCCCCTAGTTTCCCAGTGTCCCCTAGTCTCCCAGTGTCCCCTAGTCTTCCAGTGTCTCAGTGTTCCCATGTATCCGAGTGCCCCAAGAGTCTCCCAGTGCCCCAAGTGTCTCAATGTCCCCATGTCTCCCGCCAGTTTCCCGAGTGTCTGTGGCCCTGGTGCCTCAGTGTCCCCATGTCTTTCAGTGCCCCCATGTCTCAATGTCCCCATGTCCCCCAGCCAGTGTCTCTAGTGTCTGTGTCCCTGGTGTCTGTGTCCCCATGTCTTTAAGTGTCCCCTATTTTCCCAGTGTCCCCATGTGTCCCTGTGCCACCATGTCCCCCAGCCAGTGTCTCTAGTGTCTGTGTCCCTGGTGCCTGTGGCCCATGTCTTCAAGTGTCCCCTATTTTCCCAGTGTCCCCATGTGTCCCAGCCAATGCCCCCTAGTCTCCCAGTGTCCCTGGTGTCTCTGTGTCCCTGGTGTCTCTGGGAACCCAGGTCTCCCCATGTTCCTAGTGTCTTAGTGACATGGGGACCCTGGGAGACATGAGGACGTAGACACATGGGAATACTGGGGGACACAGGGAGAAATGGTACATTGAGACACTGTCATACATAGGGACACTGTGAAGACATAAGGTCACTGGAAGACCTGGGGACATGACACTAGGGGACACTGGAAGACTCATGGGGATACTAAGTCATGAGGACACTGGGAGACATGGGGACACTGGGACAGTGTGAGACTTGAGACAATGGGAGCAATCCATCTATAAAGCAGAATCAAACCAAGTAGTTTTTGTAGTGATTTTACAGCATTTTCTCTTATGTCACTCCTTGTGATTTACATCATGTGATGTCACCCATACATAATTAATTATGCAAACTAGTAAGCCCGGTATGTTTTTCCAAGAAAGGTGGCAACCTTAACTACTTTTCACACTCTTGCTTAAGTATGGAAACTTAAGAGGGATGTATGGGAACAAAACTTGTGTGGACTGATTGACAATGAAATTAGTTTAGGTAATTCTGACTTTGGTCTCTCTAACACTGTGGCATGTTCACTTTCTTCTACACTCTTTACATACAGCTTTCCTCTGTCCCAGACTATATACTAGGAGCTTCTGCCTGCTAGTAAGAAGGTAAGGAGACAAGTGGACCAGCGAGTGCTAGGGGACAGTCCTCAGAATGCGTGGAGCGAGTGCATCATTAGACGCATTTATGCCAAGCTCAGAGTGCTGTCTGCATAGTATGCCCTTAGTTGGCAAGCATGCAAGATTGTCAGGCACTCTGACATGCATTCATGCCAGGCTGGCCTTCCAATTCTTTGGGCAGACATGCCCTCTTTTTGGGCATGTTCGCCCCTTTTGGCAGGTTATGTGATTTGTGTCAGTGGCACACCCTTTTACCGTGCCCATTGACTTTCTGCTTGACTGGACACTGCTGTTAGGGGTTATGGATTTACTTGAAAGATAAAAACATAAATTATAGAGAGATTAGCATAGGGTATGTGTTTTCTTATAGCTGCTGTTTTCTTTCCCTCAAGCACCATCTCCTTCAGATACATGATGCTTAGGAGTGTTTGTGTTTTTGGTCGATAAGATTCTGCAATTAGGCTCATCGTAATTGTCAGCACCAGGCCCACTGGGCTGTTAATCTGGCCCTGGCCAGGCACCATGGGCCACGGTGTTGTGCTGATGGTGGAGAGTGTGGAGGTGGTTGGTTCTTAGTTCCATGGTATCATGACAGGTACTTTGGGTCATGGGATCTCCAACCTTTTGATAAAACCAGTGACCTGATAGACAGTGCGCACAAGCATAAAAGAGGTTAAAAAAAAAATGTCTAAAACAAATTATCGATGATAATTAAAAAAAAAAAATATATATATATATATATATATACCGTATATATATATATATATATATATATATATATGTCTAAAAAAAATTAAACTGTAAACTATTACTAAACTGTAATCATTGGTGCAAACTAAGGATGCATTTTAGTTTTTTCCATTTTTCTTTATAATAGTTTAGCGAACATTTTTTGGATCTGAAAAATAAAGTCAACACATTAGTTATTTAGTTGTGAATTATATTCAAAATACCAGTATTACACTTCAGAAAATTTACAACAGACACGCCATCCTCAGCACCACTCATTTCAGATGTGTTTACTTCATCATCACTCTGCCACAGTGCGTCATCTTCAGTTCCATCTAGTGCATTCAACATTCCTGTCTTTTTGAAGCTTTTGATGAATGTTTCATGTGGTATAAGGTCCGAACTCTTAATTACCCACGTACATATCAGTTCCAAGGGTGGGCTCTTAATATTTCCAGCGGGCGTCAATTGATGATCACCGCTCATCACCCACTCATTGTAGAAATGACACAATTGTTTTTTAAGGGTTTGTTCACACATATATCCAGTGGCTGCAATATAAATGTTAGGTCACAGAGAATGACTACCTGGTCCAGTGATAGCCAACCTTGACACGATAAATTGTTTCTAGACTACATTTCCCATGATGCTCAGCTAGCTTTTGGAGCCTGAAAGCTAGCTGAGCATTATGGGAAATGTAGTCCAGAAACAATTTATCGTTTCAAGGTTAGCCATCAATGGCCTAGTCTATCTGATTTAAATGGAGAAGTTGCTTCACTTCGTTTACAAGGTGACTTCGGAAACTATCTAAAATGATCATAGCCGGCTGTTTCAGTAGAGCGCCCGATATTCTGTACCACACACTTTTAATCCAGTCCAGCATGAGTTCTAAGTCTATCCAACCCTTTAGTTGCACTTGCACTTGAATTCCACAGGGAAATTTTATTCCTTAGGCATTATTTTCCTTTTGAAAATGATGTAAGCCGGTACCTTCCTTCGATCAGCTGTAATGGCAAGCATTTCCATGCACCGTAATTTCTCATTAACACTGGTTTTCATAGATATATTCGATGATCCTTTTAGAACAATAGTTATGTTGCGAGACATATCAAAAAACAGTGGAGTCTGATCAGCATTAGAGATTTGAGAAAGTGAATATGAAGTTTGCGCGCTACCTCCTGTGCCTTCATTTGCAATATCTCATCCGATACACTCAGTGGATCCAGGATTCATACTTGGGGGGGCACATAAGGGGCCAGGGACAAAAGTAGGGGGGCAGTTATAAAACGTATGTGTATATGTGTGTGTGTGGATGTATTATTATTATTATTATTGCCATTTATTTAGCGCCAACAGATTCCATAGCGCTTTACATTATTAGAGGGGGGATTTAACTATAAATAGGACAATTACAAGAAAACTTACAGAAAGGATAGGTTGAAGAGGGCCCTGCTCAAATGAGCTTACAGTCTATAGGAGGGGGGGCACAAAACACATTAGGACAGGAAGTAGCAGTCAAATCAGGTGGCAGTGAAGCAGAGCTGGAGGAGAGAGTCGAGTGCTGCCCTTTAAGAGAGAGCAAGAGACAGGTATGTGAGGTAGAGGTTAGTCTGGGAGGCCATAGGCTTTCATAAAGAAATGGGTTTTAAGGCACTTCTTAAATGATTTATATGCTGTTCTCTTATTGAGTCTGATGGCAGAAGCCAGGCTATTCCATAAGAAGGGAGCCGCCCGCGAGAAGTCCTGCAAGCGCGAGTTGGCCATACGGGTGCAAGCAGCGGACATAAGGTGGTCACGGGCAGAGACCGAGAAGGGGCATACCTATGGCTCTGTGAGGAGATGTAAGAGGGGCCAAGATTATTCAGTGCTTTATAGGTATGGGTTAGCACTTTGAATTGACTCCTATAGTATACAGGAAGTCAATGTAAGGACTCACAGAGGGGTGAGGTGTGAGAGGACCGACTAGAGAGGAAAATCAGTCTGGCGGCAGCATTCATTACAGACTGTAGCGGGGCAATACGGCTGTTGGGAAGACCAATTAGGAGAGAGTTACAATAGTCCATGTGAGAGATTACTAGAGCATGGACAAGCTCTTTAGTAGCATTTTGTGTAAGAAAGGGGCGGATGCAGGCAATGTTTTTGAGGTGGAATTGACATGATTTGACAACAGACCGGATGTGAGGCTCAAAGGTGAGGCCATAATCAAAAGTAACACCAAGACAACGCGCTTGTAAGGATGGGCTGATATGGGTACCACCAATCTGAAGGGAGAGCGAGAGAGGAGGATTAATATTAGGAGGAGGAAAGATAAGAAGTTCTGTTTTGGAAAGATTCAGTTTCAGAAAGCGGGAGGACATCCAATCAGAGATAGAAGAAAGGCAAGAGGTGACACATTGCAGGACATCAGGGGAGAGGTCTGGGGATGAGAGATATATCTGGGTGTCATCAGCGTACAGGTGGTATTGGAATCCAAAAGAGGTAATAAGTTTGCCAAGAGAGGCAGTGTAAAGAGAAAATAGAAGGGGACCAAGGACATAGCTTTGGAGGACTCCAACTGAAACAGGACAAATGGTGGAGGTATCATCAGAAAAGGAGACACTGAATGAGCGTTGGGAGAGATAAGAGGAAAACCACAAGAGGACAGAGTCACAGGGACCTAGTGATTGAAGGGTTTGGAGAATGAGAACATGGTCAAAAGTGTCAAAAGCAGCAAAGAGGTCAAGAAGAATTAGTATGGAGTAGTGACCTTTGGATTTAGCTGTGATAATGTCGTTAGTGACTTTCACAAGGGCAGTTTCAGTAGAGTGGAGGGGGCGGAAGCCGGACTGAAGAGGGTCAAGGAGAGAGTTGGAGTTTCGGAAGCAGGCCAGACGGGTGAAGACTAGTCTTTCAAGAAGCTTTGAGGAAAAAGGGATCAGGGATAGTTAGAAGGGGAGGATGGGTCAAGACATGGTTTCTTTAAGATGGGTACTACAGTAGCATGTTTAAGGACAGCAGGAACAGTACCAGAAGAAAGCGAGCAGTTGAAGATATGTGTTAAGGAAGGCACAAGACAAGAGGAGAGAGATCTGATAAGGTGAGATGGGACAGGATAAAGCGGGCAAGTGGTGGGGCAAGAGGAAAGGATAAGCACACACGTTATATAACTATATAAAAATAGAACAATAAGAAACTAGAAAAGCTACAACTTCTGGGGAAATTGTGTGAAGTGTTCTTGCCTCCACCAGTAGTCTACAACTGGAGTGGGCGAAGTAACTGGTTGGGTGGCTGGAGTAACTGTGGAAAGGTTGGACTGGGCAGTGTAACTTTATGAAACATTGATTAGCTGTATTGTTGTAACATTGTATGTTACTGTTTTTCTGTTACAGGTATAACAAATTGACTAACATGGAAATATATTTATTAAATGTGATAGTGCTCCCTTTTGTGTTATCAAAACTGTAGGAATGACAGCAGTTTAGAGAATGTGTTTCATCTTGCAGCCTCTGTGTTCCGGAACACTCTGCTGGCTGCTCACACACCTGGGTTCCTATGGCAACTCACTCTACAGCAAGGGCAGAGAAGAGCGGTTAAAAACAAACTGCTCCAAATTGCTCACTTCACTGGCGGTTACCCTCTTCAAACGGTCGTAGTTTTAAAAACTATAAATCCTACAGCAAAGCTTTATATTGTGAGAATCACAAGACCCAGACCTAAACAGTCGCAGTTTAGAAATTGCCCTCAAATTTGAGGTGGCTAGAGTGGAGTTTCAATGAATGTCAATGGACGGCGTGAGTTGCAAACAAATGGTCATATTGTGAAAACAATCAGGCTTAGCTGTGGACATTTTTAGTGGCAGCAGAGATAGCAGAACGTTTTGATATAAGATTTGTGTAGGTGGGCTTGAAAATGAGGGAGTGGTGGCAGTTTAGAAATCATGTCCTGATTTTTCAGCTCCCACTCTAGCTTTTGTCAGCTCCCACTCTAGTTTTGAACATTCCGCCATTCATTCCTATGGGACCAATTTCACCACAAAAACAACGATATTTCTTGAACCATTCGGCGAAACGTTCCACAAAGTAATAGCACACCGATCTGGAACAATCCACACCTTTCGGTATATTACTGTCAGGGTGGTAAATTTGGCTATAATAAGAATAATAATATATATGTGAGATAATAGTAAGTGGTCTTGCCATGCAAGAACACTTAATGATGTACTCACAGGTCTTCAAATTCAAAGTTTTTGTATTTTAAATCATATAAGCTATGTATATATATATATATATATATATATATATATATATACCGTATTTTTCGCTCCATAAGACGCACCTCACCATAAGACGCACCTAGTTTTTAGAGGAGGAAACCCAGAAAAAAAAAATATTCTGAGCAAACTGTTCCATAGTGTTTCTTACTATGGGACAGTTTGTTCAGAATATTTTTTTTTCTCCCCTGTCCCATAATGATCTTTAACCCCCCTTTCCTCTGTCCCATAGTGATTGTTAACCCCTCCTCCCCTGTCCCATAGTGTTCTTTAACCCCTCCTCCCCTTGTCCATTAGTGTTCTGATCCCATAGTGTCCCCCCTCCCATTGTCCCATAGTGCACTTTCCCTCCCATAGTGTGTCCCCCTCCCCTTCTCCCATAGTGTCCTCCTCCCTTGTCCCATAGTGTCTCCCCCTCCCCTTGTCCCATAGTGTCTCCCCCTCCCTTCTCCCATAGTGTCCCCCTCCCTTTCTCCCATAGTGTCCCCCTCCCCTTGTCCCATAGTGTCCCCCTCCCCTTCTCCCATAGTGTCCTCCTCCCCTTCTCCCATAGTGTCTCCCCCTCCCTTCTCCCATAGTGTCTCCCCCTCCCTTTCTCCCATAGTGTCCCCCTCCCCTCGTCCCATAGTGTCTCCCCTCCCATTGTCCCATAATTACTTACCTGTCTTGGAGCGTGGGCCGGCTTCACAGCGCGCTCCGCGGTCCAGGAACTTCTATTTCAGGTTCCGGTTTCCGGCGGGACTGAAAGGAAGTGTGCACACTGAGTGTGCACTTCCTTTCAGTCCCGCCGGAAACCGGAACCTGAAATAGAAGTTCCTGGACCGCGGAGCGCGCTGTGAAGCCGGCCCACGCTCCAAGACAGGTAAGTAATTCTTCACATTCGCTCCATAAGACGCACAGACATTTCCCCTCACTTTTGAGGGGGAAAAAAGTGCGTCTTATGGAGCGAAAAATACGGTATATATATATATATATATATATATATATATATATACACATACATACACAGGGCTCCACAAATACCAGGCGCCAGGTCGCCATGGCGACTAGACAGGACTGAGAGGAGACACACTGGACGCCAGGGAAAGATCCACTCAGCTCTCCCAAAGGCTGGGTGGATTTAAATAGAAATAAAAATAGCAATTTGTGTGTGTGTGTGTTGAAAGGGCCTGTAAAGTGTGAGCGTGTGCATCTAGGGGCTGCATTGTATGTGTATTGGTGTTGCATTGTGTACTTATCAAGGAGCTGTAGTTATTACTGAGCCCCCACAAACAGACTGACCCCCACATACACAGACTGGCCCCCCAGAACACATACTAACCCACACACACAGACTGACCCCCCCACACACCGACTGACCCCCCCACACACAGACTGACCCATACACACCCAGACTGACCCATACACACACTGACTTACCCCCCACACACAGACTAACCCATACGCACACAGATTGAGCCCCCCACAAACAGACTGATCCCCACGCACACACAGACTGATCCCCACACACGCACACAGACTGACCCCCCCACACACACAGACTGACCCATACACACACAGATTGATCCACCCCACACAGACTGATCCATACACACAAATTGACCCCCACACACATATGCTGAACCCCACACACAGACTGACCCAACACACACACACACACACACACACACAGACTGACCCATACACATAGACAGACTGCCCCCCCCCACACACACACAGACACAGACTGAACCACACTGACTCACACTTACCTGCAGCTGCCTGGTTGTCTCTGTGCAGAGCTGTGCTTTCTCTCCCGGTCTCTCCCCTGCGCTGCTCTCTAGGATGTCCTCCCAGCACAGTGCCCCCTCTGGCCATACGTGGGAAAAGGGTGGAACGCAGTACTGCTGCAGCTTGTGTAGGGAGATGCAGTGCTCCCGACTTAAATTTTAATTGTGCAGGCCCAAAGGGGGGGCACTGCATGATGTGGGGGGGCCATGTCCCCCTTTGGACCCCCCTAGTGACACCACTGGATACACTGCAGCCATTGTTATGTATTTCGTTTACATACACAAACAATTCTTCATCGATTTGTGAAAACTTCCCTGATTTAGGACCTCTAAAAGCACATCTAGAAAGTTTGTCTTTTTTAGCTTGGCTTTTAGCTGCTGCCAATCTTGCACCAATTTTTCACTCACTTAAAACTGTCTTTCTGCAACTCTGTTTCCATACTGTTTAGCAAACATAATCACTTGCAGCTTGAAGCCCGCAGAATAGTTTTTATATTTACCCATCATCACAGGTTCATCTAACACTGATAGACTGACTGTAGAGTTAACACTTTACAGTCATTTTTTCACCAATTTATGTCAAAGTTTGAGGGTAAAAAAAAGGCATTTTTTTACATAAATGTATTTTTTCTGGGTATTTCTTACACTTGTACCACTGTCATAAAATCCCCCAAAGTATGCTCAATTACATCTTCTGAGTAAAACAATATGCCCAATGTATTACCTAAACACTATTTTGTGAAGTTACAGTGCTGTGCTGTAAAAAAGTTCAGCTTTCTAAGTGTGAATTTCCATGTATAGTGTTGATGGATCCGTGTTCCATTTTGGAACACTTTAGCAGGCGACATATTCCAACAACACCATTAAGGCATACCATATCTTAAAGAAGACATCCCAGGGTATTTCAAAAGGCATCTTTTGAACCATGGCATTTTCTGCTACATTGTACCAAGTGTAGCGGTAAAAAGCATTTTTTCTGCCTTTTTGATGCACAAGTGAGTTTGCACAGGATATTTTGCAAACCTTAGCTATGCTACGACTGTATAATAGGTCATAGGTTGCTCGGCTATGTCGTCTGAGTACAGAAATACCCCTGTATGTACCTTTGTCAGGTATATGTGGATGTTAAATGGGCACATTTGAGACACAGCCTTACCAGTTATTTTCAAACTTTGAATTTTAACTTTTGTGTCTATGTCCCATTTTGGAGTAATTGAGCAGGTTGGTTATTCAAACTACCCCACAAACACATACCGTTTCTTAAAGAATACACCCCGAGGTAATTCAAAAGGCATATTTTGAACCTTAGCACGGGATCATTTTTTCGCTATTTTGTACAAAGTGTAGTGTTAATAAGCATTGTTTTCAGCTTTTTTGACCCACAGTGAGCTTATACTGTATATTTCACAAACCTTATATGTGCTAGTTGTTTATGCTCATTGTTCCTTTTAAAAACATGTTTTACTTTTTAAAACTTTTTACATTTTTGTTTTACTTATTAAATTTTTAAAAACTTTTTTTATGCTTTTAAAGTTTTTATAAACTTTTTTTACTGTTAACCCCTAACCAGCCTAATTTCTAGCCAATTTCCCACTAACTCCCATCCACCCCAGCTAGCTAAATATATCATTTTAAATTAATTAACTAATTAAATAAATTGAGCCCCTGAGGGTTAAACAAAAAAAATTAACACTTAGGGGTAAAAAAAAGATGGACGGACAGAAAATGTCCGTCCAGCATCACAAAGGGTTTAAAAAAGGGAGGGGAAGGAGAAGAAAGATGGATGGGTGTCCATCCACAAATATACAGATTACAAATATAATAATGTTACATAATATGCACATATAAATAACACAATGCAGAGTGTAATAGTACATGATTATGACAACAACCGATATTTTACAAATATTTCAGGGTATGTCTTCAAATAGCCATGTAATCCTAAAATTCAATAACACAATGACTTGTGTATCTATGCAATCACAACAACTTTCTTTTAATAATGAAAAGATGCATGCAATATTTTTGTGACATAATGTCCTTTTCTCTCTAATATCCCCTAGAGGTCAGATCACACAGCGAAGCACCAGGTCTTTGGAAAAATGGGCCACAGAAATTATATTTTGTCTTTTTTAGAAGAAATTAATATAAAGTCTAACACAAGGTTTATTGTTCGAAGTAGAAACTGGAGCTTTAATCCACTGATCCATGCATTCACATGCATATTTCCTGTCTCCCAGGATTACTTTCCCCAGGGAGATTAGAGGGAAGGAAGAGGAAACCCAGAGCCATTTTTTATATTGGTCCTTTGATACATCTCCATGCTTATAATCATTTTAATACAGAATTTTCATAGCCTTGAGGGTAATGCAGGAGTCCTGCTACCAACAGATAAGCAACAGATGGTAGTCTGTGATTTAATGTCTGATTGATCCATGTCAGGAATTTACAACTATATTTACTGAATAAATATCATTAGACAGAAAATGGTCTCATATAACATGTATATTGGTGCTTGCTTCATACTCTGTTAGTTATGCAAACTTTATGTGCTGTTCTCTTATTAAGTCACTGGTACTATTGTGTTTTACACTAGCCCTGTCTTCATCGGTCATTTTTGAACACCATGTGTAGCTACATCACTAATTTCAGCAGCTTGTTCTGCCCTCTAAGGGTTGTGTCAAGCATGGTCCTAGTGCTTGATTCACAATGCTCGCATGTCTAGTAATGCAATTTGTGCTATGGGGGACCAGAAAAGTGGGACACATTTCCTTGAAAGGCTCATATACATATATTATTTTTGCTATGGAAATTTTTGCAAATCAACCTCTTTTTGTTTTACACAGTTTTGTAAGGATATGATGATTTTTATTCTTGGCCTTTTTTGTTGGACAAAGAAAAAAGACAGAAAAATAAGGTTTCAAATGGTAAGAATTAGAAAAATGCGTTTATGTGATTTTGTTTTTAGATTCTTTAGCTTTAGCACAGATATATTGAGTTGGCAGCTATTTGCTTAGGAACTCTACCTAGACAATAAGGGGTGCCAGGCTGGACATTTGGTAGATTGTCAATCTCCTGAGCCTTAACTGCATAATTAGAAAGGGGCCCAGGAGACTTGGCATTTCTTAGGCCTGTGTGATTATTTAAGCGACTGTGTAAAGTTGTGTGATTATTTATGTTATGGTGGTATACCTATTTTTGTGACTGTGTGTATGTGTATGTTGATGAGATCTGGAGGCCAAGGCAACACCTTGAACTCTTTGTCATGTTCCTCAAACCAGGCCCGGATTGGCCATCATGGTCCAAGGCCCAATAGGTGATCATGAGAACTCCCTAGCTGACCTCCAGAGAGGAGGATCCATGGCCACCGAGATGCCAAAGGGGAGGAGAGAGAACTCCCACGGCGGCGATCGCGGTTGGTAGACTCACCTTGGATCCCAGGGAGTCCCCCATGGCGGATCCTGCCTCCTCCGCCCCCCCCCCCGGCCATGTGAGAGTGAGGTCCATGCGAGGACCTCACAATCACATGGCCTGGTTAGCTGGCTGCTGCATTGCCAGCAGGGGGACTGCCTGTAATGACAGTTAGTCCCCCTGCTGGCTGGAAATGAAATAAATTAAAGTTAAAATAAGTGTAAAAAAATATATATATACAGGGAGTGCAGAATTATTAGGCAAATGAGTATTTTGACCACATCATCCTCTTTATGCATGTTGTCTTACTCCAAGCTGTATAGGCTCGAAAGCCTACTACCAATTAAGCATATTAGGTGATGTGCATCTCTGTAATGAGAAGGGGTGTGGTCTAATGACATCAACACCCTATATCAGGTGTGCATAATTATTAGGCAACTTCCTTTCCTTTGGCAAAATGGGTCAAAAGAAGGACTTGACAGGCTCAGAAAAGTCAAAAATAGTGAGATATCTTGCAGAGGGATGCAGCACTCTTAAAATTGCAAAGCTTCTGAAGCGTGATCATCGAACAATCAAGCGTTTCATTCAAAATAGTCAACAGGGTCGCAAGAAGCGTGTGGAAAAACCAAGGCGCAAAATAACTGCCCATGAACTGAGAAAAGTCAAGCGTGCAGCTGCCACGATGCCACTTGCCACCAGTTTGGCCATATTTCAGAGCTGCAACATCACTGGAGTGCCCAAAAGCACAAGGTGTGCAATACTCAGAGACATGGCCAAGGTAAGAAAGGCTGAAAGACGACCACCACTGAACAAGACACACAAGCTGAAACGTCAAGACTGGGCCAAGAAATATCTCAAGACTGATTTTTCTAAGGTTTTATGGACTGATGAAATGAGAGTGAGTCTTGATGGGCCAGATGGATGGGCCCGTGGCTGGATTGGTAAAGGGCAGAGAGCTCCAGTCCGACTCAGACGCCAGCAAGGTGGAGGTGGAGTACTGGTTTGGGCTGGTATCATCAAAGATGAGCTTGTGGGGCCTTTTCGGGTTGAGGATGGAGTCAAGCTCAACTCCCAGTCCTACTGCCAGTTCCTGGAAGACACCTTCTTCAAGCAGTGGTACAGGAAGAAGTCTGCATCCTTCAAGAAAAACATGATTTTCATGCAGGACAATGCTCCATCACACGCGTCCAAGTACTCCACAGCGTGGCTGGCAAGAAAGGGTATAAAAGAAGAAAATCTAATGACATGGCCTCCTTGTTCACCTGATCTGAACCCCATTGAGAACCTGTGGTCCATCATCAAATGTGAGATTTACAAGGAGGGAAAACAGTACACCTCTCTGAACAGTGTCTGGGAGGCTGTGGTTGCTGCTGCACGCAATGTTGATGGTGAACAGATCAAAACACTGACAGAATCCATGGATGGCAGGCTTTTGAGTGTCCTTGCAAAGAAAGGTGGCTATATTGGTCACTGATTTGTTTTTGTTTTGTTTTTGAATGTCAGAAATGTATATTTGTGAATGTTGAGATGTTATATTGGTTTCACTGGTAATAATAAATAATTGAAATGGGTATATATTTGTTTTTGTTAAGTTGCCTAATAATTATGCACAGTAATAGTCACCTGCACACACAGATATCCCCCTAACATAGCTATAACTAAAAACAAACTAAAAACTACTTCCAAAAATATTCAGCTTTGATATTGTCAGGATCACCATTGTGCTTTACACAATATTGTGTATTTGGGTTTGGCTGGGATCAAACCTGAGTTTCCTGCATCCCAGTCGTTATCCTTGCATTGAGCTCCACGCATCTTTGACTGTTTCTGGTTGTTCTTGGTATCCTGTAGTCTGAGCCTGTACGCCTGGAATGTGCACACCTGTTCCTGGTTCCTTGATGATTGGCTGAGACTCCCTATTTAACCCCGCAAGGCTGGTTCTCGTTGTCAGATCGTGTTTCCTGTTCCTGTTTGGTTTCACTGCTGTTCATCTGACTCCTGCTTTTGATCCCCTGCTCGTCTACTGTTTTTGCCTGATTGCCGCCCGTCCTGACTTCTGATTCTGATACTGACTACTCTTCTGGATATCCTTTGTCTGTACTGCGTTCCAGGAAGCACTGGTTATTTCAGCCCCAGTGCACTGTGTCACAGCCTTGGGGATTTCTGTCCTGAGTCCCCTCGGTCTGTGTCGAATTGCAAAGGGTGCCTCAACTCTGCGTGCCGGACTCCCACTTCAGGTAAGATCCTTGACAGTACGATCTGACCAAATGGAGTCTGCAGAGTTGAAGATTACCGTTGCAGCCTTGACCCAGCAAGTTTCCCAGCTCACCCAGGCTTTGCAGGGTTTACAGCAGGAGCTGGCTTCCCTTAAAGGGAGAGTAACCTATGACTCTGGACTCTCTGAACCGCTGGTTGCTCTACCCGAGAAATTTTCTGGGATCCGGTCTAAGTATGATACCTTCAAAGTTGATTGTGAGGTCCTGTTCTCCCTGAGACCACTTACCTATGCCACAGACGTCATTAAAGTGAGGACAGCGATTACCTTATTGTCGGGGCACCTTAAGATCTGGGCCCACCAGTTGTTACTCGCCAAAAGCCCAGTCCTAGATTCCTGGGAGTCCTTTATTCGGTCCCTGGGTTTACAATGCAACAAGACACAAAAGTCATATGTACATAGATCATCTACTGTTGCTTCACACATATTGCAACCCGGACTGGAAATGGACTACACTACTCCTTTCACTCGGACTGATGTTACAGCTAACCCTACCGCTCCCAAGTCTCCCGAAACATCGTATAAATCTGGCAGGGAGGCGGAGGAACCCATGGAGATTGGACTGGTTAGGTTCCGTCAGTCATCTCAAGAAAGGGCAAGAAGGATGGCGCATGGACTGTGTTATTATTGTGGGGAGATGGGACATTTAATATCTTTTTGTCCCATTCGTCCATCTAGGTCTCGGGTTCTCCGTCTGGGTACTACTCTGGCATATGCTATGAGACCTGTCTGCCAACATGCTGCCTGTCCTTGCTTGACCACTCTGTCCAATCCTCAGCCTTCTACAGTCGTTGCTCCTGAGGTTGTGCAGGAATCTGTTACTAAAGAACCTGAGATCTCTATTTCTACTAAAGATTCTGCTTCTAAGAAGGCAAGCACCACAACCACTACAAGTCCTCTCAAGGAAGACCCTCTTTCTGGCTGTACCTATGCCTCTAATGGGACTCTAGTCCGGAAGGAGGACTTGCAAGTATTTGAAAAGGCCCTACAAGCTATGACCTCTGCTCCTACTAGTACCACCAAAGCCAAGAAATCCAAAAAGTAACCTCCTGGGTCGTAGTTGTGTTCCTCTTCTCGCCTACGGCGTCTTTGAAGGGGGGGGTAATGTCAGGATCACCATTGTGCTTTACACAATATTGTGTATTTGGGTCTGGCTGGGATCAAACCTGAGTTTCCTGCATCCCAGTCGGTATCCTTGCATTGAGCTCCACGCATCTTTGACTGTTTCTGGTTGTTCTTGGTATCCTGTAGTCTGAGCCTGTACGCCTGGAATGTGCACACCTGTTCCTGGTTCCTTGATGATTGGCTGAGACTCCCTATTTAAACCCCGCAAGGCTGGTTCTCGTTGTCAGATCGTGTTTCCTGTTCCTGTTTGGTTTCACTGCTGTTCATCTGACTCCTGCTTTTGATCCCCTGCTCGTCTACTGTTTTCGCCTGATTGCCGCCCGTCCTGACTTCTGATTCTGATACTGACTACTCTTCTGGATATCCTTTGTCTGTACTGCGTTCCAGGAAGCACTGGTTATTTCAGCCCCAGTGCACTGTGTCACAGCCTTGGGGATTTCTGTCCTGAGTCCCCTCGGTCTGTGTCGATTTGCAAAGGGTGCCTCAACTCTGCGTGCCGGACTCCCACTTCAGGTAAGATCATTGACAGATATTAATGAGTTTTTTGGGTTCATTGAGAACATGGTTGTTGTTTAATAATAAAATTAATCCTCAAAAATACAACTTGCCTAATAATTCTGCACTCCCTGTATACACATATACATACACACACATACACTGTCTAGGTGTTTTTTACTATAAATATATTAATATATATATATATATATATATATATATATATATCAAATTACACGTAGATATGATATATATATATATAATTATTGTTATATATATATATATATATATATAATATAAAAAAATGTAAATACGTTAAAAAATAACATTAAAAAAATAATTAAAAATATATAGATGTGTGTTATTTCGTTCTAACTGTATTGTGATATTAATATATATATATATATATATATATATCTCAAAATACATGTAGAATGAAATAATATATATATATATATATATATATCTATATACATAAATATACACATATATATCACTATATGTATGAAGGGGTCAAGGGCTGCGCTTAGGTAAAACAGATATGGTAAAATATATAAGATCGTGTCTTTGTAAAATAAACAGCGATAATAAAATCAAATAAAGTTCATCCGGATTTTTTTGAAAATATAGAATAAAAACAGTCTCACTGATATGCAGTACCACGATATTAATCCTCAAGTATGGCTCCGTCCGTGTGGTAGGTAGTCCATATATGTGAAGATAAAAAAACAAAAGAGAAAGCTGCCTATGGTGAAATATTGTATGTCCTGATGTGGTATATAATCAAAGGAAATATATTTCACTCACATTTGGTGGAGCTTATTGCCAGCTCTGGGAGAAGAGACACTTAGTGGTTTGATCTCCACTAACGGATATACTTGGATGGTCCGTCTGTCCGGCTTGGAATTCCTGTGGTATCGGCTAGGATCTACTTCACATATGCGTTGATTCCTTGATGCTTGGAAGATAGGTCCGCCTTTCCAGTATCGGATGGTAGGTGTCCACGGAGTATATATGAGACAGCAAATAGTGCTCTCAGTATGAACAACAAAGTAATATCTTTAAGTGAGTTATACTTACAAGAATAGAGCAGATGGATACTGCTCTATTGCCACAGCGCTGGTGGAATTATCCCCACCTAAGGATTTCTTTGGACGGAATATACTTTCAAGTAAAAAATATATATATATAATAAAGGCTTTTATTGACATCAATAAGTTTGTCCGGAAAGCAACCTTAAAACGGTATTTTAATGAAAAAACAGAAGAAAATTCCATTTCCAATCTTACTGACAATAGTGCAATTTTATCTCCTTCTTCCTCCCCTAAAAAACATATTATTAACACGCATTTTAAAGAAAAATCCAAATTTTATCCAGCTTTTATGAAAACTGCCCCACTAACTGTTTTTGAGAAATTGGTCACACAGGATTTGAACAAGTTGCAGACTAAAAAATACGATACACAAAATCTAACAAACAAAGAAAAAAAAGCACTTAAAGAACTTCAAGATGATAACGACATTGTGATAAAACCTGCCGATAAAGGTGGTGGTTTAGTCATTTTATCAAGTGCCATGTATCTAGAAGAAGCGCACAGACAACTCAATGACCCTGATGTTTATGAAAAACTTTCATCAGACCCTACAAAGACTATCCAAAACCTCTTTTTAACCTTCCTCAACAAAGGTGTATCTCAAGCTATTTTGACTAAACAAGAGTATAATTTTTTGAATACAAAATTCCCAAAAATTCCGGTAATATACTTCCTACCAAAAATACACAAAAATGTTACTAATCCCCCAGGCAGACCAATAGTGTCAGGAATAGGCTCACTTTTATGTAACCTATCCCAATACATAGACACTCTTTTACAACCTGCAGTTAAAACTATGAAATCTTATCTCCAAGACTCTTTGTCCCTTTTAAATTTTTTAAAAGATTTTAATTGGGACCCTAATTTTATTCTGGTCACCTGTGACGTCCAATCACTCTATACCATTATACCTCATAATGTTGGATGCGAAGCTATTAAAAATATCTTATTAAAGGAAGATAGAATTCCGGAGCAACAAATTAATTTTATTTTAGAGGGTATAAATATTATTTTAACCAACAATTATTTCTGGTTTTTAGATTCCTTTTACCTCCAAAGAAGGGGAACTACTATGGGTACCAGGTTTGCCCCAAGATATGCCAATCTGTTTATGGCAGATTGGGAATCTACAGCTATCTACAATGGAGAAAATCTAAAGGCAAACCTGGTCTCATATTTTAGATATATTGATGATCTCTTTTTTATTTGGAATGGGTCGGAAGACGATCTTATCTCTTTTTTTAATGTTCTTAATACTAACAATAGGGGCATAATTTTAACCCATGAATTTAGTAGAGAACAAATAAACTTTTTAGATCTCAATATATTTATAAAAAATGGTAAAATAAATACAAAAACTTTTTTTAAAGTAGTCTGTGTCAATACAGTAATCGATCAAAATAGTTGCCACTACAAACCTTGGCTCGATAGTGCTCCAAGAAGCCAATTTCTTAGATTACGCAGAAATTGCACAGAATTGGAAAATTTTGAAGAACAAGCTAATGCCCTCAAAAATAGATTCATAGAGAAAAACTATCAAGAAAAAAATCTACTCGAAAATATTAATGAGATAAAAAACACAAATAGAGATGACCTTCTAAAGTATAAACCTAAAACCAAAAATGACTCAATATCTCTCCCTATTATCCTAAATTATACCAATAAAAGTAAAGAGATCAAAAAGATCATTCAAAAACACTGGCATATTTTAGAACATGATGAAAAGCTTTCTAAAATCATACCAGAAAAACCGAGTATAATCTTTAGAGGGGCCCCTAACGTCAAATCTATTCTAACTACCAACTTCACCAAAGAAATCAAACCCAAGAATTCTGTAACCTTCTTTCCCCAATCTTTAGGCTTTCACAAATGTAAAAATTGTATTGTGTGCAAATCAGCTGATCCTACAATGCCACCAAAAATAATAGAATTTACCTCAAACAAAACCAAAATCACTTTTAAAATCAAAGAATTCATTACATGTAACACCAAGAATGTTATCTACCTATTGGAATGCCCATGTGGCCTCCAATATGTTGGGATGACTACAAGATGTTTAAAAGTCAGATTAGGTGAGCATTGTAGGAATATAAAAAATGGCTATTTAAATCACTCTCTATCCAAGCACTTTTTAATTCACAATAAAGATCCTAAAATGTTAAAATATATGGGAATAAAAAAATGCTCCCTACCCTGGAGAGGAGGAGATATAAAAAACATATTGGGTAAAACTGAGATGGAATGGGTTTATAAGTTACAGACCCTAACACCAAGTGGACTTAATGCAGATTTTGATTTGCACAATTTTTTATGATATCTTTATTTTTAACTTTATTTTTAACTTTTTATCTCATTCTATTTTTTACTCCATTATTTTACCCTTATGTTACCATTTTGTCATATTATTGTGCTATGCCTAGAAGATTATGTTTCTATCTATATTAAGTTTTTCCACTATCATTTTCCCTTATTATTATTTCTGCCATTGTTTTTATTTTATCTTTTGACTTTTATCCTAACCCTTATATAAAATGTGTGGGGCATTTTATAAATACTTTTCCCTTTTTAAATTGTGTTTTTCTATGTTCACAAGTGACTACAATTATGTATTTCTTCATAGGAGCGCCCAGTGACCGGCAGGACTCTATTTCCCATAGAGCACTGCGTTTCTACCCAGCCACTGGGCACTCCGTGCATATCAGGAAGTGTTCCCGTCTATTTGCCGATTTGCGCATGCGCGCAATGTTCCGATCACGTGATCGGAACAAAATATATTTTAATCTTTCTAAAAGCTTCGTTTCAAATAAATTTTTATACAGTGAGCTTTATCAGGCAGCAACAAAGGCATTTATATGGTCTTAACACTATTTTGAGTTGTTTTATGAGATCGAGATTAATAACCATGAAACTCTTTCTAAACCCTGTTCAAAGCTTCATTTTTAATATAATTTATTTTTTTAATCCTTCTAATACTCATATGAATATACCTACAAAGCTATAATGTCACTTTGAAATGTACAGAAAGTTTTGTTTTAATACTTGTTTGTGATTGGTGCACAAAAAAATTTGGCGCCAAATTCAACCTCTGTAAAACTTATATATTCAGTTCCTTGCCAGGTGTACTGTTCTTTTACCATTTTGAGAAAACCCCAAAGGTGAAACGCGTAAATGGTTTTAATAAGTGTATTTTAATCAATAAAAGTTATTTTTGGTTACCTTTTTATACTAGGACCAATTGTATACTTATTTTTATTGTATTTTATACACTTTCTTTTTTTACCCCTGGCATTTTATATATATTTTTTTATATATATATATTTTGTATTATCATTTATAATATTATAGTTTTATCCACCCTTTTTTTTATTTTTTTTATTATATATATTTTTTACTTGAAAGTATATTCCGTCCAAAGAAATCCTTAGGTGGGGATAATTCCACCAGCGCTGTGGCAATAGAGCAGTATCCATCTGCTATATTCTTGTAAGTATAACTCACTTAAAGATATTACTTTGTTGTTCATACTGAGAGCACTATTTGCTGTCTCATATATACTCCGTGGACACCTACCATCCGATACTGGAAAGGCGGACCTATCTTCCAAGCATCAAGGAATCAACGCATATGTGAAGTAGATCCTAGCCGATACCACAGGAATTCCAAGCCGGACAGACGGACCATCCAAGTATATCCGTTAGTGGGGATCAAACCACTAAGTGTCTCTTCTCCCAGAGCTGGCAATAAGCTCCACCAAATGTGAGTGAAATATATTTCCTTTGATTATATACCACATCAGGACATACAATATTTCACCATAGGCAGCTTTCTCTTTTGTTTTTTTATCTTCACATATATGGACTACCTACCACACGGACGGAGCCATACTTGAGGATTAATATCGTGGTACTGCATATCAGTGAGACTGTTTTTATTCTATATTTTCAAAAAAATCCGGATGAACTTTATTTGATTTTATTATCGCTGTTTATTTTACAAAGACACGATCTTATATATTTTACCATATCTGTTTTACCTAAGCGCAGCCCTTGACCCCCTCTTTTCTCGCATTTCTTACAAAAGGGTTCCGTGAGGGATTTCCCTTTTAGGGTTGCTGCTCAATTGAACTAGCGCAGACTCTTCCTCTGTTTTTTTTTATCACTATATGTATACCTATATATAAATAAAAATATTTTAAAAAATTATATATATATATATATATATATATATATATATATATATATATATATATATATATATATATATATACACACACACATACAGGAGTGCAGAATTATTAGGCAAGTTGTATTTTTGAGGATTAATTTTATTATTGAACAACAACCATGTTCTCAATGAACCCAAAAAACTCATTAATATCAAAGCTGAATATTTTTGGAAGTAGTTTTTAGTTTGTTTTTAGTTATAGCTATGTTAGGGGGATATCTGTGTGTGCAGGTGACTATTACTGTGCATAATTATTAGGCAACTTAACAAAAAACAAATATATACCCATTTCAATTATTTATTATTACCAGTGAAACCAATATAACATCTCAACATTCACAAATATACATTTCTGACATTCAAAAACAAAACAAAAACAAATCAGTGACCAATATAGCCACCTTTCTTTGAAAGGACACTCAAAAGCCTGCCATCCATGGATTCTGTCAGTGTTTTGATCTGTTCACCATCAACATTGCGTGCAGCAGCAACCACAGCCTCCCAGACACTGTTCAGAGAGGTGTACTGTTTTCCCTCCTTGTAAATCTCACATTTGATGATGGACCACAGGTTCTCAATGGGGTTCAGATCAGGTGAACAAGGAGGCCATGTCATTAGATTTTCTTCTTTTATACCCTTTCTTGCCAGCCACGCTGTGGAGTACTTGGACGCGTGTGATGGAGCATTGTCCTGCATGAAAATCATGTTTTTCTTGAAGGATGCAGACTTCTTCCTGTACCACTGCTTGAAGAAGGTGTCTTCCAGGAACTGGCAGTAGACTGGGAGTTGAGCTTGACTCCATCCTCAACCCGAAAAGGCCCCACAAGCTCATCTTTGATGATACCAGCCCAAACCAGTACTCCACCTCCACCTTGCTGGCGTCTGAGTCGGACTGGAGCTCTCTGCCCTTTACCAATCCAGCCACGGGCACATCCATCTGGCCCATCAAGACTCACTCTCATTTCATCAGTCCATAAAACCTTAGAAAAATCAGTCTTGAGATATTTCTTGGCCCAGTCTTGACGTTTCAGCTTGTGTGTCTTGTTCAGTGGTGGTCGTCTTTCAGCCTTTCTTACCTTGGCCATGTCTCTGAGTATTGCACACCTTGTGCTTTTGGGCACTCCAGTGATGTTGCAGCTCTGAAATATGGCCAAACTGGTGGCAAGTGGCATCGTGGCAGCTGCACGCTTGACATTTCTCAGTTCATGGGCAGTTATTTTGCTTGGTTTTTCCTTCCACACGCTTCAAGCACTTAAGTTGACTATTTTGAATGAAACGCTTGATTGTTCATGATCACGCCGCTTTGCAATTTTAAGAGTGCTGCATCCCTCTGCAAGATATCTCACTATTTTTGACTTTTCTGAGCCTGTCAAGTCCTTCTTTGACCCATTTTGCCAAAGGAAAGGAAGTTGCCTAATAATTATGCACACCTGATATAGGGTGTTGATGTCATTAGACCACACCCCTTCTCATTACAGAGATGCACATCACCTAATATGCTTAATTGGTAGTAGGCTTTCGAGCCTATATAGCTTGGAGTAAGACAACATGCATAAAGAGGATGATGTGGTCAAAATACTCATTTGCCTAATAATTCTGCACTCCCTGTATGTGTATATATATATATATATATATATATATATACATATATTAATTCTACATATATATTAATGTAATATTTTTACATAATTAGGTATTTTAATCAATTACAATTAGTGGGACCTGCCTGACAACCCATGCCGAATGTATAGGGAATTTAATTTGCTAGCACTATATTTAACCCTATAACTTTCCAAGACACCATAAAACCTGTACATGGGGGGTGCTGTTTTACTCGGGAGATTTCGCTGAACACAAATATTAGTGTTTCAAAACAGTAAAATGTATTACAACGATGATATCGCCAGTAAAAGTGAAGTTTTTTGCATTTTTCACACACAAACAGCACTTACACGGCAGTGGCGTCTCTAGGATTCATTTTTCGGGGGGGCACATGGAGGGCCAGTGACAAAAGTAGGGGGGCACATTTAACCCCGCCCTCACCGCAGTTTGACCCCGCCCCTGTCACATGTTAAGCCACGCCCCCGACACAATGTGTTTTGTTTTTTTAATAATACCTGGTGGAGGAATCATGATTTTCCACCAGGGATTATTAAAAAACAAACACATTATCCTTGATACAGTGCCATAGTTGCCAACATTTGAAAAAAATTTCCAAGGACATTTTGCAGCACAGCTATCAATTACTGTCTGGGTATAATATCCCTGGACAGTCAGTGCTCTCTGTATAATACAGGGTTGTGTGTATAATAAATTGGGACACTCAGTGCTCCTTGTATAGTGCTGCTCTCTGTATAATACAGGTCTGTTTGTGTATAATATCCCAAGACAGAGAGCAGCACTATACAGGAAGCACTGACTATCCCAGGATATTTTATACACACAGATCTGTATTATACAGATAGCTGAGCATATACCCCAATCTCTAGACTACTAGTACCTGTCAACAGCAGCTCCCACTAAAGTGTGCGGCAGCTCACACAGATTATTCAGCGGTAAAGTGCAGTCGCTGGCAGAGCCAAACTGGGAATCCCTGGGAATCCAAAGCAGCCCTGGAAAAAAAAGTATGCCATTCCTACAAGTCAAAATATATATATATATATATATATATATATATATATATATATATATATATATATATATATATATATATATATATAGTACAGTAAGCACACAAGCTCATTGACATGCGCAAACAGGCTTACTGACAGACAAAACTCTCTGACTCACACACAAGCTTACTACAGACACTCACTTGTATAAACAGAAGGCTCACTACAAAGAAGTTCAGGGACACACACACAAGCTCACTAAAGACAAGCTCACTGACACACACATGCTCACTAAATAGAAGCTCACTGACACACACAAGCAGTACCATTTTAATAGAGTTAAGGGCCCCTGGGCAAAGCAATGCACTGGGGCCCTTCCTACACAACAACTCACAGGAATTTTAATTATTGATAGACTGCGGAGTCCATACACACACACAGACTGCGGAGTCCATACACACACACAGACTGCGGAGTCAATACACACACACAGACTGCGGAGTCCATACACACACACAGACTGCGGA
>OW240913.1:188683850-188720936 GCA_933207985.1 Pelobates cultripes
CATCCTTCACTACCCTTGTTCAACTGTCCATAAACACAAACAGAGACCAGCAGCACGACCCCAAAGAACCAATGCCTCTCACATCATGTGTGGCAGCCACTCAATAAACAATAAAGCTTTGTTGTTGTTGTTTTTTTACCTGATAAACATTTTATTCATATCTGATTGATCTGATATGACTGACTTCAATATGACTTAAGTCTGTTTGACTTAAAAATACTACAAATATTTATGAACAGAAGAAATTCTCTGAAATATAAATTAAGAATTATGTAAAAACCCTATTGGGTCGAAACGTCAAGTTATTTGTAAACCTTTTATGGATTAAATATCAATACTTTTTTCTAAAAGACCTCTGAGTGCATCCTCTTTTTCAATTATAATATATATATATATATATATATATATATATATATATATATATATATATATATATATATATATATATATATATATAGTTAATACAATGTTAAACAAAAATCTGCACACCAGTAAAGCCACAAGATTTGCTTTTCCCACAGAAATCACAAATCTGCAGTGATGTTACTACCGCAAAGGATTCTGGGTGGGCATATGCAAATTAGTTTATCAAAGAATCACATTTTTGCCTCATTCCATTTTAAACATAGATTCCTTTTAATCTGTGTCTGCTGTATACAACAGCTTGAAACACAATATAGGAAAAGATGCAAAACCAGTGAACCACTCATGAACAGCTGTTTCGTTGTTAATGCAACTCATCAGCATGAGGTTGGTTCCTGGTTTGTTTATTGAGGCTTGGTAGTGCTTGGGAAGCAAAATCCAAATAGGTTATGGTGGGGAAAAATTGTGATTAAAAACTTCTTCCACATGAAGTCTGTGGATAGTTAATACAATGTTAAACAAAAATCTGCACACCTGTATTAACTATCCACAGACTTCAGGTGGAAGGGGTTTTCAATCACAATTTTTCCCCACCATAACCTATTTGGATTTTGCTTCCCAAGCACTACCAAGCCTATATATATATTTATGAACTAGGAAGCTGCACTAAACAATGGAAAGTAAGGTCCAATTGTTGTCATAGGACCAGGGGACAAAAGGTAAGATTTCTATTATCTGCATGAGAATTTATGTTGTGACTCGACTACAAAAAATAATCCAGACGTAATCGAGTAGTAAACCCTCCATTCATAGTTTGCACTGTGATATTCAAACACAGGGCACAGGAAGTTCAACAACTAAAGCATAACAGTTTTCCTTTATCTATTTTAGGTCAGTCGGTTTAAATGTGATGAATGACCTTTCTGTCATCAAGTGATAAATGTATTCCTACATTTTTATCAATGAAAAGGTTAAAGGGACACTAAAGTCACCAGAGCAACTTTAGCTTAATTAAGAAGTTTTGTTGTATAGATCATGCCCTTGCAGTCATCACTGCTCAGTTATGTGCCATTAAGGAGTTAAATCAATTTGTTTATGCAGCCCTAGGGTTCCCCCTTACTGGGTCTGATTTATTAATACTAATGTATGAAACCCCTCTTGGGTGCATCCGTCAATCGATGCTCCTAGTGCTCACCGAGGACTCCAAGCATTCCACCAGACACCATAAGCACTGTAGATCCCACGAACCGCCGCAGCTTGGTTGGGGTCTCGCTGTCCTCCACTCACCCTAGACCCAAGACCAGGATCCAGCTTCCAATGGTTGAACCTCTCCTCCAAGAGAGTATAGCTGTAAAGCAAGAGCTAGTGGTTATAGCTTGTATAGCAGGTCCCTACAAACACGAGGCGAGGCTCTATGTTGAGGCTGAAGTAAGACTGGTTTAATGGTAGCCACACTGGCCTTTTATGCAAGTCCCCAAGCAAGGAGTATGCCCACATGGACCTTGGTAGGGACTGTGACACAAACTTACAAACCAATACTAACAGAGTTAAAATGTAAGGCACTCCCACACATGGCATACAATCCCTCCCCTCTGCCTAGTAGATAAGTGAGTCAGATACAGTATTAACCCAATTATCTCAAGGCAGAAAAAACACATATTTTACAAAACCCCCAAAGTACCCCAAAAACACGTGATATCCCAATATATCCAAAAATCACCCAGTTCAGTTCAGGGGTTCAGGAATTTCCTGGAAGTCACATTTTGACCGACCGCTTGCATGGTTCCATGCCAAAAACAGTTCCAGAGAATCAGGCTGTGCGGCCGGTCTACTTCGAGGATTCAAAATAACATTCAAAACACTGAACGTAGCCGTTCATGAATAAAGTCAGTGTATGTCTCTTGTTCGGGAGTTTATTCTTACCGAACGCCGTTCAAATCCCGTTCAAATAGCCGAAGGTAAGAGTTTAGCGGTGTGTTCGTGTTCCATGAACTCGATGACCAAACACCACTAATTGTACTCGCGGCTTAAGATGGTCACCACCACGTGGTCGAATGGCACATCGAATGGCTTTGGGAGTTCGAGAGTTCGAAGTGCTGCTTCGAAAGTTCGAATTGTTCCTGTTATAAGTCCCAACAGGCACAAATAGGGTTTTCAACCAGGGTTTAACACAGGGACCATAGTCACAGGGTAAGAGGCTGGCAAGTATGCCCCTCCAAGGCCCCTGACTAGGTCCAATTCATCACAACCATCTTTTCTTGAGTGCAATAGATGGTCATGAACAGTTTTAGGATGAAGCATGTCAAAAGCAGTCCATGGCCATTGGCCTAGAAGAAGCTCAGCTGGTGTTGTACCAGTTGTAGCATGTGGTGCTGTTCTGTAAGCAAAGAGAAAAGAGAAGATATGGACCTCTGGCATCCAGACTATAAGGCGAGGCGCCGCAAGCCAATGTGAGAGGCTTGTGGAGGTCGTAGTGTACAAGCATACGTGAGCCCAATAGTTTGTTTGGAGACCTCAAAAGCTTGTTGGCATTCTTCTGACCACTCCCATCTGGAGTGTTTCTCTAAAAGCTTATGCAGTGGGAACAAGGTGTGAGCCAGGTATAGGAGAAATGTATTATAAAAGTTGAGGAGGCCAGCTGGACATTTGTTGGGGCTGGCGATTTGACTAGAGCATCGACCTTGGCTTCAGTGGTGTGTATACCCTCAGTATCTCTTAGGTGGCTGCAAAACTCCAATTTGGGCAACATAAATTTGCATTTTGCCAAGTTCACCTTGAGTCCATGGTCCTAAAGTCTTTGTTTACATTCGGTTTGTGTCCTTGGTCTGTACGACCAGTGATGAGCATGTGTAAAGGGAATGTCTGCTAACATTGCATCCATCTTCCTCTGCCAGGTGGCTGGTGCGGGTGCTATGCCATATACTATACGGTTGTATTTGTACAAGCCCTTGTGAGTGTTAATGGTGCAAAATTTTCGGGAAGAAGGGTGTATCTCAAACTGTAGGTAGGCTTTTCGGAGATCAATCTTAGTGGATTTCTGTCCCCCTGCAAGAGAGGTGAAGATGCCATCTACTATGGGTAGAGGATTCTAATCTACATCCAGTTGAGTATTCAGTACCATGCGAAAATTCCAACAGATGCGTAATTCCCCATTGGATTTCTTTACTGGCACAACAGATGATGCCCATTCACTGTGCCCTACCATGGAAATGATTGTTCTTGTAGCCGGGTGAGTTCGGCTTCCACTCCTGCATGAAGGGCAAATGGTACTGTCCGGGCATTGAAGAATCTAAGATAGTCATCCAGTTTTAGCTTCACACAGTCATTTTTAATTTTCCCCAATTGATCTTTAATAACCTTAAATCTCCCAAATCTCTGTTTCAAGTATTCCACTCATCCATCAATCTGACCAGATGGGACTGTAAGGTTGTTGCATTGGTTCTTGATGATGATTGGCATTCCCAGATGTGCAATCCAGTCTCTACCAAAGAGAGGTGGTCCTCCGTGTTTCAAAATATATATTGGTAGTCTCTTTGTCTGACCCTTGCATGATACCAGTACCTTTGCACAACAAAGTGGGTGGAGAACTTGCATGGAATAGGGGGTGATGGTGAGATGGGGTGATGGTGACCGGGAGAGGAGGGTGATGGTGTGGGGGAGTGAGAGTGAGAGGGACAGCGGGGTGATGGTGAGAAGGAGAGGGGGGTGATGGTGAGAGGGGGTGATGGTGAGAGGTAGAGGGTGATGGTGAGAGGGAGAGGGAGTGATGCTGAGAGGAGAGGGGCTGATGGTGGGAGGAGGGTGATGGTGAGGGGAGAGGGGTGATGGTGGAAGGGCGGGTGATGGTGAGAGAGGGAGGGGTGAGATGGAGAGGAGTGATGGTGAGAGGGAGGTGATGGTGGGGGTGATGAGGGAGGGGTGGATTGTGTGGGGTGTGCTGTGAGAGGGAGAGGGAGAGGGGGGATGATTGTGAGGGGAGACGGTGGGGGTGGGAGGAGAGGTGAAGGTGATGGGGTGGGGGGTGATGCAGGAGAGAGGGATGATGGAGAAAGGGAGAGAGGGGTGATGTGGGGGGTGATGGTGAGAGGTTGTGATAGTGAGAGGTAGAGGGGGGTGATGGTGGGGGTGATGTGAGGGGGTTGGTGGTGTGAGGGGGAGGTGATGGTGAGAGGGGTGATGGCAGGAGGAGCCGGGAGGTGATGGTGTGAGGGAGGGGGTGATGGTGAGAGGGAGGGGGTGATGGTGAGAGGGAGGGGGTGATGAAGTGAGGGGTGATGGTGTGGAGGAAGAGGGTGATGGTGAGAGGGAGAGGGGGTGATGGTGTGAGGGAGGGGCAGGATGGTGAGAGGGAGGGGGGGTGATGGTGAGAGGAGGGGGGTGATGGGGTGGGGGTGATGGTGAGGGAGGAGGGTGATGGTGGTGAGGGGAGAGGGGTATTGGCAGAGGGGTGATGGTGAGAGGGGGTGATGAGAGAGGAAAAGGGGTGATGTAGAGAGGGAGGGGGTTGCGTGTGAGAGGGAGGGAGGAGATGGTGTTAAGAGGGGGGTGATAGTGAGAGGGAGGAGGGTGATGTGTAGAGGGAGGGGTGATGGTGTGAGGAGAGTGATGGGGAGGGGAACACTAAATACCTTTATTCTCTGGTCCAGTGTGGGCTGCCTGGTGGTCCGGTGGGTTCCCTGGTGGAGTGTGCAGAGCTGCAGACCATGTATCTTGTGAGACCCGTCAGAGCGTTGCTGTGGTAACCAGCAGCAACGCTCTGATTGGCCAGATCTCGCGAGACACATGGTCTGCAGCTCTGCACACAGCTGCAGACCAGTGTCTGCGATTGCTAGCCGGGCAGACAGGAGGGGCCTTGCACCTGGCGACATACTGAGCAAGCCGCCGGGCACCCTCCTGGTGTCAGGGACCCGACACAGTCTGCCCTAAGGCAGGTTAGACGGCCGCGAGACTTTAGGCGACCGCCTAAACAGCCAAATTAGAGAGCCACCTCTGACTCTGAGACCTCTCCAAGTCTCACTCCAACAACACTGCCTCATAAAACAAGGAAATTCTGAATCTAGAAAAGAAAGGAGCTATTGAAACGACTGCAGGTCCAGGGGGATTATATAGCAATATCGTTGTCCGGAACCGCACGGTCACATGCCGAAAACAGTTCCATAACATTCGTGGCTAAGTCCCGCTGTGGTGACCGTGAATCCACAAAGTCCTCATGCCAAATTTAATTCCATAACAATCGCGGCTAAGTACCACTGAGGACAGTTTGTGGGTTTGGTTCATGCGAACGGCCGCCAGAGAGCCAGCTTTCGGGTCCATTCGTATGAAGGGAAAGCGCCGAACCAGGGGCACCCAGACCAATGCTCTCAGAACGAACAAAGGAGATTTATCAATTTTCCATGACAGTTCTATAACATTACAAGTGGAATACCTTCCAGTCACAATGAATCTGACAGCAGATGTCAGAGATTGGATGTTGGACAGAAAGGTCTTCTGGACCCTAAATTCCATTTGGATCTATTTGCCTCCAGAACCAATCATCTGTCACGTTTAGTAATATGAAACACTGAAGTGCAGTACTTGTAATAGTAGACAAAAATAATAAAATAAAGTGCTAGGCAAAGGCAAGGTGAGGCATTTGTATAGTCAAATATCCAGGCAACAAAGGTACGGAAATGGTAAAGCAGGCCAGAGGCCAGGTAAATCCAGTAGAGCAGAAAATAATACATGTACTTGCAGGGAAACAGCACAGTACAATTGAGCAATGACAGCACATCTGTACACAATTTAAATAGGGTGCCCAACTAAAGAAACACCTATTTTGGTATGCCTCCATAATGCCCTATTGGTGCATGGGACTGTTATTCATCAGGGGTTGCCATGGGAGTTAATGTGATTCCAGCCCCACTCAAAGGGCTACCTTGTGGCATGGAATGATCATGCATATCTCCCAATCATCTATCGTTGCCTTGGAGATGTGACACAATTGAAGTTCAGAGGTCGTGGTCCGCCCCTAGGATTCGTGCATGCATACGTTCAGGCAGCCGTGACACGGTGGCACCACTTGAGCAGCGAGGGAATGAAGGTAAGTCTTAACACCATCAGACACCAGATTTTTTTAGCTGGCTCCTGGACCCAGATTGGTTGGTGGTGGACACATTCCTATAAGAATGACCACTGCTAGGGGCTATGCGCTCCCTCCTTTAACAATGTTGACACAAGTGATCTGGCATCTGTGAGTAGATCAAGTTGTCATCACCCTGATAAACCAATTTTTGTAAAGGCAATCCTAGTCCTCTGAACTTCTGGAAATGCCGTACAGGGACCCGTTAATGACTGGTGCTACCTTTAACATCACTCGTCATACCAAATCAGACTTGTTACGGTACCTCCAGTAATAAATGTACAAACCGCCGTTTAGTGAATGCTCCCCGTTCGCAATAATGTGGTCTGGTAGCGCATGCAGTATAACCATGCGAACCGCCAGCCAGGGAACACTCCAAACTCCCGAACGGTACCTGTATGGCTCCTTCCCTTCACAAGCTCCAAATACACGAATTGCCAATCGTAGCCAAACGCCAATATCTTCCAAGCGGCAAATAATTCCAATGAGCAATCTTAAGTCGCCGGTAATAAAATCACCCTAATAACGAGACCAAGCTCCGCTTTGAGGGTAAAACACGAACTGAGTTTACTGTGGGCTACCTGCCCGTATTTATGCAGGTCTCCCACTTGGTGGACACTCCCCTAGGGGACCAAATGGGAGACTGTAATAGCAGAAGGACATGGGGACATTTTAGACATAAAACCCCACAATATTCCCAGCATGCATCACAGTTTCCTCCCCTCTGCTCGGAGATAATTGAGAAGTAATTCAATTATCTCCCAGAGCAGAGGCAAATCGCCATTTTAAATATAAGTCACAAAACACATTAAAATACATAACTTTATAACTGCCGAACGTATTACATTCGTATAACACATCCCCAGATAGCCTGGATCTGAGTGCATATTATTGGCGAATAGCGCTCAGATCCCATACGCACAGTTCAATCGCCATGGAGTCAAAGTCTATTACAGTTCTTCGGTATGCGATTGACTCCATGGGAAGGCTATCTGGGGTAAGTCCATTTGTGCCTTTAAACCTCTCGAACGGCCGGTGTTCGCATACTTCTGTCGATTTGAGAAGGGAGGTCGACGGCTTCAGCGGTGTTCGGTTGAAAAAGTGTCCGTTTTTAGTTCCATGAAATAACCGTCGAACACCGCTGGTCTTTCGCATGGTTAAAATGGCCACCACCTCGTGGTCGACATACGAACGATGACCACCCTGTTTTCGGTTTTAATTGAGAAGTGTCTGTGGTTAACCGCAACGTTCTAATTGGGATCAATAGGTTAACCAGCAGCACACTTCTCTTCTGGGTGGCCGTCCGTTCGACAAAAAAATACATTCCCTTAAACAAGGCATACGAATGGGGAAATTCATACAAACGGCAAAACAGACGAACACAGCAATTCTAGTTCACACGGATGGGTCTGTCACACGGCTCCCCCCTTGTGGAACACTCCGGCAGACCCGGCTTGACCCTTTGGCGGGTCAACTTGGGGATGACTGGACTAGGAAGAAGTAGGGATGTCTGTTTGCCAGGACAACCCATCCGCATTCCCATTCTGCTTACCGGGTTGGTAGCTGATGGTGAAGTTGTAAGTCTGCAGTGCCAAACTCAACCTCAGCAGTCTGGCATTGTCTCCTGAGACCCGATTAAGCCAGACAAGGGGATTGTGGTCCGTTATAAGGGAAAACTCCTGCCCATACAAATAGGGGCTCAATTTCTTCAGTGCCCAGACCAGGGCTAAACACTCCTTCTCCACTGCCGCATAACTCACTTCCCGAGATAGTAACTTTCTGCTTAGGTATGCGACAGGGTGCTCTCCTCCATCTTCCCCGACCTGGCTCAGCACAGCCAGGTCGGGGAAGCATCTGTATGAACAAGAAAACGTTTGTTAGGGACTGGGGCAGCCAGGACATGGGCATTCACAAGAGCCTGCTTCAGTGCCTGAAACGCGGCTTCACAAGCTGGAGACCACAGGACCTGCTTAGGTAAATTTTTCTTAGTCAGGTCAATCAAAGGCTTGGCAACCGTACTGTAGTCGGGGACAAAATGTCGGTAATACCCTGCCGTCCCCAGGAAGGCCAATACTTGGGTCTTGGTGATAGGTGTGGGCCAGTTAGCTACAGCCTCTACCTTGGCTGGCTCTGGTCTCTGGCTCCCACATCCTACCCTGTGACCCAAGTACTACACTTCTGCCATGCCTAAATGGCACTTGTCTGGTTTCAAGGTCAGGCCTGCGGCCCGAATCTTGTCAAGCACCACCCCCACGTGTACTAAGTGTTCTTCCCAGGACTCACTGTAGACCGCAATGTCATCCAGGTATGCACATGCAAATTCCTGGAAGCCATCGAGGAGCCTATCAACCATACGCTGGAAGGTAGCCGGAGCATTCTTCATCCCAAATGGCATGACCTTAAACTGGTACAGACCAAAGGGGGTGACGAATGCCGACTTAGGGATAGCATCCTCGGCCAGGGGAAACTGCCAATAACCTTTACACAGGTCAATGGTGGTCAGATAGCACCCCCTGGCAATGCGGTCTAATAACTCGTCTATCCGGGGCATCGGGTAGGCATCAGTGGTGGTCCGCTCGTTGAGTCGCCTGTAGTCCACACAGAACCGGGTGGTCCCATCCTTCTTAGGTACCAGGACTACAGGGGAGGCCCAAGGGCTGTCTGAGTGCTCAAAAACCCCCAGCCTGGTCATCTCCTGTATCTCCTTCCGCATTCCTTCTCGGACTGCTTCAGGGATACGGTATGGGGGTTGTCGTAGGGGGTTCTGTCCGGGTGTCTCGAACTTGTGTACAGCTAGGGTAGTATACCCGGGTTCTTGGGAGAACGTCGCCTGCTTCTCCCACAGCAGCTGTCTTGCCTGTACCTTAATCGGTCCCCTAGTTGTGCAAGACTAGTAAGGTCAGTCTGGGGATCCTTCTCTAATAAGTCGGGTAAGGGTAAATTCTTGGGGTCGTCAGTAGCTGGGGCACATACTGCCGCAACATCCTCTGGTCTCTCCTGATACTCCTTCAGCATGTTCACATGAAAGGATCGCTGAATCCTTTCATCTGCACAGCTGGCTATAAGATAGGTAGTATCACATACCTGGGCTAACACTTTATACGGCCCCTGCCAAGATGCTTGCATCTTGTTCGTCTTCACAAGCTTGGGCATCAGAACCTTCTGCCCCACCTGAAAGACCCGCTGTCGGGCACCCCGATCGTACCACCTCTTCTGTCTCCCCTGGGCCGCCTGGAGATTCTCCCTTACCATCAGGGATAGTTTCTCCATGCGGTCCCGGAGTTCCAGGACATATGGTACTATGGGGGTCCCTTCTTGCTCTGTCTCCCCCTCCCAGTGTCCTCTAATGAGATCTAGGGGTCTGCGGACTCTTCTCCCATAGAGTAACTCAAAGTGGGAGAACCCAGTAGATTCCTGGGGCACCTCTCTGTATGCAAATAGCAGATGAGGCAGGAATCTCTCCCAGTCTCTGCAAGTGTCAGTAAAGGTCCTCAACATCTGTTTGAGGGTACCATTAAATCGCTTGCAGAGACCGTTAGTCTGTGGGTGATAAGGTGAGCTAAGCAGCGGTTTAATGCCGCACACCTTCCACAGCTGCTGGGTAAGCACAGCGGTGAACTGAGTTCCCTGATCGGAGAGAATCTCCTGAGGGAACCCGACCCTAGTGAAAATTTTAACCAGGGCATCAGCAACCGTCTCTGCCTCTATATTAGACAGCGCTACTGCCTCTGGATAACGTGTGGCATAGTCCACCATGGTAAGAATATATTTCTTACCTGATGGACTAGCCCTGGCCAGTGGACCCACAATATCAACGGCTATGCGGGAAAAGGGTTCTCCAATGATAGGCATCGACTGAAGCCTAGCCTTTGGGTGATCCCCCCGTTTACCTACCCGTTGACAGGTGTCGCACGTGCTACAATAAACCCGCACATCTCGGTTAAAATTGGGCCAGAAAAAGCTTTGTGTGATTCTATGAGCTGTGCGGCGGGAACCTAGATGGCCCGCTAACGGCACATCATGCCCAATCCGCAGAATCTCCTGCCGGTATTTTGCAGGTACCACTAGCTGTCGATTCTGAGGAGGGGTACTCGGTCTCTGCAACGGTTTCGGGATCCTGTACAGCCTATCCCCCACCCACTCGTAATGCTCCCCATCTACCCCTTCTCCCCCAGAATCAGCCCTGGCCCTGTACTTTGCTAACGTCGGGTCTTCCCTAGTTTCCTTCCCATACATCTCTGGGGTATCCCAGCCTAAAGGGGCCTGGTCTAAGGTACAAGTCAGGGTAGAGAGTCTTACCTGGGTCTCAGCAGCAGGTGGGCCGGTCTCGGCGGCACGGGTCTGGGCACGGGTCGTGACAGCGTCCACTTCAGCGGGACCCATGAGAGCAAAGGCTGAAACAAGGGGCGCCAAGTCATTGCCAAGAAGAACATCTGCTGGTAAGTTCTTCATGACCCCCACATTCACATGTCTAGCGCCCACTCCCCAATCCAAATGTACCCGGGCAACAGGTAGACGAAACACGGCACCCCCGGCTACTCACACTGCGACCGTGTCCCCGGTATGTTGGGCCTCGGACACCAGGTGCTTCTGAAGCAAAGTCATGGTTGCACCGGTATCCTGTAGACCACTGACCTCCTTCCCATTGACCTTTACACATTGCCGGTGGTGCTGTCTGTTATCCCGGTGGGCAGCTTGAACAGGGTCTGCCTCATGCAGGATGCCCCAGCACTCCTCTTCCTCTACACAGTGAGCAGCTGGGAGAGGTGGTCGTGGATTGCCGCCAGCTGGATTGCCGCCTGCTGGTCTCCTCCAAGACTGGGTCTGGTTGGCACTGTTCATCGGGCACTCCGGTCGCTTGTGCCGTGGCTGTTTGCATAGGTAGCACCTAATAGGTTGTGAGTAATCCCGTGAGTTGAACCGGGGTGGCTGTTGGTACTGGGCAGACGGAGGGGGTGCTGACGGCCGATTCATTGGGGGCTGGTAGATGTTAGCTGCTGGTGGTGCTGCTGGCCGGTACTCCACTCTGGCGGGAGTCTTACTGACGGAACTGTCCAGTTTGCGGGCATCCGTATACCCGTCCGCCAGGCGAGCTGCTTCATGTAGAGTGGAGGGTTTACGGTCCCTTACCCACTCTCTGACCCCTGGGGGTAATTTGTCGAAGCAATGCTCCAATAGAAACATCTGCAGCACCTCTTCTCCAGACACAGCCTGGCACCCCACCATCCAGTGGGCAGCTGTGCAGTGCACTTTGCATGCCCATTCAAAGTAAGTCCCCAGCTGTTTTAACAGTGTCTCGGAACCGCCTCCTGTATGCCTCCGGTGTGACGGTATACCTGGAGAGTAAAGCTTCCCTGACGGCCCCATAATCCCCGATCTCCTCATCTGGAATGGCCCAAAAAGCATCGCTGGCCCGGCCGGATAACTTGCCGGACAATATAGTGACCCAGTCTTCCAGGGGTACCTTGTGCAGGGCACATTGCCGCTCAAAATCAGCAAGGTACCCATCAATCTCTCCTTCTGCCTCTACAAAAGGTTTAAAATTCTGTAAACGGCACTTTCTTTCTTTCCCCTGGGTTTGCTGTGACTGGGGCTGCTGCAGCACCGCTTTGGCGTAGCAGGTTGGCCTCCACAGCGGCCATGACCCGGTCGATGATCTCTGCAGATGGGTTGGGACCATAATGTGCCAGCCTGATTCTTACCGCCCGGTCAAAGCTTGCCTCCTCGGGGGTTCTGTCAGCTGTGCTGGGTCCATTGGTTCCCTCTGCCGCTGGTACTCCATCCATTTCCAGCAATAGTGCAATAATGTCCCTCTTCCTGAGGTTACTGGCTTGTCCGCCTCTTTGTTCCAATAAATCTTTTAGGGTAGCTCTTCTCAGGTTTTGGTATTGTAATTCCATTTAATCCTGGTTGTAGTGGTCTCTCTGGGCGCTGAGGGTCATCCCGTCACTTGCCACCAGTTGTTACGGTACCTCCAGTAATAAATGTACAAACCGCCGTTTAGTGAATGCTCCCCGTTCGTCTGGTAGCGTATGCAGTATAACCATGCGAACCGCCAGCCAGGGAACACTCCAAACTCCCGAACGGTACCTGTACGGCTCCTTCCCTTCACGAGCTCCAAATACACGAATTGCCAATATTAGCCGAACGCCAATATCTTCCAAGCGGAAAATAATTCCAATGAGCAGTCTCTAGTCACCGGTAATAAAATCCCCCCAATAACGAGACCAAGCTCCGCTTTGAGGGTAAAACACGAACTGAGTTTAGTGTGGGTTGGTTACCTGCCCGTATTTATGCAGGTCTCCCACTTGGTGGACACACCCCTAGGTGACCAAATGGGAGACTGTAATAGCAGAAGGACATGGGGACAATTTAGACATACAACCCCACAATATTCCCAGCATGCATCAGTTTCCTCCCCTCTGCTCGGGAGATAATTGAGAAGTAATTCAATTATCTCCTAGAGCAGAGGCAAATAGCCATTTTAAATATAAGTCACAAAACACATTAAAATACATAACTTTATAACTGCCGAACGTATTACATTCATATAACACATCCCCAGATAGCCTGGATCTGAGTGCATATTATTGGAGAATAGCGCTCAGATCCCATACGCACAGTTCAATCGCCATGGAGTCAAAGTCTATTACAGTTCTTCGGTATGCGATTGACTCCATGGGAAGGCTATCTGGGGTAAGTCCATTCGTGCCTTTAAACATCTCGAACGGCCGGTGTTCGCATACTTCTGTCGATTGAGAAGGGAGGTCGACGGCTTCAGCGGTGTTCGGTTGAAAAAGTGTCAGTTTTTAGTTCCATGAAATAACCGTCGAACACCGCTGGTCTTTCGCATGGTTAAAATGGCCGCCGCCTCGTGGTCGACATACGAACGACGACCACCCTGTATTCGGTTTTAATTGAGAAGTGTCTGTGGTTAACCGCAACGTTCTAATTGGGATCAATAGGTTAACCAGCAGCACACTTCTCTTCTGGGTGGCCGTCCGTTCGGTAGTTCCGTTCGACAAAAAAAAAAATACCCTTAAACAAGGCATACGAATGGGGAAATTCATACAAACGGCAAAACAGACAAACACAGCAATTCTAGTTCATACGGATGTGTCTGTCACAAGACTCGTTGACATTTTTTTTATTTGTCTTTTCTAGAAGATCCTAATCTATGTGTGGTCAAAGTACTTAAGTGTTATGTGTTGGCTAGTGGACCGCTTTGTTTTTCCCAATCTGGTACTTACTCATTTCTTACATCAGGCCACTTAAACCAGTATTGATTACCACTCTAACGCATTGGGTTCATTGGATCCTTTCCCTCATGGGTATTAATTCATCCTTCGTAGTGCATTCAGTTCAGTGAGTGGCGTTAGCTCATGTGTTCATTGCTGGAGCTACCCTGGTTAATATTATGCGGTCGGCAGGAACCCAGGAAACAAAATTCCATACATTCTACTTCCACAATTCTTCCCAAAAGATAAAGTCTCATGTCATATTATAAAATTGCAAATGATCCTAGCTTTAGGATATCTATACAGATTTTAGTAAAGACAGTTGATGAATATTTTCCCTCTAAACAAAAAGGTGCCATTAGGGCACAAATTACCGTGCCTGAGAGGTTCTAAGTGGGGTAACCCACAATAAATCAATTGGATCACAGAATAGACAAATAGGCCCAAAAAGGGCATATGAGTCCAAAGATGGAGATCCCTCCAAAAAAATTAAATAACCTATGCCCCAGATGACAGTGCAATTTTAGCGCATAAACCCTTGTTGGGCTATTTTGTTTCACATTTATTTCACTTATGATTTGAGCACTTTTTTGTTTCACTAGATTGGTTGCTGATGGGTTACCTCCTTGGGAAAAATTACGGGAGTTTGGAAGGTCACCTCCTATTAATAATCACCCTGTTACTGAGAGAAAGGGTGAATGGAATTTGCTGGGGCAGACTAACTAAACATCTTTCTAATCCTTTTACCTATCCTCATATCTGGAGTATTTGTTAATCTCAGATTTAGATTCTGTAGATTCTCAAATTGGCCTCTTTAGTGTTATGCCCAATTATTGATTTCTGGACATCTAGTCTTGTATCAGGCAGGATTTATTTTAAACAACTTTTGTGGCATATTATCTAAATATGTTTCTATTTCTTTAGTGGAGAATCTGCTATTCTAAACATCATTATGGTTATACATTGCACACAAGTGGGTTGTTGTTTTATATATTTTTGACTCCACCATTTCCACCTGATAAATCACCAGAAGACCGGTCTCTAGTTGTAGTTTTTTTTCAAATAAGTTTAAAATCCATTTTTGTGAGACCTATTGTCTGGCTCTTTGTGGCATTAGGGGATATCACTGTCTAAGACCCAGGTGAATTGTTCCTTCTGTGAAATGGTTGGTTTATATGTACCTTCTTAGATATAAACCCAGTGTTTAACCCCCCATCATGCACCACAGCCTCATGGCATTTTAATATGCATATATACTGTCTCTTATTCTAATTTTTTACTCTTATCGTTGCATATTCCAACAAAGTTGATCTATTATTATTTTTGGAGGGATCTCCATCTTTGGACTCATATTTCCTTTTTTGGGGCCTATTTGTTTATTCTGTAATCCAATTGAATATTTTCCCTCCCATATGCTCCCCTCTTTTTTGTGTTTTTAAATAGAGGTGTTTCGGGTTTTTCTTTACCATTATGGGTTCTCTCTAATTTTGGGGCATGTCGTATATGATAACTATTTGTTGACTATAGACTGTTGTCTAAATTGCTATTATCACTGATAACTGTGGGAATATTATTTGTTTTTTTACCGTATTTATGTTAATACACATTATAAATGTTATTACTCATGTTTTTTCCTATGTTTGGAGTTTATTTTCTTTCATTCTTTATTTTTTCAGAGTAACCAAGATTTTCTTCTTCTGCATTGTGTTTCTCGAATGAGCCTAAATCCACTATTGTTTCCAGTTGAATTTCATTTTTGTTTCTTATGTTCAACGTTTCATTAAAGGGACACTCCAGGCACCCAGACCACTTCTGCCAATTGGAGTGGCCTGGGTGCCAACTCCCACTACCCTTAACCCTGCAAGTGTAATTATTGCAGTTTTCATAAACTGCAATATTTACCTTGCAGGGTTAATTCCTCCTCTAGTGGCTGTCTATCAGACATCCACTAGAGAGATTTCCTTGTTCTTAGAACACGAAAAGTGTTTTAAGCTACGCTGGACGTCCTGACATTATGTGAGGACCTCCAGCATCACCGAAATCCCCGTAGGAAAGCATTGAATAATGCCGCACATGCGCTTTAGGTCGGGGGGGGAGTAGGCGGAGCCTGAGCGGCGCCGAGGGACATCGGCTCTGGACTCCGGTAACAAGCAACTTGGGATGGGGGGTGGGAGGGAGAGGGGCACTGCAGGGTCCTGCAGGGTCCTGCAGTGCCATGAAAACAATTATGTTTTCCTGGCACTGGAGAATCCACTACTTCCTGTTGGGAGACCTTATATTATCTATGAATTTGATTGGTTGTTTTTTCATTGGTTATCCTTTGCTGTTATGGAGTGGCAATAAGGAAAGTTAAGCAAAATATTCACCTCCTGTCATTACTAAAATTAAGATTATCTATGCACTAAAGCTAGGATAATCTGCAATTAATAGATGACTTTTAGTTAGCTGCTGACAAGTATTTTCTTCGAAGTGACAATTCCCCTTTCACTGATATTCTGTATCATTCCATTAGATTTGTTGATAGAAAAAAACATGCTGTATTTTAAAGTATTGTTTTTGTTTTGCATTCTCCTATGTTGACTGCATGACAGTATTACTAATGTGTTCACATTTAAAATATCAATATATCAATAGCGTAAATTAAGCATACGCAATTATGTTGAGAGAACACATTCAGATATGACAATCCAATTAAGTTAAATAGAATTAAGCTAATTTTACATGTCATTGCTTTACACAGAATTCACACATATAATTTTTTTATAAACATTTATTTCAACTTTTGTAGAGTGAAAGGATCAAGCAGTCATGTGTTTGGAGAATGTGTTTAAACAGTATCTCAGCCCTCCATGCTAGAATTAACTCAACAAGACTTCAGCAATTATGCATTTTTCCCCATATAAAGATTTTGTATTGTGTTTGCCATAACAATACAACATAGTCAACAACTTAGACAAGAATATAACCAACAAAAGAAATTGGTCTTGATGGATATTCTTATTCATGGGTAGAATATTGGCTTAACGATAGAGTACAAAAAGTTGTCATTAATGGTAAATTTTAAAAGCTAGACAAAACTGGTAAGTGGTGTCTTTTAGGGTTGTGTTTTTGGACCGCTTCTATTTAACCTATTTATAAATGGTCTTGAAATAGGCATTGAAAGCCATGTTTCAGTGTTTGCATATGACACAAAACTCTGTAAAGTAATACAATGTGAGCAGGATATTGCTTTGCTGCAGAGCGATTTAGATAGATTTAGATAGATTGGGGGTCTGAGTGCTCAAATGGCAGATGACATTTAATGTAGAAAGATGCAAAGATATGCACTTAGAAGTTTTAGCAAGCAGAGCTGCCATGCAATGAGCAGGGGCCGTCAGACCGGGGTGTATGACAACTGGGAGGAGTGTCAAGAACAAGTGCCCTTACCCTTATGAAATATTTAAGAAATTCTCGACATATGACGATGCATGTAAATTTGTAGCATGCGATGAGGAAGACTCTTCTTGCGCATCTAGTAACTCATCAAAGCACAGAGATACTTCATCTTCTATAATGTACACCGATGACTGCTGTACATGAAATGGCCAAAATGTAACACAAGGTGGGATTGGGGTCCCAATCATCCATTAAATGTTTCAGAAAGACATGAAGGGAGACAGATGAATCAAAGAGCTGAACTTGAGAACAGTGCAACAAGCAAGAGCTCAAAATGTATTTAGCCTTCAAGTTTGTACAGACAGCAAGTTTACTATCGATGGCATGAAGAAATGGGTGCATTCATGGAAGCCAAATGGGTGGAGGGCCTACAATGGTGGAGAGGTGGTCAACAAAGAATCCTTACAGAAATTAGGACTGGCTTTGTAGGGACATGGAAGTCACTTTTTAACATGTTCCAGGTCACTCTGGACTTGTTGGAAATGAAATGGCTGATCAACTGGCAAGAAAAGGTTTAAGAAAAGAATAATGAAATTCCAATGTCTGCTTTACTAGTTTTGGGGCATTTAAGTGTTCACTAAATCGACAATCGGAGGAAGCAGATTTTTATGTTGGATATTACCATAGCTAGTTTATTCAAATTAAATGCTTTAATTTCATCACCATCTTTTCACTGTTTATTGTGTGTAACCCACATACCTCACTGTAATTTTCAAACTGCTTAAGTTATTTAAAAAAAAAAAAAAATCGGAGCTGGGAGATGTGTGCAGGGTACACTCTGTACCATAGCGTTTGCAGTGATGTAAAGTATTATGGTGCTTTGTGACCCTCCAATACTAGTGAAGTTCATTAAATTTAATTTAGAAAGATGAAAAGTTATGCACTTCAGAGTAAAGAATGCACAAGCAACTTACGCCCCAAATGGTAGTGAATTTGTGATTACAATATGTGCAATGCCAAACGGCAGTTGCTAAGGCCAGTAAGGTATTTTCATGTATAAACAGGGGCTGAAAATATTATTTTGCCTCTTTATAAATAACCGGTAAGACCACACCTTGCATATGCTGTGCAATTTTGGGCATCTGTTCTAAAGAATTATATTATGGCACTAGAAAAAGTGCAGATGCGGGCTACAAAATTGATAAAAGAAGGGGAATTATCCTTAAAGTCCTGTCAGCAGAGCCAGGCTGCACAGCTCTCATTGTCCAGAGTTCTGTGAGCGGAGCCCCCATTATCCTTAGAGTCCTGTGAGAAGTGTCAGCCAGTAGTGAAGTTCAGTGTTGCCTGTAATCCTGTTAGTGCTGTCTTGTTTGGCTTAAGGAAAGACATACTCATTTCATTCTTGCCAATGCAGAAGTTAAGCTTCCCATTGATTGCCCGCATGCTTACTGCTTCCTTAGGCTTACATACTCCTACTTAAGAGTTTTGTGAACTCTAATTATTTGGCCTCAAGGTCTCAGTTTAAGCATACTCTGACCAGGAAGGGATGCTGATGCAGAGATTATGCCACCAGTTAAAGACCTGGCTGTAGAATAATTCTGCAAACAAGACTTATGATAAAAAAACTAATAGCTCTCCTCGGCTCACTTTGTGAATCCTTAAATTTGTCTCACTGTTTTGATTTTTGGCTGTTAAATTGTAAGTTGAAATTTTTGTATATGAAAGTTTCTGCATTAAAAAAAAAAAAAAAACTGTAGCAGAGTTGTATACCATTTTTACTCTTGGTTGTAGTTGCTGTTTTTGTATTTTTTATATAAAACAATTTTGTGTGCTTAGATTTGTTAGTTTACCCAATTGTTTTGAAGGTTATTAAAATAAACCCAGCTGCAAAATAAAAAATAAATAAAAAAAAACATAAAAGGAGTGGAGCATTTTAGTTATGGAGAAAAATTAACAAATTTAAATCTTTTTAGTTTGGAAAAATGGCACCTCAGAGGAGATGTGATGGCATTATACAAATATATTCGGGGAATCGGGGCCAATACAAACTATTATCTGGAAATCTATTCATAAACAGGACTATACATAGGACACAAGGTAGAGTGCATTTAGAATGAAAGAATTGCTTCTTGATGAAACGAGATCCTGTTTCTTGTTGTATTAATAAGTTAAGTCCGGCCATTCTAAGGCTCGGTAATGTCTTTCGAATCCACCTTTTGTGGATTTTCTCTTTCCTGTGTGTAGTGGTATGACTCCCGTTACAGAGACACAATGAAGTGGCTATGCCATCTCCATGATGTCACAGAAGGCCGAGAGCTAAGCACCTTGGTCCTGGGAAACGTTAAGTAAATCATTTATTTTATAAAAATTTTTATGGCTGATTGAAATTTAAACAATTTTCTTCCATGCAAGCTATGTGAGTCACAGCCAGAGATGTTGTGGCTAGGGATGAATGAGCAGAAGCAAAAGTGTATTAACTAAATGGCAGATAATTGATTAGTGAGATTGCAGGGGCATGACCTATAAACCAAAACTGCTTCAATAGGCTAAAGGTCACCTGTCATTTTATCTATAATACAAAAGGCATACCAACAGTTTTTCAAAAACTGTAAACTTTATTAACACATCCAACAAAATGCCAGCACGGTGGAAGTTAAAGTACAATCCTCATAATTATTATGTTCTGTGTAATTATTTGTTTACTTTGGCTGTGTCTGGGATTTTACTACACATATTATTTGTTTATACTTATATTTTAAGAGATTAACCTCACATATATTGTGGTGTGAGAAGTGCAAACTCCCACAGAAAGTAATGTATACAATGATTACTTCCAAATGTCAGACATAGATGGCAAAGTCTAGTCAACAAGGACACCGGAGATTGTTTTTTATTCAAATGCAGTTGTTGAGATACACTCCTCCAGGTCATGACATCTTTTTAACATTCCTTAAATAGAAAGTCTACATCCTTCCTCACTATATCCTTTTCCTTCTGTATCTCCAAATTATCTAATCATGTCCTACATTCATGCATTTCTGGTAAGTAGTTCAGTAAGGTCATGAAAAGTTGCAAACAAGGGTCATTTTGTGTGATGCTTCACACCATGAATGTTTGTGGATAAATCTCCATACCCTATGATACTGCAACTGTAAATACTTTCCATATGTACAAATGTATGATGCAAATGTATATGTCTGATTATGTCATAAGACAAACACAAATTGCTAGAATATTTCCACAAAAAGAGTAGATGTTTTTAGATGTTTTACCAGGTTGACCACACCTCATACATTTCCATTGTCAATTTTATCTGGGCAAATTAAAGATGAATTGTCAGTTTCCAGGTTTATGTAACAAATAAGTATGTTTCAGGAATGATAAACAATACTAAAAATAGAAATTCACATTTCTTTATCTTGCAATTGGATTCCATCATGTTATTTCCCTTTTAATGATTGTTATAAGCTCTATCATTTGAATATAGCAGCTAGCATACAGAGAAAGGAAGACATGAGGCAATGTTTCTATTTGCCCTTCTACTATGAAATGTCTGCCCTGGCCTCTTTGCATGCACTGACCTGGATTGTGATGTAATTTGCTAAATCTTTGAAGGAACACTCCAGGCACCAAAACAATGTAATCTAAATAAAGTTGTTATGGTGCCAGGAGTCCCGCGTGTGCCCTATTACTCCAAGGAGTTAAACCATTCTGAAACGGTTTAAACCCTAAGTGCTCTCCATAGTGGATCTCATCTCCCTCATATTCAGTTTCAGGAAGCACGTAGAGCGGTCAGCCAATCAGTGACTCCCTATTCACAAAACAAGCTTGCAAAAGGTATGTTTATAAATTCCAGAGAAGGGTTAAGATTAAATCTCCATTCTCCAAGAATATCAGAACTAATCCTGTAGCATGTGACTAATATTGACAATGTCAGCACTGGAATTTGTTGGCAGAAGCAAATTAAATTCACTTCACTGGTGCTAGGCTATGGCAATAAGGGCAAACAGGCAGATGCAGGATTCCGCAGTCTTTATGGCAGTACTCTTTTGCTGTATTGTTAGTTTTCTATTTAATTACATGTTGAAAATGGTTTGTCTGTTGCTAGTATGCTTTGATCCCTTTTTTTTCTTTGTAAAAAAAAAATCAATAAAATTTTAATGTGAAAAATAAGGACATTTAGTTGGCAAACAAAGCATTGAGCATGTGCTGGTACATAAAGTATCCTATGTGAAGTGAGGATATTTGGAATGATGGAAATTAACCCCACATAAGATAGGTGGTAAATTGGGTCCTACTGGTAACTCAGAAACGCATAACATCTCCCCTCTCTTGGAGAACAGATGATCCCTAAATGCCTTACTTTAGTTCTCAAGTTAGAAAAATGTACGGTATTGCAGTCTGCCTGGTCAAAGGGCAAAATATCAACCACCCACCTTCCCATAGCCCAGGAAAACCCAACATTCTCATGAGAAACTGCCAAATGTGCTTATCTGCGTCAGCCAAGTGTGCAGGAGGATTGCACAGCTTAAAAATACCATGCCTGCTGCAGCTTTCCCAGGCCAGATATAGCTCACACGTCTGGCAGTGACAGGAAAGAGCTGCAGCAGACAAACGAGAAGACAGAACGAAGAAGATGAGAGATGGGGCTGGGACAGTGCGAACAGAAGCTGCTAAAATAAGCCACTGGCTATCCCAGCTGCTGGGCAGCAGGCTCCTGTTTGTTTGCCCAATGTGTTGGCAGCTGTAGATCAAAACTCCTTAATGGCTTCTGCATTCATTCTATTATCTCAACATTCACAGGAAAAGGAACCATGGGTCCTATATACAGAGTGACAGAAAATCACAACCATCATTGTTTTGGCAGTAGAGCAAACTGTGACAGATTCCTCCCTGTCAGACAATATCCTGGCATGTTGTCCTGTGCTAACATATACTTATTTGGATGAGTCATGATATAGCAGTCAGCCACATTAAGACTATAATTATTTCATAATAAAGTAATGAATGATCTGTGACTTACCAATCTTTTAAATGCACCCTTTCTTTTGCACATGACACTATGGAGTAGTTTGAAAGATTTGTTGATAAACACTATACAGGGACTTACTAAGGTCATTTATGTTGGCACATTCATTACTGCATTTGTTTCACACTTAAAGAAACCTCAATATTGCAATATCAATCAGCGGATATGTTAAACATTGACATATTGTTTAACATTAAAGGTGCGGTGCATTCCTAAAATAGGAGTTTATTTTAATCAACCAACCATTCCAAAGTGTGTGTCTGTGAATATATAGCATATATAAGATCCAGAGAACTCACTCACTAAAAACCATTTTTTTTTTTTTTTTTTTTTTTATTCTGTATTTATTGAGTTTTCTTAGTCAAAATATAGCAGTGTCAGGCAATGCATTGATAACATTTCACTTGGATCAACTGTTTGTTACATATAATTTTGAAGTTGTTAGGTTGTTGCGGTCATACAATTAATTAGTGTGTCTCACTGCTTTGCTTATCGTGTTTGGTGGTTAGTATTTGTGGTATCCTTCTTGTGGCAAGATTGTTTGCCTGTTTTGCTTGTTAGGTGTTATCATTATATACCTTTCGTGTAGGCAGTGCTTAATAAAACCATAGTATATATATACACATTGAAACATAAAGACATACATATGTACTTAAAGGACCACTATAGGTGCCCAGACCACTTCAGCTTAATGAAGTGGTCTGGGTGCCAGGTCCAGATAGGATTAACCCTTTTTTTAATAAACATAGCAGTTTCAGAGAAACTGCTATGTTTACACTGAGGGTTAATCCAGCCTCTAAAGCCTCTAGTGGCTGTCTCATTGACAGCCGCTAGAGGCGCTTGCGTGCTTCTCACTGTGAAATCACAGTGAGAACACGCCAGCGTCCATAGGAAAGCATTATGAATGCTTTCCTATGAGACTGGCTGAATGCACGCGCAGCTCCTGCCGCACATGCGCATTCAGTCGATGACGTCGCTAGGAAGAAGGAGAGGAGGAGGAAAGCTCCCGCCCTGCACTGGAGAAAGGTAAGTGTTTAACCCCTTCCTCTCCCCAGAGCCCGGCGGGAGGGGGACCCTGAGGATGGGGGCACCATCAGGGCACTATAGTTCCAGGAAAATGAGTATGTTTTCCTGGCACTATAGTGGTCCTTTAAAAATAAATACAAACGATTATAACCATTGGTCTCGGGGGTTAAGTTGTGGTTCAGCTGAGTTTTCTGGGGGTTTAGGGTCTCAGCTGTGTGAGTGGATGTGATGCGATCCTGCTTTTTGTGGCTGGCTGGTGAGGGTTGTGGGGAGGACTTGTTGGGTTTGTGAGTGGGTCGTCTGTCAAGGCTCCTTTGTGGGCCTGTGGCCTGGACCAGGGACCACGATGTCATTGCCTGGGCCGACGTGTCTCCCCCTGTTGTTTGGGTGTGGGGCCTACGCCTGCGTTTTGATGCTTTTGATGGCATTTTGCTACGGGAGTCGATTACAATAGGGAGGGTTCATTCAACCATGGTTCCCATATCTTGTAAAATTTTTCTATGTTTCGTGGACCTTGGCTGAGATCCTATCCATCTCCATTGCTTCCTTGTTTTTGCGGATGACTGTAGAAAGTGTGGTTATGTTCTGCTATTGCCCTTCTTGTTGCCAGGGCCGTTCTATTTGTGAGTTTATTTTGTGCTCTGGTTAGGGGTTCCCAGGGCTTTGAAAGGAGCCAGATCCAGGGGTCTAGGGGGATGGTTACTTGGAGTAGGTTGGAGATCACATTTGCGACCTCCATCCATAGTGATTTTAGCTTGGGACTTTGCCACCATAGGTGTATGTGTGTGCCCCTGTGGCCGCATTGTTTCCAGCACAGGTTTGATTCGGACCTGCCCATGTGGAATAGACGTGGGCGTTAGGTATCATGTGATCAGGATTTTATAGGCCTGTTGCTTATGGTTTACGCAAATGGAAATGGAGGCGGTGGCCTCCCAAAAGTCTTGCCAGTCTGTCGGGTCTTCTGGTGGTCCCAGGTCCCTCTCTCAAGCCCACACATAAGCCAATGCTCCTGGGGGTAGGTTAGTGATTAGGAGTAGGTAATTGTCGGTGATCTGGGTCTTGTGGGTCGGGTTGTGTATGCATGTTCGTTCAAAGGTTGTAAGTTTGGTATTGGCTGCCGTTGTGTTCTCTGGGAGTTCTAGGAAGCTTTTTAACTGTATGTATTTGAAGAAGTCGTGTATGTTGTAGGGTGAGTGTTGTTGTGGTAGGTCGTTGTATTGGAGTAATTTCCAGTCAGCAAAGAAGTGGTAGAGCCTGCAAAATGTCGTTGTATTCGTAATGTGTAAAGTCTCTAGGGTTCATGCCTGGGGTAAAGGCTTTGTTGCGCAGTATGGGGGTCAGTGGCATTGGGTCATTGATAATGGGAAATTTCTTGATGAGTTTGTCCCATATGGTAATGGAGTTGGATGGAGTTGGATGGAGTTGGATAGAGTTGGGGGGGTGGGCGGGGGTGCGGGATGGAATTTTATTGGTACTCAAAGGTGTAGGGAGGGGAAATCAAAACCAAAGAGGTCGTATTCTAGTTCTACCCAGCGTTTGACCCCAGGCGGGGAGTGTAGGTTTTGTATGTGGGTGAGTTGAGTCATGTGGTAGTAATGCTGGAAATGGGGTAGGCCAAGTCCCCCTGTTCTGTTAGGGATGTACATTGTTGTTCGTTTCACTATGAATTTGTCTATTTGCGTTTGTAACGGATCACCTGGCACCCCGACTGGGTACCTCCGTTGATGGATGCTCCTAGCGCTTCTTCAGGACTCCAAGAACTGTAGCCGACACCATAAGCACCGTAGACTCCTCCAGAGGCAGGAACAAGCTCTGACAATAGCTTAGTAGTGATTTAGCAAGGGAGTATGACAAACATAGCAATCCCTTGTAGCAGATTCCCCCAATAAGAGACGGCACTCCAAATTGAGGGTGAAGTAGAACTAAAGCTTTTAATCAAACACTCTGCTTTTATGCCCATTCTACAAACATAATACCGCCCACAGGGTTTTGAAGTGCAACCAATCAATACATACAATACACTCAGACACTCCCACACAAAATCCTCCCCTCTGACTGTGATATAATTACTGAACACAATGGGCTAACGTAATTATCACAGGCAGGAAAATACACAGTTTTGCACAATATTCATAACTCCAAAAGTATACACAGAATCAGCATACTCCAAATACAAACATACTCAAAAATCAGACAATTCCTTCCATTGTTTTAAAAGTTAGGTCGAAGTCCTTTGTGACCACTGAAGCATGGCTTTCTAGCCAAAATCAGTTCCACAGAGTCCTCTATCCTGGAATTAATTGGCTTAACTGGGTGTGGTAAGCCAACTATCTCCAGGTACAGAAAATGTCTCTATTTACAACAACAGAAAAAAATACACAAAAATACATGAGTCCTATCATACTGAACAGAACCCCCACATTCAACCTATCCCCAGATGGCTTGGATCTGAGGGCTCAATATATCCAAACACCGCTCAGATCCCACAAACACAGTCAAATCGCCATGGGTTTAAGTCTAGCATGGGCTGATGAGAGGGTCCATAGTCACAGGGCAGGAGGCTGGCAATCAGTCTTCTCCAATGCCCAGTGGCGAGGCTGGTTCCGCCACAGCGTTTGTAAATTTTTGAGGTCCGAAGAGATTATTGGGATAGGGAGTGTTTGAAACAGGTAGAGAAAGCGTGGCAGTAGATTCATCTTTATCGAGACTAGGCATCCCAGCCATGACAAAGATAAGTCCCTCCAGCTGTGAAGGTCCTCTGACGCTCTTTGTATCATCGGAGTGAAGTTGAGGGTATATGTGTGGTGTAGTTCCGCTGGCAGTGCGATTCCGAGATACGATATGTGGGAGATTTTGTACCTGAAGGCAAATGCATTGTGTAATATGTGTTTATGTCCGGCCTCTATGTTGAGCAGCAGCACTTCAGTTTTGTCTAGGTTCAGCCGATACCCTGAGACCTTGGCGTATCCGCCTAGTAGCTTCAGGAGTGGTGGGAGGGTGTGTAGCGGGTTTGTGAGCGTCAGTAGGAGGTCATCGGCATACGCTGCTGCTTTGTATGTTTGTGTACGTACCGTAAGGCCGGTGATCGATTGTGTGGTGCGGATGAGATGCATCAAGGGTTCAAGAGAGAGGGCAAAGAGGATGCTTCGTTCCATTGTGTATGGGGAAGGTAGGTGGGTTCGTGTTTCGGTATGAGGAGGTTAGCAGTGAGGTTGGAGTATATTGTTTGTAGCGCGTTTAGGAAAGGTTTGGGAAATCTGAGTTTCTCCAGAGAAATCTATCAAATGCCTTCTCGGCATCAAGGGATAAGAGTAGGGTCGGGATAGAGCATCGGTTGGCCACCCAGATCAAGTCCAGCATCTTCCTGGTGTTGTCGCTGGCCTGGCGAGAGGGAATAAAACCTACCTGGTCTGGGTGGACCAGTGTGGTGAGGAATGGTAGGAGTCGGTCGGCAAGTATCTTGGTGAATATTTTCACGTCAACGTTCATTATGGATATTGGCCTATAGTGGCCTGGGTCCGAGAGGGGCTTGTTGGGTTTGGGTTGGAGGCATATGTTGGCCTGTAGCATACCTTTGGGGAGTGGTTCTCCCCGTAGTAGGGAGTTGTATAGGCATCCTAAATGAGGTAAGAGGAAGTCTTGGAATGTTTTGTAGTATATGCCCAAGTATCTGTCTGGGCTGGGCTTTTGTTGGGTTTGGTGGCTCCTATTGTGGCCGCCACCTCCTGTTCGAAAATGTCTGTGGAGAGTTGAGTGATTGCGCTGTCGGGGGAGTGTGGGTAGTTGTGTTTGTTCTATGAAGGTGTTGGTGGGTCATTGTCTGTGTTGGGAGGCATGGTCATATAGGTCTGAGAAGTATTTTTGAAATGTCTCTGCGATTTCCGTGGGTATGTCTGTGGTGTGTCCCGGGGTACGGATGTTGGTAATGTGTTTAGCCTGCATGCGTTTACATAGTCTACGTGCAAGGAGTGTGTCAGCTTTGTTGGATTTTTCATAGAACACTTGTTTTGTCCATTGTAGAGTTTTAATTGCGTCGGCTGCCATTGTGTTCTTAAGGGCCTGTCTTTGGTGTTGGAGTTGTGTCATGAAGTGAGGGGTATGGTGCGTTTGTGTTGTGATTCAAGGTTCCTGATGGTTGTGAGAATGTTTTCTATGTGAGCAATGCGTCTTTTTTTATGTACCATGGCTATGCTGATGAGGGAGCCCCTGATAACTGTTTTGTGGGATGCCCATAGGACAGCTTGGGATTGGACTTGGAGTTCTTGTTGGTGGTAAAGTAGTTTGTGAGTTCAGTCTTGAGCTGTTGTATGATTTACGAATAATGGAGTAAGATCGGGTTGAGTCTCCAGGACCATGGTCTGGAGATTTGCTGTGATTGGAATGCCATTGAAATTTCGGCATGGTCGGATGACGTTATATTGACAAATTAAGTTGTTGTCATGAGCGGGAGGAGGGATGGGGAGATGAGGAAGTAGTCTATGCGAGAATAGGTACGGTGTGGGTGGAAATAAAATGTATAGTCCTACATTGTTAGGTGCTGTATTCTCCATATGTCTATCAGCTTAGTTTGGGAGACAAAGTCTGCCACGAGTTTGTACGATCTGGAGGGCTGGACATGTGCATTTGTCCATGGTGGCTGTCTTAGCCTATCTATCGTTGGGGTAAGTGTGGCGTTAAAGTCACCGCCTATGATTTTGTGGCAGTTCAGGTGTAGGCTGAGATGGGCTTGTAGTGTGATCCAGTATTCTGGGTCTGGGGATGTAGGGGCATAAATGGATGTGATTGCGTATTTAGATGGACCTATTGTTCCTGCTACTGTGAGGAAACGTCCGTGGGGATCTTTGTGTGTGGAGGTGACCTGGAGGGGGCATGATTTCCTTAAGAGGATTGCCACTCCATTGTGTTTACCTGAGTTTAAGTTAGCTAGGTGGCAGGCCTTAAAGTGTCAGCTCAGGAGATGAAAGGGACGCGTGTCCGAGTAGTGAGCATCCTGTTGGAGGATTATGTCTGCTGTGGTTGGCCCATCGCATAAGTTGATGTCGTTTTGTGGGGTTAATTAACCCTTTGAGGTTTATGGAAACACATATCAGACTAGTTGGCATGGTGGTGTGGGTGGGTGTGTTGTAGTGGTATGGGGGAGTGAGGAAGCCATCCCCCCTGCTGCAGATCCTAGTGTCCCCAATTAGAGGAGCTGTCATGAAGCCCCTCGGTGAGACCAATTTAAAACAACATAAAACAAATAATAAATAACAATAATAACTGCCTGGTCTTAGGACTAATGGTGTGGGGTGTGTGGTTTCATCCAGATATGGATGGTACTTGTAACTCTCGTCCCAGGTGGTGTGGGACATTACGCGGGTGGCTCTAGAGAGTGTCTCGCCTTGGGCGTGTGTAGGTTGTGGTCGGTGCACAGAGGTGGGGGAGGCTGAGTTAGGGCAATGCCAGATGGTGCCAAGGGCTCTGGGTAGGCCATGGTGATGACTTGTGGGGATCCCTGTTTAACCTCTGGGCTTCGGCTGTGTTTGCTATGTTAGTGTAGTTGGGTCTCGTTGGCCTGTGTGGGTTGGTTTCGTAATGTACACATTTCTGCAAATATATATACACATTTACCGTCCCATGCTCTGTAATTAACTCTGTAATTGGTGGCCACTACATTGAGGCATTGGTATGTTTGTCTGTTGATCCCATGTTAAGTAAGCAGTTCAGTCTATTTAGAAAGGTATCTGTATTTTGCAGTGCTACACTGAAGAAATCCAACGGTAATGAGTGTTAACCATACTGTGATAGATGTCCATTCATGAAATTAGATTCACAAACAACCTGCCAACATTAGTCAACAGTGCTTTAAGACATTAGGGTTAATAATAGTAATGTTATTGCCTAGTTAAGAGGTGAACAGGGCGTACTCACATAGTTCACATAGGTTGAAAAGAGACATACGTCCATCAAGTTCAGCCTTTCTCACATCTGTTCCAACTGTTGATCCAAAAGACGTAAAAAAAAACAGTTTGAAGCGCTTTCCAATTTTGCACCAAACTAGGATAAAAATTCCTTCTTGACCCCAGAATGGCAGTTAAAAAGTATATCCTTGAATATTATGTTTTTGCAAGTATTCATCCAGTTGCTGTTTAAACATCTGTAGAAATTCTGATAAAAACACTTCTTCAGGCTGAGAATTCCACATGCTTACTTTGATCTTACTCTAAAAAACAACTTTAATTTGCCATAGACTAAATCTCCTTTCTTCCAAGTTCCTTATGTATAGTCCTGTTTATGAATAGATTTCCAGACAATGGTTTATATTGCTCCTGAATATATTTGTATAATGCTATCATATAACCTCTTTTTGTAAACTAAACCTATATAAATTTGTTCACCTTTTTCATAGCTAAAATGTTCTGTTGCTTTTATGAATTTTGTATCCCGCCTCTACACTCTTTCAGGTGCCATAATATCTTTTTTTAGAACAGGTACCCAAAATTGCACATCATATTCAAGGTGTGGTCTTATAAAGGGGCAAGATTATATTTTTATCCCAAAAATCTATTCCCTTTTTATGCATGACAATATCTTGCTGGCCTTAACAAGTCTCAATTGACATTGCACATTGTTGCCTAGTTTGTTATTTATAACAATTCCCAAATCCTTCTCATGTGTTGCTATCCCTTATTCACTTCCGTTTAGGGTGTAAATTGCTTGTGCATGGTTTACCCTGAATTTAATTTTTCTAGATTTCATCTGCCCTTTGAGTGCCCAATCTATCTAAATCCCTCTGCTCCAATGTAACATCCTGCTCACATTGTAAAGGAGATGCTCCCTTGGCTGTTAGAAGGAGCAACTTCCTCCAGTACAGATACTCCTAAGCTGATGCTCTCTCATCTTCACTCAAACAGGCAAATATGTTGGTTGTACAAAGTCAGGACTAGCTAAACCTTTCCCCTTCCTTTCCCCCTGCTACCATGTGAAACGGTTATTAAAAACCAACAAAAAAAGTGCAAATATGTTATACTAATCCAATGATTTTAATAAAATTGTATGAATTTATCCTAATATTTACAGGTCCATTGGGCCCCTCATTGGATCTCCTCCCGATCCATTGGTATCAAATATAACAAAAAACTAAGGGCTTGTCACTACTTTTTACTGGCCAGCTTTTACTTGCTAAAATTTCTGATGCTACTTTTAGCAAGTAGCGCTTGTTTGCCCACTACAAAATTTCACAAATAGCTACAATTGACTATCAGTTGCTGCTACCTAAAGACAGTTGCTAAAAAGCATCTAATGTCTCCCATTCTCTATGGTAGCTGATAACTGTTACTTAAAGCGACACTGTCTTGGGACTTTGTAGATTTACAACCCCCGACAGTGACATTGACACTGTGGGTCTGGTGGCCAAGGGGGCAGGTAAAGGTGAGACTTATTTACCTGAATCTAAGCCTCGCAGCCATCTTGTTTATGTGCAAGAGTACAGCATTAATCCTGCAAGATCCTCCATAACAGAGCCAATTCCCTGCAGTGGTCACTGTTGACGGGTGTCAGGATGAACTCTGTAGCTCAAAGCCTAAGAAAGTCAGACGAGGAAATATATAGAGACAAATTAGTCCAGGGGTGGTGACAGTGCCACTTTAATGACAGGTTTCTGACTGGTTTCCAAACCTGATGCTATTTTTTAACGGATGCCGCTAACCCTCAAAACATATAAATAGCCTTTTGCCTGGTGCAAACAACTTAATAGCTAAATCGTTATACATCGTATATAAAAAGATATATGTTAACTATATGATATTACACCCATTAAATCATATAATACCATACAAAAATTAAATAAATTTAATGGTCAGACACATGATATAACACAGAGAATTATTCTTTCTTTAAAGGGATTCTATAGTGTTAGGAATACAAATCTGTATTCCTAACCCTATAGTGCCTTTTGGTCGCCTCCCCTCCGCCAACACACACTCCAGCCGGCATGTAAAGGGTTAAAGAAACCTTCCGTCACTTACCTTATTCCAGCAGCAATGTCCCTCGGCGCTGGGTCGACGCACCACCTCCAACGTCATCAGAGGGGGCTAATGAGCATGAGAGCCAAACACATTAGGCCCTCTCCATAGCCTTCTACATTGCCTCAATGCTTTCCTATGGGAATTTCACTGACTCTGGAGTTCCTCATGTGTAGTGCAAGAGCGTCCAGCGTCATTTAGATGACCTGGAGTCCATTAATATCCCAAAAGTTCCTCTAGTGGCTCTCTGATTGACAGCCAATAGAGACAGTATTAGTCCTGCAAGGTAATCATTGCAGTTTCTCTAAAACATAAGTAGGACTGGGTCATTGCACCCAAACCACTTCAATGAGCTGAAGTGGTTTGAGTGCCTATAGTGTCTGTGACGGTAGTAGTCAATATCACCGTCTAGTTTTCCTTTTCCCAATAGCAGAGTAATCCCAATAATCCACGAGAAGAAATATCGCTGTAATCGCCAAATAATCCACACATGAACCAAGGCTTAATGCTGGAACAAGACTGCTTTACTGGCACACAGAACTCACAATTTATGCAATACAAATCTCCTCCTCTGGGCCAGGCTAGATAATTGAGTTTCTACAATACACAAAGCTCAATTATCTGCTGGCCAGAAACATTACAGTTTTTAACAATTTTAGAAAAGTACTTTTTATATTACAAACAAACATATATTACATACAAACATCCCTGGGTAGCTGATGGTCTGGGGAGCAACATACTTAAATTTCACGAAAATCCATTTGGTAGTTTTCGTGTCACGTCGTGTGCTGCATGCGTCGTGTGCTACATGCTGGTATCCGATTTGGAGTTCCATGAAATTGGGGCTATGAGCTGGTCTCCATTCGCGTCAATTTACATGAAAACTACCAGGGTTAAGATATAGAGAGTTTGTGGAAAGTGTTCTTCTCATTCGGTAGATTGAATTTCCCGAAACGCCGTTCGTGGAAATAAGTCAGGCGGGACTTCTATGGGGGACCAGGTCATGCTGGAGGGCTATGCCAAAAATAGTTCCAGGTGGTCGACGCCTAAGTCCCGCTGACTGGCCGTTCGGGAGTTTAAATGGCTGCCATCCATTGTTCTTCGCCACGTGTTCGGCTCCCGAAATGGCGCCCATCCGGGAACTCTCAATTAACTTGCGGTTACACACGATTCTATGTTCTAATTGCTACCCAGGGTGTCCTTGTTCGGTAAAATATTATTGGACAGATGAAACCAAAGTTGATTTGTTTGGAAGAAACACACAACACTATGTAATACAGGTAAAAAGGCACATCACACCAACATCAAAACCTCATCCCAACTGTGAAGTATGGTGGTGGGGGCATCATGGTTTGGGGCTGCTTTGCTGCGTCAGGGCTGGACGGATTGCTATCATCGAAGGAAAAATTAATTCCCAAGTTTATCAAGACATTTTGCAGGAGAACTTAAGGCCATCTGTCTACAAGCTGAAGCTCAACAGAAGATGGGTGTTGCAACAGCACAATGACCCAAAGCATAGAAGTAAATCAACAACAGAATGGCTTAAACAGAAGAAAATACGCCTTCTGAAGTGGCCCAGTCAGAGTCCTGACCTCAACCCAATTGGATGCTATGACATCTCAAGAAAGCGATTCACACCAGATATCCCAAGAATATTGCTGAACTGGAACAGTTCTGTAAAGAGGAATGGTCAAGAATTACTCCTGACCGTTGTGCACGTCTGATCTGCAACTACAGGAAACGTTTGGTTGATGTTATTGCTGCCAAAGGAGGTTCAACCAGTTATTAAATCCAAGGGTTCACATACTTTTTCCACCTGCACTGTGAATGTTTACATGGTGTGTTCAATAAAAACATGGCAACATTTCATTCTTTGTGTGTTATTAGTTTAAGCAGACTGTGATTGTCTATTGTTGTGACTTAGATGATGATCAGATCACATTTTATGACCAATTTGTGCATAAATCCATATCATTCCAAAGGGTTCACATACTTTTTCTTGCAACTGTATTAACACTTAAGGTAATAACAAATAGAAATATGGGAGAAAAAGTAAAATTTTGGTGCTACTATCACCTAGTGTGAGTCACTCAGTCACACAGAATTAAAGTGTACAAAAAATATAAAAAGGTGAGAGCACTCTAAAACATGCAATTAAACTTATTACCAGTATTGTCTTGAATTCAGCTCTAAAAGACAGCAAGACATAAAAAGAAACATAGGGTAATATTGTCAAAAAAAAAATATTGTCCATAAAATACTGGTAAAACTCACATGTTTCTGAGTCACTTATATAAGCTGACTCAGACTAAAAGCTTGTAGTGGAGATGAAGATCTTTTAAACTGGACGTCTTTTAAATGAGTTCACTCTGGATGTTGATCTTACAATTATTCCAGGATGCAAAGTCAAAATAAAACTTGTTTATTCAATATAAAAACAAAATTATTGAACTCAAATATAAAATAAAGAGTGTCCATATAAAATTACCTCGACACGTTTCGGCGAAATAGCCTTTCTCAAGTGGTGTTATGTTTTATCTCCATGATTACAGCTTATATTTCAAATCTTGGCGCCCTTTTCCACGGTGTCCGGGTCTTTTTACTTCCGCTTTCGTCATCTACAATCGTCCGACGTGTACCACACGTCATGACGTCATCTTCAATCGTCCGACGTGTCTCACACGTCGTGACATCATTCCGGCGCCGTAAGCCGGAAGTATTATGGGCGCCATTTTTAAAAATCCTTTCAGTATCTAATTTGCCAGGTTATATTATACAGCAATAAATATACAATTATATACACAAATTGTTTATAAAAAAGACACCTCTAAATAGAAGGGAATACATACACTACTAGACAAGAGGAAATTGCATACAAAGTGCACAAGAAACTAAATACAAAAAGCATATGTTTCACTAAAAACTTCATTAACTATAATTTACCGAACAAATGTTTTAAAAAAATAATAATAAAACAATATAAAATATTTGTATTTCTATATATAAGAATTAACCTCAAAATCTATATTTAAACCACATGGGGACAGGGTTTGCATATTAAAAATCCATTTCATTTCAGTTTTGTTTAAAAGATTTTCTATGTCTCCTCCCCTCCAATGTACTTTAACCACTTCTATGCCCATAAATTCAAAACCTTGCGTACTGCCCCCATGAACTTCTAAAAAATGTTTAGACACATTATGTAGGGTATATTTCCTGTTAATATTATAGATGTGTTCCCTAATTCTTATTTTGAGTGGTCTAGATGTTCTACCTATATACTGATATCCACAGGGACAGGTAATCATATAGATTACATTTTTGGAGTTGCAGGTTAAAAAAGATTTAATATCATAAGATTTTTTATTAAAAAATGAATCAAATTTAGTGACGTTTTTATTTTTATGTTTCCTTAAAGTGCAACCTCTACATGATCCACAATAATAAAAACCATTATCTCTTTTGAACATAGTTGAAAGTTGTGGATTTTTTTCCTTCTCTAAGAAACTTGAAGTTAAAACCTGTTTAAAACTCCTTGCTCCTCTAAAAATAACTTTAGGTTTAATCCGTAAATATTGTTTTACATCTTGGTCCTGCTCCAAAATGTGCCAATTCCTCCTAATTATTTTTTTGTAATTGATTGCTATTTGAACTATAATTAAAAATAATAGGTATAGTAGAATCATCATCTTTTTGTTCTTTTAATTTATATTTTAAAATATTTTCCCTTGTTTTTTGTCCTACTTCCTCTTTTAAGCATTTTAATTCATTTTGATTATACCCCTTTTCCACTAATTGGTTGATTTTAAATTTTTTTTGTTCATACTCATATTGTTGAATTTCTGTGCAAGAAAATCTTAATCCTTTTTTATTTAATATCTCTAGTATTAATTATAATCTAAAAAAATTTCAATTTTCAAATTATTTCTTCTAATCCCCCAGGACCACCAAAGTTTCTGGAACTTTTCTTTTATCTCTTTGTCTAATACTTAATTATTTTTTACAACTCCAGTTAAGAAATTTCATCTGTTCTTAAAGATACTATGTACTTTTACAATTTTAAGTGATTTAAAATGGGAAGACTCTTAATTCCTCTACCTGCGATGTCAATAGCCTCTATACCATTTAGACAGGACAAGGGTTGTGAGGCTGCTGACATTTTTTAATCTCTAATTCTTCCCAAATTCCAAAAAAATTTTTATTATAGGGGGATATCAAATCCCCTCTCCGTAATTTTTTTGCAGGAAAAATAATTTTTACGAACAAAAGAAATATGGGGACCAGATTTGCCCCAATATAAATTTATTTGTTGGGAAGAATTAGAGATCTTTTCCAACAAGAATTGGGGCAAGTCTGGTCCTGTACAAAGGATGATAGACATATTTTATTATAGGAGAGGAACCCCTTTTAAGTTTTTTAAAAGATCTTAATTTCTTAAGATAATATTCATTTTCATATGAAATCTTTAAAACAAGTTAATTTTTTGACTTGAGTATTTATGTTGAAGATATCAAGAAAAAGTAAGACTTTTTTTAAATTGGAGATGTAAATAGTTTTATTAATTAAAAAGCTGCCATGGAAAAATGGTTAATAATATACCTAAGGACAATTTTTACGAAACTGCACAAAACCCGTCCTGTATGTTTTACCTAAAATTCATAAAGATACCAAATTAGTGGAAAAGGGGTATAATCAAAATGAATTAAAATGCTTAAAAGAGGAAGTAGGACAAAAAACAAGGGAAAATATTTTAAAATATAAATTAAAAGAACAAAAAGATGATGATTCTACTATACCTATTATTTTTAATTATAGTTCAAATAGCAATCAATTACAAAAAAATAATTAGGAGGAATTGGCACATTTTGGAGCAGGACCAAGATGTAAAACAATATTTACGGATTAAACCTAAAGTTATTTTTAGAGGAGCAAGGAGTTTTAAACAGGTTTTAACTTCAAGTTTCTTAGAGAAGGAAAAAAATCCACAACTTTCAACTATGTTCAAAAGAGATAATGGTTTTTATTATTGTGGATCATGTAGAGGTTGCACTTTAAGGAAACATAAAAATAAAAACGTCACTAAATTTGATTCATTTTTTAATAAAAAATCTTATGATATTAAATCTTTTTTAACCTGCAACTCCAAAAATGTAATCTATATGATTACCTGTCCCTGTGGATATCAGTATATAGGTAGAACATCTAGACCACTCAAAATAAGAATTAGGGAACACATCTATAATATTAACAGGAAATATACCCTACATAATGTGTCTAAACATTTTTTTTAGAAGTTCATGGGGGCAGTACGCAAGGTTTTGAATTTATGGGCATAGAAGTGGTTAAAGTAGGAGGGGAGGAGACATAGAAAATCTTTTAAACAAAACTGAAATGAAATGGATTTTTAATATGCAAACCCTGTCCCCATGTGGTTTAAATATAGATTTTGAGGTTAATTCTTATATATAGAAATACAAATATTTTATATTGTTTTATTATTATTTTTTTAAAACATTTGTTCGGTAAATTATAGTTAATGAAGTTTTTAGTGAAACATATGCTTTTTGTATTTAGTTTCTTGTGCACTTTGTATGCAATTTCCTCTTGTCTAGTAGTGTATGTATTCCCTTCTATTTAGAGGTGTCTTTTTTATAAACAATTTGTGTATATAATTGTATATTTATTGCTGTATAATATAACCTGGCAAATTAGATACTGAAAGGATTTTTAAAAATGGCGCCCATAATACTTCCGGCTTACGGCGCCGGAATGATGTCACGACGTGTGAGACACGTCGGACGATTGAAGATGACGTCATGACGTGTGGTACACGTCGGACGATTGTAGATGACGAAAGCGGAAGTAAAAAGACCCGGACACCGTGGAAAAGGGCGCCAAGATTTGAAATATAAGCTGTAATCATGGAGATAAAAC
>OW240913.1:188724041-188798212 GCA_933207985.1 Pelobates cultripes
TGTAGGATATGAATATCCATTTTGCTCTATATCCTAACTGTTCAGGTAAGGGTTAATTTGAATCAAGAATAAATTTGGAATTGTATCTCATGTCACAATGACTTATCTATTTACGGGAAATGTTATTGGAACATGATTTTGTTATTTACATGACATGACATGACATGATAAGGATTCTGGAATGACCTTGTTACGTGTCCAAGATTTCGGTATTTGTAATCATCTGGGTTTTATCCAATATGCATACATTATGTAACATCGAATTATAACTAAAAACAGATGTTTATAACTTGTGAAAAACAATGTCATTGTCACGCCCATATGCTCATTTTTCCCCCTTCCATCCTGCTATGAAAATGGGGTATAAATATAACTGACGTATGAATACAATTTGAATTGGTTATTGAACACGTCTCTGCTATTCATTTCCAATTTCCAGAGCTCTGTATGAGTTGGCAAATATCCATCATCCACAAAGGGCCAGGCTGATTTTATCCCCAACAAACTGGTGTCAGAAGTTTTTGGGTACAATTGGGAACGGAGTAGCAGGTAAGAGGGTCTTTAGCCCCTTGGGGACACAACTTCTGGAATTTAAGGGTATCATGACGGAGTATTTCTGTCGTGTGTCCTTAAGGGGTTGGGGACCTTTGCCTGCTTCTGCCATCCTCCCACACATTGCATTTCTTGTTTTAATGGGGTTTTTCACTATTTACATTTTTAAAGGGATTTTCACAGGATAATGTCTTTGGTAGACATGGTATTTTGTTAAGTCTTAGGTAGACTTCTATTACTCCATGGGTTGGAGGATTGCCTTTGGTAGGTAGTAGTAGTTATTGTGCACATTTCCTCTTTGGTAAGAGGTTCACCTTTGGCCAGGTGTTAAAAATAATTTCAAGCCTTTGGTAGGCTGTGATGTCCTGTGATGTACATTTACATATGGGAGACGTCCCTAGATTCCTCTTTGGTAGAGGTTGCCTTTGGTAGGTTATAAAACAGATTTCCAGTCTTTGGTGGACTGTGGTATTTATTTAATGTAGATGTCAATTTTGCAGACTAAAATGGTTATTAAAAAAAAAAAAAGGGGGTTAAAAGGTATGATGGATGTTTGGCATTACTCCGGCTTGCTAATTTATGTGCTATTTTATGATGTGCAACGCTGATTTTAAGCATAAAGTCTTAATTGAGGGAATGTCAAAAGTACATGTAAAGATGATGAATAAGAAAAACTAGAGGTTATTTAAGGGGGGCTACAAATTCTAGAACTAACATGATTTCTCTGCATGTATGTTTGTTTGCATAATGAGCCCCTTATTTTTATACTTGGTCAAAAGTACTATAAGCCCACTACACTTTTTCATGAGAGTGGGATGTATAATTGTTTATATGATGAGCCCTTTATTTTCATATTGGGACAAAAAGTCACTTCATTCAAAACGTCAAACACCACATTCTTTCTGCCCTGAGTGTTTGTTGCAGAGAACTTATGTTGTAAATTTAGATGATTATGAATTAGAGAGCAAAATGTATATTTTCAGCGTTCCAACACATGCTTCATTTTGTGCTGTAAGCTAACTTGTAGTATTCCAGTACGTCACATGTTGTATGTGCTTTAAATTGTATGTATTCTGTAAATTATTGTATGGGGTTGCTGAGATTTTATTGCTTGCGACCCAAACTGTCAAGAAGTGGGTTTGAAATTTTGGTCATGGAATGTAGGATCAGAAAACCATGGACAAAGGTTTTAACCTGTGTTGATATGACTTTTGGAAACTCAAATTGACCGGTCAAAATTTTGCCATGCCTTTAACATGGAGTAGTATAAATATTTTGAGTCTTTGAGAGTTCTGACAAATGCAGGTGATACCATGTCTGTGTAATCTGGTCCAAATGTTCTATAAGTGTATAAGAGAGAAATTCCATTGACAGGTTTCATATGTCGCAACTGGTTAATGCAAGTGTTATACAAATGTTTAAGTCAAACGTGTTATATGGCCGTACGGGATCCCTTCTTTAAAAAAGAAAAAAATAAACCCTTTGGTACCAGAAATCTTAAATAAATCTGATACAAACTAGAATTGGTATACCTTACAATAATATGTTCTGAATACAGCTGTTAGAAGTTTATTCTGTGTGACTGATGATTGTCATAAATGTTTGTTTTGGTTACTCATTTTAAAGTATGCAGTTTAATTGTCATGTATGTTAATGGGTATTTTGCTGTGTTATTTTAAATTATATTTGAATAAGTTTGTCTTAGTATTGATACAGATGAAAATGGCAGCGTAATAATCTATTAAATAACTGATTTATTATTGAATACTTGTCCAAGAGCAATATGAGTTGTAGTCTTAAGAAAGAAAAAAAGAGGGAGGCTGATTTCCAAAATTCTGTTGCAATAATGGACTTCCTGCCAAAATTCAACTTTCCTGTCCAGTTGCCAGGTGCTCTGATCTAATCTTAAAGTAGTACTGCTTGCATTGTTTGCAGACATGCATATTGCACAAACATGAGAACCAAATTATGTCTGTCACATAGTGTGACATTTATTAATTTATTTTGGATTGAGTTAATTGCCTGTCCATGAATATGCTTTTTGTATTGGCATGTCTGCTGGATATCTGCTACATGTTTTCTGTGCTATAAGATGATATGTGATATTACAATGAGTATGAAGAATATTTAAAGAATATTTGCATGTCATTAACGCAAGCCTTTAGTGTCTTTTTACAACAGATTAAAAAAACGCTGATCAGCCAACAAGAAAGGGGCCCCTGGGAAAGAAAAAGAAAAAATATATCATTTGCTTTTCAAAATCGTGGATCCACGTTTCAGTATTATTAGGGGAGTATTTAGAGTTAACGCTACTTTTAAAGTGCATTGCATTATTTAAGAAAAGAAAAATGTGTTATGTTATATGGTTATATAACAAGAAAAATTATGGATGTATAGGATAGGTTTTTTTCCAAGATTAAGATTCATTTAGTATGCCTCATTGATTATAGGAAAATGATGAAATGGTATTTTTAATAGAGATCAGATAATTTCTTTTGAGGCAATTCTAAACTACTGTATTATATTTGTATTGGTATATTGAAAGCATTTTGCAGATCCAGAAGAGAATAAATAATATAATAATAATAAAAGGAACCATACTATGGGAAGAGGTCACCCTATTAAATTGCTAAGGGGTTAAACTCATTTTGATAAGCATATAAAATTTAGTTTTTGTGGTTAGAATTTTTGATACTCAATTTGAACTCAATTGAAGTATTAAAACCATATCCTTGCAGGTATAGGAAACAGCTGCAATATGATTTTAATATTTGCAATATATTAGTGTTCTGACAATGGAAAAGTTCCTAACCGCATGTCTGTATTACACCTATGACACAGACTGTCAGTATTGCAAACCCTATGTGCTTTCACTGTTTATGTATACACCCCTAAACGACCGTGCTATACAAACACAATAAATCTTCAAAAGCTTATTAATATTATATCTGTGTGGTACACAAATAGGTGTACACAAAGAGGGGGTGTGAGTTAAGTCATCTCGACCTTCATATGGAATATGCTTCCTCCTTGTTCACTTTTGGTCAAACTGTTGGTCTGTGACTGGCCCTCTTTGAACTGAATTTCTTGGGAAGATTCATGAGAAAGATACAGCAGGTTGTTTTGGATATAAAGAAAGAGGGAAAAGTATGTTGTATCGGTCACAAAAGGATTGTGATCTTAAGCAGGCAAGACAAAGAAAGTTTGGAGGTGATAGATTGAATCAGAAAAGTTTTAGAGGCAGAGGTAGAGAATTTGATCAAAGGATTTAACTTTTGTAGAGATGGTAACTTCAGCACTGTTTTAATTGTGGGTAGCAGGGATTCACCCCAAGGTGCTTGTGTTCTCCTGGCCCAGCTGGCATTCAAGGACTCCCACCCTGGCAGGTTCCTCAATACCAACCACAACTTTCAAGCTATACCCACACCCAACAACCTCAGCCTAATACACAGATGGTTCATGTTTTTAATACTTTATATATAGTTTTGATAGATAAAACAGTATTAATGCTGGCTCTTAGAGGATGTACAAGTTGAAGTTGGGACCTAGACATTGTTTGCATAGGCTGTGCAATGTGAAATAACTAAAATAAAATAGGATAATAAGTATGCTTAGTCAATTTGTAAAGTGGTATAATAGAGGCATCTGCAATAAATTAAGTGGGTTTCCAAGACCTGACAAGTGAGAGCAACTTAATATAACATATGTCTACAGTTTGCTGTCCCTTCCTTATCAGAGGCCACTTGCAACACAGCAAGACAACTCTTCCTAAACCTGTATTAAACAAAGCACTTTAGAACAATAGTAATTTATTTTGTTTCTCCTATTTCATTCCTAGTTGTTCTGAAAAAAAATATATTGTTTAAGTGGGATAACTGTATGGAGGTTCCAACATGTATTAAAACATGATCACACACATCGGGATCTATAAAAGGTTTCGGTTTCCAAAGATGTTATCAGGGTCCACAAAATTTTATTAAAGTAATTAATTGAGATTATCAAATCAAGGTTTAAGTTTAAGAACAGCATTTTATTGGGAATTATACCAATATGTATATGTTAGTGTTTTAGTACTCAACAAGCATTTATATAGAATGAGTGCTTCTCTCATCCATACAAGGCATTTTAAAGGGAAATTATGTATTAAAATTTTATAAAGGACATAAACAAAACTGAGAGACGTACATGTTACACTAGTTAAGAGTTTAACTTTAGTCTCTAATTTGAGTTTAGCCTAGATAATTAATTTATTGATGTCGTACTGATCCTTGTGTTTGTATGATTATAGAGACCGTACTGGAGTATTTGTGCTGCCTGATATTTGGGACTACACACCAATCTCTCTGGCTGACCTACCTTTTTTTGCAATTAAATCTGTTTGGTCAAAAAACATGCTGGCCGAAGAAACTGAGATGCTTACTTATGAGGACATAAAACTAACTTGGAAAGTCCTGAAGATGCAGTGCTGTCTAATGCCGCTATTTCTGTATTACCCTTTCAACAATTGGGGTGTTGCACAGAGTATTGTGGTGAACATCCAGCAAACAGAAGAATTAAGAACTATGTGGAAGCTGACATTGTCTTGTTGTCAGCCATATTGCTACCCTTAGCTATGTTATGGTGTCTAAGATTGTGGAACAAAGTTTATGGTGTCTAAGATTCTTTATACTCCTTGAAAGACTTATAATATTTTTCTGGACTATGCTGGACTATTGAACTATTTTGTTATTTTTATTTTTGTAGAGTTAGCCGGAGAGAGAGGAAGTGTTAGCTTACTCAGGCACGTATGTGCTATGTGTCATTGATGTATGTTGAGTGTACCAAGGATGGATTCCAATGTATTAAGTGTGGATATGACTGGACTATCGAAATAGGGATTTGATTAGGAGGCATAGGACGCAAGGTCATGATTGGGATTATTGCTAGAATTGCAAACTGATTAGAAATGATCTTATGATTTAATATGTAAGTGGGCCTTTTCAAACTAATCAAGAAGTGTTTCCCAATCCCGATACCTGAGCTATTTACTTACATAGTGCAGGTTTTATAAGTCACTAATGCTGTCAATGTGAGGGGATGACATGTTTACACAGTCATGGCCCTCACTTAGAATTTACCCAGATGTGCTTTTTTTCTCAATTATGAGTTTTTGCCACTGGGATTTTTGACCTGGCCCAAGTTCACTGGGTGGACTGGTAATCCAAGACCCTGGTCCAAAGAGGGGAAATAGATTTTATTCCCATTTTTGATTATATGTGTTTACGTTGTGAATTATAATAATAATATTCCCGTTGTTAGGAATAATACACTTTCCCTGTTTTGATCCAAGGCTCAAGTTACAGATAACATGATGTGCAGTATGTTTAAAATTGGTTAAGATGTCAGCTGTTTGAAATATTTAACTTGTACACTTAAAAGATGTGTACAACAGATGATTACAGAAGCTGAAAATCGACAGCTCGATCTCCTCTTAAAGGGAAAACCTACGGCATAGAGCAAATGGGGGAAATCGAGGTGAAGAAATAAGGAAAGTCCCGCAGACGTGATTAGCACGTCTGAATATACCTCCTTTCGTTTCTCTGCCGCAGGCCTCCCATGGATATTCCATAAGGTAGATCACGATATGATCTAAAGAGAGGAATTGTAGGATATGAATATCCATTTTGCTCTATATCCTAACTGTTCATGTAAGGGTTAATTTGAATCAAGAATAAATTTGGAATTGTATCTCATGTCACAATGACTTATCTATTTACGGGAGATGTTATTGGAACATGATTTTGTTATTTACATGACATGACATGACATGATAAGGATTCTGGAATGACCTTGTTAATTGTCCAAGATTTCGGTATTTGTAATCATCTGGGTTTTATCCAATATGCATACATTATGTAACATCGAATTATAACTAAAAACAGATGTTTATAACTTGTGAAAAACAATGTCATTGTCACGCCCATATGCTCATTTTTCCCCCTCCCATCCTGCTATGGGGTATAAATATAACTGACCTATGAATACAATTTGAATTGGTTATTGAACACGTCTCTGCTATTCATTTCCAATTTCCAGAGCTCTGTATGAGTGGGCAAATATCCATCATCCACAAAGGGCCAGGCTGATTTTATCCCCAACAGTCTCCAGTGTCCCCTATGTATCCCAGTGTCCCCTAAGTATCACAGTGTCCCCTATGCATCAGAGTGTCTCAGTGCCCCATGTCTCCCAGTGTCTCTCAGTGTCTGTAGTGTCTCTGTGTCTGTAGTGTCTCAGTATCCTTAGTGTCTCAGTGTCTCCTAGTCTCTCAGAATCCCCCAGTGTCCCCATGTCTCAAGTGCCCCCAAGTGTCTCAGTGTCCCCTAGTTTAAAAGAAAAAAATCTCAGGCACTCACTGTGATAGAGTTAAGCAGGTTTATTGGACACTGCAACTTTCTGACCTGTACCCAGGTTATTATCAAGTCTCCAGTGTCCCCTATATATCACAGCATTCCTATGTATCACAGTGTCTCAGTGCCCCATGTCTCCCAGTTGTTATGGACAAAAGATTTTAAAATAAAATGGCTATTTACTAATGTCTATTTATTATGTGTTCACTATGTTAAACTGGCTGCTAGAGTAAAGCGTCCCTTCCCCCCTACAGTGTGCTTAGTAACTATTTTCTCTGCCAATTCCTCACATCCTGCTAGCCTCCCCCCTTCCCATCCAGCAAGCCTGGTGTAACAAATTCCTGTGTTAAAAGAACAGCTTCCTTTATTAAATTCCTCCCCCACTTCCTTTGTGCAAATTAACAGCTATGTGCCACGTGTAACAAAATGGAGAATCGCTGTTAAAGTAACTGTTTCCTCTTCAGGCCCTTTCTGTCCAGTAACTACTACTCACTCCCCCTCCCATCATATAACCAAGGTGGAGCTGGAATATGGGTGGGAGAACTCTGTAATGACGACATTACATCCTGTATGGGGGGTTTAGACAAGACCCCTTAGACTGTTAACCAATTGTTGAATGAATACTGTATGTTAACTGTGACTCTGTACATGACGTATTTCTGCTTTAAAAGTGGCTCCCACTCCGGGGAATAAAGGATTCCTCAGGTTTTTCACTAATCAGAAACTTTGTCTCCGGTGTGAATTACTTCTAGGAAGAGCGTGCACGCATTAATTAATCAATTTGGAAGGAGTAGATAGACAAATAATCAAAGTTTGCTTTGATCTAAATCACAGTGTTCCCTAGTATCGGTGTCCCCATGTCTCCCAGTGTCCCAATGTCTCTCAATGTCCCCTAGTGACATGGGGACACTGGGAGAAATGGGGACACAGACATGCCCCCTTTTTGTGTATGTTCGCCCCTTTCGGCAGTTCTGGTTATGTGATTTGTGTCAGTGGCCCACCCTTTTACCCCATCCATAGACTTCCTGCTTTACTGGACACTGCTGTTAGGGGGTATGGGTTTACTTGAAAGATGAAAGCGTGAGATAAGCATAGGGTATGTGTTTTCTTATAGCTGCATCCTATGCGTTTCCCTCCAGCACCATCTCCATCAGATACGCATAGGAGGTAGGACTGTTTTAGTGTTTTTCTTCAATAAGATTTTCTAATTAGGCCCATCATAATTGTCAGCACCAGACCCACTGTGCTCTTAATCTGGCCCTGCTGCCACCGCATTCTGCCATTTCCCATCAACTGTTGCTAGCGATGGCGCAATAAGTGACTATCAAAAATCCTGCTGTCTCAATGGTTCTTCCATTTTGTATAACAGTTATGTGACCACTGAGAGATGAAGTCATCAAGAGACCTGAATGTAGAAAAAGAAGAAGGTAAGTATATTCGCCATCCCCTTAGACTCTGGGTGCCACTTTATGAGCAGTCATGTCATCTTCAGGGGTCAGAAGTGACATTGCTAAATATTATATTGCTGTATTAATGTTAAGTTAAATCACCCTTAGGTTTATATTTACTCTAAAACTTGGATTTTATAACAAGACACGGAGGCTCATATTGCATATCCCTTTCTTTACTGTCCAACAATAGCAGCAAAGAATACAAACAGAATGAAAAAATAATGAACATACAGTAACATAGGCCCCTCCCTGCTCAGGTCCCAGTATAATAGGCAGCACTTCCCTTCCATTTCCCTCTTTCTTTGCTGCTCCGACACAAAGATAAGTACATGTCACCTTTTCTCCTCTTGATATTATTCTATTGTACTGTTTTTCCTCATTGATTTTTATTATACAGTTACTTACTGGTAACTGGTAGTATACTGTATTATTTTATATTATTTTATATTTATTTTCATGTCTAGTATTATACTCATGTAACTTAATATTGTATTGATTTTATTTTGGATGTCTTTTATCCTCTACATTGGCTTCTGTGTGTTTTGTTTCTCTCACTTACCCAGGGTCCAGACCTTCCCTGTCACTCTATTCTGCTGTACTCTAATCCTTCCTCTCCTTACGTCCACCCTGCACCTCAGCGCCATTTTGCGCACGTTTTCTTCCCTACCCGGCTGTGTATGCGCACGAATTAAGCCCATTCGGCTGATTCGCCACGCATACATACCATTCGGCAGGCAGCGCGTTCGCCTGTTTGCCGTATTCGACTTTTTCACGTGAACGGCCCGTTCGCCTACTCTACGTTTTCCTTATACTTACCTATCTGGTTCCCGAATTCACCTTTTACCTACCGAACGTTTGGTTTTTTGCCGCGAATCTCGCGGATGCCGCAAATCCCGCGAGATTACCGACAGCCATTTTCTGACTTCCTGTCTTCTTTCCTACCCTGCATCTGAGTGTGCCACTGGTCTGGGCTCTGGTGAGATCATTTTTTGTTTGGCTTTTGCTGTTTGGGTGACTAACCCATACTATTCCTTCTACTTACTAGGGATTATTCTCTGGCTATTCTACCATGCCTAAACCCAGACTATCTTCTGGTTCCACTCCCTCTGGGGAGTCTGATACCCCACTCAATAGGAGTGAGGCCCCTATCACCTCAGGCAATTCGCCCACTATGACGGATGGAACTACCCACCCTGATGGGGCACAGTTCTTAGCGCTACAGCGCTCGGTGACAGACGCTATTATGGCGGCCATGGGGTCTATATCCTCTACCCTCTCCCACACCATTTCACAGGCCCTCCTGTCACATCCTTCGGACGAGCAATACTCGGGCTCCACAACGCCTCTAATGCGTCCCACTGTGTACCCACAGGGAGAAATACATAAAAAGGCTACCCATAAGTCTAAACATACCTCTGCCTCCAGAAACACCATGACTGGCGTACCTATGGTCACCCCAGAAAGCATGCCCCATCCACGCAAAAGAGCCTTTCTGCGCCAGGCAGAATGGGCGCGGCTATGGAAATGTGCCAAAGCACAGTTAGAGAGCGACTCCGACTCAGAAATCGGGTCAAATGAGGAGGCTAAGATTGAGTCGGACAGTGACTATGATGCGGATGCCGCTGATACATGCTTTGACCTCCTTTCCTCTGCTCAAGCAGAGATGCCCGGAGGTGATACAGGGATTAGGAACCCCGCGGCCGGGGGGTCCACCCTGGTGGATCCGTCGGGTGTCCCACTCTTCGACCCGGATGACCTACACCATCCGAGATCGGCAGAGTGGCTCCCGGCTGACCATGTTGCCACATATCTGGAGAATTGGGTCAGACGACCCCTAAGTAAAGCGGCCTGCAACAAATTGAGGGCAGAGTGTCCTAGGCCTGTGGTGACCAATAAAGTTTGCGACACTGCCCAAGATGACCCAGTTCCTCACTAAATTGGGCTGGAACCCCGTAAGGGGCTGGAATCTGCATTAAAGTCCTGCCAGGATAAACAACTGAACGTATTCGGCCCCCTGGCCAAATTATTTGACTTGACGGAAGACGCCAGAGCAGAGAACCGCATGGTTGACCCCGAAGACATACGTGGTTGGGTCCCGAGAGCAATATGTATTGCCGGGAGTGTGAATACCTCCCTATCAATAGAATGGCGAAAGGCCATCCTATTTAAAATAGAGCCCAAACTGGCCAACTTTGCCCTCACAGAGGCTGGCAAGGACGCCCAAGGATTGCTCTTCGGAGACTCCTTTATTAAGGATTTAGGGCGTTTTGTTGGAGCATTCACAGCCCTCGATAAGGCCCAGGCCTCCATGAAAAGCGTTTTCCAGGGGCGGGTCTCCACCAGGAGACCCGTCTGTCTGGCCATAATTACCCCCAATCCCGTGGCATGGGAAGAGGCTCCTTCCAACACCGTACGCAGTACCAGGAATCTAACCCACGTCCCACCTTCTTCCTGTCACGCGGACATCCATGGTGATCCAGAGGTTTTCGGAGCAACTCAAGTTCCAGACGACCATACGGTGAGTTACCTCATACTTCTTCTCTGGTTTGTGTAGGGGGCAGACTCCAACATTTTTTCCCAGCCTGGTCACAAATAACATCAGACCCCTGGGTGCTGACCACTATCCGGGGCTTCCACATAGAACTCATAGAACATCTGATACACATTCCCCCTCCTCGACCGATCTGCTTTTCACTCCAGGATCGCAGACGGATCGACGAGGAACTCTCCACCCTTCTTATGAAAAGGGCTATAGAACGAGCACCTCTCAATCCCGCAGGTGTCATAAGCAACATTTTCCTGGTGGAAAAGAAAGGCGGTCAATTGAGACCCATCATAAATCTGTGCCCCCTCAATGCCATAGTCAGGTACCACCATTTCAAGATGGAAGGTATTCACCTACTAAGGGATCGTCTCCTGGCTAGCGAAGCTAGATCTCAAAGACGCGTACCTGACGGTACCGATCGCAGTGGCATCTCGAGACCTCCTACGCTTTCACTGGCGGCACGAGACTTGGCGGTTTACCTGCCTACCCTTTGGCCTCTCCTCAGCACCGTGGTGCTTCACGAAGCTACTACAGCCTGTGATGGCCTTGTTACGCAGTCGGGGAGTCTGGCTAATTGTCTACCTAGACGACATTCTCCTCATGGCTCAGGAGCGTTCTACCCTCCTTACACATCTACGGCTTGGCCAGATTGGCGAAAGACTTTTGGGAATTTTGCCTGGAACAGAACCTGATGGTCTACGCGGAATACTTACCTGGCCTGCACAAGGTTCAGGCGGACTGGGGATCACGGTATCTTTCAGACACCAGCGACTGGAGATTGGCCAAGGAAGTGTTCTCCAGTATATCGTCTCTTTGGGGACCATCTGCCATCGACCTTTTCGCTTCCCGGCTCAATGCCCAACTGTCACGCTTCTTCAGCTGGAGGCCAGATCCGACGGCGGAGGCAGTGGACGCCTTCTTGCAAGACTGGAGCGGAGGCCTCCTATATGCTTTTCCCCCGTTCTCCATGATCCCGCGCTCACTCCTGCAGACCCGCAGACACCGGGCAGAGGTGGTCATGGTGACCCCCTTTTGGGAAACACAACTACTGCCAGAGTGCCACAACTTGCCGTGGGACCCGATGGGATGATGTCACCCCCTCCGGTTGGAAGGCTCCCTCCCACTCCTGGCATGGCGGATCTCCGGGGACCATGGGAGATCCAAGGAGTTTCGGACATGACTAGACGACTGTTGGCGGAGGCATGGGCTCCCGGCACTAGATGGGTATATGGGTCAGCTTGGCGAGCTTGGGCTGGCTGGTGCATGGCTAGGAACGCGGATCCCGTTTCAGCCTCTGTAACCATAGTCCTGCAATTTCTGACGTCCCTCTTCGAGGCTGGGAAGGCTTATAGGACTATCAACCTTTACCGGTCTGCCATCTTGGCAATTCACCAAGGCTTCGACGGATGTCCCGTGGGACAGCATCCCTTAGTGTGCCGACTCCTCAAGGGCTCTCGATTCTTCCGACCACCCAAGCCTCGCTACTCCATGACCTGGGACGTCTCCGTTGTGTTGGCCTTCCTCTCATCCTGGCCCACTAATTCGGGGCTCTCCTTAAAACAACTATCTGCCAAGTTGGTTTGCCTGCTCTGCCTTGTCTCATGCAAGAGGGTCTCGGATGTCAGAGCTCTGGATTTCGACGCCAGGTCATATACGAAACTCGCACCAACCCTCACCGCTCCGCTACCTCTCCACAGCTATTTTTATCCTTTCGTCCCCCTTTCCACCCGGTTTCTAGCACAACCTTGTCACGCTAGGTGAAGTGGCTATTGTCCCAGACAGGCATTGATACCACAGCGCCTATTCGGTCCGGGGGGCCTCAGCCTCTTCGATGATGACTGCAGGCGTGCGTCTGGAGGACATTATGAGGACGGCCGATTGGTCAAGGGAGTCTACGTTCCGGGAATTTTACATTCGCCCGGCCCCACATACATCCGCTGCGGTAGTGGACCAGCTTTAAACTTGCAATATGAGCCTCCGTGTCTTGTTATAAATTTACATGATTTTGCTATTACATGACGAAAAGTCATGATTTTATTAAAGACACGGAGGCGAGTATTGTCCCACCCATGTTATTCTTCTACGGTTATAATACGTTTCCCACCCAGGTTTAATGCACGCTACAACAAACAACATCGAATGGTTTCGTACGGTAAGTGGGGCCATGCTGCGAGAATGATGTTTATGTAACTTAATGGTAAATCACTCTTATATTGTGGGACTGTATATATGTGCGCTCTTTCTCACCCGTTTAACCTTGAAATTAGTTGCAAGTATCGACTTTAACCTGTCGGCTCCTGTTCCTTTATGTTTTCACAGCCTAACTCGACAAGATGGCAATGAGGACTCCCCCCGCTGTTATCCGGTGGTCCTATAAATCCTATGGTCAAGCTTCCCGGTTGTTGATGTAGCTTGGTGCTACTTCTAAGTGCTGTTTCTAAGTGTGTAGTTGGAGATATTCTGGAGAGTTTTACAGAAGCTTCAACTGTCTAAGAGTTGTGCTAAGAGCTTTCTTTTCTACTGTTACCAGTAAGATTCATCTGTAGGAAAAGGTTACTGATTGCACAAGGTTTGAATTCCTGTTGGTAATTATAAGGCAAAGTAAAACAAAAAATATATCAGATAAAAATCTAATAAAAAATCCAGGAATGGTTAACGTGATATACCTTTAAATCTCTTTAGAATAGTGGTAAGACTAGTAATAATTCATTACTTACTTAAAATTTCATAAAAAATATATCATAAAAAGTATATATATTTTGTGCAACAGATCATTCACAGTAATATCCAATAAATAACAAAACAAAAAAAAGAAGAAAAGGAAATAAATTGTCCAATTGATAACAGTCTTGTAAATAGATACTATGTATCAAATAGTAGCAGCAGTCTTTTAAATTGTAAACTGACTCAGTTCACTCCAGTTATAGAAGAACTGGTATATGGATACTGAGTGAGTTAGTATACTGTGTGTACAATATTATATTATAAATGGTCCTATTTTATAATAATTGTACCCTTGTAAAAAGTAATAAATAGATATAAAATATCATTGATAGGTCATAGTTGATGGCCCTCAATAAAATATATGTTTAATTCACCATTAAAAACTGAAGTGCTGAAATGGTTAAAAATATTCAATTTTATTTGAAAAAATCAAATTAAAAGTTATATTAGGCACTCACACTTTGATATCAAACTTCTTGCCCGGTTGCAGTTTTGGAACCTGGTATATACAGTTGTTGCAGTCCGATCGTCAAATAAATGGAAGAGCTGGCTCTCCGTGAGCCTCGTGTGTATCTTTGTTTTCTTCCTTCGTTCGGCAGCAATTTAAATTCCACTAGGTAATCTTGTTACTGATGTGTAACATGTAATAGTTGTAATCACTAGGACAGTAGGTGAGCAGGCTCTCTGTGAGCGGCGTGCGTGTCACAGTTCCTGCGTTCCAGGGCAATAAAGTTGATTTGCGATAGGTGCCAGAAAGCAATGAATGTCGTAAACAGAGTTGTCCTTACGCGTTTCGTGAGAAAAGTCTCACTTCATCAGAGGATACTGAATTGATGTTCCTTATGGGTTTAAATAGCCTAAGTAATTGATGTGGCTCTTTTAACCCTTCATTTGACTGTTCATATATCCTATAGCACTTGAGTCATAAAATAAACTGGTGATTATTAAAAATAATTACAAAAGTTATACAATGGACCTTAAATTATAAAAAGATACATAAATATACATTAGGATATCAATAGTTATAAATTAAACTTTGGATATCATACATAAGTGGCATATATCATAATTATACATTTAAAATCAATTAAGATTATGCTTGAATATAATAGTGAATACTTGAAATAAAATACATTAAGAATATCTTAAAAATGTCATTGAATTCTAACATTAATTGAATGATCTGTTGCAAAAAAATATATATACTTTTTATGATATATTTTTTATGAAATTTTAAATAAGTAATGAATTATTACTAGTCTTACCACTATTCTAAAGAGATTTAAAGGTATATCACGTTAACCATTCCTGGATTTTTTATTAGATTTTTATCTGATATATTTTTTGTTTTACTTGGAGTGAGCACCCTTATATTTATGTATATTTATTTTTGTAGTCCATCATTAATGACTACCATTCGGGTGTACCGCAAATTATACTGTTAGGCATTTTAGCAGGGAATTGTACCGTTTGGAAGTTTTGCAGTGAATTGACTGTTTCAGTAGTTTGCTCCAAGTTCATCGAATTCACAATTTGATATTTTCATTGACCTTCATAAATTCATTAGAAAATTGACTATTAAAAAATTCTTTCTAGATAAAGAATTCCAAACTCCATCCAATTCCAGTTCTTACCAACATACCAATTTACACCCTCAATCTACATTCTATCCAGAACAAGTAAAAACAGATCATATTAGAGTATTTGAAAAAAATATGGAAAAGGATCTTAGAAAACTTAATCTGAGAAAGAATACTAAAGACAATCTAACTAAGAAAGAAAGAATAGCGTTAAAACATTTAATGGAAGATGACGAGATAATAATCAGAGGGGCAGATAAAGGGGGGGGACTAGTAATATTAAACACTAGTGATTATAAAATAGAAAATCAAAGACTACTTCAAGATTCCAACACTTATCAGATTTTAAAAAATAATCCAACAAAAGAGTTCCAAATAGAATTATTACAATTATTGGAAGAAGGTAGAGAGAGAGGTATCCTAACGAAGAAAGAATTTGATTATCTTTATTGTAAATTTCCAAGATTACCTATATTTTATCATGTACCTAAAATACATAAAACCCTTGAAAATCCACCAGGACGCCCAATCATTTCTGGTATAGGCTCTTTGACATCAAATCTATCCGAATATGTGGACCGATTTTTGCAAAAGATAGTTCCTAAACTACGATCCCATTTGAGAGATACTACTCATATTATCAATTTTTTATCTAAATTAGAATGGGACCAACAATATATTTTAGTTACAGCAGATGTCACATCCCTGTATACTGTTATCGAACATTTGCAGGGATGTGAGGCCATTCAATATGCACTCGCCACTTTCTCAGAACTCAAAAATGACCAGATTGAATTTATTGTAAAATGTGTGGCTTTTATTCTTAGTCACAATTTTTTCTGGGCTAATAATAATCATTACCTCCAAATTGAAGGGACTGCCATGGGAACCAGATTTGCGCCAAGTTATGCCAATCTGTTCATGGGAAAATGGGAAGATGAACACATTTGGTCAAACAATCCATTTGGCGCAAGTCTGGTCTCATGGCATAGGTACATAGACGACTGTATTTTTATTTGGAAAGGAGACATTATAACGTTGGAAAATTTTAAACAATATTTGAATTTTAATCCGTATAATCTAAAATTTACTTTTAATCAATCTATGGAAAGATTAGAATTTTTAGATCTTGAAATTTATATCAAAAATAAAGTAGAAACTAAAACCTTTAAGAAAACAGTAGCATGCAACAGTTTCATTCCTCATAATAGTTTCCATAAAGAAACCTGGTTAAACAACATCCCGTTCAGCCAGTTTAGAAGAATAAAAAGAAATTGTTCTGAACCAAACATCTGTGTTGAACAAACTGAAAGGATGAAATCACAATTTCAAGCAAAAGGATACTCACAAAATGTTTTAAATCAAGCTTTGACAAAAACAGCACTTTTAACTAGAAAACAAATACTTACAACTAAATTACAGACAAATCCATTGAATTCAGAAATTCCAACATTCATAACAAGATATAATGGTCAAACACATCAAATCAGAAAAATTCTTCAAAAAAATTGGGGTATTCTCAAAGGAGATCCCCAACTTGATCGAATATTAAGTGAAAAACCTAAAATAATTCATTCTAGGGCTCCAAATTTAGGCCTACTATTAGCTCCAACAACTCAACAAGAAAAACCGAATAATAATAACAAAAAAATCACCTCATTCGATATACTTAAAGGTTTTTGGAAGTGTAAAAAATGTCAAGCTTGCAGAAATAATCCGGATCAACCTACAAACATCATAGAATTTGTTCATCCTCAAACAAAAGAAATTTTTAAAATTAAAACATATTTAAACTGTACAACTACTGGCGTAATTTATCTATTGAAATGCCCCTGCGACAAAATCTATATAGGACGCACTAAAAGAGCCCTAAAAACACGAGTAGGAGAACATATCAGAAATATTAAAAATGGACTCCATTCACATAACCTTTCTAAACATTTTGATCTTATACATGACAAAAATCCTAAAGGCTTATATTTTACCGCAATACAAAAAGTTAATATTCCTTGGAGAGGAGGCGATGTAGAAAAAGAACTAGACAAAGCGGAAGCAAAATGGATATTTCAGCTAGACACACTAGAACCTAAAGGTCTAAACATAGATTTTGAATTGAGAGCCTTTTTATAATTTAATTTTTTTTTTTTTTTCTCACATACAAACTTATATATAAATCTTGTCCAATTAATGTTAGAATTCAATGACATTTTTAAGATATTCTTAATGTATTTTATTTCAAGTATTCACTATTATATTCAAGCATAATCTTGATTGATTTTAAATGTATAATTATGATATATGCCACTTATGTATGATATCCAAAGTTTAATTTATAATTATTGATATCCTAATGTATATTTATGTATCTTTTTATAATTTAAGGTCCATTGTATAACTTTTGTAATTATTTTTAATAATCACCAGTTTATTTTATGACTCAAGTGCTATAGGATATATGAACAGTCAAATGAAGGGTTAAAAGAGCCACATCAATTACTTAGGCTATTTAAACCCATAAGGAACATCTATTCAGTATCCTCTGATGAAGTGAGACTTTTCTCACGAAACGCGTAAGGACAACTCTGTTTACGACATTCATTGCTTTCTGGCACCTATCGCAAATCAACTTTATTGCCCTGGAACGCAGGAACTGTGACACGCACGCCGCTCACAGAGAGCCTGCTCACCTACTGTCCTAGTGATTACAACTATTACATGTTACACATCAGTAACAAGATTACCTAGTGGAATTTAAATTGCTGCCGAACGAAGGAAGAAAACAAAGATACATACGAGGCTCACGGAGAGCCAGCTCTTCCATTTATTTGACGATCGGACTGCAACAACTGTATACACCAGGTTCCAAAACTGCAACCGGGCAAGAAGTTTGATATCAAAGTGTGAGTGCCTAATATAACTTTTAATTTGATTTTTTCAAATAAAATTGAATATTTTTAACCATTTCAGCACTTCAGTTTTTAATGGTGAATTAAACATATATTTTATTGAGGGCCATCAACTATGACCTATCAATGATATTTTATATCTATTTATTACTTTTTACAAGGGTACAATTATTATAAAATAGGACCATTTATAATATAATATTGTACACACAGTATACTAACTCACTCAGTATCCATATACCAGTTCTTCTATAACTGGAGTGAACTGAGTCAGTTTACAATTTAAAAGACTGCTGCTACTATTTGATACATAGTATCTATTTACAAGACTGTTATCAATTGGACAATTTATTTCCTTTTCTTCTTCTTTTTTTTTTTTTTTTGTTATTTATTGGATATTACTGTGAATGATCTGTTGCAAAAAATATATATACTTTTTATGATATATTTTTTATGAAATTTTAAATAAGTAATGAATTATTACTAGTCTTACCACTATTCTAAAGAGATTTAAAGGTATATCACGTTAACCATTCCTGGATTTTTTATTAGATTTTTATCTGATATATTTTTTGTTTTACTTTATAAGCCTTGACCCGCCCTTCGGAGCTCAGTACGCGGCGTGCCCTCGAAGGGCGAACATGGATTTATTTATTTTTGCGCTCGTTTTTTTTTTTTAAAGTGCGACGGTTATGATGGATTTTTATTTGGCCTTTTTGGGGGCCGAAGAAAGAAGATTTTAGAAAAAAAGAAGACGTCAAATGGTAAGTTTAATTTTTTTTTTTTTTTACAGGTTTGTTATTTCCCCCCCCCTCCTCACTATTTTTAGGGTGAGGGGGGTAGGTAGGGGATAGGTTTTTTTTGGGTGGGGGTGACTAGGGGCTTGGGACCCCTAGTCACCTTGATTGGGGGTGGTGTGTGTTTCATTTAGGGCCCCCACCCACCGCTCAGGGGTGGGGGCCAGGGGGGGAGGACAGTAGGTCCCCCCCCCCTTATTGTTTTATTAGGGCCCCACCCCTGCACGGTGGGTGGGGGCCGGGGGAAGTTCCCCCCCATATCTTTACTTAGGGCCCCCACCCACCGCTCAGGGGTTGGGGCCGGGGGGGGGAGGACAGTAGGTCCCCCCTTATTTTATTAGGGCCCCACCCACCGCTCAGGGGTGGGGGAGGAGGACAGTAGGTCCCCCCCTTATTGTTTTATTAGGGCCCCCACCCACCGCGCAGGGGTGGGAGCCGGGGGGGAGGACAGTAGGTCGTCCCCCCCATTATCTTCATGGCCCCCACCCGCCGCTCAGGGGTGGGGGAGGGGGGGGGAGGACAGTAGGTCCCCCCTTATTTTATTAGGGCCCCACCCACCGCTCAGGGGTGGGGGAGGAGGACAGTAGGTCCCCCCCTTATTGTTTTATTAGGGCCCCCACCCACCGCGCAGGGGTGGGAGCCGGGGGGGAGGACAGTAGGTCGTCCCCCCCATTATCTTCATGGCCCCCACCCGCCGCTCAGGGGTGGGGGAGGGGGGGGGAGGACAGTAGGTCCCCCCTTATTTTATTAGGGCCCCACCCACCGCTCAGGGGTGGGGGAGGAGGACAGTAGGTCCCCCCCTTATTGTTTTATTAGGGCCCCCACCCACCGCGCAGGGGTGGGGGCCAGGGGGGAGGACAGAAGTTCCCCCCCATATCTTTATTTAGGGCCCCCACCCACCGCTCAGGGGTGGGGGCTAGGGGGGAGGACAGTAGGTCCCCCCCAATTATTGTTTTATTAGGGCCCCCACCCACCGCTCATGGGTGGGGGCCGGGGGGGAAGACAGTAGGTCGTCCCCCCCCATATTCTTCATGGCCCCCACCCGCCGCTCAGGGGTGGGGGAGGACAATAGGTCCGCCCCCCCTTATTGTAATTTTTTTTCAACAGTGAGCAGCCACAGGCTGCTCACTGTTTAGTAGACATGCCCCTACTCGCGGTATAGCGAGTAGGGGCATTTGGGAGATTTTAACCTCCCTTGTGCTATTATGGGGGTCATATTGACACCCATAGAGTGAGAGGGGGACCTGGGGGGCTTATGAAGTGGTGGGGAGCACTGCTCCCTGCCGCTTCTATAGTTACATATTACAAGGAGGGAGCTGCGTGCCGGTAGTTCCCTCCTTGTAATAAACTGAACGAACAAACTAACACTGATACATTGTGTTAGTTTGTTCATTTGACATTTCTATTCATTCATTCGTCTGTCTGATGGATGAATGAATGAATAGATGAAATTCCCGTTCGCATGTCCAGGTGTTTCACTGGGCATGTGCGGGAATCTCACAGTCTGTCTAGTGTGGGCAGATGACGTGTCCCACAGGGACTTCATCTACCCACACAAAGATGGCGGCGCCCTGAATATAGATTGGGGCAGAAAATAAGGATTAAAAAATAGGTAATGTGGGGGGCTTAGGGGCATTTGGGGGTGACTAGGGAGTCAATTGGATGTAGTGGAGGCGGGAGGGGGGTTAAAAAAAAAAACGGGATTCGGCATGACAGTGCCGCTTTAATTGTGCACTCTGGAATGCCCGCTCCATCTGCAGTAATTTAAAATCAACAACCATACACGACTTTTTCATCTCAAACTCGCTCACACTGCTTGCACTTACAGAGACCTGGCTGTCCCCCTCTGATAGCGCTACTCCTGCCTCTTTATGTTTTGGTGGGCTACAATTCTCTCAGACTCACACTCCCAGACTCAACTGTAAAGGAGGCGGCGTAGGCATCCTTCTCTCCCCTCAATGTACCTTTCAACCAATCATAACTCCCCCTGCCCTATCCTTTTTTTGAAGTTCACACTGTCCGCCTACTTAAATCCACTCCTTTAAGAATTGCTATAATCTACCGCCCCCTTGGTTATCCTAGACTATTCATTGAGCACTTTTCTTCCTGGCTTCCCCACTTCCTCTCATCTTGCACTCCTTCCCTTATACTTGAGTATTTCAATATCACAATAAATAAACCCAATTGCACTGATGCCTCTCGTCTGCTCTCTGTAACCTCCTCCTTTGGCCTTACGCAATGGTCCAATCTAGCAACCCATACAGTGGGAAACACTCTTGATCTTGCCTTCACCAACCTCTGTACTGCCTCTAATCTCTCCAATATTCCTTTTCCTCTATCTGACCACCATCTGCTGACTTTTGACACTAGCATACCTAAGACCCAATTGACAACACCGTCTGAACCTCACTCTCACAAAAACCTCCAATGTCTTGACCCAGAGCATTTCCTTCACTAATCTCCAAACTCTCCTTTTACCTATCTCAAACCTCACCTGTCCTTGTTTTGCAACCTCCTTCTACAATTCCACCCTCTCCTCTCAACTAAACATCATGGCACCTTTTACATTTGAACGCCGCAGGCACCCCAACAACAACCCTGGCACACCAAGCTCACTCGATACCTCCAAAAATGCTCCAGAACTGCTGAATGCTGTTGGAGAAAGCCTCACTGTGCATCGGACTTTCTCCACTATAAATTTATGCTGAGCTCATACAGGTTGGCTCTTTCCTCTGCAAAAGTTACTTCAATACCCTCATAACCACACTCTCCCGCGAACCCAAACGACTATTTCACACATTTAACTCTCTTCTTCGCCCTGCTGTTCCTCCTCCACCTACTAACTTGACCGCCTCAGACTTTGCAACTCACTTCACTGACAAGATCTCTACAATCAGAGAAGAGATCTCTCATTTTTCTTCTTCCCCTTACATCACTCCCTCTGCTGTTCTATGTTCATTCGCAACCGCTACATTGGAAGAGGTTTCTGCTCTGCTCCAGTCCTCCCACCCCACCACCTGCTACTTAGATCCAATTCCCTCACATCTCATCCGTACTCTGTCTTCTTCTCTTTCTCCACCTCTCACTAAAATTCTCAATCTCTCTCTCCTCTGGTATATTTCCATTGCCCTTCAAACATGCAACTGTAACCCCAATTCTAAAGAAGCCCAATCTTAACCCTAACTCCCCATCCAACTATCGTCCTATCTTGCTACTGCCTTTTGCATCCAAGATCCTTGAAAAAATGATGTATGCAAGATTGACAGACTTCGAGTCCAACTCTCTACTAGACCCGCTTCAGTCTGGTTTCCGCGCTGAGCACTCTGTGGAAACGGCACTGACCAAAGTATCCAATGATCTACTCGCTGCAAAATCTCGTGGTCACTACTCTATCCTAATTCTCCTTGACCTGTCTGCTGATCATCAACAGCTTCTTCTAATCCTCCGCAATATCGGTCTACAAGATATTGCTCTCTCCTGGTGCTCCTCCAACCTCTCCCAGCACTCTTTCAGTGTTTCTTTCTCTGGCTCTGCTTCTTCTCCCCAACTCCTCTCTGTAGGTGTTCCCCAAGGTTCAGTCCTTGGTCCCCTACTGTTCTCCATCTATACTGCCTCCCTTGGTAAACTGATTAGCTCCTTTGGCTTCCAATATCATTTCTATGCAGATGACATGCAAATCTACCTGTCCTCTCCTGATCTCTCCCCGTCCCTCTTGACTAGTGTCTCTGACTGCCTCTCTGCTGTTTCTAACTGCATGGCTGCCCACTTCTTTAAACTAAACTTGACCAAAACTGAAATTCTGGTCTTTCCTCCCTCAAATGTTGTTACTCCTGTGTCTGTCTCCCTCCAAGTCAACGGAGCTACCATGAGCTCCACCACGCATGCTCGCTGCCTAGGTGTTCTCTTTGACTCCGACCTCTCCTTCAAGCCTCATGTTCAATCACCAAATCCTGTCATTTCCATCTCAAAAATATTGCGCGCATCCGCCCCTACTCAACGCCAAATGCGACTAAGGTGGTCCATTCCACTGTCCTTTCTCGCCTTGACTACTGTTATCCGCTTCTCATTGGTCTTACGTGCTCCCAACTAGCGCCGTTACAGTCCATAATGAATGCGGCGGCGAGGCTCATCTTCCTGTCCGCCCGCACCTCCCATGCCTTTCCCTTCTGTTAGTCCCTACATTGGCTTCCTATAAAATATAGAGCTCAATTTAAAATTCTGGTTCTTGCTTTCAAATCGCTACATAATGCTGCTCCCACCTATCTATCCTCCCTTATACACAAGTATGTCCCGTCTAGGCCCTTACGATCTGCTGAAGACTTACGTCTATCTTCTGTCCGTACTCCCACCACTGATGCTCACCTTCAAGATTTCTCGAGGGCTGCACTGTTCCTGTGGAACTCGTTTCTCACCTCCGTTAGATGCTCACCCAGTCTCCACTCCTTCAAAAAATCGTTAAAAACCCACTTCTTAAAAGCGTTTCAATTAAACTGTTAATACCTCTTGACTTATTCCTCTTCTGCAACTGTCACTAGTCTAATACTACCCTTACCTTTTTGTGTCATTTTACCCCACTCCCTCTGCATGTAAGCTCATTGAGCAGGGCCCTCAACCACTCTGTTCCTGTGTGTCCAACTTGTCTGGTTACAACTACATGTCTGTTCGTCCACCCATTGTAAAGCGCTGCGGAATTTGACGGCGCTCTATAAATATCATAATAATAATAATAATAATAATATCAAGGCACTTTAAAAAACTAAACAACAAAACATACAAAATTTCAAGATTCTGCAGTGGAAGTGTAACCAAAACAAAAGCCAAGATAATTATGTTAGCCTCATAATTTCAATAGAGCTGATTTTGTAATTTAGCACTTCCATCAATTCCATTTACAGTATTGTGAGCATGTATTTGTGACTCAAATATATTAAGGTAAGCAGTAAGGGAGCCTGTTGGTATAGATGGGGATTTTTATAACATGTGCATGCCATGTAGCAGAGAGAGGGCACTTCCTTGCACCATAACCTATTCAAAAAGCATATTGTAAATAGCACTGATTTGATTTCATATTTGCTGTTATGACATGCTAAAAAATGTGCAAATCAAAATAGAATTATAAAATGATTTGCTTGCATCCGTTTGTTATCAACTGAGAGAATTAACATGTAAAGGAATGTCTACTATGATTTTTGAAATATTTTCTCTCTTCCTGCTATAACAAATACTAATATAGCAAAATGCAAATGAAGCAAAGTGACCTAAAGTTGGACAGGGCATCCAAACATTTTGAGGATCTACTATAAAGAACCATCAGATATGAATCTATGCTAGATGCCTATACATTTACTCACCCAAAATACATACAAGCAGATATTGCATTGTTTAGGTTTCATGTTATATCATGACATGAAAATAAACCATTTATACATGAATTTGCATATCTTGTCTAAACTTTTAGCAGTTGGCAATACTTCATTATTCCTTGTTATTAGTTATTAATACCACAAATGATTTTCAATCTCCACTTCCTGACCTGGAATAAGATGTTATCTTTTACAACAAAAATAACTTGACATTTAGGAATTTGGTAACTTGTCTCATTTAGAGCAATTAATGTCACGGCACCATGGGGAACTTTTATTACTATATGTATGGTCAAATATCAGTGCATAATATGACAATTCACAAGACAAATCCCTCTCCTATGTACTGTGAATGGAAACCATTACTGACCTGCTGTTGAGTTATAAAAGTCCTGCAATCTTCCTGGTCTTTTCTCCAGTTCCTCATACTCCAGAGCCTGTAGGATCATTTCACATTGATCTAATTCTTTCACAAACGTGGCTTCAGCACTGCACTGATGCTCGTATTCCTGAACATATAAACAACAGGGTTATATTTACAAAGACGTTTCTGTGATATTTACATAGTTATTTCTTTGACAGTTAAGATTGTATTATTACTATTAAAAAAAAAAAAACTTAATATAATTATTACTAGATCGCAAAAATACCAAAATTACATTGAGGTCAGGCAGAGACAGATATGACTCAAAATCTGTCATATTGAAAACTTTTTTCATTTTCAGTGTCACAGGTTAGAGCAGTATATAGATATATTCCATATTCCACAGAAATAATTCCTTATAGGTCAACATTTCAACAATATCATGCTTAATAAAGTCAGGGATATCGTCAAAAGGAATATTTCCACGGGGAAAGAAGAAAGTAGAACATTCTGATCTCAAGATGTTGTTTAACTGGTCTGATAGGACTAGAGTCTGCGCATTCTTGGACTTAAAGAGACACTTCAGGCACCATAACAACTTAATCTGAACGGTTTCTAGAGCAGTGTTCCCCAACCCAATCGCTATGGACCACCAACAGTCCAGGATTTATGCATTTCCCTGTTTTATTCCAGTGGAGGTACTGATAAAATCCTGGACTGTTTGTGGTCCATGAGGACTGGGTTGGGGAACACTAGTCTAGAGGACCTGAATACCAACTTACCTTACGGGGTTAATCATTTAACAGACACAAAATCTGGTGGCAACCATCCACCTCCTCTTCGTGCTCCAATGTTAAAACCTTTCCCACTGTTCCAATGATAGGCTGATAGCATCAGCTAATAATGCTCTCAAACTATAAACTGGCCGGCCACTGAGAGAAATGCTTTAGAAAGGAACGCAATGAGGAGATGGGTGGATCTAGAGTCTCTTGACAGGAGCAGACCTACCCCAATACCACATGTGGGTACCCAGGGAAAATAGGCCAATCCTACGAGCAACCTGCCCAGCGATCCTAAACTCCCTTCGAATATGGGACACCTCAGCTCACAAATACAAACTAGCGTCATCCCCATCGCCACTAACCCCACTGCTGAGACACAGAGCTTTCCCGCCTGGACTAGCGGCTAGGGACTTTACAAACTTAGAAAGGGTGGGATTGCAGAGGATTTGACATATGTTTGAGAACAACACAATAGTCACATTCGACAACCTGAAACAGATAGCCAACCTCACTCCGTCTGACTTTTTTAGATACATACAACTCAAAGATTATGTGAAACACCCACATATACAAAAAGCAGCTACAGGGCCAATGTCTTTCTTTAAGAAATACATTTGTTCAGAAACAGAAGAATGGGGCACATTAACCTACACAAAAAAACTGGGAAAAAGACCTGGGGGAGGAGCTGGAAGGCATAGAGTGGCGGGAAATATAGGAAGCGAATATCTTTTTGTCCATATGTGTGTCTCTCAAAGAACAGTCATATAAAATGATGTTCTGGTGGTATACCACCCCAGTTAAACTGTGTCAAATGAAAAAGACACCAACTGACGAATGCTGCAGAGGATGCGGCCTCAGAGGCACGTACCTCCATACGTGGTGGAAATGCCCCGGGGTGCAAACTTTCTGGAAGGAGATACGTGATATACTATCTCGGATCTTCAATAGAACACCGGACTTAAACCCGTGGACATACCTGTTGAATACCCCCCTAGAGGACTGGAAGAAAAGGGAGTAAAAACTGATCCACAAGGTAATGTTAGCAGCTAGGAGAGCATTAGCCCAATGGTGGCTAAAGGTAGATATGCCTTCAGTACTCACTAACATAAAAGGTCTACTTCATGAATAGCCTGACAACTCGGGTAAGGGGAACCATGGATTAACAGCAACCTGGCAGACTGAGGTAGCCAGATAGACAAAAGCATTCAGCAGAACAGACAAGGTGGAAACCGAATAGCTTCCATTTCCCTCCACCCCACTTCTCTGGGGTGGAACCCAGTAAGGGAACTATACAGACTAGGAACGCACAGCAGTATACCGAGAGACGCCACACCCTACCGACCTGATGACTTCTCTATATCTCTTTCTTTCTAGTTCTTTTCTATGCTTCGGTTCTATCCTTCCTTCCCCTGGAGGGGACTAGGAGATAAAGCCCGTAAAAAACGCATACGCTAAGGCCCAAAGACAATCCAGGGTCCTAATATACAGGATGGGTAGCACAGTCCCAGTGGGGAAACAAATAGCTACCTACAACAATGTAAGCGACATCGTAACACACGGTTAACCTGTTTTGGGTTTTATGTTATTGATTAATACCAAAAATGAGATGTGTCTTTACAACCTGATCAGCTGAAATGTAAAAGATTGCTAAGAGGAAAATGGAATGTAACACAGATAACCTTATAGAAATGTACACCACATGTAATGTACATTGTATACTGTGCATATGACAAGACGATCACACAAAGTATTAAAAAAAAAAAAAAAGGGACGCAATGGACAGCCAGTCATAGGCTAAAAGTGTTAGCTAATGCACTCAGCCTATCACTAGATAACCAGGCAAAGACTTTAGCATTGGTGCAAGAAAAGTAAGAGGATGGTCACAATCAAGAGGACTTTGGTTTTAAACTGTTCAAAAATGGTTTAACACCATAAAGTAAGATGGTATCCAGGGAATTCTTCAGACACCATAATGACTTCACCGAGAGGATATCATCATGATGCTTGCTAAAGTGCTTCATGGATGATTAGTATCCTAGTTTAACCCCAGTTTATAAACATGCATCTTTCTATGTGAAATCTGCACTTTTATAAATAAGCTATGGAGCACCTTTGAGCCTCCCTAAGCTAATGGAAGTGACAGGCATGCTTTACTTGAGCGCAGTTGCCTCCTCCCCCACAGCCATCAGACCAGTTCGCCCAGCTCCTCCAGACCTCAGACAAGATGTGCACACATGCACAAGCACACGCAACGGTGCGGGGCCTGTAGAAGAGCTCCAATTCAATGAAAAGCCTCTGATTATTTCCTCGTGAATATATTCTTAACAGTGAATTACTTTTCCCCCCATTTGAGCAGTGGAGTGTCCATTTAACTCCTTAGTGACCAGACCATTTTTCAATTGTCTTACCGTTAAGGACCAGGGCTATTTTTACATTTCTGCAATGTTTGTGTTTAGCTGTAATTTTCCTCTTACTCATTTACAGTACCCACACATATTATATACTTTTTTTCTCGCCATTAAATGATCTTTCTAAAGATACCATTATTTTCATCATATCATATAATTTACTATAAATGTTTTTAATAAAATATGGAAAAAAACAAAACACTTTTTCTAACTCTGACCCCCAAAATCTGTTACACATCTACAACACCAAAAACCACCTGTGATAAATAGTTTCTAAATTTTGTCCTAAGTTTATAAATACCCAATGTTAACATGTTCTTAGTTTTTTTTGGAAAGTTATAGAGCTATAAGTACAAGTAGCACTTTGCTATTTCCAAACAATATTTTTTCCAAAAATTGTAACACTGATATCTGTCAGGAATACCCCTTCACTTGTATATATATTATTTTTTTTAAAGAAGACAACCTAAGGTATTGAACGTTGGGTATTTTGACTCTTTTCATGCAACCATTTTACCACCAATCTATGCCAAATTTAGAAAAAAAAAAATAGGTGATTTTTTTGACACACATAGCAATTTAAGAACACGTGTACTGATAACTTTAAGGGTTACTGCCAAAGAGCACTCCAATGTGTATTCAGCAACATTTCCTGAGTACAGTGATACCACCCATGTACAGGTGTGTCAGGTTCTCTGTGGGCTAAAAACCTTATTTGGAGGTTACGCATTCCTGTTTTCCAAATTGGAATTTTCACAGCTGGTCATCATGCACACACATCCTATTAGGGACAAGCCGGCCAATGTAATTTACCCCCCATCAAACCATATGTTTTTTTAAAAGTAGACACCCTGGATAGGCAACCTTCGGCACTCCAGATGTTTTGGACAACATCCCCCATAATGCTCGGACACCCATAGTGCTGGCAAAGCATCATGGGAGGTGTAGTCCAAAGCATCTGAAGTGCCAACGGTTGCCTATGCCTGCCCTAGGCTATTTCAAATTGTGGTATTTTAACACTTTCCAAGCATTAATTCTACCACCAGTCTTTGTCAAACTTTTGGGTAGTCGTTATTTTTGTGTTATTTTTTACACACATTCTACTTTAGGCATGAATGCTCTTAGGTCCTGTTAGGTGTTACTGCCAAAGAACACCCAATATTTGTTCAGCAACATCTCCTGAGTACAGTGATTCCACATATGCATAGGTTTGTTGGGTTGGGTTGTTTGGGGAGTGAAATGCCAAACTTCTGACATGTGTTTTTCAAATTTGACATATCTTCTTTCATATCTTCAGAGCCTGTTTTGGTTATTGCAAGAAAACACTCCAAGTTGTTTTCTGCAAGGCCTCCTGAGTACACCCATGCCCCCCATACACAGGGTAAACGTAACCAAAATACAAAAACACTGAAGACCAATGTTAAAGAAAAAATTTATTTATTTTTACTAAAAATGGACCAGTGTGTGGTATCTTTTGAAGCAATCCCCAATGCAGAGTCCAGGCTGCTCAGGGCAATCAGGACAGTAATATACGGTATCTTTTATCTGCCCCCTCTTAAAACAGACTCCGCATCTTTTTTGGGGATTCTGCTTTGCCGCAGTAAGGGGGGGATTTTAAAAATAAATTGTGTAGCCCCTACTCTGTCTCTCCCATCACCGCCCGTTGAGCAGGTGCATCACGGTACAAAATCCTCAAAATGATCTGGAGCTGAAACTGTAAAAAAAACCTCTGTTGCATTCCAGGGTTTGCTTTTCTGAACAACAAAAAAGCGTTGTGGGTTGCAATCTGCATTAAGTAGATTGCAACCTTTTTGTACCAGGCCCTTGTCTTCTGTATAATTATAATTAGGTAGGGCTGCAGCAGCTGATCTGCCAGATCAACCCCACCCATATGCCGGTTATAGGCTTTGATGCACACTGGCTTCCTTGTGCTCTCAGCTCTGCCACACACACAGTCCTCTCAGTGTGGATGGTAGTAAGAAGGTACACATCCTTCTTGTCTCTGTACTTAACTGCCAACAGCTCCTCTTGGCGCAGAGCTGAGGTCTCTCCCCTTCATAGATTGGTGCGTGCAAGTTGTCCTGGGAAACCTGCGCAGTTCTTTTTTTATTGTACCGCAAGCTACTGTATCAAAACAATACAGTAGCTTGAACAGTAGCTTGAAGGGACACTTGTATAAAAAATGTCTGTATACAAGTGGTACCCTTTGTTCATCAGTGGTAATATCAGGTCCCAGACAATCTTGCCACTGGTTCCCATATGTTCTGGGCAACCTGGAGGGTCAAGGTGGGTATCCTTTCCCTCATACACCCGGAAGACCTGAGTATACCCAGTCTCGCTATTACAGAGTTTATACACCTTTACACCAAATCTGGAGCGCTTGGAAGGAATATACTGCTTGAATCCCAGCCTTACCTTATACTTCATCAGGGATTCATCCACGCATATATTCCTTCCAGGTGTATAAACCTCTGCAAACCTGGCAGCAAAGTGGGTCCACCTCAACATACACTGGGAGTAAATAGGGGTAGAGCAGATGGGGCTACTGCTCCAGTAGGAGCAGATCGAGGGCTTCTTTATGATGCCCATCAGCATAGTCAATGCCCAGAATCTTTTTAATTCTGGCACATCTATGGGGGCCCACTGCTGTTTTGCCAAAAAAGACTCAGGCTTTGCAGCACAGAACTGATGGGCATATAAATGCGTTTGGGCTTAACACCTCCATAAACTGCTGAGGGCTAAATCCTGCGACATCCACATTGAAGCCAGGAGTTGCAGTGAAGGGTGGGATATCAAATGCGTATGGGCGAAACACCTTCATAAACGGCTGAGGGCTAAATCCTGCGACATCCACATTGATGCCAGGAGTTGCAGTGAAGGATGGGATATCTGCCTCTGGCAATGAGGCACTACCCACTCCTCAGCAGTACTGCCAGCTGGAGCAGCATGTCTCCTTCTGGCAGGGGGACTAGCAGCCACAGATACATCATAACTACATACATAACTGGCAGCAGACACTGTATCTAGTGAGGATGTATCTGAGCACTTGGCAGGGTCAAAATCAGGGTCGGAGTCAGACATAGACGTCTCACCAAGAAAAAAAAAAAAAGAACCCCTACAAAAATGCAAAGACAGGCTGCAAATTGCGAAGGCACCCGCTAAGAGTTCCACGCAGTTGATGTGCAAGGTCCCTTCTAGCTCGGACCATCTGCCACCGGTGGAAACGTTGCCACAGCGTGCTCCCCCAACGTGTAAGCTGACGTCGGACTCTATCACGTCTGGTATGGATCCAAATATTGCGCGCCCGTTCCAAGCCTCCATGTGGGCCAACCACCACACCAGTTTGTCTCTGGATTCGTTGTCCAGCTGTATCCTGGAGTCATACGAATAACCTGAACGGAGGTGCGAACCTTTCAGTCGTTGGAGGGCCCAGTAGTGCAACGGTCCTGGAAAGATCGCCTGAATGCAAGCCGCGAGTAGACCGATAATCCTCGCCAATTGTCTGACTGACAAGTCCGATACCCGAAGGGCCCTCCGAAGCTCTTTTTGAATGGCTTTCATCTTGCATTCTGGGAGGAACAGGAATTGTTGGATGGAATCCACTTTGAACCCCAAGAACTCTGACTGAGCGGGGGTCAAGATTGACTTGTCCCAGTTGATCATGAACCCCAAGTTCTGCAGCAGGTTGACCGTCCAGTCCACATGTACTTGCAGCTGGTCTCTGGACTGGGACATGATGAGAATGTTGTCCCGGTAAATAATGAGGCGTACGCCACGCGTACGGAGGAATGTCACCACCAGTCTCATGATCTTGGTGAAGCACCAAGGAGCTGATGATAGACCGAACGGTAGACATGTAAAACGCCACCGTCTCCCGTGCCAGGTGAAATGGAGGTAGTCTGTGTTCCATCGCGATGGGGAACGTGAAATATGCGTCCTTCAGATCTAGCTTGGCCATCCAATCCGATGCACAGAGGAGGTCTCTGAGTCAATGTATACCCTCCATCTGAAAATGCTGGTACCGGAGGAACGCGTTGAGGGGTCGGAGATTTATCACCGGATGTACACCACCCCCTTTCTTTGGTACCAGGAAGAGGTTGCTCATAAAGCTTAAGTGGCAACTCTTCTATTGCGCCTTTTGACAACATCTCCCTGATTTCCGCGGAAATCAGCTCCTCCTGTTCCGAGGGAAGGGACAGATCTCTGGGGACAGACAATTGGACAGGCAGAGATAAAAACTCGAGGTGATAACCCCGTACTGACTAACACCCAAACATCCGAGGTCACAGCTGCCCACCCCTGGCAGAATAAGGCCAACCTTCCCGCCACCCGTACTTGAGCGAGAAGGGAAGAATGGGTACTCACCATAAGGACGTCTGCCCGAAGTGGATCCCAGGTCTTTTATGAAGGTATCACCAAATAACATCCCATCGTTGGATGAACTCGATTCCGCCACGGCAGCAGCCAATTTGGGGTCGATTTTCAGCAAAAATCGCTTTACGTCTTCCTGCTGACATTCCCCAGAAAACAAATAGCCCACTGGACCCATCCTATGGCCACATCGACATCCAGGACTGAGTCGCCAGCTCTAGTGGCATCCAGCAGCTCATACAGTTTCGACAAAGGGCCCAGGGTATCCAAAATTTTGTCCTGGCATCCCCTCAGGGAATAATCCAGGCCCTTTTTAGGCTTCCAGCCCGACTTGTTCAAAAACTGAGCGATCTGGGGGTCAATCTCAGGGGTCTTGCAGGCTGAGCCCGGCATGGAAGGCCTGGGGCACTCAGCACGTAATTTATTGCAGCCTTCCTTAGAAAGGGGGGTGTGCATGCGTCTTGCAACATATTGGGCGATATGGCCTGGGGGTTCCCACTCGGCTGACCGGGGGTGACGCAGGACATCTGGGTCGAACAGGGGGTTGCCCTGCGGATCCAACAGTGCTGCACCATCCCCAGTGGGGCCAGGTAGAAGACCTCGTGTAGTAGTAAAGGTCCCAGAAGGGGTAACACCCGTATGGGGTAAATCCTCACCCGACTCGTAAGAGGCGTAATCTAGCACGTCTGAGTCAGCTTCGCACTCCGGTAGGTATCCGACCCTTCCTCGTGGGCCCCAGCCTGTTTCCATAGTCTAGCCTTTTTAGCCCGGCCAGGGGCTCTTTTGCATGTAGGAGGAGCGCTATCTGTGACCGCCTCAGGCCTGTCTATCATGGCAGGTAAAACCTGTCTGCAAAACCGAGCATCGATCAGATCGAGGCCACAGGGAGCAGAGAGACCAGCCACAAGTAAGCTCCGCCCAGAAAATGGCCGCCCCACATGGGAGCCGGGCAGAGCCTGCTTGCGGCCAGAGAGCAGGCTGGGGAATGGGTGCGTACACAGCGCCCGCACAAGAGCGAGGATGGGCCGCGGTCGATAGCGAGCCGCGGGAAAGAAGCGCCCGCGGATCACCCACAGAAGGGGGCAGACGCCACAGTGAGGCAAGGAGACAGTCTCCCAGGTGGGAGAACCGCAGGCCCAAAGGGGATCCCCACTAGGCACACCAAGTGCAAACACAACAGGAATACATATAATAAACAGCAATGTACAAGTAATAAACACAATGCAAATGCAGTGTACAATTATAAAACACACAGCAAGATACTGAAATATCAAGAAAAAATTAAAATCACATGAGGAGCAAAAATATACTTAGCTGGTCTGAGGGAGCAGCAAAGAAAGAGGGGATTGTGGGAGACACAGGCCTTTTATAGACACTTCCTCTGTAATGTGATTGGTTGCCTGTGTGCCTATACAGTTTTTTTCTTTCATTTTGATAATATTTATATTCCTCTATCTTTGCTGCTGAGGGAATAAAGAAAGGAGTTATGCATAATACTCGCCTCCGTGTCTTTAATAAAATTATTTTCTGTTGCATGATAAACAATCATACTTTACTTAGTGAGCAAACCATCACAGATTTTACAAGACCTTTAGATATTTGCTGTTGACAATTAGATATATTTTTGTGTGCTCTATAAATTTGTATACCTTTTTGGTGAAACCAGGTCATTACTTTCCTTCAGATGCTAAATACTAATCTGGTTAGATTTGGTGCTCTTTCCATCTGCCTACTTTCCTTAAATATTTAATTATCCAAAATCAAATCATCTATCCATGCAATCTTGCAGCCAATGAGATGATGGCATCACTGTTCAAACCACCAAAAGGCATGAAATAATTGTGGCTGTCTAATTCTTGCCCTGGGATTCATGTTTGCTGCATGTGATTCTATTTTAATCCATCCACAGATTCCTGTATTGGTCTGCACCGTTTGAGAGTATGCCCGCACTGAGAACTTGTTTTATTTCTGTTATCAGTTCTTATTTCCTTTTTCGTTTGTGCGCTCCTGCATCAGACAGTTCGGATTGCATTTATATGCCACAAGACTGAAACTAGCACTCACGTGCATGTAAAAACAGAATCATACTTTGCATCTATATACAAAATGTTATAATGTCTTTCTCTGTATTACATAAAAAAACAAAAACACATTGAAGGGCACTAGTATAAACCATCTGTGTGCACAAGGAGGCTGTCATTCTGAATACCGGAGGACAGTGCAACAGCCGTTCAAGACAGACTGCAATGCATTTTGTGAACTCTATCCAGCTGGATTCAATTAATAACGGTATCTTCAATTAGCAGTGATTCACATACTAGCATTGTTATGCTATATAAAATGGTAATGTAAAGTAATTTCTTAGATAACAAGCATGACCAACTTAGGAAAAGATGCAAAGCCAGTGATTTTTGTTTAACATTGTATTAACTATCCACAGACTTCAGGTGGGGTTTTCAACCACAATTTTTTCAGTAGAGAAAACCACTAACCCATGGGTTGTCAACCTGGTCCATATCGCCCACTAGTGGGCGTTTCAGGATTCCAGGTGGGCGGTAGGGATTTCCTCATTTTGAGAGATTGGGTGGGCGTGCAGGTGCGAGCCAGCGGTACCCCTGCGACCGGGAACCGCCATCACCATTTGTGGCCCAGGCCAGCACGGCAAACCGCCGGGGGCCGCCGTCCAAGGGGTCCATCGGGTGGCCCATGCTGCCTGGGCCACCCAATGGATGTGGATTGTAAGGGAGCCCGGTCAACGCTGGGCGCTTTAACAGCACGACCGGATCACAGAGCAAGGAGGAAGTGACTGCCAGCTAACACACAGACCGTGCAGGAGGAAGCAGAGGGAGTCAGAGTGGGAACTCTGACTCCCATCCACCTGAGCCACCACTGGACCCCAGGGAATGTCACCCTCCTGCACCTAAAAGGTAGGAAACAGGAGGGTGACTAAAATATTTTGTGTGTGTTTGTTTGTGTGTATGTGTCTTTGTATGTATGTCTTGTGTGTGTGTGTCTGTATATATGTGTGTATATGTATGTATGTCTTATATGTGTGTCTTTGTATGTATGTCTTATGTGTGTGTCTTTGTATGTATGTCTTATGTGTGTGTCTTTGTATGTGTGTCTTTGTATGTATGTCTTATGTGTGTGTCTTTGTATGTATGTCTTATGTGTGTGTCTTTGTATGTATGTCTTATGTGTGTGTCTGCATGTATGTGTGCCTGTCTGTTTGTATGTATGTCTTGTGTGTGTGTGTATATATGTGTGTGCCTGTCTGTTATAGTGGGCTATAGTAAGTAACAGCAAGTGGGCTACCTAGCTCAGCCTTCCTACTGGGCATTGCTATAAGGAAGGTTAACAAATAGAAAAAAAGGAAAATAAAAGGTGGGGAGGGGAATTGAGGAGGGGACCTGACGCACAGATGAGAAATCATATTATGTGCAAACAAAGAAGTCGCCTGAATATCACCGAAATAGGAGACCTTCGTTTGTTCCTTACGAAAATCAAGCCAGATATCAAATATTTAGTCTCAGAGCATCAGCCTCAAGGATCTCATTAATCACTAGTAAAGGTAAATTCAATTTACTTTATTGTTTTCTCATTAAACTTTATAAAGTTAAAAACATTATAAACATGCATAAAGTAGAAATAAAAAGATAAATGTACATACATTTATTTTTTTGTTTTAAAACACCCTCCTTTCTAAAAAAAATCCACACTTGCGCGAAAACTGGTGGGCGGTAAGGAAATGTTTCCATCAAGAAAGATGCATTAGTGGGCGGTAAGTAGAAAAAGGTTGACTACCACTGCACTAACCAAAGCAATATTTACTATGTTAATCATATGAAAAGAAAGTTACAATCTGAGTTTAACACTTTGGAATGACTCAGCACTGTGGTGTTCTGAGAGAACAACTTTTGCTTCACTTTTATGACCCCGAAATAGCACTAACCAATATATATGGATCTACAGAACAGAATATCTCTAGACTATAACAAGCATGTATGTCAATGCACGTGACAAAAGTAATCTGGACAGAAACTGATGTCAAAAACAGAAAAATACAGAATAAAAAAATAAATAAATGTAGCTAAAATCAAAAGCAACCAGGGGGTGGAGCTTGGCAGCCAAGCCGAACAAACGTGTGCCTAGAGAGCTCCTACAGTATCTGCCACATAAAGAGGAGCTAACACCAGACCCCAAACTTGAAATCACCCCAAACTGCACCCCACGCATGGGAAGTGAGCCGATGACTCAGGGGATTCCTTACTTGATGCTACAAGTTACTGGAAGCCGGCATCACATCATGCGGCCTAAGGGCTCACAAGCCTGGGAGAGGCGGCCGCTCTTCTCGCTCCATAAGCAACGCTGCTGTCAGGCTCCTTCCCCCTCCCCCCCTTGGATTGGTGGGGGGTTATCCCAGTTCCCACTGAGGTGCTGACCCACTCACATGTCCTGGAGCTGGCAGAACTCGTGGAGCGGTCTACTTGCATACAGCATGACAAGATTGCCGCTGATGGGAAGCCTGCTGCTTCCACTCTGTGGGTCACACTGGAAGAACGGATATCCCAAGCCTTTGAGAGACTGTGGGTACAACTCTGATACAGGATCCAGTGACGTGCAGTGCGATCAGGAGGTACCCCAGCAGTTCAACCTGATTTCGCCTAAACTGACACCAAGCAGTTGCCCGTTGGGCACAGTACTGATGCGACGCTGAAAATGGTGGCGAAGAGGCAGATGCCTCGACAGACACTGTGGAAACAAAGGATCGGTCCTGCCATGGACCACTGCCTTCCCAGGCCAATTTATTTTCTGCTTTGTTGCCTCAGTGGCTACAGCTCTCCAGCTCTTTGTGAGCAGTCGCCAATGACGCTTTTGACGTTTTTCTACACTATCTTCATATGATATTGGTACCACTTGTGTTTCCTCTAAGTCTGATTACTCACAAGGCAGCGCATTTCTGCCAAGCTTTGTAGATATCTACTTATCTCTAAAGCATCTATTACACCTACTCTCTACATATCTCGATTATCTTGTGACAGTATAATTTGTTTTATGCTTAGATAAGAGTTGCTTAACATGTTTACATTTTGTTTTAGAAAAAAGGGCCTGCATTTTTCAGAGATAAAGTTGTCCAGGAGACTATAGTGTCCCTTTAAATAAGAAACAGTTTGGCAACATTAAAAAAAATAAAAAAATAAAATAAAAAATAAAAATACAGCAACCAGTACCACAATCACTCTCAGTTAGGAACAATACACAGACATGCATTGAAGCATGTGAAGCACAGGTTTACCTAGGCTTCTTTACATTACCTTTCTAAAAGACTGAAGATGAAAGAACAGAAATGCACAAACTAAGCGACAATGACAAAGGATCTTGTAAAACCAAGAGGGGTTGCATTATTATTATTATTATTATATTTTGTAACTTGAATTTAACAGGAGTTATATTCACATCAGAAAATTATAATTTTAATATAGATGGTATCAGTATTTTTAAAATTCTACCACAAAGTAAATGCCTCCTAGTGTAATCATCAGTCTCAACCAATCTTGACAGTGGCTTAGAGCCTTACCAAATCATTCCCTTAAGTCAGGGCTGCTTGGGAGGTATGAGATAACAATTTGGTTTGACAGATGGCTGTTGCTTAGAAGGTGGATGTGGGCTTTTGTATATACGAGAAGCCAGACATTTGTTTGACAAGAAAATAAATAATGAATAAATCTATTCAAGGTTCTTGGCTCTGGAATTCTTACTTAAAGCGGCACTGTCCTGGCCGAATCCTGTTTTGTTTTTTTTTACACCCCTCCCGACTCCACTACATCTAATTGACCACACCCCCAAATTTTTAAACTTTATTTTTTGCCCCGACCTAGGTGCCAATATCTTTGTGCAAGTAGATGAGGTCCCTGTTGGAAACGTCATCTGCCCACACTATATGGCGCTGTGAAATTCCCGCACACGCCCAGTTAAACATTTGGGCATGCAAACGGGAATTTCATCCATTCATTTGTCAGAAAGACCCCCATAATAGCATAATGGAGACTGAAATCTCCCGAATGCCCCTACTCGCTATGCTGCGAGTAGGGGCATGTCTTCTAAACAGTGAGCAGCCGGTTTAAGAGTCAAATTGCAGGGTGTGGGAAGGCTTTATAAGCCTTTCCTTGCCCTGCGGAGCTCAGTCTGCGCCGTGCCCTCGCCGGGTGAAGATGGATTCATTTTTTAGCGTCTGTTTTTTTCTTTCTTTGCGCTCTGGTTTATTTTATTTTTTACAAGTTCGACAGGTATTATGGGTTTTTTTGGGGCTGAAAAATGAAGATTTTAGAAAAAAGAAGACATCAAATGGTAAGTTAAATTTTTTTTTTAAATTTTTTTTTTTTTTACAGGTACTTAGTTCTTTTATTTCCCCCATTATTTTTTAGGGTGAGGGGGGTAGGTAGGGGTTTAATAATTGTTTTATTTGGGTGGGGGGCCAAATAAAAAAATGTCTATGTGACAGGACGTTCGGAAAAAGTGAAGGGAAACATCGCGGGAACACGGAGGAAAGGTTAGAATTGTGGGAAAATTTCTCTGACCACCGGAAATGAAGCACACTTTGCTCCACCGCTGGTCAGAGATGGTCAGGCGTAGGAAACCTCCAAAAGACAAATAGCCCCTACTTTGTCTTATGTTTTAAAGAAAACTAGAGCAGACAGGAAGAAATGAAAAACAGATCCTGAGAGAGGGAGAGAAGAGGAATCGATTAAAGAAAGGTAAGTTCGGCATGACAGTGCCGCTTTAACTGATAATGTTAAATGACATCATTTTTAACCACTTCAATACCAGGATTGAGCATAAATGTTTCTTTTCATGTATTTTGCAGTATGAAATCTAGTCCATACATCCTCACTAAGCCGGATTTATACTTTAACAATGATTACTACCATTTGGAAGAATGAATTTCTCGGCCAGAAGCCAAAATATACTAATTTAATGCCTGCAAGTTTGCTGAATATTTAATCTCACCCCTCCTTCTGAACAGTAAAATAATTTTCTATGGGTCTTATCATTCCTACATATTGATAAAGATTGCTATAGAAATTTTAAATATATCTTATTTTAGGAAAATCTGATTTAACTAAAAAGAATGTCTGCAATTTAGCATTAAATAAAGTCTTTTGCCAATGTTAGTAATCTATACTATCAGTAATGCATGCAGGGTCTTTACAAATACCTATAAGAAAGGTAATCAACCATTTTTATTTAACTATTTTTTACCATACCTACTGCGTTTCACTTTGTGTGAAATATTGCAAGATAAAGGACACTGTATATTGTGTAAAGCTTTTCATTTCCCAAATATTATTTTATAAAGGCTAAACAAATAAGTGAAAAATAAAAACGGAGTACATTTAACCCCTTAAGGACTGAGCCAAATGTACACGTTGTGATCAAAACAAAACAAAGAAAACCTGGCATTTGCGGTATGTGTCTGTTCAACCGTAATTCACCTCTTTCATATTAAGTGCACACACACTTATTATATATCATTTTATTCAGGGGAAACGGGGCTTTCATATACCATCAAATATTTAGCTATGAAACATAACTTAATATGAATACAATATAAAAAATAGGAGAAAATAAGACTATTTTTACGTAACATTTTAACTATGAATATCATCATTTTGTTTGCTTTTACTGCACTAAAATACACCTATGTCTCACGTGTAAAACAGTACCCCATATGTACAGATTTTATGGTGGTTTGGGAAGTTACAGGGTCAAATATAGAATGTTACATTTTTCAGTTTTTTCACACTTAAATTTCGCCAGATTGGTTACGTTGCCTTTGAGACTGTATGGTAGCCCAGGAATGAGAATTACCCCCATGATGGCATACCATTTGCAATAGCAGACAACCCAAGGTATTGCAAATGGGGTATGTCCAGTCTGTCAGGGTTTTATGGTATCTTGGAAAGTTACAGGGTTAAATATAGTGCTAGCAAATTAAATTCCCTGGACTTTTGGTCTGGGTTGTCAGGCAGGTCCTGCAAATTGTAATTAATAAAATTACCTAATTATGTAAAATTATTACATAAATATATGCATACGCATGTGTGTATAAAATTATACACACACCCTGTTCCAAATTTTATGCAAATGATATTTTTCTCATTTACCTAAATAATTGCTGTAAATAACAGTCAGCATAATTCTCATCAACTATTAAGAGTACAATTCAAATTTTATTGAACAAACCTCCTAATGATAACAGTATTTCTTTTAAACATAAAAAAACTGTTCCAAATTATTACGCACAGTAAGTTTCAGAACACTTTATAGGTTGTAAAGAACTGAAAATTGTCATGTGTTGTGTTTGCAGCATATTTACAGAAAATCAAAAGCTATTTCAATCAAACTTATAACATTTTAACAGGTCACTTTACATTTTAACATGGGACCCCTTATTTGATAGCAGCTTCACAAGTCTTGCATCCATTGAAGATGTCAGAATAGCCTCCCAGAGCTGCTGTTTGGATGTAAACTGCCTCCCACCCTCATGGATCTTATGCTTGAGGATGCTCCATAGGTTCTCAATAGGATTGAGGTCAAGGGAGGTTGGAGGCCACACCATGACTTTCTCTCCTTTTATCCCCATAGCAGTCAGTGATGCAGCATTATTCTTTGCAGCATGAGATGGTGCATTGCCATGCATGAAGATGATTTTATTATGGAAAGCATAGTTCTTCCTTCTGTACCAGGGAAGAAAATGGTCAATCAGAAACTCCACATACTTTGCAGAGGTCATCTTTACACCAAAGGGGCCGACCAGCTCTCTTCCCATGATTTTGGACCAAAACATGACTCCACCGGACGTCGCAGCCTTGTTGGAACAGGGTGGCCATCCATCAACCATCCACTACTCCATCCATCTGGACCATCCAGGGTTGCACGGCACTCATCAGTGAACAGGACTGTTTGAAAATTAGTCTTCATGTATTTTTCTGCCCAATGTAGCCGTTTCTGCTTGTGTGCATTGGTTAGTGGTGGCCGAATAGAAGGTTTATGCACAGTTGCAAGACTCTGGAGGACTCTACACCTTGATGTCCGTAGGACTCCAGAGGCACCAGCAGCTACAAATATCTGTTTGCTGCGATGTAATGGTATTTTAGCAGCTGCTCTGTTGATCCGATGCATGCATCTGGCAGAAATCTTCCTCAATGTGCCTTTATCTGCACGAACCCGTCTGTGCTCTGAATCAGCCACAAGTCTCTTAATAGTGCGATGATCATGCTAAAGTTTTTGTGAAATATCTAATGTTTTCATACCTCGTCCAAGGCACTGAACTATTTCACTCTTTTCGGCAGCAGAGAAATTCTTTTTCTTCCCCATATTGCATGAAAATGGTGCTCTGCTTAATAATGTGGAACACCCTCCTTTAGTGGTTTTTCCTTAAATTGGGCTCACCTGGCAATCTAATTATCACAGGTGTCCGAGATTGTTTTCAGTGATCAAAAGAGCCCTGAGACACAATGCCATCCATGAATTAACCCCTTAAGACCGGAGGGCGTACTATTACGCCCTATTCTAAGCGGCTCTAACCGCCGCCGGGCGTAATAGTACGCCCTCCGGTCTTTCGGTACTTACCCGGTCGCCGGCGATCCCACGCTGGTGATCGCGGTGGGGGGGACTCCCAGGGAACCCCCCGTGGCACGTCCATCCTCCTCGAAGCCCCCCGGCCGCGTGAGAGTGTGGTCCTTGTGAGGACCCCACAATCACATGGCCGGGGGTAGCTGGCTGCAGCATTGCCAGCAGGGGGACTGCCTGTAATGACAGGTGGTCCCCCTGCTGGCTGAAAATAAAAATTTAATAAATAGTGTAAAAAAAATAATATATACTTAGAATATATACATACATTATATATATATATATATATATATATATATATATATATATATATATATATATATATATACACACATATATATATATATATATATATACACACATACACACACACACACACATATACATACACACACGTACACCGTCTAGGTGTAATTTACTATTTATATATATTTATATATATATTAATATCAAATTACACGTAGACTGATACTGATATATATAAAAAAAATAAAAACGTTATAAAATAAAATTAAAAAAATAATTAAAAAATATATAGATGTGTGTTATTTCGTTCTAACTGTATTGTGAAAATATATATATATATATATCAAAATACACGTAGAACGACATAATATATATATCTACCTATATATAAATAAAAATATTTAAAAAAATTATATAGATTATATATATATATATATATATATATATATATACACACACACACACACACATATTAATTCTACATATATTTATGTAATATTTTTACATAATTAGGTATCTTAATTAATTACAATTAGCAGGACCTGCCTGACAACCCATGCCGAAAGTAAAGGGAATTTAATTTGCTGCACTATATTTAACCCTATAACTTTCCGAGACACCATAAAACCTGTACATGGGGGGTACTGTTCTACTTGGGAGACTTCGCTGAACACAAATATTAGTGTTTCAAAACAGTAAAATGTATTACGATGATATCGCCAGTAAAAGTGACGTTTTTTGCATTTTTCACGCACAAACGGCATTACACGGACAATGTTATTGCTGTGATACTTTTTACTGTTTTGAAACAAATATTTGTGTTCAGCGAAGTCTCCCGAGTACAACAGTACCCCTCATGTACAGGTTTTATGGTGTTTTCAAAAGTTACAGCGTCAAATATAAGGCTTGGGTTTCATTTTTTTCACATTAAAATTCACCAGATTGGTTACGTTGCCTTTGAGACCCTATGGTAGCCCAAGAATGAAAATTACCCCTAAGATGGCAAACCATTTGCAATAGTAGACAACCCAAGTTATTGCAAACAGGGTATGTCCAGTCTTTTTTAGTAGCCACTTAGTCACAAACACTGGCCAAAATTGGCGGTTTTTGAATTTTTCACACACAAACAAATACTAATGCTAACATTGGCCAGTGTTTGTGACCAAATGGCTACTGAAAAAGACTGGACATACCCCATTTGCAATACCTTGGGTTGTCTACTATTGCAAATGGTATGCCATTATGGGTGTAAATTTCATTCCCGGGCTACTATACAGTCTCAAAGGCAACGTAACCAATCTGGCGAATTTCAATTTCAAATGTAACGTGCTATATTTGACCCTGTAACTTCCCAAAACGCCATAAAACCTGTACATAGGGGGTACTGTCTTACACGTGAGACTTTACTAAATACAAATATGTGTATTTTATTGCAGTAAAAGCAAACAGTATTATGACATTGACTGTTAAAATGTCATGTAGAACTAAAAAAAAAATCAAAACAAAATAATCGTATTTTCTCCCATTTTTTTCATATTAAATTATGTTTTATAGCTAAATATTTGATATTAAATGAAAGCCCTGTTTCCCCTGAATAAAATGATATATAATAAGGGTGGGTGCATTTACTATGAAAGAGGTGTATTACGGTTGGACAGACATGTAGCGCAAATGCCAGGTTTTGTTTACATTTTATTTTGTTCACAACGTGTACATTTGGCTCCGTCCTTAAGGGGTTAAGGACTGAGCCAAATGTACACCTTGTGGCAATACAGAAGCCAGCTATCCCGGCCATGTGATTGTGAGGTCCTCGCAAGGACCTCACTCTCACATGGCCGGGGGGCACCGGAGGAGGGGGATCTACCGCGGGGGTGCTCCCTGGGAGTCCCCCCCACCGCGATCGCCAGCGTGGGACCGCAGGCAACCGGGTAAGTAAAAAAGACCGGAGGGCATACAATTACGCCCGGCGGCGTTTAGAGCCGCCTAAAATAGGGCGTAATTGTACGCCCTCCGGTCTTAAGTGGTTAAACTGAAAACCAAAATATTTAATCTTTGTGACACTTAAATAGAATGTGTATAATAATTTAGAACAGGGTGTGTATATATATTAAAATACACAGATAGTGTATTTAATTTTAAACGGTTTTAACCTTTTTTTTTTTTTATAAATTTTACAGGCACTCCCACTGCTGGGGATGGCTATGCCATCCATGTGATCGTGAGGTCCTCGCGATCACATAGCCCAGGGGGGCCGGAACGGCAGCAGGACTTCCCCCTGGAATGCCAGGTGAGTCTCCCCACCGCGATCACCAGCGTGGAATTGCCAGCGTGGAATTGCTGGGTAAGTGAATAGGATGGCGGTGACGTGCTATGCCGCCCCCCAGCGTTTAGAGCCGGGTCCCCAAGGACAGCATAGCACGCCCGCCGTCCTTAAGGGGTTAAATTATTACTATTATTTTCAAATACATGGCCGTGTTACGATATGTTTATATGCTAGATATGCATTGTCACGGCAAGGGTGCATAATTTATTACACTATGGAATATTGCTATTTAATATTACTTGTGTAGTGCATCAGTAGTTTGACACTTGGGTAGAGGACAAATGGCAGAGAAAAATTTCTCTTTTGATCAAAAAAGGCTTCTGCAAGGTGTGAAAAGGATTGCCCTTTTGATCTATCAAAGGCCCTGCAAGGTGAGACATTTTACACTTGAGCTGCCTGTATGTCTAGTTTAAACTAACTGACTTTGACCATATGACCTAAAACTCTCAATTGAAAGTTCAATCCTTTGATATGGTAATGGTATTAGTTTAATGAAGACCCTGGTGTTCCAGTATCATACCAAAGAGAAACATTAATACTTACCCACTGCATAATAATTAGACCTAAGTTTTATTATATTTGGAATGGGACAAGCCCAATCTTTTAATTAAGCCTAAATGTGAGTTGAACAACTTAAACAGTGTGCCAGGAATTGTGATGTCCGTCCTATTGGATCGTGGGTGGGGCGTACGACGTGTCTATGGGATGGGAAAATAATAAATTTGTAGATGCGATTATTATTTCTGTGGCCGATACATAAGGGAAGATAGTGCCAAATGTGTCCATTTGGATTGACATTTGTCTTGAACAAACCAATGTTTGTTACACCTTAGGTAGGTACACCTTAACTCCACCCCTGGGCAAGACTTGATAATCCACAGGGTATATATCCAATGATTTGGCCCCCTGGGCAGACGTTTTGCTTTGAAAACTAAGTGAGTAATTAGGACTTCTGTTATTTTATCCTTTTTGTTTTTATCTGTTGTTGGGGTAAATAATTTATCATATTTTTGTATGCACTGTGACTACTTTTTGCTTATAATAAACATTCATTTATTAAGTTCTGCCTTTGTCTTGTTAAGAATCACGTTTCCTGCAGAGACTAATTAGTGTTTTGCAATTACATTGATATTGTGCTAAGTAATATTTAGTGGGTTTTTATTATTGATTTACCTGGGGGACCAAGGCACCCCATTTATAAATTGTCTTGGTGGTGGCAGCGTTAAAATAGTAAAATTTATATTATTATGTTTAAGTGTGGGTGGTGTTAAAGGGGATTTTTTCATTATTTCCAGTCTAGTGCAGACAAATAGTGAACTTTAACCCTTTCACCACCACAACTACATTACGCACACTCTTGGAGTAGGGTGCGTTCGTGACATGCATCCCTTGTGTCAAATATATGTTCAAATCATATAAGCTCATTATTTTGCTCAAAAGGTACTGGTAGTGAAGGTGTTGAAGAAACACTACACTCTTCATAACTTCTCATCTTAATGAAGTTATAATGGTGTATGGAGGTCCTGGGCGCCGACTTACCAAAAGGGGTAAAACTAGTTACACAACTTTCTAATGCAATTTTACCAATGGTAAGCTAGTGATAGGCCGAGAGCTTCAGCTGCCACTCTCAACCTTTCACCACCAGTCTAAGATTTTTTTTCATTGACGCTGGGGACTTGGATGGAAGAACAGAGCAGGTCGTATCTAGGCAATTCAGTCATAAATGGATTTTTAAGAAGCGAAATAAAACAAATATACATAACAAGAAAATATTTAGCTAATAGATACTATTTTAGGCATGTACTTAATTTCATTCTAGGGTCTAGCTAGCAAAACAAGAAAGTTATTTTGACGGTTTCTGGGCTTCTAAGTATTAAAGAAGAGTTAGTCACCTTGGAAACTGACGTGTGCAGAAAGGTAGCAGGCAAGATGTGCTGATTAGTAAGAATAGTGGAAAAGGATCGCTTTTTGTTACACTGACAGTGCTCTTGGCAGGCACAGATAATTAACCACCCAAGCTAAGATCAGCGGTGGGAGTTCAGTCAACTCCTAACAGACTGTCAAGAGAATGCAAATTAATGACATACATGCAAACAGAGAAATGTGGATGAATCTAAAACGTAGAAAACATATAAGGTAACAAACGGAACACAGTTCTCCACTCCTACACATAATTATGCATAGATATGGATTTTTGCAGTTATAACGGTTACCATTGTGGATGCTCAGTGGGGTGTTCTCCTTAGGACCATATAATATGGACTGTTTCACCGTAGCTCCGCTCTGCGTACTCTGAGATAATGTAGATACTGATGATCTCCCAGTTGATAAAATGAACTAGGAAGCATGGCGATTGCTTCTCATAGTAGAACATTGAATTTAAAGGGATTCTCTAGTGCCAGGAAAACAAACCCATTTTCCTGGCACTGTAGAATCCTGGAGTGACCCCCCTGCTTCCTGAACCCCCCCCCCCCCCCCGTTGCTGAAAGGGGTTAAAACCCCTCCAGTCAATTACCTGAATCCAGAACCAATGTCCCTCGGCGCTGGGTCAGGCTCTGCCCATGCTCCTCCCCCGCCGACGGGAGAGACCTAATGCGCATGTGTGGTAATGGCTGCGCGCGCGCATATTACACCTCCCCAAAGGAAAGCATTATTCAATGCTTTCCTATGGGGATTCAGGCGACGCTGGAGGTCCTCATGCATAGCGTGAGGACATCCAGCGTTGTTTAGACGACCAAAAGTAATCTAAGGATCCAGAAGTCCCTCTAGTGGACAGCTACTAGAGGAGGGCTTAACCTTGCAAGGTAATTATTGCAGTTTATAAAAACTGAAATAATTACACTTGTAGGGTTAAGGGTATGGTAGTTGGCACCCAAACCACTTCAATGAGCTGAAGTGGTCTGGGTGCGTAGTGTCCCTTTAATGTTTCTCTTTAGAAACACTAACTTAGGTTTCATGCTGCAGAAAAAAAAAAAAACTATGAGGAAGTGCATCATCCCAGCTGTCTGAATTACCTTTATAGGTCACAAACTACTAAGAGTAAAACAAATTTAAATGTGAGATGAATATAGACTTTGGTATGTTTATCTTAAGCTTCTTACTATATTAATGGTTTAAATAAAGGGTGTAAGGACACCGATGACTGGCACACCAGTAATAAATCCAATAGAAAGACATCAAGGCACTCAGATAGGTATCCCATTAATAGCCATCAAATAAAACAAAAATGTTATATAAATATAAAAAAATTATAAAACAGACATCACAAGCTATTTATTGAAGGTCATTTTATTTTTTTGCATGGCCATTAAAGGAGCACTATAGTGCCAGGAAAACAAACCAGTTTTCCTGGCACTATAGGGTCATTAGGTTCCCCCCTACCCTCAAGGCCCCTTTCCTGCTGGGCTGAATGCCACTTACCTTTCTCTAGCGCCAGGCTCCCTCTGTGCTGGGGAACACTCCTTCTGCCGACGTCAGAACCGAATGCGCATGCGCAGCAAGAGCCGCGCGCGCTTTCAAACAGCCCATATGAAAGCATTACTCGATGCTTTCCTATGGACGTCCAGCGTCTTCTCACTGTGATTTTCACAGTGAGAATTGCGGAAGCGCCTCTAGCAGCTGTCAGTGAGGGTTTCTCTGAAACTGCTATGTTTTCAGCTGCAGGGTTAAAACTAGACCTGAAGTGGTCTGGGTGCCTATAGTGGTCATTTAAAGGACCACTATAGTGCCAGGAAAACATACTCGTTTTCCTGGCACTATAGTGCCCTGAGGGTGCCCCCACCCTCAGGGACCCCCTTCCGCCCAGCTCTGGAAAGGGGAAAGGGGTTTAAACTTACCTTTTTCCAGCGCTGGGCGGAGAGCTCTCCTCCTTCTCTCCTCCTCCGATCCTCCCCACCGGCTGAATGCGCACGCGCGGCAAGAGCTGCGCGCGCATTCAGCCGGTCGCATAGGAAAGCATTTACAATGTTTTCCTATGGACGCTGGCGTGCTCTCACTGTGAAAATCACAGTGAGAAGCACGCAAGCGCCTCTAGTGGCTGTCAATGAGACAGCCACTAGAGGATTAGGGGGAAGGCTTAACCCATTCATAAACATAGCAGTTTCTCTGAAACTGCTATGTTTATTAAAAAATGGGTTGACCCTAGCTGGACCTGGCACCCAGACCACTTCATTAAGCTGAAGTGGTCTGGGTGCCTAGAGTGGTCCTTTAAACTGCCAATCTCTGCTAAACATTTTAGTAAAAACTTTTTTTTTTTTTTTTTTTAAACACCTACTTTTTTTAATGTGTGTTTCATAAAACAGATGTGTGCAACTCCTTTCAAAACTCCATATTGTGTTCAGTCGGCTACATCTTCAGAGTACAACTATCTTGTGAAGCAACAGTGGTATATCAGACACCAGGCCATGATGTCTCTTTTTGAGGCATTACAGCAGTTTGAGTGTTGAAATTACCCCACAATAGCCTACCATTTTTGAAGTAGACACCCAGTATATCTCATATAGTTTTTATTGTGACTGAACATGCTTCAATTTTTCAACAGTTTATGTCAAAGTTTGTGGTAAAAATCTGTATGCATCTTTTACATAGACATTACATTTTTGCTGGCCATTTAGCAAATCTGATATGTGCCAGCAATGGACAGCTGTGATTGGCTGAGACTGTCAGCTGACTGCTTTTAGCCTGTCAGAGCTCCAACTCACGGTATGACAACAAGAATGTGTGTAATCTCTGCCTTAGCTACACATAGAAGGGGGACAGTGCCAGGGCACTCCAGGCAATATAACCAATTCAAAGAGACGAAATGGTTATAGTGACTACAGTGTACCTTTAAAGACAAGCAGCACAAGAAAAAAAAAACAAACGTGTGAAAGGTTCCTTACTTTCCTTAACCAAAATAATCATAAATGACAATATTTATTACAAGTGCAAGACTTATAATACAAAATGGAGTGCTGTGTGGAAAGAAGCATCTTACTAGGGATCGACCGATTATCGGTTTTACCGATATAATCGGCCAATATTCGGTATTTTTGTCAATATCGGTATCAGCCAATTCAGATACCGATATTGCCGATAATATCTCCTAGGACCGCCAGGCTCATTACAAGCCCGGCGGTCCTGGGGAGGGGGGGCGAAGAGCAAGCTCTTACTCACCTCCCAGCAGCTCCTTCAGCTCCCCAGTGTAACTCTCGCGAGACCCGCGGCCGCCAGATTTACACTGGGGAGCTGGAGGAGCTGCTGGGAGGTGAGTAAGCGCTTGCTCTCCACCCCCCCTCACAGCTCAGCCAATACCACTGGACCAGGGACTGTCATACCCCCCTCCCTGGCCAGGCAACAAGCAGGGAAGGGGGCAACAAAAATAATTAAATATTAAAAAAAAAAATTTTTTATAAAAAATGCCCCCTCACACACACACTCCATATACACTACACAAATACACTGTTTATATAACGCAATGTTTGCATAGTGTGTTTATATAATGCACACTACACACACACTGCATTATATACACACACACTATACAAACACACACTACACAAACACACTGTGTATATAATGCAGTGTGTGTAGTGTGTGTATATAATGCAGTGTGTGTGTAGTGTGTGTATATATATAATGCAGTGTGTGTATGTATATAATGCAGTGTGTTTGCATAGTGTGTTTATATAATGCACAATACACAAACACACTGCATTATATACACACTCTGCATTATATAAACACACTACATTAATTATATACACACACACTACACAAACACACACACTTTGCATTTAGTATATACTGCATTCACTTTACGCACACTACCCACACACTACCCAAACACACACTGCATCCACAAACACACACTACACACACACACACTGCATCCACTACACACACACACACTGCATCCACTACACACACACACACACTGCATCCACTACACACACACACACACTGCATCCACTACACACACTGCATCCACTACACACACTGCATCCACTACACACACTGCATCCACTACACACACACACACTGCATCCACTACACAAACACACATTGCATCCACTACACACACTACACAAACACATACAGCTCCCCTTGTCTAAACACACTGCATCCATTACACGTGGCATGTATATTTTGTGCATTTACCTTTAGAAATAGTTTTTATTTTCCAAAATGGTAAATGTACAGAATATCGGCAAATTATATCGGTTATCGGCCTGAAAGTTCACAGAATATCGGTATCGGCTCTAAAAAATCAATATCGGTCGATCCCTACATCTTACCCCCTTAAAGTATGCAGTACAATAGCAAAGTTAAAACAGAAGCATATAAAATATATAAACATAGAGAACAACAAATAGTGCAGATGGTAACAATCCTTGGTAAATGTGAATAGTGGGGTGTAAACACACACACGTAATGGACCACAAAATATAGGCTCACTTAATGCATAGTTGTGCCTTTCCAGATAGAACCTCATCTGTCTTCTATCTGGAGACATGCCCAGAAAAAAAACACAGGAATACCACAATAAGGCAGTATGCCTGACAAGTATTATATCTAATATGAATACAATAAAATATGGACGTTCACCTTATTTAGAGCCTAAAAGTCCTTGGTTCTAAGGTTACGCACCTAGTGTAAATTTGTGTGGTGACACTTCCCCAGGTGTATATCTTGATACTTGTTGTAATAAAGAGCTGGCAACCGTGCTACAGATATTAAGTTTATTATAACTTCAAATACAAATATAAAAACAATAAACATTCACTTAATATAAAGACCAGCTTGTGAAAAATTATCTAAAACGAGTTTCGCTGTGATAGCTTACTCAGTGCTGGACTTTATATTCCACATTTTGGGAAACGCATACCATCTGTGAAAGTAGACAGCACAGGGTATGTCATATAGTATATTTTGTACATCTATGTTAATTTATGGCATTTTATTTTTGTGGGTTTTTTTACATGCACATTGCAGTTTATTCTGTAAAGATGTGTGCTACTGCAATAAAAATCACTAACTGTGCAAAGATATATCTCCTGAGTCCATAACCTGGGGTTTCCTTGTTAACAGCAGGAAAACAGTCCCAGCTGGTAATATGCCGCATGATGGAATTATTCTGCCATGGCTTCTTGAGGTAAGGACATCCATGAAAGATAATTCTATCGTGGGTTATTAAGTGGCTAAGATGAAGTAGTTTTGGTGTTCAGTGTGTCCCTTAACATATTATTCATGGTTTTATAGAACCTGATAATGCTACAAACAATATTTACTTTTTAGTTCTGTTTGTATTGCAGCATTATTTATTCTACGAAGGCAATGTATCATAGTTAATTTTTACTATAAGTTGAAACATTCATCCAAGGTGGGGAGACGTTTCTGAAATTTCTGTACTTCTTTTAAGCTCTCTCTCTCCCTTTTCTATACATTTTTCTATAGATATCCTTCCTTGCTCAAGGGCTTTCATATTTACCTTACCTTACATCCCATTTACTTATTTGTGGCTTTCACGATTTGAGATGTGGTGTCACTCATACACATTGGGATCCTCTACACTTGTATGTATTTCTTTAAATTTATTTTGTGTGAGGTCACACTGTAGTGGTTTCCCCTTTTATGCACTTTTAAAATTCATTTCATTCTTCAATGTTTTGTATTTATTGAAACGTATTCATCCTTTTGAAACACAAGGATTACACTAGAACACAAAAGAAAAAAAACATGCACACGATAGTAAGTCTAACACCTACCTCCCACAGTTCATACACCTCCTTCTTCATTTCCTCTGGTAACAGCTGAGTCAAATGCTTCATGGCTTCCTAAACAAGTAATGATAAAGTTACTTTATTCTTCTGCAATTTCTTTTTGCTTTGTGTTTTTCAAACTCCCTACAACTTTTATTTCCCCAAGAGGGTTTTAATAAATGTAAGAAAGGCAATTGACCAAAACTAACAAAATGTAATACCACACAAATTAAACCAAATAAAATCAGATCTTTTATGACGCCCTCAAATAGCAACTTCTCTGAATGTATGAGAATTAGCCTTGGCAACAACAGCTTGGATTCTGCTCAGGGAGTATTTTCCAAACCAGACTCTTGAAGTAGGAAGGCTCTTCCTACTCACAGCTGAAAAAAGAGGGCCCATCTACTGAAAAAGATTATTGTAGTTTTCTATGTTCGGCAGAACGCCAGGACATAGCTGGGAGGGGGGTAGATATAGGCCAGACAAAACCCCTTCCACAACTCTAGGTATACTGCCATTACATTTATGTTACATAGTTACATAGCTACATAGCTGAAAAGAGACTTGCGTCCATCAAGTTCAGCCTACCTCACATTTGTTTTTTGCTGTTGATCCAAAAGAAGGCAAAAAAACCCAGTTTGAAGCACAATTTTGCAACAAGCTAGGAAAAAAATTCCTTCTTGACCCCAGAATGGCAGTCAGATTTATCCTTGGATCAAGCAGTTATTACCCTACATTGAAAGATTATATCCTTGAATATTCTGTTCTTGCAAGTATGCATCTAGTAGCCGTTTGAACATCTGTATGGACTCTGATAAAACCACTTCTTCAGGCAGAGAATTCCACATCCTGATTGTTCTTACAGTAAAAAAACCTTTCCTTTGCCTTAGACGAAATCTTCTTTCTTCCAGTCTAAACGCATGGCCTCGTGTCCTATGTAAAGTCCGGTTTGTGAATAGATTTCCACACAATGGTTTGTATTGGCCCCGAATATATTTGTATAATGTTATCATATCCCCTCTCAGGCGACGTTTTTCTAAACTAAATAGGTTTAAATTTGTTAACCTGTTAACCTATTATGTTACATAATCTGGGCAAGCACTACATCAACCAGAATTTGTAACATGTTAAGAATAAACCAAAATTGGTGGATTTCTCAAAGCGACTGCAGGACACAGTGTATGATCCAGAAATCTTTATTTTCTTATTTTTCTAAATACAAAAACAAGGCAGTGGGGGCAATACATAGAGAGAGAGAGAGAGAGAAAAAAAAAAACACCTGTAGAGATTCCAAAAAAATTGTGCCCTTATGTCACTTACTCATAGACAATTGGTTCTATAGATCTATAAGCAAGTGCCATAAGGAAACAAAACGTATTAGGAGACTCCAGAGGTTGTTGGATGTTTTTTGGTACCGTGTCTCACCCTTGATTGCTAATTCTTTTGTATAAAGAGATCCAGATTTCCTGAATCAAATACTATGACCCGAGGAATCTAGGTTATTGCCTAAGTTAAACTAATTTTGGTGTTTCACCCATTTTGTTATTTCTTTCAATATTTTATTTATTAATGTTTTGAATTTCAGTAATCATCAAATCTACGCTAAAATGATTAAAGGGACACTATAGGGCAGGGGTAGGCAACCTACGGCACTAGTGCCATACACGGCACTCAAGGTGTCTTTGCACGGCACTCAAGGCTGCTAGAGCCAAACAGGCTCTGGCCTATCAGGAGTGCGAGTGAAACCTCAGATATCTGCTAATATGAAAAGCTGTTGAAGGACAATCCTCAATTTATGCATTGCAGCATGTAGAGGGGATCTCAGATCACTTCGACCCAGCACTTGTGAATGGGAATCCACACTGCAATAGAGCACCCCACAGCAGCTGTTGCAGCTCCTGTCCTTTAGCTGTACCTGGACAGCCTGGTCTCCACTGGAACACAAGGAAGCCACCCACACTGCTAGATATACAGAGATATGCAGAATAACCCTCCCCTCATATAAATACGAACAGCCCACACACAAACACAAAACGCAATCCGCACAAACTCAACACCACTGACAATCCACATGCATGCACACAACCCCACATGCAGCCTCTCTCATGCAATACCACAAACAGCCCTTCACATACACACACTATCAAACATACAATGTGACATATCCATCCACACACACACAATTCTACAAGCAGCCCCCATTCATAGGTTTATTTACACAATGCCACAAACTACTCATGAACATATACAATATAATAGCTCATACATGCACAAATACAATGATACAGAACAACTGCAGTATAAATAACAAGCACAATACGGCAACACACACACCTCAATTTAAAAAAAAATAGGACCGGCACGCTATGGGCCATAACGATCTTATTTCGGCACAGTGCTGCTAAAAGGTTGCCTACCCCTGCTATATGGTCAGGAACACAAACATGTATTTCTGACTCTATAGTATTAAAACCACCATGTCCCCCTAAATATAGCAAAATCTAACTTTTATTTTAGTCTGCTGCTGCGGCATCTGCCCCTGATCTGCCTGCTTGGCTGACATAATCAGAAGTAGTGTTCTGAGCCAATCACAATGCTTTCACATAGGATAGCATTGGATTAGCTGAGACTGTCAAGGAGGCAAAGCCAGCACACGTCAAACACAGCCCTGGCCAAGCAACATCTCCTCATTGAATAAATTAGAAAAGTTCAGTGTCTCCATGCAGAGGGTGGAGACACTCAATGTCAGTGCTGCACACTGAGTAGGTGCCCCAGGAAACACCTCTAGTAGTCATCTGAGGAGTAGCCAGTGGAGGTGTCTCTAGGCTGTAATGTAAATACTGCCTTTTCTCTGAAAAGACAGTGTTTACTGCAAAAAGCCTAAAGGAAATGATTATATTCACAAGAATAAATACAATAAGTTGTAGTTGTACCACTCTGGTAGGAACAGATGATCATATTCATAAGATCACAGGCTGCTGCTCACAATAAGTTGTTTATGGTAACAGCACTCATACCTAGTGGATAAAGGAACCCTGTAATATAATCTGTATAAGATAGTGTTATTGAGTGTGTTGAAATTTCTTTGATATTCCAACACTATCAAAGAAATACTTGAGACAATTGAGGGACTACTTTGTCTCATGCAAGGGCTGTGCATAAAATACATCTGCCGTCAGGTTCTCTGCCTGCAAAGTTCTCTGCTAGCTCCCCCTTCCTCCCTCCTTGCAGTCCATCCCAGCCTTCCTTTGTTGTAAAGATGTATTATTTTTATTTTATTTTTAAATAGCAGTCCAGCCATGCCTGTTCACTTCCACTTTCTCCAATCACTGGTTCCAAGCGTGTGCATGTGCTCCAAACTTGTGAAAATGGTCCAATCAATGTTTCTATTCGAGAAGCATTTGACCGGACCACGTGGGGAAGCCTGTGACGTTGCAACGGGGTGTGGAGAAGAGCATCAGGAGCTTCTCCCTGGTGATGGATTTCAGGTAAGTTTTAAATAAAACTTAAAAATAGTTGGAGTAATCCTTTAAAGGACCACTCTAGGCACCCAGCTAGGGTTAACCCATTTATTTATTTTTTTATAAACATAGCAGTTTCAGAGAAACTGCTATGTTTGTAAATGGGTTAATCCTTCCTCCAATTCCTCTAGTGGCTGTCTCATTGACAGCCACTAGAGGCGCTTGCGTGATTCTCACTGTGAAAATCACAGTGAGAGCACGCAAGCATCCATAGGAAAGCATTGTAAATGCTTTCCTATGAGACCAGCTAAATGCGCGCGCAACTCTTGCCACGCATGCGCATTCAGCTGAATGGGAGGAGAAGAGGAGGATCAGAGGAGGAGAGCTCCCCGCCCAGCGCTGGAGAAAGGTACGTTTTAACCCCTTTCCTCTCCCCAGAGCCGGGCGGGAGGGGGTCCCTGAGGTGGGGGCACCCTCAGGGCACTATAGTGCCAGGAAAACGAGAACGTTTTCCTGGCACTATAGTGGTCCTTTAACTTATATGAGATGAATTGGTCCCTAAGCCAGTAGTGTTTTTGAAGGATGAGTAAATAAGTTAATGTCAAGCAACTAATTGGCATCCCTGACATAAAAAGTTAAACACAACTGTCCTAAATGGAGTATCTCTTTAAGCTCGACTGTACTTCAAATTTTATTTGATAAACTCTGCCACTTTCTTTTTCCCATTAATGTTTTCAAAGGACTAGTTTCCTATGAATCATACACTGCCCAAATATAAAACCATAAATTAAGACCCCCCCAAAAAAACATCTCTCCATCAAATAGTGGTATTATCTTGGGAGATGACCACCTGTTCTAATGGCAAGTAACAGTAATTGCACTCAATCCATAAGCCGATTGGGTACACAGGACTTAAACGTGCCCTTAAGCATGGGAGTGCCTGGATCTTTTTGCACACCTTTTCTAATGTGTCTAACCAGTATACTACAACAACCACTGTCAAAAATGACCTGTCCTCACTACATCTCAAATCATTACTACATAGGAGATATGAATGAATTTACTAATTCAGGGCTTGACAAATGTTTTTGGGAATCTGGGAGCCAGTTTTGTTTTTTTAAAGGGACACTATAGTCACCAGAACCACTACAGCTTAATGTAGTGGTTCTGGTGCCTATAGCCTGTCCCTGTAGCCTTTTCAATGTAAACACTGCATTTTCAGAGAAAAAGCAGTGTTTACATTGCTGCCTACTAAGACATCTAGTGGCTGTCACTCAGACTACCACTAGATAGTCCTGTGTCAGTGCTCTGCATGGAGGTGCTGAATGTTACCCATACAGAACATGCGCAATATCCTCCCAATGCTTTCCTGGAAAGCATTGGCTTAGCTGAAATCATAAAGATTGATGAACTTGGCAATAGAGGCGGGACAAGCCACGGCAAAACCTGCACAGCGTGGGGAAAAAAGGTGAGTAAAAACACCAAATCACGTGATTGGAGGGGGGTAGGTACCTAAACAGACACACTCTCTGACAGACACACACTAACAGAGACATACACACAAACTGACAGACATACACACACTTTCTCAAACACTCACAAATTTACATTTTTTATTTTAATCCACCCAGCCTCCCTACCTTTGGGAGAGCTGAGTGGACTTTCCCTGGGGTCCAGTGGGGCTGCTCTCTCTTACTGTGAGAGGGAGCAGTAATCTACCATGCAGCTACTCTCAACTCCCTGTGATGCCAGGGCTGGAATGACGTCATATTCCCTCTCCGCAGGGGAGCCGCGGGAAGATCACTGCTCCCTCGTACGCTGCCCCAGCCAACCGCCTTGATGCTCCACTGAGCCAGCAGCCTCCATAAAGCCCAGGGAGGTTTACTGAGCGGCAGTCTAAAACGCTCACTAAGCCGGCCCGCCCCCATAAAGCCCAGGGCGGCCAGCTACAATGCTCACAAAGCCAACCATCTCCATAAAGCCCAGGGCGGTCGGCTACAACGCTCACTCAGCCTGCTGCCTCCATAAAGCGCAGGGCGGCCGGCTACAACGCTCACTCAGCCTGCTGCCTCCATAAAGCGCAGGGCGGCCGGCTACAACGCTCACTGAGCCGGCCACCTACATGCTCCCGCGGGTGGATGGCTGGCTCCATTATTTGCCCAGAAGGCCGTTTTAGATAAAAAGCTGACAAATCCCAGGCGCCAGGGCAAACTTTTTAATCGCCATGGCGAACTGGGATTTTGTCGAGCCCTGTAACTAATCAACTATTTCTGCTTTTTCATTGTGTAATGCCATATAACAGCAAGGAATTTGTTTGTAATTTCTAGATAAGAGTAATGTGTGTGTAAATATATTCTATTCCAGGTGTCTCCCCGCAGACCCACCATGTGTCTCATCCTCCCTCCCCTCCCTGTGTCAAAGCCCAGTACCTGTATCAAAGCCCTTTCCCCTCACCTCCCTGAGTCAAAGCCCTGAGTCAAAGCCCTTTCCCTTTCTGCGTCAAATCCCTCTCTCTCGGTGTCAAAGCTTCCCTCCCCCTTCTCCTTGTGGCAAAGCTGCTGATCTGTGGGTAAAGTATCTTTAATTTCCTCTATCCAGACTGACAGGAAGTGTTCTCAGTGAGAACACTTCCTGTCCGTCCGGGTAGAAGAAACTAAAGTTCCTCTACCCAAGGATCGGCAACTACAAGGTCAGCAGGCACAGGAGGGGAGGGGGGAGACTTTGACACAGGGAAGGGAGGGGGACAGACCCTGCAAGAACTGGCAGGCAGGAGGGGAGAACTTTCCTCCTGCCTGTCACCCATTGATTGCACCCAGGCAGTTCTTGCAGCCAATACTGTAAGGCAGGCACGCTCTATTAGAACGTGTCTGCTACTTCAGTTAGCTCAGTGGAGGCGTTTCTATTTTCAGATATAAAAGTGCTAATTTCACAATGAAGTTGGAACTTTTATAAATGAGGATATTAAAGGGATACTCCACATCCATATAGCAATTCAGCAAGTTGAAGTGCTCTATGAGTGTAGAGTACTCCTTTAAGTCATTTCCAGAGGAAAAAAACTAACGTTTTTACAATAAACTTCAGAATATTGTTAAAATGCAAAAGAGTAGGGATAAAAAAAACATTATGTTCAAGCAGAAATCATCATTACTACACTTTGTGCAACGCACACAACACCCACCTTTTCTTGCCTGTGCTTCTCTTCCTTAGAGATGTTGTCAGCAGGAGCTATATCACCCACAATGCACTCTGCCATGTCATGCACTAGAGCAAGTCGTATACATCTGATGGAAAAAGAAAATCTGTCACAACAAACCTGGGTAACTGGCTGCATTCCTTTATACCTTACATTTCTTATTGTTGGTTATAGTTAGGTTTATTCACTTATACCTATATTATTATTACTGTAAGTGTCTTAACATATCACTATAACCATTTCAACTTACTGAAGTAATTATGGTGCAGAGACCCACACCCTGAAGCCTTTCCTTTTAAAAATGTGTCATTGCAGAAATTAAAAATTCGTTTTTATTTTATCTGTAGAGCTTCCTTCCTGTGATATCAGTCAGCTGGCTGAAATACTCTTTGTGGCTGGCAATATTAGTTTTGTGCAGGAAAGAGAAGGAGGGAAAAGGGAGGAAGAGAGGAGCAAGTCACTATGTGGAATTTGTCTCACCAAAGTAAGTGCAAGAACTACCTCTGCTAGACTACAACTTCTAACAGACTCAGTGAGATTCTGGCTGAGGTTGGAGGTAGTTAAAACATGCATCTAAAGTAATGAGAATACTTGATAAACACAATACTTGATAAGCGGATATCAACACTTGAAATGAAGATTTGTCCTCAGTGCTTCTCTCTGTAAAATGGTCAACACTAATAAGTGTTGGCCAAAAAGGGGATGTTTAACTTTAGCTTAATTAAGCAGTTTTGGTATATAGATCATGGCCCCTGCAGTCTCACTGCTCAATTCTCTGCCATTTAGGAGTTAAATTACTTTTGCTTCTGATTATGCAGCCATAGCCACAGATGGCCCCTGGCTGTGAATCACATTGCCAACATGGGGAAAAATTTGTTTAATTTTCATTTAGATCTTACTTCTGTTTCTTCTTGTAACACATTAGCAGAAACACCAAGAACAAAAATGCTTTAAAATTGATTTTGTTTTGCACATTTATCTATATGCGTCATAAATACAAAGAGAGGAAATTCAATAAATATAGTTACCTGTCCTTATTAAGTTTTTTGTCTTCTGTTAGCATAGCCATCACAGCCATCCGGTACATATGATCTGATACACTTTCTGGTTTCTCCACTTTGCGGTATACCCATCCTGTCCTTGGGACTCTCTGTCAGAAAACAACGCAAATAAATGACAAGGTGGCGACCAATGACTGAAGGAAAACATTAAAACAACTTTATGCAAAGCAAACAATTGTTTTGCTTCCAATACCTTATAATTACATAAAGACAGGGACAGTCTATAAATGAGCATACAGGTTCCTTGCAACATAACTACATAAAAAAACTGAAACCATGGTGCTTGGAGTAACAAGTTAAAATCACTGCTCATATTCTACCTCATCTAATGCAAGATGCAACTAAGGCACTCGCTGACACACTTCACGCTTTAATGCAACTCGCATCTCAATAACGGCACTGCCTCACTAAAATCTATTATAAATGCTACTTATCTTCCTCACTCCCATAACTTTCTGAAATTAAAAACACCCTTCAGCAATTCAAATTGACTAACCTTTGAGGTTATCAACAATTTTACTCCCGGTTAGTTCTCCTGATTGTAAAAAGCACAAAGACCGGAATAAGAGTCTCCTGATTAATGGATTCTCTTTCTGATCTTAGAGGGCTGTTTCTGCTTGCAGTGCATTAGAAATAACAGGAACTTTGAAGGAAAGTATTTTTATTTATGTATATATAAATCACAAAATCATTTTTTTCCATTACTTATACACAGGGCCAGACTGGGAAAATAATTCAGCCCAGGCATTTTTTTTTTTTTTTTTAATCGCAGGGGCCAGATAGGGTGTGTTTTGTCATCACCAATGACAAGCATGCCCCATCTCAAAGTGAGCATGTTTGTTCAATGGACCATGCGCAGAGCTCTGCTAGAGAGCTCTAGCATGAGAAAAAGGCAATGTATTTGTTCGGCACAGTGCAAGCAAATTTAATAACATGCTTGCCCTGTGTTTGCTTGAAACTTGTGTCTCCATAAATGGGATACCAGGAGCCAAAAATGCTAAGAAAGAGAATTGTGCATGTGTTTGTAACCTGCTTATGGGATTGCGTGTGTATAGAGTGAGCTGATTGTGGTGTGGTATTGTGTAAATAGGTTGGTTTTAGTCGTGTTGTGTTTGTGGTGTAGTGTAATGTGTGTGTGTGTATAGGGGCATAGTGTATGTAGGCGATGTAGTGTGTGTAGCGGTTGCAGAGAGTATGTGTTTGCTTACAATGAATCTAGTGTGTGCATAGGGAATCCGGATGAGGGGTGTGTGTGTGTGATTCAGAGTTGGTTAAGGGATCTAGTGTTTGTCTGAATTGTAATGTGTTTAAGGGTGAGTGTGTGAGGGGTTCTGTAGTATATATACACATATATGTTTGGAAGTATTGTGTGTGTGTGAGTGGTGCAGTGGGTTGGGGGGTGCTGTATGTATGTGTGAGGGGTGTGCTGTGTGTGAAGGATACTGTGTGTGTGTGCGTGAAAGGAGTGCAGTGAGTGGTGCAGTGTGTGTGTGTGAGGGGTGCAGTGATACAGTGTGGCAATAGCCACTCGCTCAACAATGCTTTTCTATGGAGATGCATTGGATTTGCTGAGACCCTCATAAGTGATGAACTCTACCAGGGAAGAGTGGCAGCCATGGCTAGACTGGCAGATGAGGGGATATAATATATGTTACAATGCCCTTAGCCAGTGGGATTAGCTCAGGAAAGCTAACAGAAACTCCTACTTAAAAGCTTCTGGCTATCCGTCATTAGTTATAAAGGCTAGGAGTGTGTTGCAGTGCCTGGTGGACACCAGGTTAAAAAAAAAAAAAATCAAACCGTACGAAAAACGGTTTAATTATGGACACGGACACCTTAGTTACTTACAATGAGGGAACCTCTTGCACCATAATCACTACCCCAAGCTTGGAGTGTTCCTTTAACATATTTTTTATTAGTTACTTGATGTTATATATTAGCATTGTATAATTGTAACGCTCTGCAGAAAGGTTGCTGCTATATAAATGATAATAATAATTTAACTTTTTAAATAATAGGTGTTGTGATTCAAGTAACATTTTGCCAAAATTCACGCCTCTGAATAATTAAAGGGTATTTCCTAACATCACAACCACTTCACCTATTCGAAGTGGTCATGTTGCCTGGTGTCTATACGTGCAGTGTTTTGTCATGAAATAAACCACGCGTGAGATGTAAAATGGCTGTATTGGTTATGCTGGTTGGAGTAACCCTTTAAAAGGACAACTGTCACCTCAAAATTATTTTGTTAATTTCTTTATTAAGTTTTGAAAGTAAATATAATAAAAAATAAAAATGAAAAACTCATCCCTACTTTTATTACATGGCAGGTTAAAGGACCACTATAGTGCCAGGAAAACATATTCGTTTTCCTGGCACTATAGTGCCCTGAGGGTGCCCCCACCCTCAGGGTCCCCCTCCCGCCTGGCTCTGCGGAGAAGAAGGGGTTAAACACTTACCTTTCTCCAGCGCCGGGCGGGGAGCTGTACTCCTCCTTGCTCGCGACGTCATCGGCTGAATGCGCATGCGCGGCAGGAGCCGCATGCGCATTCAGCCAGTTGCATAGGTAAGCATTTACAATGCTTTCCTATGGACGCTTGTGTGCTCTCACTGTGATTTTCACAGTGAGAAGCACGCAAGCGCCTCTAGCGGCTGTCAATGAGACAGCCACTAGAGGCTCTGGAGGCTGGATTAACCCTCAGTATAAACATAGCAGTTTCTCTGAAACTACTATGTTTATAAAAAAAAAGGGTTAATCCTAGAGGTACCTGGCACCCAGACCACTTCATAAAGCTGAAGTGGTCTGGGTGCCTAGAGTGGTCCTTTAAGCTATATACATACACCTTGGGTCAGACAGTGTGTGAAAACTGACAGTTAGTATCCATTTTCTTCCTTGCTTCACTCTGTGCACAGACGCAGGGCAGGTCATAGAGGCCAACAGGATTATTCACCAGAGTGAGAATTTAGAGGGAATTTCAAATTTAAGGTCAGAGTAGCTGAGCTGAAAACATTGAGTGTTTACCTTTTCAGCTATTCTAACCCTAAATTTGAAATTCACTTTGAATTCTCACCTGCCTGACCTAAGGTGTATGTAAATGGATCCTCTCATACGCTAAAGGAAGGGACAGCCTTTATCTTTTTCAAAATATACTTCATTTAAAAAAAAAAAAATTTAGTGGGGTGACAGTTGTCTTTAAAAACTACTGTGACTCAACTCCTATGCATAACAAGCAAAATATTCCCATTGTATCACTAGGCATGCACTCTATGGCTGACAGTGCTCTGAGTTAGAGAAGTTATAATATATATATATAACCAAGATATTTATCAAAACTCTCCAACTGGGCTTCAGTTTGTGTTCAGTCAGTTGTAAACTCAGCACAGACTGAGAGCTTCTCTGTGAGCATTGAGGAGGGATGGGTAACACAATGGGCTTAAAATCACAGTGAATAATACATTGGCTATCACACAGTGATTATATAAAATGCCAGTTATTATTATTATTATTATTGAGCTCTATCCCCCTGCACTGGAGACACGGGTTACTATTGAGCCCTGTGACTCAAACACAGGGAGAGCCATATATATATATATCTCCCTCTCCCTCCCTCCCTCGCCGGTGGAGCCGGACTGATATGATGTATTAGCTGGCTCGCAGAGGATCGCTTTACCTTGAGCTGCCCTACAAACTTCATAAACTGCAGCAAGCTCTTCCCCGCATTACAACCACTGCCGGCAGCAGCCATAATGGAGGAGGATCGGAAGAAGACAGAGCGTCTAACCCCACCCTTCCACAGCCGTCCTGGCCTATCAGAGGGGGCTTCACAAAACGCTCTCTGAAAGACTCGTGGTGATTGGCTGAGATGGGTAACGTTTGATTGGTTTGTGAATCCGGTTATGGCATTGGCCCATTGCATTGTGGGGCTTGATTTGGATTTTCAAGGGACAGTTATCATAATAGAGATGGCTGCCCTTTGGCTTTTTTTCCCTGTGAAAACTAAGCTGCCATAGAAAGTGAACGGACTGCCATGATTGACTTTAATTTAAAGTGACATTACAGCTGAGCCTCATACTGTCTTATAACGAGTATTTTGTAATGTTTAATATGAGATATAATATATTAATATTGAAATATGAGACACACAAAGGAGATGGGGGGGTATTAAAGGGACACTAGCTTTAGAGATACAGAGATGTATTCCTATCACTAACCATTCCCGCTACACATTCCTCTGCAGCTCTGCTAACAATGATTGCTATTACCTTTACCAAGACACTTGTGGCTCTCATGATTTATCCCAGGGCTAGAACGATTGTGCAGTCAGCCAACAGGTTCAAAGACTGTTACTGGGATACCAAGAAAAAAGACACAGTTCCAAAAGAAACTAACATACAATCCTTTATTTTACTTGGGTGTAGCAAATATGTTCATTACATCAACCTTGCTATGACAAACTTAACCCCTTAAGGACGGCGGGTGTGCTATGCCTTCCTTGGGGACCCAGTGTTCTATCAAATTTACCTACCCCGTTAGAAAACCCTACCCGCGTCACTTCCGGTGACGAAGCCGCACCGGAAGTGACGTTGGGACGGGGGTGTGCGCCACCGCGCAGGCGCACACCACCCAGGTAGGGACTTTGCACAGCGAGTAGTCGACAAAAGGCATAGTGCGCACGCGCGCCAAAGTACTCCCGTCGGAGGTACAGCGCGCGTGCGCACTTGGGGACAGGGAGCGCTTCTCACACACCGCGCATGCGCAGTATAAGGGTAGGGAAATCTGATGGCCATTAAGCCCTGTGAAATCTCCCTACCCCTATACTGCGCATGCGCGGACTCTGATCGTCTGAGTACAGCATTTTCTGGGAACAGGTCAGTCTCTCCCTGCTCCCAACACTCTCAGCCATCCGAGGGGAGGGGGTTCTATATTAGGGGGGGTTCAGTGCATTATATTGGGGAGTGGGGGGTTTTAGTACATTATTATATTGGGGTCTGCACTATATATGGGGGTCTGCACTATATATGGGGGTCTGCGCTCTATAGGGGGGTCTGCACTATATATGGGGGTCTGCGCTGTATAGGGGGGTCTGCGCTGCATGGTGGTCTGCGCTATATAAGGGGGTCTGCGCCGTATGGGGGGGGTCTTCGCTGTATGGGGAGGTCTGCGTAGTATATTGGGGGGTCTGTGAAATGTATTGGGGCAGTGTGTTAGATGGAGGGGCTGTTTGTTACATGTGGGGGGGCAGTGTATTATATTTGGGGGCTGTGCGTTAGATGGTGAGCTGTACAGTACGTGTGGCCTGTGTGTTAGATGTGTACAACCCTAGTTTCACAGAAAAATATTTATTTCCTAGATATCATATGCCAAAGCATGCTTTTTGCTATGAAACCGCAGCCATCTAGTTACTCGCCAGAGAAGGATGAGAAACTGCACCCTAGCGAGAGGGACAGCCCCACATCTGCAACCAAATTCGTCGGTCACCGAATTCAGTAATCTCTGTCTCTTTGTGCATTGTGTATGTATGGTACTCCCAATTCTTATATTTAATCCGGTGTGTCTCCCACAATCTTTGTGTCTGTCTGCTGTATGTATGTGGCACGCAAGTCTGCACGCACTGTGTCTGTTATGCCAGTTACTCTAACCAGTTTATTTCTTTTTGTGTGTGTCACAGCTCTGACAAGCATGTTCTCCTATGGGATACGAAGTACATGAAGAGGAATGAAGAAGCCCATGTTTGATGCTCGTCTCCAGGGTGGAGCATTGAATTTATAACTAATGAAGTGGCATCTGACACCTGACAAGCTGCTCCTGTTTGCACAGCAACTTCAACATTGTGTACTGTGATCATGGCATAGTTCAGAGGTAGGTAACCTTGGGCAGTCCAGATGCTGTGAATTACATGTCCCATAATGCTGGCAAACCATTATGGGAGATGTAGTGCAAAACATCTGGAATACCGAATGCGGATGAATGCAAAGTATGGTGTGTGTGAATGGTCAGTAACAAGGGTTGAAGCCTTGACGTGGCGTTACTGCTCACATGTGTATTCATGTGCCAATTCAACCAATGTGAGTCACTGTAATACTTATAAGGTAACCAAAAGTACTGTGATTGTGGAGAATGAAACGCCTGTATCACCTACACACTGCTTACACTGTGACCGTATCTCCTATACACTGCTGACACTGTGACCGTATCTCCTATACACTGCTCATACTGTGACCGTATCTCCTACACACTGCTGACACTGTTACCGTATCTCCTATACACTGCTGACACTGTTACCGTATCTCCTATACACTGCTGACACTGTGACCGTATCTCCTACACACTGCTCACACTGTGACCGTATCTCCTACACACTGCTCACACTGTGACCGTATCTCCTACACACTGCTCACACTGTGACCGTATCTCCTCAACACTGCTGTCACTGTGACCGTATCTCCTAAACACTGCTGACACTGTGACCGTATCTCCTATACACTGCTTACACTGTGACCCAATCGCCTAAACACTGCTTACACTGTGAATGTTATTTTTTTCAAGTTTGTTTTAGTGTTTGCGGTTTCATTGATTTGTTAACCACTCTCCTCACTCTTCTGTTCTGTGTTTTCTTACATTTGTGGGAAGAACAAGGTGATCCTCTCAATTTTACACTCCTTTACTGATGGTTCCAGTGCCAGAGACAACCCCACCACCATTAACCTCGACCTGCTCAAACAGAAGAGATTACCTTCTTCTATAGAAAACGTCCTTATGGCTGTTTCGGAACACATGGTGCAGACATGATGTAACCTTCATTTTCCAGTGATTAAGACTCGTGGACCGTCCAGGGAAAGAGACCATTATATTATTAAGATACTACCTTCCTAATGCCATACAGCCTTTCTTTACATGTGATCATGTGATTGAACTTTCTCCTTCTTGGATACCACAGTGTGACTTTTCTTAACCAGTTTCCAAATTTGACTTTTATATTTTTTCCACTATACATATAAAGTCTAAAATGCATATTAATTTTGAAGAAATAAAGTATTTTGCTGACACCTTAACATGCGATTTGTGTTACTTAGCTACAAATAATACCATCACTAGCTGCGTTCCATTGTAGTTTATCAGAAACTGCAATATTTAACATTGCAAGATTAAGGGGACATTGGCACTGCACCCAAACCATTTAAACGAGATGATGTAAGCTTTTAAAGAGCAACTTCTTACTATGCTTATTGCTATCTTTTGAAAGTCATCACATTTATAAGCAAAACTATGCATAGGCAGAGTGACACGAGGACCTATATGCACCATAAATTATCATATGTTGTTACAAAGCCATATTTCCTAACAGTCCTGGATTGTTTAGTAGAGTCCCAGTTTGGGTTTGCTCTCCACTGTCCCACAATAATTAACAAGTTAACATTATTACAGACAAATTACTGTACATTTAAAAATTAAGAGTTTTAATTTTTTTTAAAGTGGCAATATAAAAAAGACAAACAATATTTAAATTTCTTATTTAACAAAATTGAAAAAGTATGTTGTCCATTAATTAAATAATAATTGCACATGTGACCTAATATCAGATATTGTTATTGTCACCCCTCCCTTACTGTCACCTCACCTCATCACCCCTTGTCACCAGGGCCGGATTAACATAGGGGCTTTTACATTTTTTTTTTCACACGCTACTCTTAGGGATTCCACCTGACTTTTATTTTATTGGCACAGCCAGTATTTGGGGCTGCCTGGTGGTGCTGGTATTGCAGTGATACTGGCAATACAAATGCTGGTATTTTTCTCAGTATAAACAAGAGATTACTCCGCAATACCAGCACTGGCCAGTAGGGGTCGCTGTGTGTGGAGTCAGGCAGGGATAGGAAGTTCCAGCATATCCCTCCCTGCCTATCTATACTCACTGATCTGCAGGGGTGCAGCTACAGAGAGTCCAGACAGCAACTCCCACCCTGCAGAGACAGCCTACAGCTCAGGGAAGTAAGGGATGGAGGAAAGGCTGCAAGGAGACATACACTGAGACACTAAGGGGACACTGGGAGACATTATGGCAGACACTGAGACACTAAGGGACACTGGGAGACATTATGGCAGACACTAAGGGACACTGGGAGACATTATAGGACCACTCTAGGCACCCAGACCACTTCAGCTTAATGAAGTGGTCTGGGTCACCAAATCCTCTAGGGATTAACCCATTTTTTATAAACATAGCAGTTTCAGAGAAACTGCTATGTTTATCGAATAGTTAAACCTTCCCCTAATCCTCAGTGGCTGTCTCTCATTGACGCCCGGCCGCTAGAAGAGTCCATAGAACTTGTGTAAATGCTTTCTATCGCGGCAATGAGCTGAATGTGCTTGGCGCAGCTCTTACATGGCGTGCACATTCAGCCAGAGAAGGAGGAGAGCTCTCCGCCCAGCGCTGGAAAAAGGTAAGTTTTTAACCCTTTCCCCCTTCCAGAGCCGGGCGGGGTGGGGGCACCCTCAGGGCACTATAGTGCCAGGAAAACGAGTATGTTTTCCTGGCACTATAGTGGTCCTTTATGGCAGACACTGAGACACTAAGGGGCACTAGGAGACATTATGGCAGATACTGAGGTACTAAGGGACACTGGGAGACATGGCAGACACTGGGACACTAAGGGACACTGGGAGATACTATGACACAGACACATGGGGACACAGTATCCCCATGTCTCCCAGCCAGTGTCCCTGGTGTCTCAGTGCCCCCTAGTCTCCCAGTGACCCCTAGTCCCCCAGTGCCCCCAGTCTGCCAGTGTCTTACTGTCCCCATGTCTTCTAGTGCCTCCATGTCTCTCATTGCCTCAAGTGTCACAATGTCCCCATGTCTCCAAGCTAGTGTCTCTAGTGTCTGTGGCCCTGGTGTCTCTGTTCCCATGTCTCCCAGTGCCCCATGTCTCAATGTCCCTATGTCCCCCAGCCAGTGTCTCTAGTGTCTGTATCCCCATGTCTTCAAGTGTCCCCTATTTTCCCATTGTCACCATGTGTCCCAGCCAGAGTCCCCTAGTCTGGAAACTTAAGTGGGATGTATGGGAACAAAACTTGTGTGGACTGGCTAACAATGAATATAATTTAAGGGACACTATAGTAACCAGAACAACTACAGCTTATTGAATTTGTTCTGGTGAGTAGAATCATTACCGTCAGGCTTTTTGCTGTAAACACTGTCTTTTCAGAGAAAATGCATTCTTTACATTACATCCTAGTGATAACTTCACTGGCCACTCCTTAGATGACTGTTAGAGATCCTTCCTGGGTCATGGCTGTCTAAAATGCATCCAAACATTCAGTATCTCCTCCCTCTGCATGCAGACACTGAACTTTCCTTATAGAGATTCATTGATTCAATGTATCTCTATGAGGAGATGCTGATTGACCAGGGCTGTGTTTGAATCATACTGGCTTGGACCCTGATCTGCCTCTTTGTCAGTCTCAGCCAATCCTATGGGGAAGCACTGTGATTGGCTCAGGCCACCACTTCTAATGATGTCAGCAGACTGCTTGTTTTTATGAGTCTAACAGCATGCAGAGTTACAGCTTCAGGCTTGAATATAGATTTTGCTATATTTATGGAGGCATGAGGGGTCCAGGGGGGGCTAGATGGTGGTGTTAACACTATAGGGTCATGAATACATGTTTGTGTTCCTGACCCTATAGTGATCCTTTAAGGTAATGCTGACTTTGGTCTCTCTAACACTGTGGCATGTTCCTTTTCTTCTACACTCACTACATACAGCTTTTCTCTGTCCCAGACTATATACCAGGAGCTTCTGCCTGCTAGTAAGAAGATAAGGAGACAAGTGGACCAGCGAGTGCTAGGGGACAGTCCTTAGAAAGGGTTGAACGAGCGCATCATTAGATGCATTTATGCCAAGCTCAGGGTGCTGTCTGCATAGTATGCCCTTAGTTGGCCAGCTGCATGATTGGCAGGCAGCCTGACATGCATTCATACCAGGCTGGCATTCTAATTCTTTGAGCAGACATGTCCTTTTTTTTGGCATGTTTGCCCGTTTTGGCAGGTTGAGTGATTTGGGTCAGTGGCACACCCTTTTACCGTGCCCATTGACTTCCTGCTTGATTGGACGTTGCAGTTAGGGGTTATGGATTTACTTGGAAGCTGAAAACATAAATTAGAGCGAGATTAGCCTAGGGTATGTGTTTTCTTATAGTTGCTGTTCTTTCTCTCCAGCACCATCTCCATCAGATACATGACGCTTGGGAGTGTTTTACTGTTTTTGGTCGATATGATTCTGTAATTAGGCCCGTCATAATTGTCAGCACCAGGCCCACTGGGCTCTTAATCTGGCCCTGCTTGTCACCCCCCTCTTACGGTCACCTCACCATCACCCCCTCACTCTGTCATCCTCCTCACACTATGTCACCCACCCTCACTGTCACTCACCCTTACTGTGTCACCCATACTCTCACATTACGTCACCCCTCTCTTACTCTCTCATTCCCCCCTCACCTCATCACCCTCCCTCTCACACTATGTCACCCTCCCCACACGGCCACCACTCTCCGCACTCTGGCACCTCCCTCCATGCACAACGTCAACCCTCAACACGCAGGCACCCTCCTGCTCTTTTACACTCACCCTGCCACAGTTACCCCTTTACTCACCCTGTCACGCCCCCAAAGGCAATCATTATACACACCGTCATAAAACATAGCTTCGCTATAAACTCAGTGCCAAAGGCCAGTCAGTACACAAACATACACATGCTCAGAGAAACATACATACAGATACAAGGATACTCACTGTCAGATACACACACTCAGGTAGACAATGCAATGATGTAAACAGAGACTAGCTCTGTGTATCCAGTGCTGCAAGCTCCACCAGGGACGTTTTAGCCACGAGGCAAACAAGGCATTTGCCCTGGGCATTTGGGGGCGGCTTTTTTTGCCGTCCCCAAATGCCCAGGGCAAATGCCTTGTTAGCCTTGTGGCTAACTGACATGCTGGGCTGGCGGGCGGCATGGCGAGGGAGCACTTCCTCTGAGCTGTCTGCTCAGCTCCCTCGCGCGCCACAGAGTGAGGCTGGTAGCCTGAACATGACATCATATTCCGGCTCCCAGCCTCACAATGCAGCGCGTGAGGGAGCTAAGCAGACAACTCAGAGGAAGTGCTCCAGCAGCCCGACCGGCAGCCCCACTAGTCCCCAGAGAGATAGAGAACCCCCCCAGCATTAGCAAAGGTAAGGAGGCTGGGGGTGTAAATTAAAAAAAAAATTTGAGTGTGTCTGTTAGAGAGTGTGAGTGTGTCTGTTAGTGTGTGTGTGTGTCTGACTGTGTCTGTTAGTGAGTGTGTCTGTTAGTGAGTGTGTCAGTTTCTGTTAGCTAATGTATGCATATCTGTCAGTGAATGTGTGTGTATTTAGGAGGGGGGTGCCTGAGTTTTGTCCTGCCTAGGTCAGCACAAAACCAGGATACACCACTGAGCTCCACCATCAATATATCTACAGCTTCTTATACACAAAGTCAACTGCTATTTTTTCTTCAATAATGGTGTTCTCCGTGGGGTCTCATGTATGAGTTTCGCCTAAGGCCTCGCCAAGTCTAGAGCCGACACTGCAGTACAGCCCTTCAGTATCCAATAGTCTCTTATGCAGGGACTCCTCAAAGCGGTTTGCTCCTTCCCTCTGGAACTGTAAAAATAAAAAAAAAATATTTACAACCCACCAAATCGTAACCAGAAAGCATATTACTTATTTTATATTATTAGAAATGACAATTTCAATGTTGAAGATTGGAGGCGTAGAATAGAAAGAATGATCGAGCGCTTTCAATTTTAATTAAAAGCATGTCTGTGCTTACAGTGTAAGCAGTGTTTAGGTGATAGGGTCAGAGTGTAAGCAGTGTTTAGGAGATACAGTCACAGGGTAAGCAGTGTTTAGGAGATACGGTCACAGGGTAAGCAGTGTTTAGGAGATACGGTCACAGGGTAAGCAGTGTTTAGGAGATACGGTCACAGGGTAAGCAGTGTTTAGGAGATACGGTCACAGGGTAAGCAGTGTTTAGGAGATACGGTCACAGTGTAAGCAGTGTGTAGGTGATACAGGTGTTTCATTCTCCACAATCACAGTACTTTTGGTTACCTTATAAGTATTACAGTGACTCCCATTGGTTGAATTGGCACATGAATACACATGTGAGCAGTAACGCCACGTCAAGGCTTCAACCCTTGTTACTGACCATTCACACACACCATACTTTGCATTCATCCGCATTCGGTATTCCAGATGTTTTGCACTACATCTCCCATAATGGTTTGCCAGCATTATGGGAGATGTAATTCACAGCATCTGGACTGCCCAAGGTTACCTACCTCTGAACTATGCCGTGATCACAGTACACAATGTTGAAGTTGCTGTGCAAACAGGAGCAGCTTGTCAGGTGTCAGATGCCACTTCATTAGTTATAAATTCAATACTCCACCCTGGAGACGAGCATCAAACATGGGCTTCTTCATTCCTCTTCATGTACTTCGTATCCCATAGGAGAACATGCTTGTCAGAGCTGTGACACACACAAAAAGAAATAAACTGGTTAGAGTAACTGGCATAACAGACACAGTGCATGCAGACTTGCGTGCCACATACATACAACAGACAGACACAAAGATTGTGGGAGACACACCGGATTAAATATAAGAATTGGGAGTACCATACATACACAATGCACAAAGAGACGGAGATTACTGAATTCGGTGACCGACAGATTTGGTTGCAGATGTGGGGCTGTCCCTCTCGCTGGGGTGCAGTTTCTCATCCTTCTCTGGCGAGTGACTAGATGGCTGCGGTTTCATAGCAAAAAGCATGCTTTGGCATATGATATCTAGGAAATAAATATTTTTCTGTGAAACTAGGGTTGTACACATCTAACACACAGGCCACACGTACTGTACAGCTCACCATCTAACGCACAGCCCCCAAATATAATACACTGCCCCCATACAGCGCACACCCATATATAGCGCAGACCCCCATATATAGCGCAGACCCCCATACAGCGCACACCCCCATACAGCGCAAACCCCCATATATAGTGCAGACCCCCCCATACAGCGCAGACCCCCATATATAGTGCAGACCCCCCCTATAGAGCGCAGACCCCCCTATATAGCGCAGACCCCAGTGATTAAGACTCGTGGACCGTCCAGGGAAAGAGACCATTATATTATTAAGATACTACCTTCCTAATGCCATACAGCCTTTCTTTACATGTGATTGAACTTTCTCCTTCTTGGATACCACAGTGTGACTTTTCTTAACCAGTTTCCAAATTTGACTTTTATATTTTTTACATCCTCTAAATATAAAGTCTAAAATGCATATTAACTTTAACTCCCCAATATAATGCACTGAAACCCCCCTAATATAGAACCCCCTCCCCTCGGATGGCTGAGAGTGTTGGGAGCAGGGAGAGACTGACCTGTTCCCAGAAAATGCTTTACTCAGACGATCAGAGTCCGCGCATGCGCAGTATAGGGGTAGGGAGATTTCACAGGGCTTAATGGCCATCAGATTTCCCTACCCCTATACTGCGCATGCGCAGTGTGTGAAGCGCTCCCTGTCCCCAAGTGCGCACGCGCGCTGTACCTCCGACGGGAGTACTTTGGCGCGCGTGCGCACTATGCCTTTTGTCGACTACTCGCTGTGCAAAGTCCCTACCTGGGTGGTGTGCGCCTGCGCGGTGGCGCACCCCCCCCGTCCCAACGTCACTTCCACGCCGGCGATCGCGGTTGGGGGGATTCCCAGGGAGCCCCCCACGGCCATGTGAGAGTTAGGTCCTTGCGAGGATCTCATAATCACATGGCCGGGATAGCTGCCTCCTGCATTGCCAGCAGGGGGGCTGCCTGTAATGACAGTTGGTCCCCCTGCTGGCTGGAAATAAAATAAAAAAAATGTAAAAAAGTTAAAAAGTGTAAAAAAAAAAAATATATATATATACTTAGATTGAAGTTGCCGTTTAGTGGATAGGTGAGTGCGCTGGATCTTGTGTTTTGTATTATTTTGCCCCCAGCAGCACCTCCATTTATGCATGTTCAGGTGAGTGCAGCCAACCCCCCCTTGTTTCATATTTATATATTTGGGAGTCTAGCCAACTCCTTGGTTTTGCACCCCTCCCTGTCACAGGTGCCTCATCCCAGGGCCCTATTTAGCCTTGTACTGCAGAGAGCCCCAGATGGAATTTTTTCCTCAAGTAAGTGGTTAATCTCATAAGAGCAGACATTAGGCTGTTAGTGTAGGA
>OW240913.1:188798312-189071619 GCA_933207985.1 Pelobates cultripes
TGCTAAACTGTTTCTTATTTAAAGGGACACTATAGTCTCCTGAACAACTTTATCTTAATGAAGCAGTTTTGGTGTATAGAACATGCCCCTGCAGCCTCACTGCTCAATCCTCTGCCATTTAGGAGTTAAATCCCTTTGTTTATGAACCCTAGTTACACCTCCCTGCATGTGACTTGCACAGCCTTCCTAAATACTTCCTGTATAGAGTCATCTGAAGTGTATCCTTCCTCTATTGCAAGTTCTGTTTAATTTATATTTGCTTATCCCCTGCTATGTTAATAGCTTGCAAAACCCTGCAAGAGCCTCCTGTATGTGATTAAAGTTCAATTTACAGAGAAAGAGATACAATTCATGCAGGCTGTGTCAATCAGAGCCTGCATAAACAGAAACAAAGTGATTTAACTCCTAAATTGTAGTGAATTGAGCGGTGAAACCTGAGAAACATTATCTATACCAGTGATGGCGAACCTTTTTGAGCCCGAGTATATTGCTCAAACCGCAATACATGCCAACTTTTTTTTCTTAAAGTGCCAACACAGCAATTAAACCTCAATACAGAGGTTTAAATTTAGAACAAAAACAACTCGTACTGTTGTCCGAACTAATTAACAACTTTTGTTTTAAAAGAACACAACAGTGAGTTAAATGATAAAATTTTTAAATAATGATATAAATAGATAAAATTAAGCTTATATTTATTAGTATCTCCAACAAATGCAATACATACACACACCACCTGCTGAATGCACACACACACCACCTGCCGAATGCACACACACACAGACTGCCGAATGCACACACACACAGACTGCCGAATGCACACACACACAGTCCGCTGAATACACACACAGACTGCATTGACGGGTGTAGTGTATGTGTTTGTGCGTGCCCACAGAAAGGGCCCGGCTGCCACCGGTTCGCCATCACTGATCTATACACTAAAAATGCTTAATTAAGCTAAAGTTGTTTAGGTGACTATAGTGTTCCTTTAAGGCATAGTAGATACAATACAGAAATGAGAAAAATGAGTCATAGCAAATGTGTACTTGACATTGTAGGAATGCATATGGCACTAAACTCAGAAAAATGCAGGCCCTTTTTTCTAAAACAAAATGTAAACATGTTAAGCAACTCTTATCTAAGCATAAAACAAATTATACTGTCACAAGATAATCGAGATATGTAGAGAGTAGGTGTAATAGATGCTTTAGAGATAAGTAGATATCGCCAAAGCTTGCCAGAAATGCGCTGCCTTGTGAGTAATCAGACTTAGAGGAAACACAAGTGGTACCAATATCATATGAAGATAGTGTAGAAAAACGTCAAAAGCGTCATTGGCGACTGCTCACAAAGAGCTGGAGAGCTGTAGCCACTGAGGCAACAAAGCAGAAAATAAATTGGCCTGGGAAGGCAGTGGTCCATGGCAGGACCGATCCTTTGTTTCCACAGTGTCTGTCGAGGCATCTGCCTCTTCGCCACCATTTTCAGCGTCGCATCAGTACTGTGCCCAACGGGCAACTGCTTCGTGTCAGTTTAGGCAAAATCAGGTTGAACTGCTGGGGTACCTCCTGATCGCACTGCACGTCACTGGATCCTGTATCAGAGTTGTACCCACAGTCTCTCAAAGGCTTGGGATATCCGTTCTTCCAGTGTGACCCACAGAGTGGAAGCAGCAGGCTTCCCATCAGCGGCAATCTTGTCATGCTGTATGCAAGTAGACCGCTCCACGAGTTCTGCCACCTCCAGGACATGTGAGTGGGTCAGCACCTCAGTGGGAACTGGGATAACCCCCCACCAATCCAAGGGGGGGAGGGGGGAAGAGCCTGACAGCAGCGTTGCTTATGGAGCGAGAAGAGCGGCCGCCTCTCCCAGGCTTGTGAGCCCTTAGGCCGCATGTTGTGATGCCGGCTTCCAGTAACTTGTAGCATCAAGTAAGGAATCCCCTGAGTCATCGGCTCACTTCCCATGCGTGGGGTGCAGTTTGGGGTGATTTCAAGTTTGGGGTCTGGTGTTAGCTCCTCTTTATGTGGCAGATACTGTAGGAGCTCTCTAGGCACACGTTTGTTCGGCTTGGCTGCCAAGCTCCACCCCCTGGTTGCTTTTGATTTTAGCTACATTTTTTTTTTTTTTTATTATTCTATATTTTTCTGTTTTTGACATCAGTTTCTGTCCAGATTACTTTTGTCACGTGCATTGACATACATGCTTGTTATAGTCTAGAGATATTCTGTTCTGTAGATCCATATATATTGGTTAGTGCTATTTCAGGGTCATAAAAGTGAAGCAAAAGTTGTTCTCTCAGAACACCACAGTGCTGAGTCATTCCAAAGTGTTAAACTCAGATTGTAACTTTCTTTTCATATGATTAACATAGTAAATATTGCTTTGGTTAGTGCAGTGGTAGTCAACCTTTTTCTACTTACCGCCCACTAATGCATCTTTCTTGATGGAAACATTTCCTTACCGCCCACCAGTTTTCGCGCAAGTGTGGAATATTTTTAGAAAGGAAGGTGTTTTAAAACAAAAAAATAAATGTATGTACATTTATCTTTTTATTTCTACTTTATGCATGTTTATAATGTTTTTAACTTTATAAAGTTTAATGAGAAAACAATAAAGTAAATTAAATTTACCTTTACTAGTGATTAATGAGATCCTTGAGGCTGATGCTCTGAGACTAAATATTTGATATCTGGCTTGATTTTCGTAAGGAACAAACGAAGGTCTCCTCTTTCGGTGATATTCAGACGACTTCTTTGTTTGCACATAATATGATTTCTCATCTGTGCGTCAGGTCCCCTCCTCAATTCCCCTCCCCACCTTTTATTTTCCTTTTTTTCTATTTGTTAACCTTCCTTATAGCAATGCCCAGTAGGAAGGCTGAGCTAGGTAGCCCACTTGCTGTTACTTACTATAGCCCACTATAACAGGCAGGCACACACACAAGACATACATACAGACAGGCACACATACATGCAGACACACACATAAGACATACATACAAAGACACACACAAAAGACATACATACAAAGACACACACAAAAGACATACATACAAAGACACACACATAAGACATACATACAAAGACAATACATACATATACACACATATATACAGACACACACACACACAAGACATACATACAAAGACACATACACACAAACAAACACACACAAAATATTTTAGTCACCCTCCTGTTTCCTACCTTTTAGGTGCAGGAGGGTGACATTCCCTGGGGTCCAGTGGTGGCTCAGGTGGATGGGAGTCAGAGTTCCCACTCTGACTCCCTCTGCTTCCTCCTGCACGGTCTGTGTGTTAGCTGGCAGTCACTTCCTCCTTGCTCTGTGATCCGGTCGTGCTGTTAAAGCGCCCAGCGTTGACCGGGCTCCCTTACAATCCACATCCATCGGGTGGCCCAGGCAGCATGGGCCACCCGATGGACCCCTTGGACGGCGGCCCCCGGCGGTTTGCCGTGCTGGCCTGGGTCACAAATGGTGATGGCGGTTCCCGGTCGCAGGGGTACCGCTGGCTCGCACCCGCACACCCACCCAATCTCTCAAAATGAGGAAATCCCTACCGCCCACCTGGAATCCTGAAACGCCCACTAGTGGGCGATATGGACCAGGTTGACGACCCATGGGTTAGTGGTTTTCTCTACTGAAAAAATTGTGGTTGAAAACCCCACCTGAAGTCTGTGGATAGTTAATACAATGTTAAGCAAAAATCACTGGCTTTGCATCTTTTCCTAAGTTGGTCATGCTTGTTATCTAAGAAATTACTTTACATTACCATTTTATATTGCATAACAATGCTAGTATGTGAATCACTGCTAATTGAAGATACCGTTATTAATTGAATCCAGCTGGATAGAGTTCACAAAATGCATTGCAGTCTGTCTTGAACGGCTGTTGCACTGTCCTCCGGTATTCAGAATGACAGCCTCCTTGTGCACACAGATGGTTTATACTAGTGCCCTTCAATGTGTTTTTTTTTTTTTTATGTAATACAGAGAAAGACATTATAACATTTTGTATATAGATGCAAAGTATGATTCTGTTTTTACATGCACGTGAGTGCTAGTTTCAGTCTTGTGGCATAAAAATGCAATCCGAACTGTCTGATGCAGGAGCGCACAAACGAAAAAGGAAATAAGAACTGATAACAGAAATAAAACAAGTTCTCAGTACGGGCATACTCTCAAACGGTGCAGACCAATACAGGAATCTGTGGATGGATTAAAATAGAATCACATGCAGCAAACCTGAATCCCAGGGCAAGAATTAGACAGCTACAATTATTTCATGCCTTTTGGTGGTTTGTACAGTGATGCCATCATCTCATTGGCTGCAAGATTGCATGGATAGATGAGTTGATTTTGGATAATTAAATATTTAAGGAAAGTAGGCAGATGGAAAGAGCACCAAATCTAACCAGATTAGTATTTAGCATCTGAAGGAAAGTAATGACCTGGTTTCACCAAAAAGGTATACAAATTTATAGAGCACACAAAAATATATCTAATTGTCGACAGCAAATATCTAAAGGTCTTGTAAAATCTGTGATGGTTTGCTCACTAAGTAAAGTATGATTGTTTATCATGCAACAGAAAATAATTTTATTAAAGACACGGAGGCGAGTATTATGCATAACTCCTTTCTTTATTCCCTCAGCAGCAAAGATAGAGGAATATAAATATTATCAAAATGAAAGAAAAAAACTGTATAGGCACACAGGCAACCAATCACATTACAGAGGAAGTGTCTATAAAAGGCCTGTGTCTCCCACAATCCCCCTCTTTCTTTGCTGCTCCCTCAGACCAGCTAAGTATATTTTTGCTCCTCATGTGATTTTTATTTTTTCTTGATATTTCAGTATCTTGGTCATTTGCTGTGTGTTTTATAATTGTACACTGCATTTGCATTGTGTTTATTACTTGTACATTGCTGTTTATTATATGTATTCCTGTTGTGTTTGCACTTGGTGTGCCTAGTGGGGATCCCCTTTGGGCCTGCGGTTCTCCCACCTGGGAGACTGTCTCCTTGCCTCACTGTGGCGTCTGTCCCCTTCTGTGGGTGATCCGCGGGCGCTTCTTTCCCGCGGCTCGCTATCGACCGCGGCCCATCCTCGCTCTTGTGCGGGCGCTGTGTATGCGCCCATTCCCCAGCCTGCTCTCTGGCCGCAAGCAGGCTCTGCCCGGCTCCCATGTGGGGCGGCCATTTTCTGGGCGGAGCTTACTTGTGGCCGGTCTCTCTGCTCCCTGTGGCCTCGATCTGATCGATGCTCGGTTTTGCAGACAGGTTCTACCTGCCATGATAGACAGGCCTGAGGCGGTCACAGATAGCGCTCCTCCTACACGCAAAAGAGCCCCTGGCCGGGCTAAAAAGGCTAGACTATGAAAACAGGCTAGGGCCCACGAGGAAGGGTCGGATACCTACCGGAGTGCGAAGCTGACTCAGACGTGCTAGATTACGCCTCTTACGAGTCGGGTGAGGATTTACCACATACGGGTGTTACCCCTTCTGGGACCTTTACTACTACACGAGGTCTTCTACCTGGCCCCACTGGGGATGGTGCAGCACTGTTGGATCCGCAGGGCAACCCCCTGTTCGACCCAGATGTCCTGCGTCACCCCCGGTCAGCCGAGTGGGAACCCCCAGGGCATATCGCCCAATATGTTGCAAGACGCATGCACACCCCCCTTTCTAAGGAAGGCTGCAATAAATTACGTGCTGAGTACCCCAGGCCTTCCATGCCGGGCTCGGCCTGCAAGACCCCTGAGATTGACCCCCAGATCGCTCAGTTTTTGAACAAGTCGGGCTGGAAGCCTAAAAAGGGCCTGGATTATTCCCTGAGGGGATGCCAGGACAAAATTTTGGATACCCTGGGCCCTTTGTCGAAACTGTATGAGCTGCTGGATGCCGCTAGAGCTGGCGACTCAGTCCTGGATGTCGATGTGGCCATAGGATGGGTCCAGTGGGCTATTTGTCTTCTGGGGAATGTCAGCAGGAAGACGTAAAGCGATTTTTGCTGAAAATCGACCACAAATTGGCTGCTGCCGTGGCGGAATCGAGTTCATCCAACGATGGGATGTTATTTGGTGATACCTTCATAAAAGACCTGGGATCCTACGTTAAAACCTTTTACGGCCATTGATAAAGCCCAGGCCAATATGAAGCGCATGTTTGCACCTAAGGTTTTCGGAGGGGCCGGGCGTAGTGGGAACCGTCCTCCCGGCCGTGGATTCAGGGGCTCATTCCGAGCCAACAGAGGTTCCTTTTTCCCCTCCCGGGGCTTCCAGGATCCAAGAGCCCCTTCCTTCTTCCCAGCTAGAGGGGATGTCATGGGGTTCCAGATACCCCCGCTGTGCCACTTCGGGCAGACGTCCTTATGGTGAGTACCCATTCTTCCCTCCTCGCTCAAGTACGGGTGGCGGGAATGTTGGCCTTATTCTGCCAGGGGTGGGCAGCTGTGACCTCGGATGTTTGGGTGTTAGTCAGTACGGGGTTATCACCTCGAGTTTTTATCTCTGCCTGTCCAATTGTCTGTCCCCAGAGAACTGTCCCTTCCCTCGGAACAGGAGGAGCTGATTTCCGCAGAAATCAGGGAGATGTTGTCAAAAGGCGCAATAGAAGAGTTGCCACTTACCGCCCCAAGCTTTATGAGCAACCTCTTCCTGGTACCAAAGAAAGGGGGTGGTGTACATCCGGTGATAAATCTCCGACCCCTCAATGCGTTCCTCCGGTACCAGCATTTTCAGATGGAGGGTATACATTGACTCGGAGACCTCCTCTGTGCATCGGATTGGATGGCCAAACTAGATCTGAAGGACGCATATTTCACGTTCCCCATCGCGATGGAACACAGACTACCTCCATTTCACCTGGCACGGGAGACGGTGGCGTTTCACATGTCTACCGTTCAGTCTATCATCAGCTCCTTGGTGCTTCACCAAGATCATGAGACTGGTGGTGACATTCCTCCGTACGCATGGCGTACGCCTCATTATTTACCGGGACAACATTCTCATCATGTCCCAGTCCAGAGACCAGCTGCAAGTACATGTGGACTGGACGGTCAACCTGCTGCAGAACTTGGGGTACATGATCAACTGGGACAAGTCAATCCTGACCCCCGCTCAGAGTTCTTGGGGTTCAAAGTGGATTCCATCCAACAATTCCTGTTCCTCCCAGAATGCAAGATGAAAGCCATTCAAAAAGAGCTTCGGAGGGCCCTTCGGGTATCGGACTTGTCAGTCAGGCAATTGGCGAGGATTATCGGTCTACCCGCGGCTTGCATTCAGGCGATCTTTCCAGGACCGTTGCACTACTGGGCCCTCCAACGACTGAAAGGTTTGCACCTCCGTTCAGGTCATTCGTACGACTCCAGGATACAGCTGGACAACGAATCCAGAGACAAACTGGTGTGGTGGTTGGCCCACATGGAGGCTTGGAACGGGCGCGCAATATTTGGATCCATACCAGACGTGATAGAGTCCGACGTCAGCTTACACGTTGGGGGAGCACGCTGTGGCAACGTTTCCACCGGTGGCAGATGGTCCGAGCTAGAAGGGACCTTGCACATCAACTGCGTGGAACTCTTAGCGGGTGCCTTCGCAATTTGCAGCCTGTCTTTGCATTTTTGTAGGGGTTCTTTTTTTTTTTTTCTTGGTGAGACCCAAAAGCTCTTTACAGAGCTATTAATCCCTATCCTGCCAGTGATCACTGTATAAATCACCGGCTCTAGCACAGCAGCACTTATTTTGCTGTATGTGAATTTTAGAAGTTAATTTTTTCGGGAGTTTTTTTGTGACAGATCACTAAGTTAAGTAATTGTGATCAGGTCACAGAGGTCGTAGAGCGCTGAGGAGTCGTATGCCATCCTCGCGTTAGAGTATGACACGTCTATGTCTGACTCTGACCCTGATTTTGACCCTGCCAAGTGCTCAGATACATCCTCACTAGATACAGTGTCTGCTGCCAGTTATGTATGTAGTTATGATGTATCTGTGGCTGCTAGTCCCCCTGCCAGAAGGAGACGTGCTGCTCCAGCTGGCAGTACTGCTCAGGAGTGGGTAGTGCCTCATTGCCAGAGGCAGATATCCCATCCTTCACTGCAACTCCTGGCATCAATGTGGATGTCGCAGGATTTAGCCCTCAGCAGTTTATGGAGGTGTTAAGCCCAAACGCATTTATATGCCCATCAGTTCTGTGCTGCAAAGCCTGAGTCTTTTTTGGCAAAACAGCAGTGGGCCCCCATCGATGTGCCAGAATTAAAAAGATTCTGGGCATTGACTATGCTGATGGGCATCATAAAGAAGCCCTCGATCTGCTCCTACTGGAGCAGTAGCCCCATCTGCTCTACCCCTATTTACTCCCAGTGTATGTTGAGGTGGACCCACTTTGCTGCCAGGTTTGCAGAGGTTTATACACCTGGAAGGAATATATGCGTGGATGAATCCCTGATGAAGTATAAGGTAAGGCTGGGATTCAAGCAGTATATTCCTTCCAAGCGCTCCAGATTTGGTGTAAAGGTGTATAAACTCTGTAATAGCGAGACTGGGTATACTCAGGTCTTCCGGGTGTATGAGGGAAAGGATACCCACCTTGACCCTCCAGGTTGCCCAGAACATATGGGAACCAGTGGCAAGATTGTCTGGGACCTGATATTACCACTGATGAACAAAGGGTACCACTTGTATACAGACATTTTTTATACAAGTGTCCCTTCAAGCTACTGTTCAAGCTACTGTATTGTTTTGATACAGTAGCTTGCGGTACAATAAAAAAAGAACTGCGCAGGTTTCCCAGGACAACTTGCACGCACCAATCTATGAAGGGGAGAGACCTCAGCTCTGCGCCAAGAGGAGCTGTTGGCAGTTAAGTACAGAGACAAGAAGGATGTGTACCTTCTTACTACCATCCACACTGAGAGGACTGTGTGTGTGGCAGAGCTGAGAGCACAAGGAAGCCAGTGTGCATCAAAGCCTATAACCGGCATATGGGTGGGGTTGATCTGGCAGATCAGCTGCTGCAGCCCTACCTAATTATAATTATACAGAAGACAAGGGCCTGGTACAAAAAGGTTGCAATCTACTTAATGCAGATTGCAACCCACAACGCTTTTTTGTTGTTCAGAAAAGCAAACCCCGGAATGCAACAGAGGTGTTTTTTTTTACAGTTTCAGCTCCAGATCATTTTGAGGATTTTGTACCGTGATGCTCAAATGCTCAACGGGCGGTGATGGGAGAGAGAGTAGGGGCTACACAATTTATTTTTAAAATCCCCCCCCTTACTGCGGCAAAGCAGAATCCCCAAAAAAGATGCGGAGTCTGTTTTAAGAGGGGGCAGATAAAAGATACCGTATATTACTGTCCTGATTGCCCTGAGCAGCCTGGACTCTGCATTGGGGATTGCTTCAAACGATACCACACACTGGTCCATTTTTAGTAAAAATAAATAAATTTTTTCTTTAACATTGGTCTTCAGTGTTTTTGTATTTTGGTTACGTTTACCCTGTGTATGGGGGGCATGGGTGTACTCAGGAGGCCTTGCAGAAAACAACTTGGAGTGTATTCTTGCAATAACCAAAAGAGGCTCTGAAGATATGAAAGAAGATATGTCAAATTTGAAAAACACATGTCAGAAGTTTGGCATTTCACTCCCCAAACAACCCAACCCAACAAACCTATGCATATGTGGAATCACTGTACTCAGGAGATGTTGCTGAACAAATATTGGGGTGTTCTTTGGCAGTAACACCTAACAGGACCTGAGAGCATTCATGCCTAAAGTAGAATGTGTGTGAAAAATAACGACTACCCAAAAGTTTGACAAAGACTGGTGGTAGAATTAATGCTTGGAAAGTGTTAAAATACCACAATTTGAAATACCCTAGGGCAGGCATAGGCAACCGTTGGCACTTCAGATGCTTTGGACTACACCTCCCATGATGCTTTGCCAGCACTATGGGTGTCCGAGCATTATGGGGGATGTTGTCCAAAACATCTGGAGTCCCGAAGGTTGCCTATCCATGCCCTAGGGTGTCTACTTTTAAAAAATATATGGTTTGATGGGGGGTAAATTACATTGGCCGGCTTGTCCCTAATAGGATGTGTGTGCATGATGACCAGCTGTGAAAATTCCAATTTGGAAAACAGGAATGCGTAACCTCCAAATAAGGTTTTTTTTTTAGCCCACAGAGAACCTGACACACCTGTACATCTGTGGTATCACTGTACTCAGGAAATGTTGCTGAATACACATTGGAGTGCTCTTTGGCAGTAACCCTTAAAGTTATCAGTACACGTGTTCTTAAATTGCTATGTGTGTCAAAAAAATCACCTATTATTATTTTTTCTAAATTTGGCATAGATTGGTGGTAAAATGGTTGCATGAAAAGAGTCAAAATACCCAAAGCTCAATACCTTAGGTTGTCTTCTTTTAATAAATAATATATATACAAGTGAAGGGGTATTCCTGACAGATATCAGTGTTACAATTTTTGGAAATAGCAAAGTGCTACTTGTACTTATAGCCCTATAACTTTCCAAAAAAAACTAAGAACATGTTAACATTGGGTATTTATAAACTTAGGACAAAATTTAGAAACTATTTATCACAGGTGGTTTTTGGTGTTGTAGATGTGTAACAGATTTTGGGGGTCAGAGTTAGAAAAAGTGGGGTTTTTTTCCATATTTTATTAAAAACATTTATAGTAAATTATATGATATGATGAAAATAATGGTATCTTTAGAAAGATCATTTAATGGCGAGAAAAAAAGTATATAATATGTGTGGGTACTGTAAATGAGTAAGAGGAAAATTACAGCTAAACACAAACATTGCAGAAATGTAAAAAGAGCCCTGGTCCTTAACGGTAAGACAATTGAAAAATGGTCTGGTCACTAAGGAGTTAAATGGACACTCCACTGCTCAAATGGGGGGAAAAGTAATTCACTGTTAAGAATATATTCACGAGGAAATAATCAGAGGCTTTTCATTGAATTGGAGCTCTTCTACAGGCCCCGCACCGTTGCGTGTGCTTGTGCATGTGTGCACATCTTGTCTGAGGTCTGGAGGAGCTGGGCGAACTGGTCTGATGGCTGTGGGGGAGGAGGCAACTGCACTCAAGTAAAGCATGCCTGTCACTTCCATTAGCTTAGGGAGGCTCAAAGGTGCTCCATAGCTTATTTATAAAAGTGCAGATTTCACATAGAAAGATGCATGTTTATAAACTGGGGTTAAACTAGGATACTAATCATCCATGAAGCACTTTAGCAAGCATCATGATGATATCCTCTCGGTGAAGTCATTATGGTGTCTGAAGAATTCCCTGGATACCATCTTACTTTATGGTGTTAAACCATTTTTGAACAGTTTAAAACCAAAGTCCTCTTGATTGTGACCATCCTCTTACTTTTCTTGCACCAATGCTAAAGTCTTTGCCTGGTTATCTAGTGATAGGCTGAGTGCATTAGCTAACACTTTTAGCCTATGACTGGCTGTCCATTGCGTCCCTTTTTTTTTTTTTTTAATACTTTGTGTGATCGTCTTGTCATATGCACAGTATACAATGTACATTACATGTGGTGTACATTTCTATAAGGTTATCTGTGTTACATTCCATTTTCCTCTTAGCAATCTTTTACATTTCAGCTGATCAGGTTGTAAAGACACATCTCATTTTTGGTATTAATCAATAACATAAAACCCAAAACAGGTTAACCGTGTGTTACGATGTCGCTTACATTGTTGTAGGTAGCTATTTGTTTCCCCACTGGGACTGTGCTACCCATCCTGTATATTAGGACCCTGGATTGTCTTTGGGCCTTAGCGTATGCGTTTTTTACGGGCTTTATCTCCTAGTCCCCTCCAGGGGAAGGAAGGATAGAACCGAAGCATAGAAAAGAACTAGAAAGAAAGAGATATAGAGAAGTCATCAGGTCGGTAGGGTGTGGCGTCTCTCGGTATACTGCTGTGCGTTCCTAGTCTGTATAGTTCCCTTACTGGGTTCCACCCCAGAGAAGTGGGGTGGAGGGAAATGGAAGCTATTCGGTTTCCACCTTGTCTGTTCTGCTGAATGCTTTTGTCTATCTGGCTACCTCAGTCTGCCAGGTTGCTGTTAATCCATGGTTCCCCTTACCCGAGTTGTCAGGCTATTCATGAAGTAGACCTTTTATGTTAGTGAGTACTGAAGGCATATCTACCTTTAGCCACCATTGGGCTAATGCTCTCCTAGCTGCTAACATTACCTTGTGGATCAGTTTTTACTCCCTTTTCTTCCAGTCCTCTAGGGGGGTATTCAACAGGTATGTCCACGGGTTTAAGTCCGGTGTTCTATTGAAGATCCGAGATAGTATATCACGTATCTCCTTCCAGAAAGTTTGCACCCCGGGGCATTTCCACCACGTATGGAGGTACGTGCCTCTGAGGCCGCATCCTCTGCAGCATTCGTCAGTTGGTGTCTTTTTCATTTGACACAGTTTAACTGGGGTGGTATACCACCAGAACATCATTTTATATGACTGTTCTTTGAGAGACACACATATGGACAAAAAGATATTCGCTTCCTATATTTCCCGCCACTCTATGCCTTCCAGCTCCTCCCCCAGGTCTTTTTCCCAGTTTTTTTGTGTAGGTTAATGTGCCCCATTCTTCTGTTTCTGAACAAATGTATTTCTCAAAGAAAGACATTGGCCCTGTAGCTGCTTTTTGTATATGTGGGTGTTTCACATAATCTTTGAGTTGTATGTATCTAAAAAAGTCAGACGGAGTGAGGTTGGCTATCTGTTTCAGGTTGTCGAATGTGACTATTGTGTTGTTCTCAAACATATGTCAAATCCTCTGCAATCCCACCCTTTCTAAGTTTGTAAAGTCCCTAGCCGCTAGTCCAGGCGGGAAAGCTCTGTGTCTCAGCAGTGGGGTTAGTGGCGATGGGGATGACGCTAGTTTGTATTTGTGAGCTGAGGTGTCCCATATTCGAAGGGAGTTTAGGATCGCTGGGCAGGTTGCTCGTAGGATTGGCCTATTTTCCCTGGGTACCCACATGTGGTATTGGGGTAGGTCTGCTCCCGTCAAGAGACTCTAGATCCACCCATCTCCTCATTGCGTTCCTTTCTAAAGCATTTCTCTCAGTGGCCGGCCAGTTTATAGTTTGAGAGCATTATTAGCTGATGCTATCAGCCTATCACTGGAACAGTGGGAAAGGTTTTAACATTGGAGCACGAAGAGGAGGTGGATGGTTGCCACCAGACTTTGTGTCTGTTAAATGATTAACCCCGTAAGGTAAGTTGGTATTCAGGTCCTCTAGACCAGTGTTCCCCAACCCAGTCCTCATGGACCACAAACAGTCCAGGATTTTATCAGTACCTCCACTGGAATAAAACAGGGAAATGCATAAATCCTGGACTGTTGGTGGTCCATAGCGATTGGGTTGGGGAACACTGCTCTAGAAACCGTTCAGATTAAGTTGTTATGGTGCCTGAAGTGTCTCTTTAAGTCCAAGAATGCGCAGACTCTAGTCCTATCAGACCAGTTAAACAACATCTTGAGATCAGAATGTCCATGCTTTCTTCTTTCCCCGTGGAAATATTCCTTTTGACGATATCCCTGACTTTATTAAGCATGATATTGTTGAAATGTTGACCTATAAGGAATTATTTCTGTGGAATATGGAATATATCTAGATACTGCTCTAACCTGTGACACTGAAAATGAAAAAAGTTTTCAATATGACAGATTTTGAGTCATATCTGTGTTGTAGAATTATTAGGCCTCTATAAGTCTGTAAGGCCCCTTTAAATCCTCTTGCTATACCTCTAAGAGGCCCCCATAGTTTTACAAGAAAGCCTTGTCTATAGAACATAGAATTTGCATGTCAGCAAGAAATAGCTTTGATAAAATGTGTATTTACTAAAAGCCTTGAAACCTAGCCTTGAGAAACTAACAAGTGCCAGTTACGCTCTAAATGGATAGCTGCCAAAAGGCCCCTCCCGTCGAGTAAGCTCCTCATGTTAGCAAAATGGCGCTAAAACCTGGGGGAGAAAAGCATGACGTAGATAGTGACTTAAGATGGTACACCCCATAGGGAGGGCATTTTACTAACATCTTAGCACCTAAGCCAATTAACAATGTCTATTTGTCTATATCTTGATTTTCTTCAATGATGTAATAATGCCTTTATAAGGGTCTGCGCACCCATTTTCTGTCAGAAGCCATTAAACTTCTCCGAAGTTCTTTCATTAACCTGAACTTTGTGTCTCAGTGTGAATTTACTTCTGCGTGCACGCAACTTTATTATCTTTAATTTGGACAGGAACAGATAGTCATTCAAACTAATTGGTTTGCAGTAAATTATCTACAACAGCTGGCGCCATAACGTGGGGCTCTGGGCTATGTCCTGCCTGGGCAGCTGTCCAAGAAGATGCTGGGGGGTTGAATCCTGGGGGAAGGAAAAGAGCCTGATCACCTCTGAGTACACGGTAGAGATTGCTGCAGCACCTAGCCGGTATGTTCCTACCCCTGTGATTGACCTGTTCCAGTGTCTGTGACTGCTGCCGAGAGGACATCAAAGTCAGGTAATAACTTGCCCAGAGTCTTTGTATTGTTAATGATACCTAGTTTACCTGCATGTTGACTATCTGTTGCCTGGGTGTGTTTGTATTGGTATGTGTTTAACTTAGTACCCGGGGAGTGTAAGTGCCTGTTTAACTCCTTTTAGGTACCACGTGCCTGTGGTAGTAAGGAAAAAGGGGGGTGGACCTGTGGAAGTTTTCCTGGGGGTCCTCTATTGCCTGTTTAACTCTTTTAGGAGCCACGTGGCTGTGGCTGTAAGGAAAAAGAGTAGGGGGAATCTGTGGAGGATGATGTAGACTCATTGCTTCCTGGGGGTTCCCCAGAGTGTCATTTTGACCGCTTAGCTTCTTGGTAAAATTCCAGCCTCGAGCGCTGAGGCAGGTAAGATTCCAATTCTTTAGGCTATACAGGATTCGGGTTGGAAGCTGTTGCTGTTTCCTGTGGCTGCTGGTAGTGAGACTTGCGGGTGGGTCCGCAACAGGGACACTACGAGGTTGAGGGAGGTGGCTTTTGGCCACACGAGTAAAGGCAAGGGATAAAACTGTTGAACTTATTTGAACTGTGATGCATGCACTGTATTTACACTGAAATGTTATTGTCTTAATTGTCTGTCACACAGATTCCTGTGTTTACTTCTATCTTACTCACTGTACTACTTACACTTTCCCCTCCTAGTTCTCTTTCTCTGTTGAGAGAAGTGATTGGTCACACACTTCTCGCCACGCTCCAATCCGCGGCTACCACGGGTAGGCGGAATCAGTGACTAGTCTACGTTTTGGGAAGACGTACTTAAAGAGCTTGCTCTTAAAGTAGCAGTCGAGCACGGTAGACGTTCTGTTCCTTTCTCTCTCTATATCTGGGACGCCTTGTATAGGGAGGATGGGACAGAAGTTAGATAAACCCAGTAAGGGTTGGTTAGCATGTGATCTAGTGGAAGACAGAGAAGGAGAAGAGATGGTTAAGAAAGTGAGGAAGATTGCTAAAGTATGTGGAATTACCGTACCTCTGTGCGGCAGATTGTAGCCAGAGAGCTGGCGTAAGTTACTGACAGAGAAGAAAGAGAAGCTGTCGGACCAAGATTTGGTTTGTACAGCAGAAGCCTGATACCGAGTAGCAAGAGCTATTCAGCAAAAGGGATAGGTTGAGGAAGATATTGATCACAAAGGTTTAAGTTTGTTTGTGTATTATAATAATTGTGTTACTGGATGCTGATGGATCCCTATTCCCCCCCCCCCATCAGTCCTACAGATCTCGTCACCCTCATCCTCTCTCTGCAGCTCCCTGCACCTCCAGTCCGTTTCTCCCGTCAAAGATTTCTGGTTTCCAAACGTATAAGTCTCTGTCCTTCTGTCTTGTTACTTTCCAGCACTCACATGGTTAATCTTCATGCCTGCAGCTTCTCTCCCTTTTTTGCACTGTCTCACATCCCCCCCCTTTCCTCCCCACTTGCCTCCGAATGGGGGAGGTACATGCCTTCTGCATTTCGGAGCTGCTGATAAGAGTTAGAGACAGGATTTTTGCTGGAAAATATTCTAATTCAGAGGTTATGGTGTTATAGTTGTGTAATAATATTATTATTGTTGCCGTTTGTATATGTATATATATATGTATATGTGTGTATGTATAGATTGAGTTTTGTGATAAAGTAGTGAGGATTGTGGGGGAGACACAAGAATGTAGCTCAGTGTTGATTTACGGAGGTAAGTGAATCTGATACAAGAATAGTGGAATATTTGGACGTGTTAAGTGTATAGGCAAGCGTGATTTGTTGCAGAACTATGCAATGTGGATAGAGGGAATATGCGGAGTTAAGCTAGTATGTGAAGAGGAAAGTGATTAATGGTTTGAGGAAGATAAGGGAATTTGGTTGAATTCCACGAGTTTATCTTGCATCATTTTAAAGAACATGTTTCTAGAAGACAGCTGTATGGGCTGTTAAATGCATAATATTTTCAACTGTCTTATTTAACCTGCCAGGTCTGTTCATAGTTTAGTATTCCATTTTGCAGAACAGAATGTTGCTTCTCTGACTTATTTTAATAGTTTTAATATAGTGTATGGTTGAAAGTACGTCAACCACCACCCTAAAGATGGCGCCTGCCAGTCCCGTGACCTATCCACAGTCACGGTTGCTTCTAAAGTAACGTCACTTCCGCCCTTACCATGCCCACACCTCCTGTCTTCCTTTCCCACACATATCATGGACGTCACCCCTCTCACTTCCTCCCTTGCTGTCATTTCCTTCCCCGCCCCTGTCATGGCTGCCTCCATCATGAGGCCTACCCCTATTATGCTCGTCCCATTTAGAGACATGTTGTTTCCCTTACACTCTACATATTATGAACTGAAACATTATAATTACTAAAACAATCATGCCATTTGTTTCCCTGTATCAGAAATTTGTCCGTGATAAAAAAAAAAAAAAAGAAGGTTGCTAAAATGTAATTTGCAAATGTGGTGTGACCTACAAATGAGATCTGTTGGACACGAATATAAGAGCATAACAGCTGATTATCCAGATTAATCTTGCAACAAGGGAAATAGCCAAATAATGCAAGTTATTTTAAACATTGTATCTTTACTTAATCGAATCTTGCTAGTTACAGATCGTATGTTTACAGTAACATCCTTTACGTTAAATGATGGTTTAGCATTAGAAGGGTTTGTGACATGTTTTATTAACCCAGCCACTACTGGTTATTCATTTTAGTTACAGGGTGGTATAATTGTTATAGTCTAATTAATATAAATGATAGTACCGCAATAGTTAATGTTTTATCCAAAGACATTTAGGAACTTTACTTAACTTACTATTAACCATTATTTATAATGATAGACATGTTCAGACTGCAAAAAGCTATGGCTAATGACATAGAAAGGGGTTTGAGTCAGTAACACAGCCCATACAGAGGAGAGCAAACCCGCTGATGCTTAATGCCCCTGCCATGGCAGTGTCTACAGGGAACAAGGGGGGCCACTAGCCACTGTAACTTTACCTATTGAAGGTCACCCTACTACTTTCCTGGTTTCCTGGTTAACACAGGTGCATCCCGCAGTGTTCCTAGAGAACAAGACCTGCCTGACTCATCGTTACTGCCTGACACCAATGTCTCTTGTGTTGGTGCTGATGTCCTATCCCGCCTCCAAGCATCCATCACCCTCACTGCAGACGGCCAGGTTCAATTAAATACGCCTTTGCCACGAAAAGACACTACAGTTCTTTGTTCCCTTCCCATTTTACTGTGGAGATGATCTACCCACAACAGAACAATGCTCAATTAATCTTCTTTACTATGTAGCAGAACAAGGATGTGAAGCTTCACGTCTCAAGCTGCAATTCTGCCAACCTACTGTTATCTTCCTTGGCCATTGTCTGTCTCAGGGAACCAGACATCTTACCCGTGACCGAGTTAGAGCGGTACTGGACATTCCACCTCCAAGGACCTCGAAGTCACTACACGCCTTCCTAGGCCTTGTTTCCTATTGCCGAGCATGGATCCCAGAAGCCTCGCTCCTTATGCAACCTCTTTATGATGCTCTCAAGTCAGACCCATTTTGCTTGTCTACAGAAGCCCTTGACAACTTCTGTTCACTCAAACGTGCTATTGCTTCTGCTCCTGCTCTTGGCCTACCAGACTATACCAAACCCTTCAAATTGTTTGTTTCTGAAAGACAAGGCCATGCAACAGGAGTACTCACTCAGGCCCATGGTCCTGGAGGCCGCCAAAGGCCTATTGGATTTTTCTCCTGCCAACTGGATATTGTGGCCAGAGGACGTCCCTCTTGCCTTCGGGCCGTCTTTGCTGCCAGAGAGCTCATTGAAAGAACTGGGGATCTTGTCCTTGGCCACCCCCTGGTTGTCTTGGCCCCTCATGATATTTCTGCCATAGTCAACCAGGTCCTACTTAAGCATGTTACTCCTGCTAGGCATCTTCGCCTTCAATGTCACCTTTTGTTGCCTGACAACATTACCCTTCAAAGATGTCAAGTTCTCAATCCGTCCACTCTTCTGCCACTCCCTGAGGGGGGTGTATACTACGGATTCATCATGGACGAAACTTATGTTTTTCTTCTCACTGGCACCATCAAGAAGGAAATGCATCCCAACCTATCCTTTCATGATGGACAAGCACTCCTTCATGACGGAGCAAGACATGCCTTCTGTACCATGTGGTACAAACCAAACATCACTCCTGAACCCTGCTATGAAGATGAACTCTATAATCTGGTCGAAGTAAAACTCACTGCACAAGACTTCTACTGTGATTCTGAAGGCAACAGTATGGTCTTGATTCATCTACCTCCGGAACTCAAGCATTTGTACCGTCATTGGGACACTGCTATTCCACATGTCCCTGTGACCAAGTTGAAAACAATATCATGGAATGATCTTGGGCCTATGGCAAAAGCATGGGCCACTATGGACGAATCACAGCTACAGGAAAATGGTGTTGTCAAATATCCAACAACTGACCACCTAAAAGCATGGCCACGTCATTTCCTGGAAAATAAGTTCCAAGATTTAACCATAATGAATGAATACGACCCAGATACACCTCATGACTGTTTTGAACAGATGAAAATGGAAACAACACATCTACCAACTGTGCATGAAGACCCATTGGTAGATCCCGATCTCACCCTGTTTGTGGACGGCTCAAGATATGCTGATGAAGAAGGAAGATACCATACAGGATATGCCGTAACCACAACAGATGAAATTGTCAAATCATCATCTTTACCATCAACTATGTCTGCACAAGAAGCTGAATTGCAAGCCCTGACTTCAGCATGCAAGATCTCTGAAGGAAAGCGCGCCAATATCTACACGGATTCAAGATATGCACTGGGCGTGGCTCACGACTTCGGATTAATTTGGAAAACAAGAGGATTTCTTACCACCACCGGTACACCAATCAAGCACGGTTCCGCAATCAAGGAGCTGATGGACGCCCTCCTACTCCCAGAAGAAGTGGCTATTTTGAAGATAAAAGCACATGGGAAGTTGGACTCAGATGAAGCAAAGGGCAACCATCTAGCTGATCAGGCTGCAAAACAAGCTGCAAAAGAACCACAGGAAGTGGAAAGAAGAGTGTCCGGAAATGAAGAAACTCCCATATTTACTCTGCAGACTCTTCCAACTGACCTGAAAATCCTGCGGGAACAACAGGCTACAGTTGCCCCTGAAGAAATACAGAAGTGGAAACAGAAAGGGGCAGTTCTGAAGGATGGAGTGTACTCCAACAACCTCAATTTCTGCCTCCCTAAGAATTTGTACCCAGCAGTCGTACAATGGGCACACGGACCTGCACATTTATCAAAGGATCTAATGAATGCTCTTGTACAAAAATACTACCTCACTGTCCCCATATGAGATTCTATTTGGGACTGCACCTAGGCTAGGTTGCTATTTTCCCCAGCAATTACAACTTCATACTGATGTTTTAGTAAACTATGTAACTGAACTCGCAAATGCTTTGAACAAAATCCATGCCCAAGTTTTCTCTTCAATTCCAGATCCTGATTCTGACACAGGCAACCACAGTCTGCTCCCCGGTGACTGGGTTCTGGTCAAGAAATTTGTGCGAAAACACACCCTGGAACCAAGATTTGACGGACCGTTCCAAGTTCTCCTGATCTCCCCTACCTCTGTCAAATTGGCCGGAAGGCCTAACTGGATCCACGCTTCCCATTGCAAGAAGACACCTGCCCCAGAGGAAGCTAACTCTATGCAACCATGTGCCTCTGGTACATTATCTCCTTAGTTGGCCTCCTTAAAGCCCAGCAGGTGGCCATCACCAAAGATGCTAGTGGGTACACTTTCTGGTATAATTCATCATGTACCCATGTGGCTACATTCACTTTTGATTACTGTGATATTGTAGAATGCCCATTCCCTAAGTCACAGATTCAAGCCATTTATAAAGATATCCCACAAGCAAAAGACCCTTACGTTTGTGTAGTAGATGAACAATGGGGTTATGACTGTAACTACTGGGGGGCTGCGGGATGGAATACTGGGCCTGCCTGGGGTTATAAACCCAAAAGTGCTTTATCTAAGATAAACAATCAGGGTAGATCCCTCCTTCAAAGAATGACTTTAAGAAAGCCTGGAGGAAGTACCCCTATGAAATTAATGTTAAATATTGAACATCCTGGCCCCGAGGATGCAGACCGATATGTAATGGGAATGTATTGGAAGGTTCCTAAAACAAATTAGGTCATTTCTACCTCAGAGATATGTACCACTCTCCAGAGTGGCAAGGGGCTGATCATATGGTCCCAAATCCGCTAAAACCACATATCCAGTCCTTTAAAGATATGATGACCATCGCTAAACCCACTTTTGAAGATACCATGGCCGCTGAAACTGGATTCAATGACATTAATTTGTGGTTAGAATGGATGAGGTATAATGCCAACAAACATAATAAAACAGCATGTTATGTATGTGGCGGTGCCCGACCCCACCTTGGCACCGTCCCCCTAACTCTCCCTTTAGAGATAGAAGATTGCTTCTTAAGCCTTTTTGCCTACCAATATGACTTTAATAGGTCCCTCTGCATGGCATGGACGGCAGAATACCCTCTCTTAGTTGAAAATGTTAAGCCACCAGATGGAATCACAGTCTATAGAGGTAATTACACTTGTTATGCCATGTATGACGGGATTGGTAAATTCATGGGTAACTTTTCTAAAGGTTATTGCGCCACTTACAGAACTGTTCCTATACGCCTGTTGCAACACCATACCAGGTCATTGGGGGATATTTACTGGTTATGTGGGGTTCTACAGTTAAGATCTAGGCTGGAAACTGAGTGGTAGGGTGAGTGTACCCTGGCCAAAGTTATCATGCCCATTCATATTATTTCTGATAATCATCATGACACATACGACCCTCCACATACACCAGCCAGAGTAAGGTGCGAAACCCCAGTAAAAGGCAGTTTTGACCCCCACATTTACATAGATGCCATTGGGGTGCCTAGGGGGGTGCCTAATGAATTTAAAGCTAGAGATGAAGTAGCTGCAGGTTTTGAATCACTTTTTACCATAGTCACTGCCAACAAAAACCTTAATTGGATTAATTATATCTATTACAACCAACAGCGCTTCGTGAACTACACCAGGGATGCCCTCCAGGGCTTGGCCGAGCAATTACAGGCCACATCCCAAATGACCTTCCAGAACAGACTGGCCTTAGACATGATCTTAGCCGAAAAAGGGGGAGTCTGTAAAATACTTCCCGACACTATGACTTGTTGCACTTACATTCCAGAAAACACAGGTCCTAATGGTAAAGTCACTCTGGCCATAGCTAAATTAAATAGACTCTCAGAAGAGTTAAAGAGAAACTCTGGAGTTACTGATCCCTGGGAAAAATGGTTTGGTTGGATGACTGGTTGGCAGAGAGCTTTAGTCCAGATTGGTATTGCCTTACTAATTTTTCTTTTTATTCTCGCTCTTCTCATTTGTTGTGTCCTCCCATGCCTAAGGAAATTCCTGCAGAAAACTGTAGACCAAGCAACACCAACCTTCACTCATCTGACAATCGATGATCAAGACCTCATCTCACCCTGTATTCCGCTACAAACTCTCCCTTATACTGATGAAGTGCAGAAAGTCTAGGAAGGGACAGTACAGGGACAGCGTCCGTCTTTATGGGTAGACTGCCGTACGGAGAAGTAGTGGATAAGCCACTATGGGTTACCAGCGGAGTGAAGAGTGTTCCTGAACCGTACTGACGGATGTGCTGCAGCCTGTTAGGGTCAAGAGAGGGATAGACTTGCACTTTGCATTAACACTAAGTCAGCGGTCATGGGGTTTCTGTGTCTTTGGGCTAACACATCTTCTGATACTAACAAATAAAGTTTTGTCTTTTAGCAAATAACATTTTAGGGGGGACTGTTGTAGAATTATTAGGCCTCTATAAGTCTGTAAGGCCCCTTTAAATCCTCTTGCTATACCTCTAAGAGGCCCCCATAGTTTTACAAGAAAGCCTTGTCTATAGAACATAGAATTTGCATGTCAGCAAGAAATAGCTTTGATAAAATGTGTATTTACTAAAAGCCTTGAAACCTAGCCTTGAGAAACTAACAAGTGCCAGTTACGCTCTAAATGGATAGCTGCCAAAAGGCCCCTCCCGTCGAGTAAGCTCCTCATGTTAGCAAAATGGCGCTAAAACCTGGGGGAGAAAAGCATGACGTAGATAGTGACTTAAGATGGTACACCCCATAGGGAGGGCATTTTACTAACATCTTAGCACCTAAGCCAATTAACAATGTCTATTTGTCTATATCTTGATTTTCTTCAATGATGTAATAATGCCTTTAAAAGGGTCTGCGCACCCATTTTCTGTCAGAAGCCATTAAACTTCTCCGAAGTTCTTTCATTAACCTGAACTTTGTGTCTCAGTGTGAATTTACTTCTGCGTGCACGCAACTTTATTATCTTTAATTTGGACAGGAACAGATAGTCATTCAAACTAATTGGTTTGCAGTAAATTATCTACAACATCTGTCTCTGCCTGACCTCAATGTAATTTTGGTATTTTTGCGATCTAGTAATAATTATATTAAGTTTTTTTTTAATAGTAATAATACAATCTTAACTGTCAAAGAAATAACTATGTAAATATCACAGAAACGTCTTTGTAAATATAACCCTGTTGTTTATATGTTCAGGAATACGAGCATCAGTGCAGTGCTGAAGCCACGTTTGTGAAAGAATTAGATCAATGTGAAATGATCCTACAGGCTCTGGAGTATGAGGAACTGGAGAAGAGACCAGGAAGATTGCAGGACTTTTATAACTCAACAGCAGGTCAGTAATGGTTTCCATTCACAGTACATAGGAGAGGGATTTGTCTTGTGAATTGTCATATTATGCACTGATATTTGACCATACATATAGTAATAAAAGTTCCCCATGGTGCCGTGACATTAATTGCTCTAAATGAGACAAGTTACCAAATTCCTAAATGTCAAGTTATTTTTGTTGTAAAAGATAACATCTTATTCCAGGTCAGGAAGTGGAGATTGAAAATCATTTGTGGTATTAATAACTAATAACAAGGAATAATGAAGTATTGCCAACTGCTAAAAGTTTAGACAAGATATGCAAATTCATGTATAAATGGTTTATTTTCATGTCATGATATAACATGAAACCTAAACAATGCAATATCTGCTTGTATGTATTTTGGGTGAGTAAATGTATAGGCATCTAGCATAGATTCATATCTGATGGTTCTTTATAGTAGATCCTCAAAATGTTTGGATGCCCTGTCCAACTTTAGGTCACTTTGCTTCATTTGCATTTTGCTATATTAGTATTTGTTATAGCAGGAAGAGAGAAAATATTTCAAAAATCATAGTAGACATTCCTTTACATGTTAATTCTCTCAGTTGATAACAAACGGATGCAAGCAAATCATTTTATAATTCTATTTTGATTTACACATTTTTTAGCATGTCATAACAGCAAATCTGAAATCAAATCAGTGCTATTTACAATATGCTTTTTAAATAGGTTATGGTGCAAGGAAGTGCCCTCTCTCTGCTACATGGCATGCACATGTTATAAAAATCCCCATCTATACCAACAGGCTCCCTTACTGCTTACCTTAATATATTTGAGTCACAAATACATGCTCACAATACTGTAAATGGAATTGATGGAAGTGCTAAATTACAAAATCAGCTCTATTGAAATTATGAGGCTAACATAATTATCTTGGCTTTTGTTTTGGTTACACTTCCACTGCAGAATCTTGAAATTTTGCAACACATTTTTTTCCATAATTACAGTATGTTTTGTTGTTTTTTAAAGTGCCTTGATATTATTATTATTATTATTATTATTATTATTATTATGATATTTATAGAGCGCCGTCAAATTCCGCAGCGCTTTACAATGGGTGGACGAACAGACATGTAGTTGTAACCAGACAAGTTGGACACACAGGAACAGAGTGGTTGAGGGCCCTGCTCAATGAGCTTACATGCAGAGGGAGTGGGGTAAAATGACACAAAAAGGTAAGGGTAGTATTAGACTAGTGACAGTTGCAGAAGAGGAATAAGTCAAGAGGTATTAACAGTTTAATTGAAACGCTTTTAAGAAGTGGGTTTTTAACGATTTTTTGAAGGAGTGGAGACTGGGTGAGCATCTAACGGAGGAGGGAAGCGAGTTCCACAGGAACAGTGCAGCCCTCGAGAAATCTTGAAGGTGAGCATCAGAGGTGGGAGTACGGACAGAAGATAGACGTAAGTCTTCAGCAGATCGTAAGGGCCTAGACGGGACATACTTGTGTATAAGGGAGGATAGATAGGTGGGAGCAGCATTATGTAGAGATTTGAAAGCAAGAACCATAATTTTAAATTGAGCTCTCTATTTTATAGGAAGCCAATGTAGGGACTAACAGAAGGGAAAGGCATGGGAGGTGCGGGCGGACAGGAAGATGAGCCTCGCCGCCGCATTCATTATGGACTGTAACGGCGCTAGTTGGGAGCACGTAAGACCAATGAGAAGCAGATTACAGTAGTCAAGGCGAGAAAGGACAGTAGAATGGACCACCTTAGTCGCATCTGGCGTTAAGTAGGGGCGGATGCGCGCAATATTTTTGAGATGGAAATGACAGGATTTGGTGATTGAACATGAGGCTTGAAGGAGAGGTCGGAGTCAAAGAGAACACCTAGGCAGCGAGCCTGCGTGGTGGAGCTCATGGTAGCTCCGTTGACTTGGAGGGAGACAGACACAGGAGTAACAACATTTGAGGGAGGAAAGACCAGAATTTCAGTTTTGGTCAAGTTTAGTTTAAGGAAGTGGGCAGCCATCCAGTTAGAAACAGCAGAGAGGCAGTCAGAGACACTAGTCAAGAGGGACGGGGAGAGATCAGGAGAGGACAGGTAGATTTGCATGTCATCTGCATAGAAATGATATTGGAAGCCAAAGGAGCTAATGAGTTTACCAAGGGAGGCAGTATAGATGGAGAACAGTAGGGGACCAAGGACTGAACCTTGGGGAACACCAACAGAGAGGAGTTGGGGAGAAGAAGCAGAGCCAGAGAAAGAAACACTGAAAGAGTGCTGGGAGAGGTTGGAGGAGCACCAGGAGAGAGCAATATCTTGTAGACCGATATTGCGGAGGATGAGAAGAAGCTGTTGATGATCAGCAGACAGGTCAAGGAGAATTAGGATAGAGTAGTGACCACGAGATTTTGCAGCGAGTAGATCATTGGATACTTTGGTCAGTGCCGTTTCCACAGAGTGCTCAGCGCGGAAACCAGACTGAAGCGGGTCTAGTAGAGAGTTGGACTCGAAGTCTGTCAATCTTGCATACATCATTTTTTCAAGGATCTTGGATGCAAAAGGCAGTAGCAAGATAGGACGATAGTTGGATGGGGAGTTAGGGTTAAGATTGGGCTTCTTTAGAATTGGGGTTACAGTTGCATGTTTGAAGGGCAATGGAAATATACCAGAGGAGAGAGAGATTGAGAATTTTAGTGAGAGGTGGAGAAAGAGAAGAAGACAGAGTACGGATGAGATGTGAGGGAATTGGATCTAAGTAGCAGGTGGTGGGGTGGGAGGACTGGAGCAGAGCAGAAACCTCTTCCAATGTAGCAGTTGCGAATGAACATAGAACAGCAGAGGGAGTGATGTAAGGGGAAGAAGAAAAATGAGAGATCTCTTCTCTGATTGTAGAGATCTTGTCAGTGAAGTGAGTTGCAAAGTCTGAGGCGGTCAAGTTAGTAGGTGGAGGAGGAACAGCAGGGCGAAGAAGAGTTAAATGTGTGAAATAGTCGTTTGGGTTCGCGGGAGAGTGTGGTTATGAGGGTATTGAAGTAACTTTTGCAGAGGAAAGAGCCAAGCTGTATGAGCTCAGCATAAATTTATAGTGGAGAAAGTCCGATGCACAGTGAGACTTTCTCCAACAGCATTCAGCAGTTCTGGAGCATTTTTGGAGGTATCGAATGAGCTTGGTGTGCCAGGGTTGTTGTTGGGGGCGCCTGCGGCGTTCAAATGTACAAGGTGCCATGATGTTTAGTTGAGAGGAGAGGGTGGAATTGTAGAAGGAGGTTGCAGAACAAGGACAGGTGAGGTTTGAGATAGGTAAAAGGAGAGTTTGGAGATTAGTGAAGGAAATACTCTAGGTCAAGACATTGGAGGTTTCTGTGAGAGTGAGGTTCAGACGGTGTTGTCAATTGGGTCTTAGGTATGCTAGTGTCAAAAGTCAGCAGATGGTGGTCAGATAGAGGAAAAGGAATATTGGAGAGATTAGAGGCAGTACAGAGGTTGGTGAAGGCAAGATCAAGAGTGTTTCCCACTGTATGGGTTGCTAGATTGGACCATTGCGTAAGGCCAAAGGAGGAGGTTACAGAGAGCAGACGAGAGGCATCATGCAATTGGGTTTATTTATTGGGATATTGAAATACACAAGTATAAGGGAAGGAGTGCAAGATGAGAGGAAGTGGGGAAGCCAGGAAGAAAAGTGCTCAATGAATAGTCTAGGATAACCAAGGGGGCGGTAGATTATAGCAATTCTTAAAGGAGTGGATTTAAGTAGGCGGACAGTGTGAACTTCAAAAAAAGGATAGGGCAGGGGGAGTTATGATTGGTTGAAAGGTACATTGAGGGGAGAGAAGGATGCCTACGCCGCCTCCTTTACAGTTGAGTCTGGGAGTGTGAGTCTGAGAGAATTGTAGCCCACCAAAACATAAAGAGGCAGGAGTAGCGCTATCAGAGGGGGACAGCCAGGTCTCTGTAAGTGCAAGCAGTGTGAGCGAGTTTGAGATGAAAAAGTCGTGTATGGTTGTTGATTTTAAATTACTGCAGATGGAGCGGGCATTCCAGAGTGCACAATTAAAGCGGCACTGTCATGCCGAATCCCGTTTTTTTTTTTAACCCCCCTCCCGCCTCCACTACATCCAATTGACTCCCTAGTCACCCCCAAATGCCCCTAAGCCCCCCACATTACCTATTTTTTAATCCTTATTTTCTGCCCCAATCTATATTCAGGGCGCCGCCATCTTTGTGTGGGTAGATGAAGTCCCTGTGGGACACGTCATCTGCCCACACTAGACAGACTGTGAGATTCCCGCACATGCCCAGTGAAACACCTGGACATGCGAACGGGAATTTCATCTATTCATTCATTCATCCATCAGACAGACGAATGAATGAATAGAAATGTCAAACGAACAAACTAACACAATGTATCAGTGTTAGTTTGTTCGTTCAGTTTATTACAAGGAGGGAGCTACCGGCACGCAGCTCCCTCCTTGTAATATGTAACTATAGAAGCGGCAGGGAGCAGTGGGGGCTCTTACAAAACAATAGGGGTGGGGGGACCTACTGTCCTCCCCCCCTGGCCCCCACCCCTGCGCGGTGGGTGGGGGCCCTAATAAAACAATAATTGGGGGGGACCTACTATCCTCCCCCCTAGCCCCCACCCCTGAGCGGTGGGTGGGGGCCCTAAATAAAGATATGGGGGGGAACTTCTGTCCTGCCCCGGCCCCCACCCCTGAGCGGTGGGTGGGGGCCCTTATAAAACAATAAGGGGGGGGACCTACTGTCCTCCCCCCCTGGCCCCCACCCCTGCGCGGTATGGGGGCCCTAATAAAACAATACAGGGGCCTACTGTCCTCCCCCAGACCCCACCCCTGAGCGGTGGTGGGGGGCCTAAATAAGGTATGGGGGAACTTCTGGCCCCACCCTGTCGCGGTGGGTGGGGGCCCTAATAGAAGCTGTGGGGGGGGACTACTGTCCTCCTCCCCGGCCCCACCCCTCTTGTGATTGGGTGGGGCTAATAAAAGCTATTAAGGGGGGACCTGCACAGTGTCCTCCCCTGGCCCCCCCCCACCCCTGCGATTGGGTGGGGCCCTAATAAAACAATAGGGGGACCCATGCACTCCCCTGGCCCCCACCCCTAGTAGTTGGTGGGGGCCCCTAAATGAAACACACACACCACCCCAATCAAGGTGACTGGGGTCCCAAGCCCTAGTCACCCCACCCAAAAACTATCCCCAACCTACCTCACCCTAAAATAGTGAAGGGAAATAACAAACCTGTAAACAAAAAAATTAAACTTACCATTTGACGTCTTCTTTTTTCTAAAATCTTCTTTCTTCGGCCCCCAAAAAGGCCAAATAAAAATCCATCATAACCGTCGCACTTTAAAAAAAAAAAAACGAGCGCAAAAATAAATAAATCCATGTTCGCCCTTCGAGGGCACGCCGCGTACTGAGCTCCGAAGGGCGGGTCAAGGCTTATAAAGCTGTGCCCCGCCCTGAATTAGGCTTAGAACACTCTGATTGGTGGGTTTAAGCCAATCAGAGTGCTCTGTGTCATTTTACACAGCGTGGGAGAGTTCTTTTGAATTTTCCCACGCTGTGTAAAATGACTCATAACACTCTGGTGTATTAAGTAACCAATCAGAGTGCTCTGAGTCATTTTACACAGCGTGGGAAAATTCAAAAGAACTTTCCCATGCTGTGTAAAATGACACAGAGCACTCTGATTGGGTGGCTTTCAAGCGTGGGGCCAGGGGGGGAGGACAGTAGGTCCCCCCCCCTTATTGTTTTATTAGGGCCCCCACCCACCGCGCAGGGGTGGGGGCCGGGGGGGGACAGAAGTAACAAACCTGTAAACAAAAAAATTAAACTTACCATTTGACGTCTTCTTTTTTCTAAAATCTTCTTTCTTCGGCCCCCAAAAAGGCCAAATAAAAATCCATCATAACCGTCGCACTTTAAAAAAAAAAAAAACGAGCGCAAAAATAAATAAATCCATGTTCGCCCTTCGAGGGCACGCCGCGTACTGAGCTCCGAAGGGCGGGTCAAGGCTTATAAAGCTGTGCCCCGCCCTGAATTAGGCTTAGAACACTCTGATTGGTGGGTTTAAGCCAATCAGAGTGCTCTGTGTCATTTTACACAGCGTGGGAGAGTTCTTTGAATTTTCCCACGCTTGTGTAAAATGACCATAACACTCTGGTGTAGTAATTAATAGAGCTTGAAGTCATTTATACACGGGAAAATCAAAAGAACTTTCCCATGCTGTGTAAAATGACACAGAGCACTCTGATTGGTGGCTTTCAAGCGTGGGGCCAGGGGGGGAGGACAGTAGGTCCCCCCCCCTTATTGTTTTATTAGGGCCCCCACCCACCGCGCAGGGGTGGGGGCCGGGGGGGGACAGAAGTTCCCCCCCATATCTTTATTTAGGGCCCCCACCCACCGCTCAGGGGTGGGGGCTAGGGGGGAGGATAGTAGGTCCCCCCCAATTATTGTTTTATTAGGGCCCCCACCCACCGCGCAGGGGTGGGGGCCGGGGGGGGACAGAAGTTCCCCCCCATATCTTTATTTAGGGCCCCCACCCACCGCTCAGGGGTGGGGGCCAGTAGGTCCCCCCCATCTTTATTTAGGGCCCCCACGGGCATGGGGGGGGGGTATTAGTTTTTTTTTGTTTGTTTGTTTGTTTTTTACAGTGAGCAGCTATAAGCTGCTCACTGCTTACTACACATGCCCCTACTCGCGGTATAGCGAGTAGGGGCATATTATTTACTAATACTAAGTAATTTTTACTTAGTATTAGTAAAGTTGGCTGAAAGACCAATTTAGGTCTTTCAGCCTTTTAGTAGATAGCTCCCTGATACCGTGGGAATTAGGGAGTTATCTACTAAGCGGCTGCAAGATGCAGCCACAGCAAGAATAGGATCGGAGTTTCATTCATTAGAATTAAATTCCGATCCGAATAAAGTGCCGAATTGTGTTCTAAAAGAAACGAACATACTGTTCTCATTCAGTTAGAACGCAATTTGGCAGTTTTAGCCAAAATGACAGGAAGCATTGTGGGAACACAAAGGGAAGGTGAGAATCATGGGAAAATTGCTCTGACCAGCGGAAATGAAGCACACTTTGCTCCTCCGCTGGTCAGAGCTGGTCAAGCGGAGGAATCCTCCATAAGGCAAAGAGTCCCTACTTTGTCTTATGATTTTAAAGAAAACTAAAGAAGACAGGAAGAAAAGAATAACAGATCCTGAGAGAGGGGGAGAAGAGGAAGAGATTGAGGAAAGGTAAGTTTGGCATGACAGTGCCGCTTTAATTTTGGTAAGTGAGGGTAAAGGGCAGGGTATTGTGATGAGGTTTGTGGGGTTTCTGGTTGTCTTAGTGTGTGTAGAGAAGGTGAAGGGCCCTGGATTGGGAGAGACATCACCAGCTGCTAGAAGTAGGAGGAGAGAAAGTGACAGGAGGTGTGAATGGGTTTTGTATGCATGGGGTCTCGGATGAGATCGATTGTGGGTTGGAGTGAGAGAGTAGAAAAATGAGTGTAAGGCATGAGATGAGAGAAGGCGGTAGTGTAGCAGAGAAGGGCATATGTAAATGTGGATGGGGGATGAGTGAAGTGGGTGTAAGGAGAGATTTTTATACTGAGGGAGACTGAGGAAATAAAGAGGAGGAGAAAACAGATCATTGCTAAACTGTGAAAAATAAAAATTGGAGATAATTGGAATATCAAGAGCAGGTGAAGGTGTTTTATGGGTTAAGAAAGTGCAGGAGTGTACTAATAAGAGGCAGATTTTTTTAACCTAACTAAAATGTAGGTGTGACAGACAATCTATAAATGTAATAATGAGCATGGGGTGGGATGGTGTGGGGAGGGTGGGCATCAGGCTTGCTCACAGAAGGAATGGGCTTGCAAAGTTAGGGAATCAGGCTGTTGAATAGAGAGAGCTTGCAATAAAGGTAAGGGTATTCATAAAGTATACCGGTACACACCTTGTTTAAATGAAAGTGCATTATCATCATCTTTACATTTGTAGCAGAAATTATTTCAAATGTGTATATTTTACATTTTGATTCTCTTCAGAAATTTGGCCTCTTCCCTAACCTGTCGATCATCTCTTGGCATTGACATCACTATCAACAAAAAGTACAATTGCGGTTAGAAATCTAGACTAAAGTATTGGAGTAATATCCATAAGCTTGGAGTCAATCACATGTTCTGATCCAGGAGAAATATTCAGTTCATACCAGCCAAAAAAAGTTTGGCTCAAACCAGCTATTAAGGAGAAATAAAGTACATTTATTTCTTGATTAAAACCTTTTGACCGGGACACAGCATGTTTCACATGCTTGCAGAGGGATTATAAGACATTCTGATGCAGATAAGCTGCCAGTGGAGCAAGCGTAATCACAGTGGAGGGTTGCCATGCTTGTAGCAAAGGACTGGGTGTTACAGAAGTTTAATATGAGAATGCCAGCATTTAAGCGAGGGGGAGCAGGTAAGTACAACTTTAGAAGCTCCCAGTGCAACAATATACATGTTTTATCACTATAATAAAAAAAATATATTTACTGCCTTGGGAGCTGCTACAGCTTAAAGGAACACTCTGGGCACCATAACAACTTCATTGAAATTAAGCTGTTATGATGCCTGGAGGCCCCTGGCGCAAACTCATATTTTGGGGTTTAACTGTTCAGGAGAGCGAATCAGTAGCTTCACATGCATTAAAAAAAAAAAGGCATAGGAGCTACTGATTGGTTTAGAACGTCAGCGTATCCACTTTTTAACAATCAGCGGTGCGAGGATTTCAGTAAACAGAAGGATAGTGGGCAGAACAATCTGGCACTGAAACATAGATTCTGGGGTTAAAATGTTGGTGAAAGGCTCGTAAAAGTTTGTGAACCGTTTAACCCCTTAAGGTAACCTTCTGACACCATAACAGCAATATTTTGATTAAGTTGTTATGGTGCACAAACTTTAAGGTGAACATGTTGTGACAAGTTCACTTTAGTCAAAGGGCTCACCATAGCCTAAAATGTTTTTAAGGTTGTTTACCTGTTTACCACATAGCTTATATTTATCTGATGAATTATTTAAATATTTTATCAAACAAAGTATTACAGATCACTTTTTTTTTCCCCCCCAGGAAAATTTAAACATCCAGAAATTGTTCAGCTTGTTTCGGCGATCTATGAAGAGAGAGACTCCAATATAGCATCACAAAGTACTGGTCCTCCTCCTTAAATTGTTGTTGATTAAAAATAAAATATTTATATATTTTATATCTGTATCTCATTTGTAAATCCACAGTACTTTTCACAATAGGCTTTTTTTTCATAACATTGAACATATTGTGAATATATACATCAGTGTAAGCAATACAGTTTGTTCATATTACCTTTAATATATGCCTACTGTTTGAAAATACATGCATACATACATTTTTAACCATCACACAGAACAGTTAAATAATCTAAAGGCTTAAAGGACCACTCCACACTTGAAAAAGCACCAAACAAAAAAACAGTTTATGAATATATGCATGCACATTTTTATGTGTGTGTTCATTGGAAGTATAGTCTAAAACAGCTAGCAAAAGCTGCAGTTCTTATGACTGCAACCTTTGTAAGCCCTGCTCCTTCTTATTTTTCACCATAAGTGGCTATCACTTCATGGAGAATTGTCCATTCCGAGGCTTTTTTTGATCGTCAATATTTTAGTTTTTGGGTGTTTAGTACGTACTGTCTATGAGCTGCCGTGACATACATATTCATCCATTTCCCCTTACCATCCCCTGAGTGAAAGCGGCGATCCGACATGCCATCTCCCCCACCCCTCAACACACTTCTATCATATTAGCCCCCTCCCCCCCAGTATGACTTGGCTGTCTTGGACTAAGCTGGCCAAGTGGTTGGTCCCGGTAAGGTAAAATCCGCCGGTGGTGTAATGGAGAGTTCGTGGAGGAATTTCATCATGTCGTTCCCTGGTAGGTAGTTAGGTATACGTTCTTCCCACCTTAAAGTCCACTATTTTAAATGGGTGTCCCCAGGTAAACCGGATCCCTTTGTGGTGCAGTACATCTGCCATCGGTTTCCAGTCGCGTCTGCGTTGTAAGGTGCCTGGAGAGAGATCTTGGTACAGAGCGCTCTTGGTACCTTGATATGTGAGCTTGTGATCTCTTTTGTATCGCAAGATGGCTTCCTTGGTGGTATAGTAATGGAAGCGTAGGATAATAGACCGAGTGCTCAGAGCACAAAGTGCCACGGGACATCACCATTTTTATCTTGGGATGTCAGGCAGCTGGTGCTGGAAGTAGTCCTCCATTTTTTTGCAGTAGTGGGCCTTCATTAGGCGTTTATGGTAGGCCTCTTATGCGCAAGTTATTGTACCTTAATCGGTTTGATAAATCCTCTATTAGCATTTCCAAGTTGCAGAGCTGCTGTTCAGGGTGGAGTGTACTACTGAGTTGTGTGCCTTCACTACTGTTTCAGCTCTGTGTTCTAGGTCAGCATTGCGCTTCCCCAGGGCCTGAATCTCGGCCTTGACTTCCTGAGATTTGTGAGCAATTTCGTCTGCCAGGTAAGATCTCACCTCCGATAGTATGGAGAGTTTTTGGGTAGTATCTCCAGGCTAGAAGTCCATCATGTCATTCTCTGCCGTGGAAGCTGGAGACCCTGAACGCTGGCGGCCATCTTGCGTGGCCTGTGAGGATTGGGATGCCGCGAACATGTCGGCAACATTTTGGGAGAAATCCTGCTGCACTCCTAGTTTCTTACGACGTGGCTTAGGTAGGACATTGATAGATGCGACTGTTGTGTTTGTGAGTTGTGATGCTGTTTGCAGTTGCTTGATTGCCCGTGGATACACGGGAGCCCTCAAGCTATGCGGCCATCAAGGTTGCAATCTCTAGATCCTATGTTTTATATTCAGAAATCATTGTAGTATAGTGCTGTATATTAGAGCTGTTCTCCAAAGCCATATTGTTCCTAGGTAATTCAGAACAGGTCGTAGGTGTGATGAGAACGAAGTATTAAAAAAAAAAAAACTAATTTGCAGCCATTTTCAAATCATGCTTTTGTAAATGCTCAATAGCTATTTTCTGCCTTGCTAACATACTTGAAATTGTATCATTGCTCAAGTGTTTAACAGATTTCTGGATGATTTCTCATTGGGATGGAATGTGAAATGTCCAATGCACCCCCTGATGAAAAATACATTAAAAGTAAAAATAGATCTTGGGGGGGGCGGGGCCTGACTGCGGAATGGAGCAGACGCAAGCTGCAACAGCTCCTGCATTTTACTGCTAACTATACCGAATTTTCATGGAGCAGAGCCCGCAAACAGGCACAATCTTACCTACTCGTGAACGGGGACTTTCTGCCCTCCAAGCTGATACCACACAAGTGGACTACCTCGCCGGCTCCAACCTTGCGGCCTAGCAGCATGGTCGCCTGGGGGAGACGGCCGCTTTCCCGCCGCCACAGCTCACTGCAGACTCCGGATTGGGCTCCTGTTCCCTCCCCCCCTATGGACCGGCAGGGGTCATCCCAGTCCCCACCGACCCGGCACTCACAAAGTATCAAGCTCCTATTGCCTGCTGCGACGTGGGCTCCGACTACACCGGGCCGCTCAAAATGGCGGACACTAGCCGTTCATCAAGGCCTGTGCCCACGCAGTCTCTAATCACACGACTAGACTCAATACTCACCCAATACTGGGAGAAGCTGGAGGAGCGCTCCAAGGCTCAATTTCCTCCTGACCGGGGAAAGAAAGGAGAGGGACCGGAGACAAGGAGGCGGAATGGGCCTGTCTCAGGCACAGCACTTTGCACAGCATATGACCCACGCATCAAAAACCTACGCGGGCTGAGGGTCATCTGGAGTCCCCCTAAGCAGCATCACCCGGAGGGCCGCCTGCCGCAGGTGGCGGAAGATCAGGACCTCCCACGGCGCCCACACAGGGAAGAGACCCGGTCCCACGGAGTTCCCGAGTCAGCCGGAAACAAATGCCAACATCATATCAGGCCTGGGGCTGCAGAGAGGCCTCTTCCTGCCCTCAGCTTACCACCATGCTCCGAGATCTTCAAGCATCAGCTTCCTGCTTGCCAAACACGGGGATCGGCTGACAGCATGGTCGGAGGACATGATCCGGTCTGTCACTTAAAGAGAACTTTCCTCAGTTCCAAACAGGCAGACTTTGACTCATTGCACTCACTAGCACTCCACCCCCATTATGTCTCACTAGCCCGACTATTTTACACCAATATCACTGTACTAATAGCACAGGCTGCCAGCGACCAAAATGCCCACACAGTGAGCCATGCCCCAAGTTGCCTTAATTTCACTGTTGAAATCACTATGCCCCTTTGGCAACTTTATATAGGAGCCTTGATACACTATAATACACGCTAGCCGATCAGGTTGTTCTAAACACCTTACATGGGCCTACTAATGTCCTATCTTAACATGACTAACTACTGTATAGATACGCAGTCTCTCTAAGCATACTACTACACACATAGTTTAGCCAATGTATCGTTTACTAAGAATGTCTTATTTTACAATGCCTAGCTCACGAAAACATAGTTTGACACACTATGACTTTAGCGAGTTAACTCGTATATAGGCAATCAATTCCTAACTTAATCTATCAACATGGCGAATCGCATGAGCTTGTTTAACTCTTAACATGTTACCTGTTCTGATTATAAAAAAAATGTGCAATGTTTTTCAATGCCATACTAACGATATCGTAGGTCTACATATTGGCTTGCACCAGCTATTGTGGCAGTGCAAACATGGTTGTTCACACTATGCATGAATAAAATAAAGAATTTAAAAAAAAAAATAGATCTTGGTTTTGTCATACTTGATATAACCAACTTCAACTTGACATGAAAATTAAAAAAAAAAAATGAAAATCAGCTATTTAAAATATGTATATTGGGGTTTGTAATTGAGTGCAGGTAACTTTTTGGAATAACCAAAAAAATAATAGCAAGTTAATTCAGTTCGTTAATGCACCAACTACAGAACTTGTTAAAATATTTGTGTTGAGGTCAATCTTCCATATTCAATAAAAGTGTCCCTGAAATGTGTAATAATAATATCTACATTCCAGAAAGTACTTGAATAAGTGGTAAAAAAAAAATAAAATAGTTGGCTAAGATGCAAAATAAACAAAACCACGATCAGATAGATAACAATATTCTTAGCATTGCAAGAATTTGCTATGTAGCACTAGATTAGTTTAGACTTGTAAATTCTATTAGTCACTATATATAATAATGGTTCTATTAGCCTGACACTCAGTGCATATTGTACTCATTAAAGTCACTGCTGGCAGACAGTATGAAGGAGAACTCCAGTTCACAATGAAAATCTAATTAATGATGTCTGTAGGCAATATATGTTATACAAAAATTTGCTTTGCTTAATGATAAGTGTTTATTGGAAAGAATCTGTATTGTAAAAAATCATTCCAGTCCTATCTATGTTTCTTTCATGAACAAGGCCCTGGAGGGAAAATGCTCTCAGTGATCACTTTAATTGCATTCTTTAAAAACATTGTTTTTTGATGGGTTTTGTATGTGTCTGTGTGCTTTTTAAGTAATTTCAGTCCATAGAAAGACAACAGAAGTACGCTTGAGAGCTAATCCGTACAAGGCCTGAGGCACATTGCCTGCGTTGAATCAGCAGCCGCTGCAGAATTATGTCACATTGTGCTACTGGGATGGATAAGCATTTCCAGTTAATTCTTAAGGTAAGTGGATTGCTTTTGAAGACATTTGCATATAATATTGTACCTAGCAGTAGTGTTTTTCTGGAGATTGGCCCTCTCAAAGATTTTTAATATACTTACATATCCACTATATTTAACATTATTAGTTCTGAAAAACAAAATTAAATTAAGAAATCCACACCTCTTAATACTTCACCTAGGTGCCTTTATCTTGGTTTGATGTTAACCTTTTTTATAATATCTGACCTTTGTATGTTTTCTATATGCTGACTGCCAGGTGCAGTGAAGAGGATAAATGAATATAGTGTTAGTACTGAACTCAACTGGATTTCGTGATGTCATTTGCCAAATATGTAATCTAATTTCAAAGGAAAAAGTAGTTTCACATGACAAAATAGCATCAATACAACTTAATAGGTAATGTTTATGGTTTTAATCAATAGTGAAGCTCTACTGCTTACTGAATGTTTGTAAACTAAGTCTAAAGCTGGAGTCGAGTACACTCGAGATACACATCTGACATCCCCTGACTTTCATCTACCTTCCGCTGTAGGTCGCACTTGTAATTGAGTGAAATAATCTTGTGGTGTATTTGGTTAGAGTTTAATATTTGAGAGGCTCGGGTATATTTCTTTAGAAAGAATACTCCAAGAACCATAACAACAATGGCCCACTGTAGTTATGTTGACAGGAGTGCCCTGGTATCCTCCCAGTGTAAGTAGACCATTTGGAAAGTTCAATATGTACAGGCACTCTTTTATCCGTAATGGTGCTGGGTATCAAGGTAGCCCACATCAAATACCTTAAACCGGCACCCCATTGATAGCCGAGATTCCTGGCAACTAGAGACTGACTTCGACAGCCACGCATCTGCAATCACCCTGATACACATTGGAACGCTCATCTGAACACACCTGGTTAAGCTACTATACCAAGCTTCAGCAGTTCACTTACACTCAGGACGTTCTACAACATCAGGAGTGGTGAGATCTATCCAAGAGCATCCACCTATGGATGCATGTCTTTGCAATTTTTAGTGTGTACACACTGGGACTGTATATACATTTTTTTTTCTTGTTTTTTCACTTTTTTTTTTACACTTTTTTTTTGCATTTTTTCTATACAGACAACAATTATTTGTTGCAAGGCTCTTATTTGCATAGTGGCCGTTCACACTATAACATTGTTTATTGAGTCAGCATATCAATCAGTGATATTTTATTCAATTGTTGTTAAGGTATTGCATTGTTGTGACCATATAGGAAAGGGCTTTGTGTGACAATTTGGTTTTTTTTTGCCATATTTGTCTTTTCAGAAAGTTTAAGAGATATGTGACTTATAATAGGCAGAATAATAAATATATACTTTTGCTTTATATCTATAATTGAGTGCGGTATCATATGTTTTTATAAGTAGATAATTTGTTAATGGTGTGACAAGTTACCTAAAGACTGTCAGACACTTCCTCCTCTTGAGCCCAAAGTTCTTGCAGTACAGTGCCAGCTCATTAGCTGAGAGCATCTGCTAAGTGCTCTCAGCCTATGAGCTAAGCCCTGCACCAATTGGATATCTCAGTGGTATTGGGCAGCAAAGGAGTAGGCGACTGGTGGACCCCAGGTAAGTTGTCAAACTGCTCGCAATCAGCTTGATTTTCTACAACAGAAGGGAGTCAGGGCACTCCCAGTACAATAAGCACTAGTTATTGAAAGCCCACTCAGCATCATAAACTGTAATGAACAGTGTATATAATTTTAAATGCTGTGATAGAAAAGGCAAACAAGTTAAAATAAAATATCAGACACTTTTGAAATTTGGCAGTAAATTTATTAATGTTCATCTTACATAAATCTATTAATCTAATGGGTTGGTTTTTTTTAAAACTTTTATAAAACTTTTTCTTCACACTGATAACATTAACATAAGCTTACCAAATATCACATAATGGATAAAGCAAAACATTTCATATCTGTTTTCAAGTAGCTCAGTTTGGTCACAACACACATTTGTAAAGGAACTGTTTACACATCTCCCGCCTAAATTCATATAATACAAATAAAAACACTCACAAGTTAAAGGTATTTGTGCTCCTTAAAGGGGGATTTTAAGACACGTTTATTACATATCTGTATTGGCACACATAGACCATCCACCACCACAGTTTCTATATTTTACAGAATCTAGAAAGGTGTATTTGCACATCATCTAGGTTCTTGTACCTTAATGACTTTCCTTGTCACAAAGATGTTTGCAAACGACTTTACTTTACAAGCTGGCTGAGCTTTTTTGTTCACAAACACCCGGGGTTCCAAAGTGAGTCATTACTGATCTATGAAGATTTGAATGGTTTTGAAGTACATTTAATGAAGGAATATCATGTTTCTGAAAGTGACAGTTTCTAATTCCTCTACTTCTTAAATGCTATTAAAGTTCTCACTGGGGTGAGTTGTACAGTGGAGGTAAGGATAAAACACACCTCCACAGCAATTCTTTGCCAGAGTGACATTATTGCACTATAATGGTCTGGACATGGTCAGTTATCTGTTGTGTAATGCAGCACAGGTGCCTGCATGCAAGTATTCTGTCTATGGATGCACAATGCTCCCTAATAGCACTGCACCTATGACCCCATTGAAGATAAATCAGTTTGCATGGGATGCTCTGACTGTGTAAGGACAGTGAGACATACAATGTAATTTTTTTAATTTTTTTTTAAATAATGTAATTGAGGAACAAAAGAGCACAAGCAAGGCTAAAGCAACCCCAACACAATTCCCCTGTAATGTGTTGTATTTTTTAAAGGGACACTAAAGGCACCCAGACCACTTCAGCTCATTGAAGTAGTCTGGATGCACTGACCCAGGTCTCTTTACCCTGCAAAGGTAATCATTGCCGTTTTTAGGAAACTGCAATAATTACCTTTCAGGGTTAACTCCACCTCTAGTGGCTGTCTACCAGACAGCCACTAGAGGGACTTACGGGCTGTTAGGCGACTTTTGCTATGCATGGGGATGTCCAGTGTCACCCAAAACGCCATAGGAAAGCATTGTATAATGCTTTCTTATGTGGACATCCCAATGCGATTGCAATAGGTCTCCCCCACCAGGAGCGAAGGTGGACCCAAGCCAGCACAGAGGGACATCAGCGATAGACCCAAGAAAATGACAATAGGTCTTTTTCACCCCTTCTGCACCGAGTGGGGGAGGAGGGAGCTATAGTTTATAAAAAAAAAAAAAAATCCCTTTAAGAATATAAATCACTAATATTTTCCTGAACTGTTTATCTCAATCCACCTGACCAAGTTCTGCACAGCTCACTGAAGTCTTAATTAACTTTTGCTAACAAAGTGTAAGCATACAGAGTAGTTTATTTCTTGGTTTTGCTGTTTGTATGTATGCAAGTCATGTCCAAAGATATCTGCTTCCCTGGGCAAACATCTGATGCCCCCACTCTTCACCCACCCCCTTCTTTAAAAACTCAAGCAATGACAGATTTCAAAAAAATGGACCAGTCAACATACTAGCATACACTTAAGCATACTTTATATTTCTTGTACATATCTCATAAGGGCAGATACAACACAAGCCTGGGTTTTACAGTAACAGTAAGTTTCATGGTCTGCTATATCAGAGTTCCTAGTCAATAATACAAAATACATTATTATAAATAGTAAATTACTCAGTGGGACTGATATTGAGTATAAACTGAAAATTGAGATGAGAAAAGCTTAAAAACAAAAAGCACATCTGTAAGAACTGATATCATATACAAATGAAATTACCACTGTTCACAGTGAAGTTGCATTTATTTTTTAAGACTCTTTCAGAACAATATTATGTTTTAATCACATCTGCAGGTTATGTACAGTTACAACCAATAAGATTGATACATTCATTGTACTTTTATTTTTAGTGCACAGTTCACAATATGCAAACACATTTTTCATGGTCAATTTTACAGCAGTAAAGGTTTCCAAAGCTTTATAAATACTGCACCAGATGTACATAACATACTATCAAAGCCTAATCCAGAGTTTGAAAAACCAGCAGGAGCCATAAAGTCATGGTCTCCAAATAAAATTGTTGCTTGGCTGAGTTTAGACCATTGTCAGGCAGGCTGGTTTTACACTACTGATGATTGTGCGATTTAGCACTAGTAATCCTGCTAAAGTGAGAACACAACCATTGGTAGTGTAACCTTTATTTGCCTCACCACTGTCTAAATCTTGCTTATGTGCCCTTTTAGTGGGTGAACGATCAAACACTTGGTGAATTCTGTTTCACAGTGATAGGAAACCTTGTGTTTTCTGGATGTGAAATTATTATTTTTTTCTTAATTATGTTATCTTAGCTAATATACTTTTTGAATCACCAACTTTAGATTTCTTAACTATAAATCCCATAGGTTGGGCCAGGGGAGGAAATATGTACTGGCTAGCAGTCAGTCCTACTCACATGGCACATGTTAAATATTTATTTCACAAATGGAGTTGCGAGCTGTCACATCATATACCCATGAAATTTCTGTTGGTATGACCTGTGCAGCACAAGGAAATATTCAGATATCTGTGCAAGTTTATGCAGATTCTGCTTCCTTTGACTCCACCATACCAATAGCAACCTACTCTTGTGGTAAGTGTCTTAGAGGCAGACTCATCGTACCCCATAATCTCTTGGAAATACCTCTACAACAGCAGCACCATCTACCCAGATTATTCTGACTCCTGTGGAACATCCCCATAAGCCAGTTCAGGCCTGGAGAACACAAGTCCATACAGTGCTGTGTTTTTAGATGACCTATAACTCCTCTTATTACAAATAAATCTTTGTGCTGAGGTGTCCTTTTATAAACCCAATCTTTTAAATCAACTATTATGCCAATGTTACTTGGTTCCTATTTTATCTCCTAAAATCATTATAGAATAAGTCTGACAACCAATAAAAATGAATTTGCACGAAGAAATTATAAAGCTTTTCAGTAGAAAAATACAAGTTTGAAACTAAACTTTGTTCAGCCAACAGTACAATAGGTTCATGCAGATGTTCACTAGATATATACATTGGCTGTTTTTGCCCTGACGTTTAGAAACAAAAATAAAAAATACAAACCTGATTTGTGGGGTACAAAAAGCACAAAGTATTCACAAACAATTTAGGCCTCCCTGTTAAATATGAGTTTCTCATTAAGTTAGAAGTAAAATTACAAAGCAATCAAAGGATAAGACCCAGTATGGACTACTTTGTTTTATGGACAAGCTGATTTTGGCAAACTAATATGCTAATCTTCACACAGCTCACGGCTTCCACATGGCACATATTGCCACTTCCTGTCAGAAAATATGTCACACGAGAAGTTCTTTGAAATATCCTGAAGCTTTGTAAAAGCACATAACTCCTATCTAATGACACTGCCAAGAGCTGCAGAGATACTTGAACCAGAAGATGGTAAAACTGAGGCATGAACATTTCAAGCAAGTATATGTACCTTCTCATGGGGACCACCATGCGGATTGCACACAATATTTTTTTTTTTTTTTTTTGAAAATGCATAGACCCCACAAGTAGCAGTGCTGATTTAACTAAGGTACTCTACAGTTATCCTAAATTCTCCTCTCCTGATAAATATCTATCGGGTTGGGCAACCTTCAGTATTCGAGATGATGTTCTTACAGCCATAATGCTGGCAAAGTATCGGGGAGAGTTAGTCCACAACATCAGGAGTGCCTCTGATCTATATCATATTGCAAAGTTTTATAAACATTGACTGAAAACACTGCCTTTTGAAATACATGAGTAACTTCCCCATCAAATATCTGTTATTATTTATCTATGGTTTCAAAGACAGCAATAGAGAAGTGTCTGATGTAGACTTAAAGCTGGACATGTATTAATAATGTATGCCGAGGTAAAAACGTAAAGTGCATATTTAATTTTTCCTCTAGTAAATTAGTTTATGTGAAAAATCCTTGTAATAAATCTAATATCAAGTTTTGTAATTATAGCATTAATCTGTACTTACCAGCAAAAGCCAAACTACATTCCAGTTTTAGCAAAGGTGAGTTGAAAACTGGTAAAATGACTGCCCAGTTAGTGGCTAAAGTTATTACATATATTATTGTTTTTAATGACAAAACTAAAATAATCCTCAAGAAACCATTATTAACTTTAGAAAATAAGTGTTTTTGATAATGGTAAAATAATATTGCCTAATCAAGAAAGGATAAGATCTTTATGGTAACATGCATTCTAAAGACATACAGATAGGTAGGTTTTTGAAAGTCTTGCTTGGTCAATCACTTGTATTAATTTTGCTTAGCACTGTAGATCCTCTTCAGCTTCAGGCAGCAAGGTTCCAGCCAATGAACTGTGAGCACTTGCATGAGCAGTGGAACTTAAGACTTCTTCAAAGCTTCCTTGGGTTTGATTGGGGGCACCAACCTTGGCCTACAATATCATGACATGGAAGGAACAATGTTTATTTTGTAATTGTGTTTTCAATTACTCATTAATGTGTTTGGTTTTTAAATTTATGGAAAGTACTATGTAGAGTATATAAGAAATGTTAAACATATACATGATATTTGACAAACAATTTGTGCCAGAACTACCTATGCTTAAATGGAAATTATCAGCTACAATACTACAGCAGGTCATTGTATTGAGCTTTTCTTCCTTTAAGAAGCTCATTAAAACTTAACTTTTTCAAAGCATATCATTCCCTGGGTAACTTCTCTTGCCCTTCCATCCCTCCACATGTAGCTTTTGCAGCCTCAGTTCATATCACTCTCTCACCTTGCACTCAATGGTTCCTACATTCACCACTCTCACAAGCTTAACTAGACAAGGTGATCATAGCTCTAGCATCTATTCTACTCTGAAATGTTGTTCTTCCTCTTCATATTCCTTTATACCTATTCCTACTAGATTGTAAACTTGTTTAACCCCTTAAGGACATATGACATGTGTGACGTGTCATGATTCCCTTTTATTCCAGAGGTTTGGTCCTTAAGGGGTTAAGCAGGGCCCATTTGAGTGTATGGTCATTGACCCTCGGTTTTCTGGCAAGCAGTTTGACAAAAATAGTTTGTCTCCTTGCATCCATCCCCCCCTGCACATAGATATGCAGAAAAGCACTTTTTCCAATGCTCAAGAAGAAATGGTACAAAAGATCTTCCCCATTACTAAAGGCTACAGAGACCTTATTTTTTGTCAAACCTCTCCAAAATGCTTTGACAGGAAACTGGGGAAGGCCTTGAATATATACAATGAAATGTAATGGTTATGGTGCTTAGTGTTCTTTTCTAATGAAAAAGTAATAACGATGGGAGTGATGTGTAAAGGAATACAAAGTAGTATTACTAATATAGAATTTGAAGACCATATCATTATTTTTATGTCAACTTGCTTAAAATAAACCAGATTTAAAAGAACAATATAACAGTTATTTTTTGGGGGAAAGTGGAATGCATGCATGTAATGTTATCCTTAAAGGAACACTGTATACACTCAGACCACTTCATCTTAATGAAGTGGTCTGGTTGCTATATCCCTGTAGTTTAAAACATTGCTGCTCAGCAGCACTATCGACAAAAAAAGCAAAGGAAAACTCAGATCAGATGGTCTTATGGTGGGGTGCAATGTGTGTTTGGGTGTGTGTGGTGCAGTTTGTGAATGTGTATGTTTGGGGTGGAGGACAGATGGGAACAAAACAATTTTTTATTTTATTTTTAAATAAAAAAATTTATAAACTTTATATCCCTCCTTCCTAGGCTAAGGTAAGAAGGGACAGAAGAATATAAAGTTAGTTTTTGATTTAAAAACTAAAAAAAATTGCTTTGCTTCCATCTCCATCCCTTCCTCCACCCCCACACACAATACCTACCTACACATTCACATCACTGCACCACAAACACACACTGCACCTCTACACACTAGATCCCGTATATACTCTACATCCCTTATATACACACACTCTACCACCTACACACACTACATCCCTTATACTCACACTGGATCCCCTAAACCAGGGGTTCTCAACCCAGTCCTCGGGACCCCCTACCAGTCCAGGATTTAGGGATTACCTGGGTGTGTCTAAGGTGTTTAGAAAAAAGGAAAAAAACACCTTAGACTGGTAGGGGGTCCTTGAGGACAAGGTTGAGAACCCCTGCCCTAAACACACTGCCACACCTACACACACACACACACTACATTCCTGACATACACACTCTGGATTCCCATTTCCACACCAGATCCCTTGTACGCAAACACACACTACAGCCCATACACAGATGCATTACCTATACACACATATACGACAGCCGCTATGCACACATGCGCTACATCCCTATACACACTATGGCCCTATATACACACACATTATCACCCTCTACAGCCCCATGCCACACATTTTACTCCACAAACACAACTGAAACTGACCTATTTAAACAGAATACCACAGCACAATCAGCTCACTCTACATGCACGCAATCCCACAAGGCTGCACAGAACAAATACAGGGCCTTTTTCTGATGCAGCAGCTCTTCAGCAGTGCTCTGCGCATGGCCTGCTCTGGACTGAACCAACATGCTCACTCCATAAGCTGCACTGATAGGAGATTCCTGAGGACTGACTCACAAGACAGAATGTAATTCTAACCAGCAGCACAAGTCAATGCACTGTGAGTTTAAAATTAACCTTTCCGTCTCACTAAGAGAAGGACAAAATTGCACCAAAGCATTGTTAAAGTCTGAATCTGCCAACTCCTGTAAGACGTTTCCTAGGCAACCCTAGTACAGCTTTCTGCCATCACATTTTGTACTACTTTGTGTATCAAATTCAGCTGCACCTCCCTTCACCATATTTCCTCTACATCCACTGCCTGTTTTGATTTGCCATCTGTTACAAGCTCTAAAGCCTTTCACGATCTGTACCTTAGTTAGACGTTCATCATGTTTTGTGTGTGCAACTTTAGGCTTTTTATTAAATAATTTTCCCAGCACATGTATTGAGATAGCATTAGTTTTACCAAAGGTAAAGGGGCTCGCTGTGTTGTCCATCTTATCACAACTACCAGGACGGTATTGCCAAGATCACTGCATTAACCCACTAATCATGTGGCATTACAGAGCTAGTATATTCATGCCATCTTTTAAAGGAAGATTTGCTTTGATATATATAATTGTGTCCCTCCTATGTCAATTCTGCTATGGATTCAATAGATTTGTTTTTTGAGTTATTTGGTAAAATTGTAATTAACTTGTGTGACATCACTTCCAAATAGAAGTGAAGGGCCACAGCTGTAAGTTATTGCTATCTTATTATTTTTACTACAGGGTGGGCCAAAATTCAGGGTAGGGATTGAGGAGTTACTAACTTTTTTTATTTTTTATAAATGGACCAATTTTAATGATGTTACATGCAATACATGCTTAATATATAGAGATTCGTTTGACTAGGCACAGAAGATGAATTAGTTAATGTTTTAAGATCTAGCTCTCAAATTTCTCCACGGATATTTTCTGTGAGCTTTTCAAGTGTATGCAGTTTGTTCATGTACACGCGCTCGTTCAGATATCCGCACAGGAAGTAATCAGGAACTGAAAGGTTGGGCGAACGTGGCAACCAATTAATCTGGGAATTTCTTGAAATGATCCACTCACCAAACAGGTGTTTTAGGAGGTTTTATCTCTTTATGTCAAAATGATGGACCTGCCATTTTGAAAATAAAATTCCACTATTTTTACTCATTGTTCCTTTGTGAAATTACCCATGATGCATCTCCAAAAAATTGGTTATAATATCTACTTGCAACAAAAAAATAAAAATCACTCTACTGTCAATTATTACCTTTAGGGGTTACCAGCAAAAAAACAGATTACTACGGCCAACCAAAAGCAGTGTTTTATGAAAACACTGGTTTTTGGTTGGAGTAAACCTTCAATATTCATATTTTTAAGGGGCACTAAGAGTAAGGAAATAGGTTTGTTATCTCTGACAATGGCGATGCCCAGACCTTACCTCATGTCCAAGGGTTGACCATTTCCCATTATCCTTACTAATTAACAACAGTCACTATTTTTTCCACCATCTTGAATGAAAATTATCATTAGATTTACTAGATTCCTTCCTTCTTGATGAATCAGTGTAAACTAAGGACACCATCCACTCTTCCTTCATGCATTCTTTTCAAGACACTTGAACGATGGACTTACTCTTAATGAGGTAACTGTGTTCTCAACTCGTTCTTCAAAGGACTTGAAGGTAGGAGAATTCCTGTGTGAGAAAATTAGGGGAAAAAAAGTAAAAAGACCAACATTTTACATATATGTGTGAACTATCGTAACACTTTTAAAAAAAAAAATGTCCTTTTAAATTCATGAGACACACTCACTTATTTATTATCCAAACATTTTTATTGGAAATTATGCAAGCAGGGAGACACTTTTGCACAAAGCCATATACTGACGCTTCCAAAGGAAGAGAGGCTAAACTCCTTTGGGGCAAAGCGGAAAAACCTTTAGGTAAGCCCCAATTTTTTTTTTTCATCTTAGAGATGACTAAATCTGTTCAATAAGGAAAGGATAGGAACAAAAAGACTGACTGACAATGTGAGGGGTAGGAGGGGATAACCATTGTTTTGCTACTATGGATATGGTCATGGAAAAAAAAGTGTGTGTAATATATAAACATATTTTTTATATATATATAGTTAGTGCAAACTCTCCAATTTTATTATTTTATTTTGATGTTAATGTACAAAGATCTGCTACAAACAAAGCTAATAATGCCTTCATGGGAAAGCTATTGGCACTGAGTTTTTGAACATCGCAGTATTTTTTTCACTACATATCCAGTGAATATAATACATTATTACCCATTTTGAAGGTGGTAAAAAAAACAAAATAGTAAATGGAAAAAAAATAAAAAAATCACTGCTGCTGGGAATGTAATGCAGTGATAGCGCTTAAGAAGGGTAAGGGTATTTTCAAGACATTTTTTTTTTTTGCTTCAATAGATTGATTGAAAATAATAGAAGCCGCCCACGGGTAACTGTGCTCTGCAGAGCTTTTCTTTTACAGCTAAATATAAACTCACTATTCTTATTTTCATGTTACCACAGAAAATTAAACTCACAGATCACAATTATGTTGTCTAACACAGCGGAGGTGAATGCTGTTAGTAGCATATAATTTTGTCTTGGTTATCACGCTATTTGTTTTAAAAAGTGTTTTGCTAATGAGACTTTTTTCTTCTTATCTGGCTCCCTCGTATTCAGAAGTGTTTACGTTGTGTGTCATCCATTCCTTGACCAGTGGAAGATATCTATTTAGGTAAGGGAACAGATATGTAATCATTTTCTCAAATACAGCTATCAAATAATTTTACTAGCATTTAGGCAAATATGTTCCAGCTGATATATTATTTGCCAGCAAAATATTCTAGTTTCATTTATCAACTCTGGTATTTGTTCCCAAACTTTTTGATCATGACAACACATCAAAATTACAGTTAATGGGGGGGGCGTGGTTTGGCGCTCGAGCTGCACGGCCGCATGTCGGAGTAGCTCCCGCCGATCGAGCCGCACGGGGCAATAAACAAATCGGTCTAACAAGCGATCCCCACCGCAAGCATCCACGCAAGTACCCACCATGTCCCAGAGGCAAAAATGCAAACCCGCGAAAGCGGATAAAGCGTCCTTCTTCTTAGCAAAAGCCGCACAGATGAAAACGCGGGAAACCCAGGAACAAGATGGCGGCCCGCCGCGATCACGGGAGGGCTCACCCGCTTCCCCAGCCTCCCCTGGAATGAGTGTGGACGACCAGCCCCTCACGGTGGCCACCATGAGGAGCATGATGATAGAATTAACGGACTCAGTGCAGAAGAGCCTCAGAGCTCAAATGCTCACACTGACAGCTGAGCTCAGAAAGGATCTGCAGGACATAGGGACCCGTACTGCACACCTGGAATCCAAAATGGATGACTTCTCAGTGGTCCATAACAGTGTGGCTGACAAAATGCAAGAACTAGAGGACACTATCACAGCCCAAAAACTCAAGCTGGCAGACCTGGAAGACAGGTCCAGGAGGAACAACCTCAGATTTAGGGGAATACCTGAATCGGTAACAAATGCTGACCTAGACAACTATTTACAAGATATGTTCCAGCAGCTAACCCCTGAACTGCACCCAGATCAACTACTACTAGACAGAGCGCACCGTCTTCGGAGACCTAGCCACTTACCTACCACCGCAGCGAGAGACGTCATAGCGAGAGTGCATTTCTTCCACGCCAAGGAACGGATAATCAGAGCAAACAGAAACAAAGGGATGCCTGAGAAGTACCACAACATAAAAATTTTCTCTGACCTGTCAGCAGAAACACTGCAGTTCCGCAAATCTGTGGCGCAAATCACGCTGTCGCTACGCACACAGGGACTGAGCTACAGATGGGGTTACCCTGCCAAGCTGCTAGTGTATCACCAAGATTCCCTCCACTCTATCACGTCGGCACCACAAGGTACACGGCTGTTGGAAGACTGGGGTATCCCGCTGGCAGAGATGGCGAAAACGGGCCCGGCGAAAGTTCCTCGTCTGACTCAAGACTGGGCATCCAGATAAAGAGCCTCCATACCCATGCGGTATACGTAAGACGCTCACCCAAGTTATGAACTATTTTGTTGCACTAGTTATTATGCTGTTTTACATTTTATGTTTTGTTATACTACTGCTACACACCCAAAACTTGCAAAAGGGACTACTGAGGCCCCCTGACTTCCCCACGCACCAACTACTACAGTAGCTAAAGAGACATACTCTCGGCTAGATTTTGACACTGCCCAATTACAATAGGTTAGGGAGTTGGGGCACCGTAACATATACTTAAAAAAAAAAAAAAAAACATGCAACAACGGCTAATGACACCTGCACCCATAGTGCCCCGGTGCGTGCTGGATTGAGTGACTCCCTCCTTACGGGAGAGTCCCAACTTCACAACCCCACTAACGCGCGAGCGACCTTCGGGCGCCGCACTAAGGCTCGACCCAAAGGAGCCTAACAGGGCTATGCCCTCGCCTACCCCCTTTTCTCCACCCTATAAGAAACGGCCCGAAAACAGAGGACACAGGTTGACCTTCCTTCATCCCCCTCTTGCCTCCATACCACTTCCTTTTACAATAACTAATCACACTGAACCACTAGGAAAGTCCATATCCCAATCACCTCACTATAAGAGACAATCCGACAACCTACATACACGGGTACCAACCCCAGCGAATCCTAGGGAAACCACACCAGAATGAGAATAGTATCCTATAATGTACGGGGGCTTAACTCCCCTGAAAAACGAAGACTACTTCTACACGAGCTTAAGAAGAACTCAGTAGATATAGCATGCCTCCAAGAAACGCATTTTAGAGGTCCCACTGCACCCTCCCTCTTCTCAAAACTATACCCTATACAGTTTCACGCCCTGTCAGAATCAAAAACGAAAGGGGTTTCCATCTTAGTGCACAAAGACGTGGTCTTCACTCCACAAAACAGCCATATAGACCCTACGGGAAGGTATATTATAGTGGTTGGGCTTTTCAACAACACACAATACACCATAGGGACAACGTACTTCCCGAATGACAACCAAGCCTCGTACCTCAAATCTCTCCTGTCTAAACTTGATACCTACAAACAAGGGGGACTCATCTTAGGTGGTGACTTTAATTTCATTCAATCCCCGACCCTTGACACTACGGCCTCCCCGCGGGGAAAACACAAAACAGGGACCCAAGCCCTCTGCACACGCATAACCAACACCTTGGCCTTGTACAACCTACACGATAGTTGGAGAATCTTACACCCTACTGACCGGGATTATTCCTTCCATTCTAGGGTCCACAACACCTACACGCGTATAGATACATTCTTCATAGATAACAAAACCCTACCACAACTGAGCGATTGCAAATTAGGAGAGATAACATGGTCTGACCATAGCCCAGTATACCTTGACTTAGATGACAAATACCAAACCCATGGTAGGGGCACTTGGAGACTGAATGAGTCTCTCCTCCTAGATAAACCGTTCGTTGAGCGAATGACAACAGAACTCAGAGAGTACTTCCTCACCAACACAACGGGCGAAGTCTCGGACTACACGGTGTGGTCCGCACATAAAGCAGTAATGAGGGGACAGTTCATCAAACAATCCGCGTACATAAAAAGACGCCACCAAACCACCCTCCTGGACTGCCACAAGCAAAGCCCTACTCGAACCGATTACTATGCAGGAGATCCGAGCGGTAATTAAGAACCTGCCCCCGGGAAAATCCCCAGGTGCAGACGGACTCCCCAACACCTACTATAAAACATTCATTGACATACTAACCCCACACTTGCTCAAAGTATACCACAAAGCGACGGAGACAGGCTCCCTCCCTCCTGAAATGCTGGTGGCCACGGTAGTGACACTTCCGAAACCTGACAAGCCTACGGACAATTGCAAAAATTTCCGACCCATCTCCCTCCTCAACACTGATGCAAAGATATATGCCAAAATACTGGCCAACAGACTAGCACACATCCTTCCAACTATCATAGGGGACGACCAGACAGGCTTTGTTAAAAGTAGGCAGGGCAGAGACAATACCAGAAAGCTCTCCTTAGTGTTAGAGAAGATGAGAGGATCGGGTCACGGCGGGCTTCTACTAGCCCTTGACGCCGAAAAGGCGTTTGATAGGCTGAATTGGGCATTTCTCGAACATACGCTCCTAAAGTATGACATCCCCACAATATTTATCAAACAGATCTTTGCTTTATACGCAGGTCCCACCGCCCGGGTACTGCAAGCCGGCTTTCTCTCTGACCCATTCCCTCTAACGAATGGTACGAGGCAGGGATGCCCCCTGTCGCCGCTACTATACGTCCTAGCCCTGGAACCGCTACTGGTCCAAATTAGGCAGCGAGAGGGTATCCGCGGAATTGAGGTACATGGCAGGGAAGTTAAAATTAGCGCATTTGCGGATGACATACTCCTCTGCGTTTCTAAACCAGAGCAATCGCTCCCACTTATCTTAGACCTCATAAAAGAATACGGGACGTTGTCCTACTATTCCCTTAATGCCAGCAAGACACAAGCACTGGGAGTGCGGCTTAGCCAACAAACACTCACAGCACTTAAAAAAGACCACAATTTTGAATGGAGGGCAGACACGATAAAATACTTAGGTCTGACCTTCACAAAAAACCCTACAGAAACCTTCCCTGCCAACTATGTCAGAGTGTGGGGAGACTGCCGCCAACTAATGAAAAAATGGAGCACCCTGTTTCTGACATGGACAGAGAGAGTAGCAACCGTTAAGATGTCCATACTCCCGAGGCTTCAATACCTGTTCAGAAACTTACCAATTCAGGTACCTATGTCCTACCTTAGAGACACACAAAAAGACGTTAATAGATTTGTGTGGGGGGGCCAAAAAGCTCGAGTGCAGAGAATACTGCTACAAACACCGGTGAGACAGGGTGGCCTTGCCTTACCAGACATCAAGACATACTACCAAGCAGCGCTATTAGCAACAACCCTTCCCCACTTCACAAACACGGCTTTACCGCAATGGGTGCTAATGGAAAAACAGGCCATAAAACCCTTTGATGTACCCACCATAATGTGGCTCCCTAAAAAATTTCGACCAGATACTCCACAGATGCCAACACAGCTAAAAATAGCAGTCAGGGCTTGGGACAAGCTTAGACATAAACTGGTAACACCTACCCCTCTATCGCCAGCCACCCCGCTCAACACTATCACATACTGCATCCCAACCTTCAACGCCAAGCCATGGATAGCTAAAGGGGTCACATATTTGCACCAAATACTTGCGCATAACAAACTAAAAACCTTCCCAACTCTCCAAAAGGAATTCCACATACCAGAGGCCTCCCAATTCTCTCATATACAGTTAAGCTCATTCATACGTAAACACGCAGGGCAGTCCTCTGCCCCAGATGACAACCCCCTCGGTATGACGAAATGGGAACAAACAACCACTAGAGGTTCATGGGCACCGACATTTAAGCCACTATCCTGGTGTTATCAACTCATCCGACCCACACAACACTTTGCAGATTCCAATCCAGCCAAGCACTGGGCACAAGACCTACAATGCCACATAAGTAAAGATCAGTGGGAGTGGGCTATAGTGACGACCAAAAAACTAATTAAGTCGGAGGTGCTATTGGAGCAATATAGGAAGACCCTATATAGGTAGTACATGGTCCCCATTCGCTTACACAAGCTATACCCAGGTTCACCCCCGGAGTGCTGGAGGTGTGGAAAGGGAGAGGGTACAGTACTTCATATATGGTGGCAATGTGAACTAGTCACCAGCTTCTGGCGCAACATACACTGCCTGATTCGAGCCGCAACAGGCACCAAACTCCCCTCCACACCCATAACAAGTCTCCTACTACACATGCCAAGCAATATACCTAAAGGGATACAGAAATTAGCCTTCCACATCCTCTTGACAGCTCAGAGGGCAATAGCTAGGTTGTGGAAATCCCAACGACCACCACTGGTGGCAGAGGTCTGCAGGGACATTGATACACAACACCTATATGAAACCTGCTACCGAGGGGTCCTTCCCTTGACAGACACAGCAGTTGAAGCATGGAGGCTGTGGGAAATGAGGGGAACAGGAGACACACCCGACGGCTAAACTACTAGACGTATTCGACTCCCAGGGTCGATCGCCAGATAATGATAGACAAGCGAGCAACAATACCCCATGTTAGGGACAAATGTAGAAGTGGTCAGACGTACGAACTTAGAACTTAGAAAATGTATGTAGGAAAATGACACACCCGGAGATCTCAAAAATTGTGAATGTAAACATTGATGTAAAAAACTTGGTATGGACCCCCTCTTCCCCCCCCCGCTTTCGTTCTGTACCCCCTCCCCTCCCCCAAGTCATGTTTGTGTTTATGGCATTGCCAAGATGAAAACCAATAAAAATCTTTAAATGAAAAATTACAGTTAATGGAACTCCAATAAATGCAACTCCATTTCCCTAGTGTTTATTATTGTACCTTCTCTTCACCACTTTCTGTGCCCCATCATGCTTTATACATTCAGGTCCAGTTTTCATATTCCATTAAATTGTTTTCCTCCACTTACACCTATATGGTCTACTTGATGGGTGTCATTAATACAATCCTTCGAGCTGGTCTTTGGTGAACCAAAACATATGTATATGATCATAAAACAAGTTACTCAATAAGAATGAAAAAGGAAAGTCCAGCGCTCCACAATTGGTGTAAAATGAGGGAGTTCTTATAGAATCTCAAACTTTGGAGTGTTTTTTACACCCATCGTGGAGCAGTACTTTCCTTTTTCATTGATAATGTACTGCATGGCGAAACCATTGTCTTGTTCATCCCAGTTAAAGGAACACAATAACGCAAGAAATAAAAAATCTGGATTCCTAATGCTCGGGCATCTCTACTAAACGACTGGAGAGGGGGAGATTGCAATAAAAAAATAGGCATGGAAGAAATTTAATAAATTTTAATACAACATAACCACACTGGAGGAAGACATCACCGCTGAAGAAGTACGCCTAGCAATTAAACTGGCCAAACAGGGGAAGAGCCCAGGACCAGACGTGTATTCAGTGAAATACTATAAGACGTTCGCAGACGCTCTCACTCCACACCTACTAACCCTATTTACCTCCATCCAAGATGGAAGCCCACTGGATCCCAACATGCTCCTGGCTCATGTCGTGGTGATACCACTACGCCTCCAACCCCTACTACCAGGCCTCATCCACCCTGACCAGGTGGGATTTGTGGAGGGACGAGAGGCTACGGACAATACCATCAAGGCACTCAATCTAATACACGCGGCTAGACGGGGACCCTTGCCCCCCCTGTTGGTCTCGACGGACGCGGAAAAGGCGTTTGACAAGGTGGACTGGTCCTTCTTATTCTCCACCTTAGAGCACCTTGAGATGGGACCACACATGTTGGCACGGATATCGGCCCTATACACCAACCCAGCTGCCCGAGTACAAGTAAACGGAATTCTCTCGGATCCATTTGAAATCAGGAATGGCACAAGGCAGGGCTGCCCACTATCGCCCCAAGCAAAGTCACGGCATATGCGGACAACCTCCTGTTTACCATCACCAACCCAGTATCCTCCATTAGAGAATTAATGCATCAATTCGACTCTTACGGCACGCTGTCAAACTTAAAAATAAACTTCACCAAATCGGAAATCCTCAATGTGGGATGGCCCCCAAACACTGGTTACTACGCTACAAAACAACTTCCCCTTTCATTGGTGTACAGAGGCAATCAAATACCTGGGGATCTGGCTACCGGCAGATCTCACAGCCATTTTCCGAATCAACTTCCCACCCCTCCTCAAACAGATTGAGGAGGGGTTGGAAGTTGAACATACTCCCACGACTCCTATACCTCTTGCAAACCCTGCCCATGCACATTCCCAACACCTTCTTCACACAAGCCCGACAGATACTGGCAGAATACGTGTGGTAACGCAAGGGGGCGAGACTGAACTTTGCCACTCTCACAAAACCCAAACAACACGGGGGACTGATCTGACCAAATACTGGCGGGCCGTCCATCTCCAGCGCCTGATTGAATGGATACACAACCCGGAAAACAAACTTTGGATCCCAATAGAGGCAAGTTTCTCACAAATACCCCTATCTCTTTTCCCACCGGCAAACTTCCACAACAACACCCAACCCTAAACGCCACACTGATGGTCTGGAGAAGCTTAGTGCCACACAGGGACATGGCCCCGGAGCTATTGCCCCTTTATCCCACAACCCAAGATTCCCCCGGCAATGGACCCTCGCTACGTCTCAACCCTAGGGCTACCATACCCCTGCGGACTAAAGGACGTATACAAACAAGGCACGATCACGCCCCTGAGAGACCTGGTCCTGGATACCCCACACAACTGGCCACTCCACTTCAGATACCACCAACTGAAGAGATTTCTGATGCACATACCCGAACTGAACTCAGCATCACGAACACTCTCTACCTTCGAAACTGCACGAACCCCCCGACCCCACCGCACGCAATCTCACTCATTTACAAACTACAAACAACACCTCCTACCGATGCACCCCTCCCTTACTTAATCAGATACTGGGAAAGAGATCTAGGACACGCACTCACCGGGGAACAGTGGACCACGGTGTTTACACTCGTACACAAAGCTTCCATAGCCACCAAATTCCAGGAAGCAGGATATAAAATGATCTCGCATTGGTACAAAACGCCGGAGAAACTGTCAGCAATGATGACCACTTGCGAACCAGAATGTTGGAGATGCGGGAAAGACCTGGGAACCCTCTTCCATATTTGGTGGACCTGCCCACTTATCCAACCTTTCTGTAAGAAAATCCACAAAGCCCTAGCGACGTGAACCTACAACTCACACCTGAAACCTATCTGCTCCAACTGACCCCACTCCCCATAAACAAATACAAAAAATCTGTGATTCCGCACCTCCTGAACACGGCCCACAGCCTCATTCCGGGACACTGGAAATAACCCACGGCCCCGACGCTAAGAGAGTGGATGACCAGAGTGGAAGACATCAGACAAATAGAGGAGCTTATCCTCTTGGCGGCGGGACGCATACAACGTTACCACGACACCTGGTACCACTGGCTACAATGGCTCACCTCTACCACAGCGCCAGGAGGAGACCAACAACCCTCAGGAACAGAAGAAGGCATCTTTGCCCGGGTTGGAACCAGAGGAGCTGGGACAGGACCTGGACTGGACCCTACCTACCCCACCCCTAGCTCCCTATACCTCACCCCGCTTACCCTGGAACCACCCACATCTTCTTGCCCCTATCCTTCATTACTCTCCCCTCGCCTCCTCCTGGGTGACTCTGCCCACTTACAACCCATCAGAGATGGAACAACACAGAGATGAACAACAAAGACACAAGACAAACAGCACACCCACCCTGGACCCAAGGCCAGGATCCAGCTTCCAGTGGGCAGACCTCTCCTACTCCCAAAGAGCATAGCAGGAACAGCTCTTACAAGAGCTAGTGATTATAATTCCTGGGGAGCAAATCCCCAGGATAGATAAAGCCGTTTCCCCCACAATGGTAAGGGTAAGCAGGAACAGAATTTTAATGGAGGCACACTGGCCTTTTATGCAAGTTTCCCAACAAGATTGACACCCAGGTGGACCTTGTTGGGCACAGAAACACAAAGTGAATAAACCAATAAAAACAGAGTAATACAGTGAGACACTCACATATACAAACTATAGAATCCCTCCTCTGTGCTTGGGGGATAATTGAATCAGGAACTGTACTAATCTAACCCAATTATCTCCAAGCACAGAAAACATACAATCTTATGACACCCCAAAAAGTACCTTAATAACACATAAAACCCCATAAAAGTTACATCCCCTGATAGCCCTGATCTGGGTGAACAACATATCCAAAAATGACCCAGATCGGTTCAAGGGTTTAGGAATTTCCTGTATATATTTCCAGACCACCAAGACACCAAGTTGGCAAGAAATCTTTACAGATATATTTATTCCATCACAGTGAGGTTTAGTTCATACTTAGTTTGTGCAACAACTGTGGCATAGCTACTGTAGCGAAATGGACCGTGCTACAGTACCCTTATGCCACTGCATGCTGTTCATATTCCCTTTTTCCTGTTGTCCCTATGTTTGGGGCTTGATGTCTCTGTGTGAGACATATCTCCCTATTTACTACCCCTGTTTATAGCTTTTGTGGACTTAGACAGTAACTCTTCGAACTCTCGAAGCTATCCGAAACAGCAGTCGAACACCTGGCGGCGGCCATCTTGTTTTGCTGAACGCATCCAGCGGTGTTTGGTCGTCGAGTGCATGGAACTCAAATCGGACACTCGACAGCGCGAACACCGCTAAACTCTTGTTGAATGCTTATTGAAATAAATCAATAGTAGATACAGGACTCAGTGGAAATGGAAATACAAGTTGCAGATTAATTAATAAAAATGTACTCAATTCCTCTTTAAATGTGGATGTATCAGCTAGTCAGATCATTACCTCCTATAGTATAAGGTAGCTAGAGTCCAAAGGCTGCTGAAATGTTAATCTAGTATAGGTTCTATGACAAATAGAGTACAGAACCAGTACACGATATATTGTTAAAATGAAATTCCTTAAATCCCACAGAGGGTTTAAATCCTTATGATTAAGTCTATTATATAGTGCAGCAGACCGAGTACTATTTTGGAAAATGTATTAGTACAAATAAACTGTCGACAAAATACATAAATATATATAAGACTAGTGGATAAAACAGTCCCAAATAAGAGTAGCAATAATACCAGGTATTGCAGACTGGGGGTCCGGAGATGTTGATATCACTCTCTTGCCGACCGAATAGAAGTGAATTAGGGCCTCCTTGTGCTGGAATGACACTGGATTCTGGCCCCGTGCATTCCACTGCGGCTCTGGATGCGTTCCAGTATGCTTGCTCTCAGGAACCGATGTGAAGATGCCGCCTAACGCGTTTCGTGATCAGAATTTTATATGTAACAGAATGATATGTATATTGTTTATTTATTAATGTTCATATGGTAATTTCTTATGCCTGTTTTTTTATGTATTATGAATTCTATGTCTTAATATATTACTAATTAAGGACTAATCACAGACTGCATTATATTTACTCTTCCAAATATCACTTTTATAATTGGACCGCTATGTATAAGTATAGTAAGGGTTAATTCAAGATCAACAAGATTCTTAGATGCCATCCTCTGATGAAGTGATCTGTGATCTCGAAAACGCGCCAGGCGGCATCTTCACATCGTTCACATCGGTTCCTGAGAGCAAGCATACTGGAACGCATCGAGAGCCGCAGTGGAACGCACGCGGCCAGAATCCATTGTCATTCCAGCACAAGGAGGTCCTAATTCACTTCTATCCGGCCGGCAAGAGAGTGATATCAACATCTCCGGACCCCCAGTCTGCAATACCTGGTATTATTGCTACTCTTATTTGGGACTGTTTTATCCACTAGTCTTTTATATATTTATGTGTTTTGTCGACAGTTTATATGTACTAATAAATTTTCCAAAATAGTATTCTGTCTGCTGCACTATATAACAGACTTAATCATAAGGATTTAAACCCTCTGTGGGATTTAAGGAATTTCATTTTAACAATATATTGTGTACTGGTTCTGTACTCTATTTGTCATAGAACCTATACTAGATTTACATTTCAGCAGCCTTTGGACTCTACCTACCTTATACTATAGGAGGTAATGGTCTGACTAGCTGATACATCCACATTTAAAGAGGAATTGAGTAAATTTTTATTAATTAATCTGCAACTTGTATTTCCATTTCCACTGAGTCCTGTACCTACTATTGATTTATTTCAATAAGCATTCAACACTTTTTATATCTTTAACCCCTGGTGGTGGTTATCTTTTACAAGCGATACAGTGGTTATGGTAGTCACATCCAATCTCAAAACCTAACTCTAGAAGGATACTCTACCATCTATTGGTGTTTATCCACCGTGTAGTTGCACATTTATTTACTTCACCGCTAAACTCTTACCTTCCATGGATGTTCGGCTATTCGAACGGGAGTCGAACGGCGTTCATGGGAATAAGCTCCCGAACCAGAGACATAGACTAAGTGCCATACAAACTTTCTACGTTCGCTATTTTGGATGTTACTTCGAATCCCTGAAGTAGACCGCACAGCCTGATTCTCTGGAACTGTTTTGACATGAGACCATGCGTGCGGTCGGTCAAAATGTGACTTCAGTAAACTTTCTGAGCCCCTGAACTGATCTGGGTGATCTTTGGATATGTTGGTCACCTAGATCAGGACTATCAGGGGATGTATTTGTGGGCATGGTGTGTGTTTTTGGGGTACTTTTGGGGTTTGGTAAAATGTGTGTTTTTTCCTGCCTGGAGATAATTGAGTTAATACAGTATCTGACTCAATTATCTCCCAGGCAGAGGGGAGGGATTGTACGCTATGTGTGGGAGTGTCATACTTTGGAATACTGTCTGATTGGTCTATGAATATTGTAATTCAGTCCCCCACAAGGTCCATGTGGGCATACCCCTTGGGGGCATGGGGATTCTCATAAAAGGCCAGCTGTGGCTCCATTAAAATCAGTTATACCCCCAGAGCAGAGTGTCATTCAGTTGCTGGGGAGGTGTTGGGAGATTCTTGGATTACTTTGCTGTATTTGGCTGCTTCTTTGGAATATTCTACTTGTTCTTGATAGCATCTTTGAGTAACCAGCGGGGTCCCTGCTAGGACTAGGGCTCCACTACAGCTACATATTACATGTCCTATTATTAATAAACATATATTTGGGGTTAAATGGACAAATGCAGAAATTTCATCTTAAATACCCACTGGAAATATCTATTGGTTATTAGCTTAAAAAGACAAGCAAAACCACAAAACAAGAATAATTGTGCATGCGGGATCCTATAGCAACAGGAACAACAAAGAAAACGTCTATAATTACCTCATGGCTGGCATACTTATAGAGTGACGAATAGAATAGCTGCCGCGTGAAGCAATGCGTAAAAGGAGAGAAAATGTACCTTTATGTAAATGGAACTCAAAACATTAGTAGAACATAATTAAGCATTGTAATGGAAGCATCAGCAAAAATACAAATTAGGTCATGTAACAATTATTTGCAACCCTTATAAACGTATAAAAAGAGAAGATAAGGTAATCTTTGTTCATTGTGTGCAGACATGATTGTCCAGTGAAGACACTGCTTGTTTTTTATCACAGTATATGTTGACATGACTAGAAATGTAGGACAAATCTCTTTTCATCTTGCTTTAGAGAAAGCAGTCATTAATGCCAGTTCTTGTCAACAAATGAAATTATATCACAACGGCTGCCTCACCACATAATATTAAATAGAACTATAGTCTAATATTATTCTAGTTTGTTTAGTGCAAAACTATTACGAAAAGGGAAGGTGTTTGGTGAGACAACGTAATGGTTTGGCCTCAAATGGCCTCCACTGGCTTTACTGATATGTGAGTTATATGTAACAGTGGAGGTATGGCAAATAATTATAAAATACAGATGCCATATATTTTTTATTTAGCATACCATATCAAGCATTCATCTTGTGAATATGATTTGCTCAGCCAACCATCAGCATTTACATGAAAATGTTCAACACCAACATATCTTGTGACATTTATTTATTTACTGAATCAGCAACAGACAAAGCAAGATTGCTTCTGGTTACTATTAAGGGCTATACCTAGCAATAGTAGAGTCCCAATGTTTTCAATGTATGCAAAGGTAATTCCTTCTTCTTCTAAACAATAATTAGGGTGGTGGGAGGGGGGGGGGGGATTCATTGTTCTATATTATATTAAAAACAACCTAATCATGCTTGCAGACGTTTGCAAGTATGCTGCTGAGATGAGAGGAAAGTGAACAAAACGCATTACATTTTTTAAAGGACCACTATAGGCACCCAGACCACTTCAGCTTAATGAAGTGGTCTGGGTGCCAGGTCCAGCTATGTTTAACCCTTTTTTCTATAAACATAGCAGTTTCAGAGAAACTGCTATGTTTATAAATGGGTTAATCCAGCCTCTAGTGGCTGTCTCATTGACAGCCGCTAGAGGCGCTTCTGCGCTTCTCACTGTGATTTTCATATTTAATGTTTAGTAGATTTGCCCCCATCTGTAGTTGTGGCATAATGGAGTTCTATAGCATTCCTTACACTAATAAAGGGGTCATATTAACACCTAAGCTTTTTAAAAATTAATTTTTTTAATGTGGTAGCTGGCTTGTGCTGCTGAGCGTTATTTTACTATCTGCCTGCTATTTAATCGTGCTGCCACCAGAAGAATAGCTCAGATTTTTTAAATTGGGGCCAAGATTTGAAACATCCGGGATCCAGATTTAAACTGTCCGGCAGCTTTCGTTCCAGATTATATTCAGGCTCCCATGATTGGGCTCTACCCATGGATGTGTTACTAATTTGCATATTTCTATAAGCAATTTGCATTTGCCCTTTACTACAAAACACCCTATTTTTTTAATTTCTGATTTTTACAACAGTAAGCATTGCCCTAATTAGGCACAGATCCAGTTTAGATTTAATGGTATCAAGCATAGAATCCAGCATGTAAATAATGCATTTATTGCCCACTATGTTCTCAAAAAGTGACAGACTGTGCATGTTTGAATAGTTTTCAATAATTTGTGCAATTGTTAGATGAAAGAATATGTTATGAGTACTTGTCAAAATCCTCTTGAGTTAAAACTAGTGCTAGGAAACATATTCCTATTTTTAGCATTATTAAAACTGACTGTCTGAAAGAACCATTGAATCTTATATGATGATAGGTTTCTTCCCTAAACTATGAATTGTGAAGAAGTGACAATTGTTAAGTCAAATAGGCTGGAAGCATTAGCAGGGGATAATTATAGTAAAACTCTGTTATTATGGAGAATGCAATGTACTTTATGCAACACTTATGATTGTGTATATATATATATATATATATATATATATATATATAAAATCAATATTGGTTTAACCCCTTAAGGACCAAACTTCTGGAATAAAAGGGAATCGTGACATGTCACACGTCATGTGTCCTTAAGGGGTTAAGCTAGCACTCTACCTTGATCTTGAGAAAGCCCGAAGGATGAGTTGAACATTGGTCACCGATGTAATTGACACCGTTTCAACATTTGAAGATACACATGTTGGAATATAAAGTCCTGAGAGTGCGCCAATTTTCTAAGTTTTTATATACACTGAACAAAATTATAAACGCAACACTGTTGTTTTTGTCCCCATTTTTCATGAGCTGAACTCAAAGATCTAAGACTTTTTCAATGTACACAAAAGCCTATTTCTCTCAAATATTGTTCATAAATCTGTCTAAATCTGTGTTAGTGAGCACTTCTCCTTTGCCAAGATAATCCATCCAACTCACAAGTATGGCATATCAAGATGCTGCTTAGACAGCATCATTATTGCAAAGGTGTGCCTTAGGCTGGCCACGATAAAAGGTCCTCTATGCATTTTGGATCTTGTCTGCTCTTATGGATGGTATCAGTCTGATATACAATTGATTTAGGTTCTCTGTGTAATCACACTAGTGAAAAAGAAATTATGAGATTTGAGCAGGGACTAACCGATTGTTTCTTTGAATGTTTGATGGATAATTTCTCTTATGTACAAGTAAATGTGTAGCATATATGGGCAAAAGACAGTGCTCCATACAACGTCTGCCTTTATTAAGCATCTTCTCTTGTACATATATTACAGCACTTTAATTGTTTTAACATTTTCTTTCCATGTGTCAGCCTTCTGGAATTAAAGGGACCCCAAACCTAACTGGTAAATAGGATAATTCAATTTCCATCTAAAAAAAAATGGGTCAATAAGCATGTGCAGTTTTCAAAATGATGATCTGCATTTCTAGGATGCCAACAAGCCCTGAAATTGGTGACTCAATTCTGGTGACAAATCAACACTAGACTTGAATTTTATTTCATTTTTAAATATGCATGTTTCTTAAGCCGGGATGCTATCTTAAAATTGCATTATAAAGGCTTGGAGTATGGACAAAATCCTTGCCATGTTGAAGTGATCGATTACAGGGACTTCTCTCATTCTGGATATTCTTCTAATTTCTATAATATATAGTATAGGTACAAGCAGATAAAAGTTGTCCAGCTTCCACTTCAACTGTTATGTTACAAAGCAACAATAACAATTTTATAGTCAATTTATAGAAATCTTACCTAATTGAATGCGATCTGCAGCAGAGAAAGGGATCATATAAAAGTTTTTAGAAAAACATCTTGCATAGCATTAATTGAAACAAAGTAGAAAACAAATCTATGTCATATGACTATATATACATGACGTACACCCATTATTATGTATTATCCATCAATATGATGACTGAGGTGGTTATTCAGCAACAGTTGAAGGTACAGTGAAATAGTTATATTTGTGATTGAGTTTGCACACACAATAGAACATACAAGAACTTTCCAGATCAGAAGGCTTGTTTACAGAATTTTTAGGCATGCTATTAACCCCTTCTTGATGAATGACATACCAGGACTGTCAATTAGATTTGTGCAGGATGAAAAATGTTGGTTCTTCTGAACCACTTTGGCATGAAACAAATAAAACATGAGTAAGCAGAATTTAGTAAATGGCACTAAAAAAAAAAATTGAAGGCAATTTGTGCATCCAAAACAGCAGTAAAATGGTGACTATGACTATGATGACATGCAAAAACGGCTACAATATTGCCTGTGCTAATGGCTATGTAATATAAGGCATTTTTGCAATATCTATTCTCAGTTGTCAAATGTCAACATTAGATTATATATATAAACAAAAGAGCAATGTAAAATAGGACATGAGAGAGTTTTATAAAGATTGATTGTAATTTGTTTTTCTTTTTTCATCTTGTATTGAAAAATAGGTAGCGGGGGTCATTTTAAATTGAAAAAGAGGATTGACTTAAAAATTAAAGGAAATTCAATCATATATCTGCTTAGTTAGCTATTCTATTCATCCTATCTATATGTCCCTTAAACCCCTGTTAAGGACAAGTTAACCCTTTAATGACCGTGGACATACCTAGTACATCCTCGCAGTCCTTCTTACCCGATCACTGCCGTTCCCCTGCCGGCGATCATTGTTCCTCCCAGTCTGGAGTGACAGAACCCCCTTGGGAAATTAGACCCCCGCGGGCTATGTGATCGCTCTGAAAGAGTGGTCACATGGCAGCAATAGACACACATATATCTATATATAATATATAGATATATATATTATATATAGATATATGTGTATGACATATGTATATATATATATATATATATATATATATATAATGTCATACTAAGTGTATTTTTATATTAATATATATACAGTCAGAGGTGAATTCAGACACCGTACGAAGAATGACTCTGTCTTTGTGGAAAATGGTGAAGGGTTCTCTTGCTGACAAAGCATGAAGCTCTGAGACCCTCCTGCCTGAAGCAAAGGCTACCAATAAGGCAGTCTTGATGGAGAGAAATCGAGCCCAAAGGTTCAAAGGGATTATTATTATTTATTATTATGTTATTTATATAGCGCCATCAAATTCTGCAGCACTTTACAATGGGTGGACGAACAGACATGTAGTTGTAACCAGACAAGTTGGGCACACAGGAACAGAGGGGTTGAGGGCCCTGCTCAATGAGCTTACATGCTAGAGGGAGTGGGGTAAAATGACACAAAAAGGTAAGGATAGTATTAGACTAGTGACAGTTGCAGAAGAGGAATCCGTCATGGGCTATTAACAGTTTAATTGATACGCTTTTATGAAGAAGTGGGTTTTTAATGATTTTTGAAGGAGTGGAGACTGGGTGAGGATCTAATGGAGGAGGGAAGCGAGTTCCACAGGAACGGTGCAGCCCTTGAGAAGTCTTGAAGGCGAGCATCAGAAGTGGGAGTACAGACAGAAGATAGACTAAGTCTTCAGCAGATCTTAATGGCCTAGACGGACATACCTGTATATTAGGGAGGATAGATAGGTGGGAGCAGCATTATGTAGAGATTTGAAAGCAAGAATCTGAATTTTAAAATGAGCCCTAAATCTTACAGGAAGCCAATGTAGGGATTGACAGAAGGGTGAGGCCTGGGAGGTGCGGGCGGACTGGAAGATGAGCCTCGCCGCCGCATTCATTATGGACTGTAATGGCGCAAGTAGGGAGCACGCAAGACCACTGAGAAGTGGATTACAGTAGTCAAGGCAAGAAAGGACAGTGGAAAGGACCAGCACCTTAGTCACATCTGACGTTAAGTAGGGTCGGATCCGCGCAATGTTTTTGAGATGGAAATAACAGGATTTGGCGATAGACTGAACATGAGGCTTGAAGGAGAGGTTGGAGTCAAAGAGAACACCTAGGCAGCGAGCCTGCGTAGTGGAGCTGATGGTAGCACCGTTGACTTGGAGGGAGACAGACACAAGAGTAACAACACTTGAGGGAGGAAAGAATAGAATTTCAGTTTTGGTCAAGTTTAGTTTAAGGAAGTGGGCACCCATCCATTTAGAAATAGCAGAGAGGCAGTCAGAGACACTAGTCAAGAGGAAGAGATCAGGAGAGGACAGGCAGATTTGTGTGTCATCTGCATACAAATGATATTGGAAGCCAAAGGAGCTAATGAGTTTACCAAGGGAGGTAGTATAGATGGAGAATAGTAGGGGACCAAGGACTGAACCTTGGGGCATACCAACAGAGAGGAGTTGGTGAGAAGAAGCAGAGCCAGAGAAAGAAACACTGAAAGAGTGCTGGGAGAGATAGGAGAAGCACCAGGAGAGAGCAATATCTTGTAGACCGATTTTGCGGAGGATGAGAAGAAGCTGTTGATGATCAACAGTGTCAAAAGCCGCAGACAGGTCAAGGAGAATTAGGATAGAGTAGTGACCACGAGATTTTGCAGTGAGTAGATCATTGGATACTTTGGTCAATGCCGTTTCCACAGAGTGCTTAGAGCGGAAACCAGACTGAAGCGGGTCTAGCAGAGAGTTGGACTTGAGGAAGTATGACAATCTTGCATACACTATTGTTTCAAGGATCTTGGATGCAAAAGGCAGTAGCGGGATAGGACGGTAGTGGGATGGGGAATTAGGATCAAGGTTGGGCTTCTTTAGAATTGGGGTTACAGTTGCATGTTTGAAGGGCGATGGAAATATACCAGAGGAGAGAGCAGGGGTGTATTAGCCGCGAGGCAAACAAGGTATTTGCCTTGGGCGGCATTTTTCAGGGGGCGGCAAAAAAGCCACCCCCAAATGCCCAGGGCAAATGCCTTGTTAGCCTCGCGGCTAACAGACATGCCGGGCTGGGCGGGTGGCGCTGGGCGGGCGGGCGGCCGGCGAGGGAGCTCTTCCCCTGAGCTGTCCGCTCAGCTCCCTCGCGCACCGCAGAGTGAGGCTGGGAGCCGGAATATGACGTCACATGGGAATATGGGAAGAGCTCCCTCGCCGGCCGCCCGCCCAGCCCGACCGGCAGCCACTGGACCCCAGGACCCCAGGGAGAGGAAGAACCCCCCCACAGCATTCCCAAAGGTAAGGAGGCTGGGGGTGTTAAATAAATTAAAAAAAACACAAGTAAGTGTGTGTGTGTGTATCTGTTAGTGTGTGTGTATGTTAGTGTGTGTGTGTGTCTGTTAGTGAGTGTGTGAGTCTGTTAGTGTGTGTGTGTGTGTTAGTGTGTGTGTATGTTAGTGTGTGTGTCTGTCTGTTAGTGTGTGTCTGTGTTTGACTGTTAGTGTGTGTGTGTGTTTGCCTGTTAGTGTGTGTCTGTTAGTGTGTGTGTGTTTGCCTGTTAGTGTGTGTCTGTTAGTGTGTGTTTGCCTGTTAGTGAATGTGTGTCTGTTAGTGAGTGTGTGTTTCTGTTAGCTAGTGAATGCGTATCTGTCAGTGAATGTGTGTGTGTGTATTTAGAAGGCGGAGCAGGGGGGAAGGGTTGGGTGGCGGTTGCGCGGGTGGGGGTAGCGCGGGGGGTTGCCTGAGTTTTGTCCTGCCTAGGGCAGCACAAAACCAGGATACACCACTGGGAGAGAGAGAGATTGAGTATTTTAGTGAGAGGTGGAGAAAGAGAAGAAGACAGAGTACGGATGAGATGCAAGGGAATTGGATCTAGGGAGTAGGTGGTGGGGAGGGAGGACTGGAGCAGAGCAGAAACCTCCTCCAATGTACCGGGTACGAATGAACATAGAACAGCAGATGGAGTGAAGTTAGGGGAAGTAGAAAGACTAGAGATCTCTTCCCTGATTTTAGATATCTTGTCAGTGAAGTGAGTTGCAAAGTCTGAGGCGGTCAAGTTAGTAGGTGGAGGAACAACAACAGGGCGAAGAAGAAAGTTAAATGTGTGAAATAGTCGTTTGGGTTCGCGGGAGAGTGTGGTTATGAGGGTATTGAAGTTTTTTATTTTTGCAGAGGAAAGAGCCAAGCTGTATGAGCTCAGCATAAATTTATAGTGGAAAAAGTCAGATGCACAGTGATACTTTCTCTAACAACGTTCAGTTCTGGAGCATTTTTGGAGGGATGAGAAGTCAATGCTCTAAGAACCAGAGGTAAGTTCCATGGTGGAGCAAATGACTTAATTGGAGGCTTGATTTTCAGGACCGCCTTGAGGAATCTAGCTATGTCTGAGTCTAAGGCCCATTTGTGGTCGGTAAAAGCTGAGAGGGCCTTTTTCTAGGCCGGACTGTAGAAATTCCAAGACATCTTTCGTAGAAGGACTCTGGATGTCAATGTTTTTAGAAATGACCCAGGTGGAAAAAAAGTTCCATACTCTATAGTATGTGGCAGAAGTGGAACGTTTCCTTGCTTTGAGCATAGTGTCTGCCACTGCTTGAGAGAAGCCTTTATTTGTCAGCCCTTCCCTTTCAATCTCCATGCCATCAAATTGAGGGAGGATGGATTGGGATGGAGAGCAGGACCTTGATACAGGAGGTCTGGAACTTTCGGTAGCTGCAATGGAGGTTCCTTGCACGCAAAGGCTTTGCAGGAGAGGTCAAAAGGGTGCTATCAAGATGATAGACACTGGTTCTATTCTCATTTTTCTCAGGATGGGAAAAATCTGTGAAAAAGGAAGAAAACGCATAACCCCTGCTGAATTGCCAAGGGCTGGATAGAGCGTCTCTTCCCTTTGTAAATAACTCCTCCATCATCCTGTTTTTTCGAGTTGCCAGTAGATCTACTTGAGGAAGGCCCCATTTCTTCACTACTATTTGGAACACCTTGTCCGATAGGCACCACTCTCTTGGGTCTATCCTGGACCTGCTGAGGAAATCTGCAAGCTGGTTCTGCTTCCCCAGCTGGTGAATTGCTGCGAAGTCAGCCAGGTGTCTTTCGGCATGCATAATTTCTATCATTCTGCGGCTCCTGGTTCCACCCTGGTGGTTGATATAGGACACTACTGTTGCATTGTCCGTCCTTATCTTCACCCATTGGTTTTGGAATTGTGAAGAAAAGTGACTCAGGGCCTTGAAAACCGCTAAGAGTTCCAGCAGATTGGAATGCATGTTGCATGAGTAGAAACCCTGAGTTCTTTTGGATGCCAGGACCCTCATTATAACTCCTTCTGTTTGCAATGAGGAAATGAAGTCTTGAAGGTCGATTCTTTTCTCCATGTCTCCTGGCCATTTTGTGACTTGAAAGGATCTCAAGGTTTTTTTTGTGTAAAATTACAGAAAATATCCTCTCCAGATGATATTTAGAACCCAATTGTCGCTTGTGGATTCTTCCCATGCCATTTGGAACTGAAGTAAATGGGCGCCTACTCCTCCTGACTGGGAGATAATGCCATCATAAATTCCTGAAGTTTTTGAAGAGAAAGTGCCATGGGACCTCCCTCCTCTACTGCCAGACTGACCACCTCTCCAGGATTGAGATCTACCATATTCCTTTCCTGGTTTATAAGATGTGCTATCTCGAAAGGAATAGTACTCCCCTCTGGCACGAAAGGGCCCACTGTGTTCTTGAGGCAAAAAGGCTTTTGATGCAGTCATTCAGGTTTCTGCCAAATAACATGTCACCATGGAATGGCAAAGAACATAGACTGTTTTTGGAAGAAGCATCAGCCGACTATGACCTGCGCCTTAGTGCTCACCTGGCGGAGATCGTAAACGCCATATTTCTGGAGAGGTTCCTGACTATATCAACTGTAGCCTCAGATGAGAAATAGCCAGCTTCATATCTCTCAAGCTATCCAATATGGAGGGCCGGCTTCTGCCATTCTTAATATCATCCTCCAATTCTTCCATCCATACTTTCAATGCTCTGGTCACCGATGTGAGAGCTACAGCAGAATGTAAGCCAGTACCAGAAGCTACATATGATTTGGAAAGATTGTACTCCATCTTTCTGTCCATCAGATCCTTGAAGGACCCTGCATCATCTACTGGTAAAGTGGTTCGTTTAGCCAGTCTAACCACTGCTGCATCAACCTTGGGGGCAAAGTCCCATGTTTCAGCGTCCTTGGCCTCAAATGGATAAAGTCTTTCAAATTTTCCTTTTGCAGAGGATCTTCTGTCCAATCTGGACCATTCCTCTTTAATAAGGTCTCTTATGGTCTCATGGACCTGGAAAGGAGCCCTTTTTCTTCTGAGATCAGAGAAATGGCGACTGGAGGTGGAAGGTTCCTTCTTAGAATACTGAGGGCCTTACGAACCCTGAATATCAAATAATCCACCTCCGATGGTTCTAGGAAGTCTGGAGCTGGTAGTGTGGGGAAGAAGCCAGTTCTCTAAGGGAAGCTGTATCCATAAACTCCTCTCCAGAGTCACCTGGAGAATAATCGGAAGGTTGGGAACATCTAGACCGTTTGTGAGCTTTCCCGGCCTCTTTGATGCCCTCATCGACAGCTTGCTTAATGTATTGCATAATGTCAGGCGTGCGTTGAGATGGGCCTGCAGCTGCTGATAGATAGCTTGAACAGAGAAGTCTCCCTTCCCGGGCTCTGTTGTCACAGGATTCACATTGCGTCCTTTTGGGCGACTTCCCTTTGGACGATCCTGAAGTACCTTTAGAACTGAATAAATATACATATAACATAAAGAACAAATTTATCTTCAAGGAAGGCTCTGAAGAAACCGTAAGGGATAAGAGGTGAGTATTGAAGTATGAATCGCTAACTGCTCCATCCAAGGACCGAATTCAGAGGAAAATTGAATCCTGGTGCTTTAAATAGGCGTCTGACATCATGAGGGAAACCCCAAGTGAATGTGCATGCATGAACCTAACTCGCGCATGCGCACATGCTGAGATACCGAACGTATGTTCGCGGGAAAAACTAACGCACGCGAACAGGCATGAACGTCTTACTCGCATCCACGCGTTCATGAGGAAATGAGTTGATGCGCCTGCATAAACATCTAAATGGGCTGGTGTCAGGTTAGTTACACTATGGGCTAGGACAGTAGGGGTTAACCAATGTTTAATTATTTAAAGCATTGCCACTTGTGATTCCATATACTACGCAATATGGAGCTCACTGTTACTGTTGTTAAGTCCGGGTTGTTCACCCTATGCCCGATGCGTGGAAGGCGTTGCTGGCATGATGGCCATTGTGCAGGTCATCGGCGATGTCTACCTGCCAGGCCCTTCTCTCGCTGGACCTCCATGGACCGGGTGCTGTTGCACGGCTGTGGAGTGTTGCGGGCTCTTGGGGTCCTTCTGCATGGCATAGTCTTTTGGGCAGCGTGGTAGCTGTTGGGCCCGTTTGGGTGCCTGGAGGGGGTACCGTCTGAGTGGGCTGATGTTTGAGGGTGTAGAGGCGTTTCGTTTGAGTAGTTTCGCGGTGGCGAGGTATATGTTTCCGTATATGCACCCGCCTCCTCCTCCCCATGATTTGGGCTGCTCCATGGCTCTGTCTGGGTGTTACTGCATGCCATGCCGGATCTTGTGGGAGCCCTGCAGATGACCTCGCCTCAGAGGTGACCCTGCGGAGGGCGAATTTGGCCCAGAAAGCATCCAGTAGGCAGTCAATCCTCTCCTCTAGTGGGGGCATTATGTTGCTGGTCGCTGGGCTGCACATGGCGTCCGCCATGATTTTCTCTGCTCATTCTGCTGTGCATGTAGGGCGGGGTCGGCTCCATGGTGCTGGACATTGCTTGTGTTTGCCGGGATTACCCCCACTGGCATGGGGGGGGAGGTAAAATCATCCGGGGAGACCTCTAACCGAGAAGGCTGCTGCTGTAGAGGGGTCGGCCACCTCCCTCGTGTTGCTTGTTCAAGCCCTCCGTAGGCCTCAGGTCGATCCCCGGTTATAGACTGTCGCCTGCCGTTGGGTCTTCTGGCTATTGTTGCCTCTTTGGGGTGCACCTTAGGCTGGGACTGTTGTGTAAGCACATTTAAGGGATTTTTCTCGATTATTTCGGCTTCTTTTAGGTTTTTGCCTGGGAGCCCCTGTTGTATGCAACTGCACGGCATGGCTGCCAGGCTCCGCCCCCTTTAATATTTTTTATAGTAAAGTATATGATATGATAAAAAATAATGGTATCATTAAAATTACCATTTAATGGCAAGAAAAACGGTATATAATATGTGTGGGTACAGTAAATGAGTAAGAGGAAAATTACAGCTAAACACAAACACAGCAGAAATGTAAAAACAGCCCTGGTCCTTAACGGTAAGAAAATTGAAAAACGGTCTGGTCACTATGGGGTTAATGAGAAATGAAAATCATACTGAGAAAATCAACCTATAGACACATTTCATGCTACATGGTAGTTAGTCATAACATGACATGCACCAAGTGTTATTCTGATGACATGCTGTATACTGTAAATAAATAATTAATATGTGCATTTTTCCCAAGTCATCCTTCCTTTAAGACCGATACACTATGGATTTTTCTTTGGCTTCATTATTGGTTTACTAAAATATTTTGAAGTGTTGATAAAGTGAAATATTAACCTTGACATGCTCAATTTGCATCTTGTTAGTGTTCATATTTAGACATGTAAAGTTATTGATACATTTGAAATAATAAAGCTGTAGTACCTCATATCTCCCAGTTTCTTCCCTATTGCACTACCCACATTGGTTAAAGCAGCAGATGCCTTCATTCCTGCCTGGCTGAGGGTCTCTTGTGTTTTCTTGTATCTATAAATAAGAGAGAAAATATTGTAATTATATACATATGTGGAATAAATATTAACGCAGCAACAAGAGAAAAATAAATAATAAACATAAAAAGACATTTAAAAAAATATAATTCTGCCAAGGTTTAATTCTGTATAATATAAATGATGATCTTTTTTAACATAGCCTTCAGTGGTATTTTTCCTGGCCTCTGTATTCTCATTTTAAAATGTGTCTCTATTAGACATGTGTAATTCGTTTCGTTTTGAATGTAAATTCGGCCGAATTTCGGCAATTCAGACATTCAGATGCTTCGGAATGTTCTAATTGCAGAAGTGCCAAATTTTGGAAGTGCCGAACCAAACCGAACTGCTGAAGTGCCAAATTTCGGAAGTGCCAAAGTGCTTCGGATTTCTGAAAAGTGGCAAAACAAGAGAGGGAGGGAAAATTACGTAAATGATGACCGGAATCTAACCCTAGAAGTAGGGAAGCCTGGGGCAAACAAAACGCAGGGAGAGCCTTGAGAAGAAGATGAGCAGGGAGAGCCTTGGGAAGAAGAAGAGCAGGGAGAGCCTTGGGCAGACATGGAGCCTGGGGGAGAGGAGGAGCAGATGAGCCTAGGGCAGAAGCGGAGCAGGGAGAGCATGGGGGAGAAGAGGAGCAGAGACATTGTCGGGCAGAGAACGAGCATGTGAGTCTGTGGCAGAAGAGAAGTAGGGAGAGTCTGGGGCAGAGGAGCAGCAGGGAGAGCCTGGGGCAGAGAAGCAGCAGGGGGAGCCTGGGGCAGAGGAGCAGCAGGGAAAAGACTGGGGCAGAGGAAGAGAAGGGAAAAGACTGGAGCAGAGGAGGATCATGGAAGAGGATGAGGGCAGATGAGGAGGATCAGGGAAGAGCCTGGGGCAGATGAGGAGGATCATGGAAGAGCCTGGGGCAGAGGAGGAGGATCATGGAAGAGCCTGGGGCAGATGAGGAGGATCATGGAAGAGCCTGGGGCAGAGGAGGAGGATCATGGAAGAGCCTGGGGCAGAGGAGGAGGATCATGGAAGAGCCTGGGGCAGAGGAGGAGGATCATGGAAGAGCCTGCGGCAGAGGAGGAGGATCAGGGAAGAGCCTGGAGCAGAGGAGGATCATGGAAGAGGAGGAGGGCAGAGGAGGAGGATCATGGAAGAGCCTGGGGAAGAGAAGGAGGATCAGGGAAGAGCCTGTGGCAGAGGAGGAGGATAATGGAAGAGTCTGATGTAGAGGAGGAGGATCAGAGAAGAGCATGGGGCAGAGGAGGATCAGGGAAGAGCCTGGGGCAGAGGAGGATCAGGGAAGAGCCTGGGGCATAGGAGGATCAGGGGAGCCATGGGCAGAAGAAAAGCAAGAAAATGCATGGGAGCAAGGAGCAAACGACAGCAGGGGAGGCTTGGGTAGAGAAGGAGCAGGGGAGCCATGGGCAGGAGAAATGTAGGGGAGCCATGGGTAAAAGAAAAGTAGGGGAGCTTGGGGCAGGAAAAAAAGTAGAGGAGCCTAGGGTAAGAGAAAAGTAGAGGAACCTGGGGCAGGAGAACAGTAGAGGAGCCTGGGGCAGGAGAAAAGCAGGGAGAGCCTGGGGCAGAGGAGGAGCAGGCTAGCCATGGGCAGAAGAAAAGTAGGGAAGTTATGGGCAGAGGAGCCTTGAGCAAAAGAAAAGCAGGGGAGCTATGGACAGAGGTGGAGCAGGGGAACTATGAGCAGAGGGGGAGCAGATGAGCCTGTGGCAAAGGAAGAGCAGGTGAGCCTGGGGCAAAGGAAGAGCAGGTGAGCCTGGGGCAAAGGAAGAGCATGGGCAAAGGAAAAGCAGGTGAGCCTGTGGCAGAGGGAGAGGAGGTGAACCTGTGGCAGAGGAAGAGCAGGTGAGCCTGGGGCAAAGGAAAAGCAAGTGAGTCTGGGGCAGAGGGAGAGCCTGGGGTAGAGGGAGAGCAGGGAGAGCCTAGCACAGAGTCAAAGCAGAGGGAGCTGGGGAGAGGAAGAGCAGGTGAGCCTGGGGCAGAGGAGAATCAGGATAGCCTGGGGTAGAGAAGAAGCAGGGAGTAGCCTGGGGGATCGGAGAAGCAGGGAGAGCCTGGGGCAGAGGAGGAACAGGGAGAGCCCAGGAAGAGGAAGAGGATGGGAGCCTAGGGCAGAGGAGAAGCAGGGAGATCCTGGGGCAGAGGAAGAGCAGGGAGAGCCTGGGGCAGAGGAGAAGCAGAGAGAGCCTGGGGCAGGGGAGGAGTAGTGAGAGTCTGGGGCACAGGAAGAGCCTGGGGAAGAGGGGAAGAGGAGAAGCAGGGGATACTAGGGGCAGAGGGAGAGCCTGAAGCAGAGGAAAAGCAGAGAGATCCTAAAGCAGAGGAGGGTAGTGGAGCCTGGGGCAGAGGAGAAGCAGTGAGAGCCTGAGGCAGTGAAAGGGGGAGATGGGGCAGAGAAAACTTCTAAATTTGAAATAACAGCAACTATATTAATAACAAACATTTCGCTAATATGATGAAGTACAATTTATGGAAATGTGCTGCCAATGGGTACTCAAGTGAAAAAAGGTTGGGAACCACTGCTGCTATAGAGGATCAATAGGTTGTGTTGGGGAGCTTGCAAGGGCATAACCCACAGAGCATTGGAGAATATTAACTAGTGCCAAAGGATCCCTACTAAAAGAGGAAAAAAAGTCCTTATAAAAATGAAAAAAACGTTTGTTCAAAACTGGACAAATATATATATATATATATATATTAATTATTTTTTTTAAGTTTTTATTGAAATCAGGAGTATTCAAGGACTCAAATAATCAGTAAAAAATAATAATAAACCCATCACCTAACAGAAGAAAATATATACATATGGAGTCTCCTAGTTTATGGAGTAAAACTAATTTATGTTTAAAATTCCACAAAGAAAATGGCCCGGCAACATAAACCACAATTGATCCTTAGAAAATAACAAAAAAGACTGTTACAAGAAATGCTACTTAATTGGCATAGATACTCACTGGGAGTCAAAATATCGGTATGTCTTGATATAATGATACTTGGGGTAAGTATACATCAATCGAGTCTCTGTAACACTTACAGTGGAAGTCATTAGGTATAATACATTTGACTACATAAAACCAGGAGATTTGGGGGAAAGGGTAAAATAACAAACACAAAAGAAACACAACTAACTAATGAAAAAGAAGATTTATTTGCAAAAGGATAACTTATGCCTAACCATAAAAGGATATATTGCAAAGTATTTGGCCTCCTAATACTACAGGCTGGATCTCCGATATAAGGATGTATCTGAGAGTGCTACCATGACTTAACCACCTTTTCACCTTACATTTCTTAAGGCTCTGCTATTAATGGTCAGAAAGAGTCAAGGAGACTCCATATGTTTAAAGTGTAATCCAGACGTGGACCCCTTGCTCACGGTGCCTAGAGAGATATCAGCTATGACTCACCGATAATGCCTAACAAAGTTGAAATGATCGTCTTGGGTTGCTATGTCTCTCGTGCAGAGGGAACTTGCTGGCATTTCGGATCGGGACTACCCATACAGGTGAGACCAGTCTGATATGCTTCAAATATGCTCCCTCTGTAATGGCACAAGATGAGCTAAAACCAGCTTGAGATCTGAGCGGGGACCCACCGAAAGGCAGGCTATTTCAGCTTTTTTGCTCTCAAAAACAGAAGTGTAGCATTATGAAACTTCTTAAAGTGTAATCACAGCAAAAAACATAAAGGGTAGATATCCTAAGTGCAAATACATTAAAAAAATAATAATATACACATGACCTCCACCCTCCTTACCATTTTTCCAAACCTCCCCAATATAGCACGGACATAAGATTAGATAGGAGACATGGGCAATCGATTGGAAGGGAAAAACCTTCGCTGGTTACTTTAATAAACAATTATTCAAAGGCATCTGTAATATCTTGATTTATGTGTTAAAGGGTGATTGAAATAAGTAATTTTTGTATATATCTTCTTGGGTAAAGGCTCACTGAGTTAATATATACGGACATGGGATTAGATAGGAGACACGGACAACAGATTGAAAGTAAAAGTACTACCAAAAGTACTAATACACAATTCTTTTTAAAAAATATGCATTTATTCTACTCCATAAGCAAACAATAATATACTTAAAGGGACACTATAGTCACCAGAACAACTACAGCTTATTGAATTTGTTCTGGTGAGTAGAATCATTACCTTCAGGCCTTTTAATGTAAACACTGTCTTTTCAGATAAAAAGCAGTGTTTACATTACAGCCTAGTGATAACTTCACTGGCCAGTCCTCAGATAGCTGTTAGAGATCCTTCCTGGGTCATGGCTGCCTAAAATGCATCCAAACTTTCAGTGTCTCCTCCCTCTGCATGCAGACACAGAACTTTCTTCATAGAGATTCATTGATTCAATTAATCTCTATGAGGAGATGCTGATTGGCCAGGGCTGTGTTTGAATCATGCTGGCTCTGCCCCTGATCTGCCTCTTTGTCAGTCTCAGCCAATCCTATGGGGAAGCATTGTGATTGGATCAGGCTACCACTTCTGATGATGTCAGCAGACTGCTTGTTTTTCTGAGTCAAACAGCATGCAGAGTTACAGCTCCAGGCTTGAATACAGTAAGAGTTTGCTATATTTGAGGGGCCCAGGGGGGCTAGATGGTGGTTTTAACACTATAGGGTCAAGAATAAGTTTGTGTTCCTGACCCTATAGTGATCCTTTAACAGATTATATTTCTTAACGACGTTACAGAGAGTGAGAGATCTTTAATGTTAGTCTTTGTACCAGCAAGTCAGGGATACAGCCTGAGAGAAGAGTGAAGAGCAGGAGAAGAGAATGTGGTTCTTTGTCCACTGTTCTTTATAGGCAAAATTGGGCCATACACTGGCCATATAAGGACTCTACCCATATAAGGACCCTACCCACAATCTCCCTATGGAGCATAATCCAGAGTCCTCATGGTACAGAATAGCAAACTACCATCTGTTCTTTTTAAACCATTACACATCCATACCTTAACATGTATTAAAAATAGGAATATAGGGGAGCGTGGCTTGGATACTGAATGGAGCGGGCGCATGTTGGCTGAGCTCCGGTTACCCGCAGCTCCAATAGCGCAATTAAACCGGCATCCTACCCCACAATCACCCGTGCCAACAACCGGCATAAAGCAGCAGCATGGGGAAGAGAGCAAAAAAGCTCTTAACCGCCACAGGAGAGGGCTCCTGCGACATCAGCCTCCTTCTGCAGCTGTGGCCTATGCTCAAAATGGCGGCGCACCTGGACCCACGCTATTCCTCCTCTGAGGGGGAAATCCTTGATGCCCAGATGAAATACCCCACACGGAGGGCCTGATTTCCCCACACCAGGGGGAAGACCTGACAGCCCCAGCCACAAGTGCAGACATCAAGGCACTAATGCACAACATCCGTGCCTTTTAATGCAGACCTAAACATAATACTGGAAGACATCACAGTAGTCACTGCCAGAGTTCAGGCTACAGAGGACAGCATCCACTACATCACACAACAACAGACAAGCACCAATGAACTGATGCAACAACTCCTGGCAACAAACAAAGTCATGCAGATCAGAATTGATACCTTAGACCAGTGATGGTGAACCTTTTTGAGCCCGAGTGCCCAAACCGCAATACATGCCAACTTTTTTTCCCCTTAAAGTGCCAACATGACAATTAAACCTGAATACTGAGGTTTACGTTTAGAAAAAACAACTCATACAGTTGTCTGAACTAACAACTTTTGTTTTAAAGGAAGATCACAACAACAAATGATACAGAGTTCAATTATACAAATTTTAAATAATGATATAAATAGATCAAATTAAGCTTATATTTATTAGTATCTCCAACAAATGCAATACATACACACAGACTGCTGAACACATTCACACACTGACTGTTTAATACATACACACAGACTGCTAAATACACACACTGCTGAATACGCATACAGACTGCTGAATACACACTCAGAGACTGCTGAGTACACACACACAGACTGCTGAATACATACACACACACACAGACTGTTGAATACACACACACAGTCCGCTGAATACACAGTCCACTGAATACACACACAGACAAACATACACACACACAGACATGCATACACACACACACACAGACTGCTGAATACATATACACAGACTACTGAATACATACACACAGTCTGCTGAATACACACACACACACACAGACTGCTGAATACACACACACACAGTCCGCTGAATACACACACAGACTGCTGAATACATATACACACAGACTGCTGAATACACAAATACACACAGACTGCTGAATACATACACAGTTTGCTGAATACATACATACACGCACACAGACTGCTGAATACACACACATACAGACTGCTGAATACACACACATACTGCACAGAGGGGTGCAGTGTATGTGTTTGTGTGTTGAGTGTGTGTGGAGCGCTGTGTGTGTGTATGTCTGAGGGGTGCTGTGTGTGAGTGGTGCTGTGTGTGAAGGGGTAGGGGTGCTGTGTGTGGGGGTAGGGGTACTGGGAGTGGGGGGTAGGGGTGCTGTGTGTGGGGGTAGGGGTGCTGTGTGTGGGGGTAGGGGTACTGTGTGTGGGGGGGGTTAGGGGTAAAGATACATTAAAAAAGGTACATTAAATCTTTACCCCCCCCCCCTTCTTCTTACCTTTGGTGAAGCGGGGCGGGGGGGGGACAGCCATCCCTGGTGGTCCGTGGGGGTAAGTATGTGACAGGGAAGCAGAGTAGGTGCCTGCATAGTGACCTATGGCCATGTGCCCACAGAGAGGGTCTGGCATGCCACCTGTGGCACGCGTGCCATAGGTTCACCATCACTGCCTTAGACGATGCACGAAGACGCAAAAACCTCAAAATTAGAGGTATAACTGAAACAATTGGTGAACAAGAGTTGCCGCATCTAATTAGGCGACTCCAGTCTACTCTGCTGCCCCAACGCTCTGCAAGAGGAATCCAAATTGATGGCTGCTTCCGCCTAGCAAAATACAGCAGGGCTCCGGCTTGGGCCCCGCGAGACGTACTGGTACGCTTCCTCACACTGTGGGACAAACTAGCAACCCAAGAAGCTGTGAAAAACAAAACAGCACTTCAATTCGAAACAATGCAGCTCCAGTTTATGCAAGACCTATGCGGATCCACCTTTGACTGGAGACGAGCTTTTCAACCAGTCACAAAGGCCCTACGAACGGCTAACATCCCCTACAAATGGGGACAGTCTCGCACCCTCACGGCTACTAGAGACGGCCGCACTTACCAGCTTCTTACCGCGGAGAACTCCTCAGCCTTCCTAAGGGACTTAGGCCTAACCTCATTTCCAGAAGGCACTGGCGGGCCAAACCGGACATGGGACGTGAACAAGATTGTTCCCTTTACTCCTGGCCCCAGTGCAGATACCACCTGAAGAGGGGATGGAAGCCCCGTGGCTCCAACAGTTCTCAGAGGGAACCCCTGCAGCCTCGCAGGGACGGACTGACACCTCAACCAGTCCCATTGGCATGTTAATTATGTTTTATTGTTTTAGAATACCGCTCAACACTGTTTATTATTTATAAGTTACACTGCTGTCACCAGATGCCTACACACCGCCTCGGACCTGTACTGATCAGCAGACATTGAATCAGCCCCCCTGAACACTCAGGGATTATTGAGTATAATTTAATAGATAGCACACCCGACAGACCAGAGTCCTCATTATATCTAGGACACGAGCATTGTCTTTTTACTTAAGACCCATACGGCTGTGTCACCCTCCTACTTCCGCAGCCTCAGCGATATTAAAAAGCCCCACAATACATAGATTACTAACCGGATATATCCAGTATGTCATTTAAACCTATTTAGTATACCTTAATACCCTGCCAGTACACTCAAACGGTACACATTTCACACATACAGTCTATTGCTTACTGGCGGAACGTTCAATGGTTTATAACTTAAAAATGTGCACTAACAACCTATGTCATATCATTGTTAACGAGGTTAAGAGAAGAATGTTTTTGAACAAGATAAATGACACTCTGAATTCTCAGTAGAAGCACCAACTAGAATAAATGCTTGTCTGGATCTTGCCATAAATAATAACACTGACCTATTTTCAAACATTCAAGTTAGGGAGCACTTGGAAATAGTGACTATAATATTGTATAATTTGAGATTCACTATATATATACAATTGCAAGAAAAAGTATGTGAACCCTTTGGAATGATATGGATTTCTGCACAAATTGGTCATAAAATGTGATCTGATCATCATCTAAGTCACAACAATAGACAATCACAGTCTGCTTAACTAATAACACACAAAGAATGAAATGTTACCATGTTTTTATTGAACACACCATGTAAACATTTACAGTGCAGGTGGAAAAAGTATGTGAACCCTTGGATTGAATAACTTGTTGAACCTCCTTTGGCAGCAATAACTTCAAACAAACGTTTCTTGTAGTTGCAGATCAGACGTGCACAACGGTCAGGAGTAATTCTTGACCATTCCTCTTTACAGAACTGTTTCAGTTCAGCAATATTCTTGGCATGTCTGGTGTGAATCGCTTTCTTGAGGTCATGCCACAGCATCTCAATCGGGTTTAGGTCAGGACTCTGACTGGGCCACATCAGAAGGCGTATTTTCTTCTGTTTAAGCCATGCCGTTGTTGATTTACTTCTATCCTTTGGGTCATTGTTCTGTTGCAACACCCATCTTCTGTTGAGCTTCAGCTGGTAGACAGATGGCCTTAAGTTCTCCTGAAAAATGTCTTGATAAACTTGGAAATTCATTTTTCCTTCGATGATAGCAATCCGTCCAGGCCCTGACACAGCAAAGCAGCCCCAAACCATGATGCCCCCACCACCATACTTCACAGTTGGGATAAGGTTTTGATGTTGGTGTGCTGTGCCTTTTCTTCGCCACACATAGTGTTGTGTGTTTCTTCCAAACAACTCAACTTTGGTTTCATCTGTCCACAGAATATTTTGCCAGTACTGCTGTGGAACATCCAGGGGGATGTTAGCATTTGCCAGTGACTTTTGTAAGTCTTTAGCTGACACTCTAGAATTCTTCTTCACCTCATTGAGCAGTCTGCGCTGTGCTCTTGCAGTCATCTTTACAGGACGGCCACTCCTAGGGAGAGTAGCAGCAGAGCTGAACTTTCTCCATTTATAGACAATTTGTCTTACCGTGGACTGATGAACAGCAAGGAGATACTTTTATAACCCTTTCCAGCTTTATGCAAGTCAACAATTCTTAATCGTAGGTCTTCTGAGAGCTCTTTTGTGCGAGGCATCATTCACATCAGGCAATGCTTCTTGTGAAAAGCAAACCCAGAACTGGTGTGTGTTTTTTATAGGGCAGGGCAGCTGTAACTAACACCTTCAATCTCATTTCATTGATTGGACTCCAGTTGGCTGACATCTCACTCCAATTAACTCTTGGAGATGTCATTAGTCTAGGGGTTCACATACTTTTTCCACCTGCACTGTGAATGTTTCCATGGTGTGTTAAATAAAAACATGGCAACATTTCATTATTTGTGTGTTATTAGTTTAAGCAGACTGTGATTGTCTATTGTTGTGACTTAGATGATGATCAGATCACATTTTATGACCAATTTGTGCAGAAATCCATATCATTCCAAAGGGTTCACATACTTTTTCTTGCAACTGTATATAGAGAGATAGATAGATAGATAGATAGATACACACACACATATCTATCTATCTATATATATATATATTTTATTTTTTTTTTAATTATTATTATTATTTATTTTTTTAATTAATTTTCTTTATGGGCTTTACAAAAACACCTAATTAAAAAAGGCTAATTTCAATAGGATAAAAAAGGATCTTTAAGAAGGTATTTAAACAAATTCCACAAATGTACATGTCTCAATACATACCATTGGGAAACAAATATATATAAAAGAATCAAACTAAAACCAATGTGGCTTAATAAATGGGTGTGTCAACTAAACAATGGTAATGGCTTTTAAATTAGATTGGTCAATAGTAGATAATAAAATATACGTATGTCAATATGGTTTGCAAAGTGGCAATTAGATGGGTACACAAGAAAATGAAAAGCTCATAGCCAACAAGAGCAAGACTAACTCCAAAAAGTATTTTTAAGTACATTAATGCCAAAAAAATTAAGAATGAAAGTCCATTGGAGTCTGAGATGGGTGGGTTAATCATGGAGGATCAGAACATGAAAGACATTCTAAATATTATTTTTTCTTCCGTATATAGGGAAAAAGAATCTATAGCTGTAAATCTGAACATCCTTAAAGCAAACAAGAAATGAGTTTACACAGGATAAAGTTGTACAGCAATAAAATAAAATTACTGTAAACAAAGCCCCAAGTCTAGATGGTATTCACCTACATTACTTAGGGAGCTTAGTGTAGAAATATCCATATCACTGTTTTACAATGTGTTAGGATTTTTCTTTTTTTAGGAATCCCTCCACAGTATTAGAGAAAAGCAAATGTGATGCTTATATTTTAAAAAGGTTCAAAAGCTCAACCCAGAGACTACAGATCTGTGGTTGGGAAAGGATGCTAAGGGATAGTATTCAAGCATTAATTTTGAACAACATTATCATGAGCAGGAATTAATATAGTTTTATGAAGGGCAGGTTGTGCCAAACTAACTTAATTGCGTTCTGTGAAGATGTTAGTAAATATAGATCGGGGTGCCCTAGTGGATGTGATCCACCTTGATTTTGTGAATGCATTTTATAAAATTATATACAAAATATTACTATTAAAACTGGAAAATACCTATTAAAAATGGTGTTTGTGACGAGACCAATCTCGCCACATTGCATTGGAGAAGCCTGGTTGCTCGCCTGCTGCCTCTGGACTATGGCCCCCTTTTAAAAGACTTTATTTCGCCTGGAGAAAAGCTGTATTCGTGTGGTCTGAGCGCCATTCGCTTAATAATGTGCGCTCAAACCTGAGCTATCTGGGGATATGTTACATGTCTGTGTTTTATGTAATAAATGTTACTTTATGTATTTTAAAGTATAATACTGGTTTTGTGTCCCCACATGTGTAATGGAGTTTTGCCTTTGTCTTGGGAGATAATTTAATTACTTCCCAATTATCTCCCAGGGCAGAGGGGAGGAAGCCAGGATGCATTGTGGGAATATATTGTGACTGTGTGTCCTATTTGTCTACTTGTCTGTCTTTTGTCACAGTCTCCCATTTGGTCCCCTAGGGGAGTGTCCACCAGGTGGGAGACCTGCATAAATACTGGGCAGGTAGCCCTCATTAAACAGACCACTGCTTGACCCTCAACACGGAGCCTTGTCTCGTCTTTGAGGGGATTTACTGTATGCTGCTAAGGACTGATTGCCAGGAGTGTAAGCCGCTTGGGAGCTTTTCCTGTTCGTCTGGTAGCAGCAATTCGTATGGTTCCTGTTCGTGTATTTGGAGTGCTACCTTATTCCCTTGTATGCCGTTCGGGAGTTTGGAGCATTCACTTGTATGCAGTTCGAGAGTTTGGAGCATTCACTTGTATGCAGTTCGAGAGTTTGGAGCATTCACTTGTATGCAGTTCGAGTGTTTGGACCATTCCCTTGTATGCAGTTCGAGTGTTTGGAGCATTCCCTTGTATGCCGTTCGGGAGTTTGGAGCATTCACTTGTATTCAATTCGTGAGTTTTGGTGATTCTACAGTAGCTGTGCCTGTCTCTGAAAGGGGATTATCGTCTAAGCGGTTTTTTCCCCTTTTGTGCAAAACGGTCCGTTACAATTGGTGGCAAGCGGCGGGATCGTTCCCACAGACTACAGGACAGCTACAGGCAACACCATTCCGTGGATTTACAATTTGAGGGCAACGCATGTCTGAGTACAGCGACCCTGACAGCAACAAAATGGAACCAGCAGTGTCATACGAGGAGGAGGACCTGGATGGCCGGGATGCATTAAGGAAAGGCATCTGGTACCAGGCCCTGGATAATGTACAATACCAGCGGGGCGAGAGTCTCCCCAGTGAAGAGCAGCGGTTGCAGAAGCAAGTGGCCCTGCGGATGCCCTTCCTGGGAGAGCAGCCCCTGGATGAATGGGTGAAGGAATTGGAGCACCCGGTATGGCAGGAGATTTGGCTGGAAGATGCCTACCAGGCGCTCTGGTGGTATGGGGCACAGTACCTCCCCTGGACAGCCGAGCATGACAAGCCAGAGGGAGAGGAGTTTGATGGTCCTGGCTTGTTATGGGAGGCTTTTTCAGAGCCTGAATTTGGGAGCCCTACACAAGCCCGGTTCAGTGATCTCTTGGAGTGGAGGGAGAGCAGGTATGACTGGGGCGACACTCACGACATTGAGCAAGACCTGGCTCACCTAGCAACCCTGGAGTGGGAACTGGAGCAGGACTACCGAGATCTCTTCCACTCCATTGAGAAGATTCAGCAGGACAGCAAGGTGACAGATCCAGTTCCAGACCCATTCACCTGGGAAGACATTGTTGATATTTTCTGGGAAGAACCCCAGGTGGCCGGTAGAGATGGGACCGAGGTCTCTCAACCGGTCCTGCAGGGAATTGGGAGCCCAGTCTCCATTCCCCAGCGGCCGTGTGATTTATTGGGAATTGGGAGCCCAGTCTCCATTCCCCAGCGGCAGTGTGATATGCCGGGAATTGGGAGCCCAGCCTCCATTTCCCAGCGGCAGTGTAAAGTGCAGGGAGAGGAGAGCAGCGTCCTCCCTCCCCAGCGGCAGGCTGTGTTACAGGGGGCAGAGGTAGTTGTTCCTGCCTCCCAGCAGCAGAGTGATATGCCGGGAAGGCAGTGTGAAGTGCAGGGAGAGGAGAGCAGCGTCCTCCCTCCCCAGCGGCAGGCTGAGTTACAGGGGGCAGAGGTAGTTGTTCCTGCCCTCCAGCAGCCAAGTGATATGCCGGGAAGGCAGTGTAAAGTCCAGGGAGAGGAGAGCAGTGTCCTCCCTCCCCAGCGGCAGCGTGATTTTTGGGGAATTGGGAGCCCAGTCCCCATTCTCCAGCGGCAGTGGGATGTGCCGGGAATTGGGAGCCCAGTCTCCATTCCCCAGCGGCAGTGTGATGTGCCGGGAATTGGGAGCCCAGTCTCCATTCCCCAGCGGCAGTGTTATTGGTTGGGAATTGGGAGCCCAGTCTCCAGTCCCCAGCGGCAGAGTATCCAGCAGGGAATAGAGAGCCCAGTTTTCCCTTCCCAGCAGCAGGACACTGTATTGGGAGCGGAGACAGTCGGTCTCCCTCCACAGAGGATGAAAGTATGTATGGGAGAGGAGCTTGCTACCACCTCTCCCCAGCGGCGGATCATTAATGGGCAGGGAATAGAGAGCTCAGTCTCCTTTCCCGAGCGGCAGAGTGTTCTATCGGGAGAGGAGCCTGGTACCCCCTCTCCCCAGCGACAGCTTAGAGTATCCAAAGGGGAGACAGTCGGTCTCCCCCTCCAGCAGCAGAGCTGTGTAACCAAAGGGGAGACAGTCTGTCTCCAGCAGCAGAGCTGTGTAACCAAAGGGGAGACAGTCGGTCTCCAGCAGCAGGACTGTGTATCTAAAGGGGAGACAGTCAGTCTCCCTCTCCAACAACCAGGCTTTAACCAGGCTACCCTCCCAGTAGCGCTGGCAACAGGGCAGAGTGCCGCTGGTCTCTGCCCACGCAGCACCCCACCAAGTCAGCGTACCCGTACCCAGCACAGCCGTGGTGAGGCACCTGGACATGGACAAGCTTCTCCTCTACCCAGGTGCAGTAACTATTTATTGTGGGTGGGCTGTGCTGTTGATTGTGCTTAATAATGTGCGCTCAAACCTGAGCTATCTGGGGATATGTTACATGTCTGTGTTTTATGTAATAAATGTTACTTTATGTATTTTAAAGTATAATACTGGTTTTGTGTCCCCACATGTGTAATGGAGTTTTGCCTTTGTCTTGGGAGATAATTTAATTACTTCCCAATTATCTCCCAGGGCAGAGGGGAGGAAGCCAGGATGCATTGTGGGAATATATTGTGACTGTGTGTCCTATTTGTCTACTTGTCTGTCTTTTGTCACAGTCTCCCATTTGGTCCCCTAGGGGAGACCTGCATAAATACTGGGCAGGTAGCCCTCATTAAACGGACCACTACTTGACCCTCAACACGGAGCTTTGTCTCATTCTTGGGGGGATTTACTGTATGCTGCTAAGGACTGATTGCCAGGAGTGTAAGCCGCTTGGGAGCTTTTCCTGTTCGCCTGTTAGCAGCAATTCGTATGGTTCCTGTTCGTGTATTTGGAGTGCTACCTTATTCCCTTGTATGCCGTTCGGGAGTTTGGAGCATTCACTTGTATGCAGTTCGAGTGTTTGGAGCATTCCCTTGTATGCCGTTCGGGAGTTTGAAGCATTCACTTGTATGCAGTTCGAGTGTTTGGACCATTCCCTTGTATGCCGTTCGGGAGTTTGGAGCATTCACTTGTATTCAGTTCGTGAGTTTTGGTGATTCTACAGTAGCTGTGCCTGTCTCTGAAAGGGGATTATCGTCTAAGCGTTTTTTTCCCCTTTTGTGCAAAACGGTCCGTTACAGTGTTCTTAGACAGAGAGCAACTGTAAATTAAACATTTTTAAATTGGATAAAACTGGTAAGTGGACTACATAAGGGTTCTGTTCAGGATCCACTTCTCTTTAATCAGTTTATAAATAATCTTGTGAATACAAAATATGTTCCAAGAAAAGGAACAAGAAGACATTGGATAGCCCTTTTAAAATAAGAGCATGTAGCTTAAAGTTAAGAAATCCCAAAATAACAGCTAATGTAATTATATGAACAAAAAAAAAGAAATCTAAAAGACAATACCCTCACACATAACCAGTGCTGATTTAGTTGGGAAAAGGCCTTTATTACACGCTAGGGTAAATGTTGAGTGGTATGTCAAATAAATGTCTCAAAAAAGGAGTAAGTTCACCACTATTTGGGAAGGTAATGTAAATAAGTCAGGGCGTCTTGTACGCTTCATTTTCACTTTTTTGATTTGGTGTGGTGTTGGGCATATTTATGTAGTACTTGGGAGATAAGATTTAGTATGTCTCAGGCATAGGAGGCAGTTATCGTTTATTTGCCATTGATCATATACCCATGATAGTTAGACTCTTTTAGTAGCCTGGAGTGAGGGATCTCAGGGATTATTATTTTTTTTTTTAATTCTTTATTTTGTAGTGCAGAGAAACATACACATTTTTGTCATGCCCCAAGAGCCAATGACAGTAGATTCGCAATACATAGTTTACATGTAGTAGGGCAGTGAGAAAGACATGCACAATTTTTAAGTAGGTATAACAACATGCTTAAAGACTTGCTTGTATATTTAGTGTGCTTATATAGCAGGAGTATGCGACTTTTTAGCAGGAGTATGCAAGATACAAGATAAAGCTTTGCGTAAACTGTTACATGAGCTGCTCTGTTCTATATGTTAACCAGCTGGTGCTATTAATGCCAGGTGATAAGCAAGTGTCTTTAGTAATAAAGGTCATGCTAATTAATAGTAGTCAAACACTAGTAGAAACAACTTGCTTCAACTTTTAGTTAGCTTATAAAATATGTGTGTTAGCAGAGGATTAGTGTGTGTTTGTACAACGATTAACTCTTAAGTGTGATCTCAGGGATTATTAATCATTTTATACGAGTGCACTTTAAAATTATAGAGATTAATCAGCTAGTAGGATGTAGTTATCCTGAGATCAGCTGCGAGATTTATTTATTTTAGGTGCCTAGGCAACTCATTGGAAGATATGTGCCATGTGCACGATCAAAATAGGACTTATATTTTCCTACTTCTAATACTTCCCTGTGCAGACTATCCCTATTTCTTCTAACAGTTACTATTACTGCTACTTTGTTGCCACTTGGGGAAGAGCGGATACCTCAATATAATTTTGTAACAATTACTTATTTCTACAAGTATTACTGAGGTAGACTCTGACTATTAATAGAATATTTCACAATACAAATAAAATGTGCCAATATAATATAAAAGCAAAGTACATGCATACAAATACGATGGCGATCTTGGTGCATAAGGCATATTAGATAAGTAAACATTCAGGTAGGGGAGCATTTGGGAATTACTGATCACAATATGCAAATTTTAAAAATAAACTCAAAAAAGAAAAAGCACGTGGGGTATAATAAAACGTATCATTTTTTAAAAGCCAATTTCAATAATATTAGGGCAGATCTACAACATATCGACTGGAATAAACTCCTTAGTGAAAAAAAACACTGAGGATAAATGGAAACTATTCAAACCAATATTAGTAAGGTACATTTCTCAGTATGTACCATTGGGTAATAAATATAAAAGAAACACATTGAAACCAATGTGGCTTAGTAGAGGAGTAAAACAGCGATTACAAATAAGAAAAGGGCATTTAAAGCATTTAAATCGGACAAATCAGAGGCATCCTATATAAAATATAAGGAAGCCAATAATGCTTGCAAAAAGGCAATTAAAGTGGCTAAACTAGAAAATGAGAAATTGATAGCCAAATAATGCAAAACCAACCCCAAAACTTTTTTCAAGTACATCACTTCTAAAAAAAACAAAAAGTGTAAGTACACTGGAAACAGATGGGTCTGTTTTTAAATAACTATTTTTCTTCAGTACATATTAATGAGGATCCTATAGAAACATAGAAACATAGAATGTGACGGCAGATAAGAACCATTCGGCCCATCTAGTCTGCCCAATTTTCTAAAAACTTTCATTAGTCCCTAGCCTTATCTTATAGTTAGGATAGCTTTATGCCTATCCCATGCATGCTTAAACTCCTTTACTGTGTTAACCTCTACCACTTCAGCTGGAAGGCTATTCCATACATCCACTACCCTCTCAGTAAAGTAATACTTCCTGATATTATTTTTAAACCTTTGTCCCTCTAATTTAAGACTATGTCCTCTTGTTGTGGTAGTTTTTCTTCTTTTAAATATAGTCTCCTCCTTAACTGTGTTGATTCCCTTTATATATTTAAATGTTTCTATCATATCCCCCTGTCTCGTCTTTCCTCCAAACTATACATGTTAAGATCCTTTAACCTTTCCTGGTAAGTTTTATCCCGCAATCCATGAACCAGTTTAGTAGCCCTTCTCTGAACCCTCTCTAAGGTATCAATATCCTTCTGAAGATACGGTCTCCAGTACTGTGTACAATACTCCAAGTGAGGTCTCACCAGTGTTCTGTACAATGGCATGAGCACTTCCCTCTTTCTACTGCTAATACCTCTCCTTATACAAGCAAGCATTCTGCTAGCATTTCCTGCTGCTCTATTACATTGTCTGCCTACCTTTAAGTCATCAGAAATAATCATCCCTAAATCCCTTTCCTCATATGTTGAGGTTAGAACTCTATCAAATATTCTGTACTCTGCCCTTGGGTTTTTACGTCCAAGATGCATTATCTTGCACTTATCACATTAAATGTCAGTTGCCACAATTCTGACCATTTTTCTAGTTTACCTAAATCATTTGTCATTTGGCTTATCCCTCCTGGAACATCAACCCTGTTACATATCTTAGTATCATCAGCAAAAGACATACCTTACCATCAAGACCTTCTGCAATATCACTAATAAAAATATTAAAGAGAATGGGTCCAAGTACAGATCCCTGGGGTACCCCACTGGTGACAAGCCCAAGCTTTGAATATATTCCATTAACTACAACCCTCTGTTGCCTGTCACTCAGCCACTGCCTTACCCATTCAACAATATTTGAATCCAAACTTAAAGATTGCAGTTTATTGATAAGCCTTCTAAGTGCAACAGTGTCAAAAGCCTTACTGAAATCTAGGTAAGCAATGTCTACTGCACCACCTGATCTATAATTTTAGTTACCCAATCAAAAAAATCAATAAGATTAGTTTGGCATGATCTCCCTGAAGTAAACCCATGTTGTCTCTGATCTTGAAATCCATGTGTTTTAGATGTTCATCAATCCTATCCTTTAACATGGTTTCCATCACTTTCCCCACTACTGAAGTAAGGCTTACTGGCCTATAGTTGCCCGACTCCTCCCTATTACCTTTCTTGTAAATGGGCACAACATTCGCTAACTTCCAATCTTCTGGGACTACACCTGTTAACAATGATTGGTTAAATAAATCTGTTAATGGTTTTGCTAGTACACCACTAAGCTCTTTTAATAGCTTTGGGTGTATTCCATCAGATCCCATTGACTTATTTGTCTTTACTTTTGACAGTTGAAATAGAACCTCTTCCTCTGTAAACTCGTGTAATAAATGACTCATTTATCCTTTTTCTCAACTGAGGTCCCTTTCCTTCATTTTCATCTGTAAATACAGAACAAAACTATTCATTGAGGCAGTCAGCTAGACCTTTATCCTCTTCTACATACCTTCCTTCTTTTGTTTTTAATCTAACTAATCCTTGTTTTACTTTTCTTTTCTCATTTATGTATCTAAAAAATGTTTTATCCCCCTTTTTTACTGTCTGTGCTATTTTCTCTTCTGTGTGTGATTTGGAAGCTCTTATAACTTGTTTAGCCTCTTTCTGCCTAATCTTATAGATCATTTTGTCTCCCTCACTCTGGGTTTTTTAATAATTCCTAAATGCTAACTTTTTGTTTTTAACTATTTTGGCCACATCTGCGGAGTACCACAGTGGTTTCTTGAATTTTGCTTTTACTGACAAGCCTAATGCAATTTTCTGTTGCCTTCAATAGTGCAACTTTTAAATAATCCCATTTTTCTTGGACTCCATTTAAATTGCTCCAGTCTGATAATGACTCCTCTACCCATATTCTAATTTTAGAAAAGTCTGTTTTTCTAAAGTCTAAAACTTTTGTTTTTTGTGTGGTGTGACTCAGTCACTGTTCTTATATTAAACCACACTGACTCATGATCACTGGATCCTAAACTTTCACCTACAGTAACATCTGATACTAAATCTCCATTTGTTAACACTAAATCTAGTATGGCCTCTTTACGAGTTGGCTCCTCAACAACTTGTTTTAGAGACAAACCCAGTAGGGAGTTTAGAATATGTGTGCTCCTGGCACAAGTAGCAAGAGATATGCAAATGATTGCTGCAAAAAACGTGCAGATAACTTGTGATTGGATGACTCAAGACAAGGTGCTACAGCAGTTAAAGAAAATTTATGTAAATAAAGCTCTGGGGCCTGACGGTATTCACCCACGAGTACTTAAGGAGCTAAGTGGGGAAATAACTGAACCTCTGTAATTAATCTTGCAAGATTCTTTTGTTTCAGGTATTTTACCGGAGGATTGGAGGAAGACAGATGTTGTTTCTATATTTAAAAAGGGTTCAAAATCCTTGCCTGGAAATTATAGACCTGTGAGCTTAACTTCTGTGACTGGGAAAATATTTGAAGGGCTATTAAGGGATAATATTCAGGAATTCATTGGGAAGAACTTTGTTATTAGCAAAAATCAGCATGGTTTTATGAAACATAGGTCATGTTAAACTAACCTAATTGCATTCTACGAAGAAGTAAATAGAAGTATAGACCAGTGTGTTGCAGTGGATGTGATCTACTTGGATTTTGCTTTGCTGCAGAGGGATTTAGATAGACTGGGGACTGGGCACTAAAATGGCAGATGAAATTTAATGTGGAGAAATGCAAAGTTATGCACTTTGGGGTCAACTTACACCCTAAATGGTAGTGAATTAGAGATAGGATTTGGGAATTGTTATAGACAACAAATTAGGCAGCAATATGCAATGTCAATCTGCAGTTACTAAGGCCAGTAAGGTTTTGTCATGTATAAATAGGGGCATAAATTCTCGGGATGAAAATATAATTTTGCCTCTTTACAAATCGTAGGTAAGACCACACCTTGAATATGCTGTGCAATTTTGGGCATCTGTTCTAAAGAAGGATATCATGGCACTAGAAAAAGTGCAGAGACGAGCTACAAAATTGATAAAAGGAATGGAGCATTACAAAGAAAGGTTAAAAATTTAAATCTCTTTAGTTTCGAAAAATGGTGCCTCGAAGGGGATATGATAACATTATACAAATATATTCGGGGCCAGTACAAACCATTATCTAGAAATCTATTCATAAACAGGGCTGTACGTAGGACACAAGGTCACACATTTAGGCTGGACAAAGGAGATTTCATCTAAGGCAAAGAAAAGGGTTTTTTTTTTACAGTAAGAGTAATAAGGATATGGAATTCTCTGCCTGAAGAGGTGGTTTTATCAGAGTCCATACAGATGTTTAAGCAGCAATTGGATAAATACTTGCAAAAACATAACATACAGGGATATAATTTCTAATTAGTGGGGTAATAGCTGCTTGATCGAAGGAGATAGCTGACTGCTATTTTGGGGTCAAGAAGGAATTTTTTTCGAGTTTGTTGCAAAATTGGACTGGGTTTTTGCCTTCTTTTGGATCAACAGCAAAAACAAATGTGAGGAAGGCTAAACTTGATGGACGCAAGTCTCTTTTCAGATATGTAACTATGTAATATTATAGGAGTGAGGCAAAGGAAATATAGGAGGGTTGACTTTAGTACATTGAGAGGGGAGAGGTAAGTAAGACTGTGAATCAAATCCCATGAGCTCTGCACTGGAGCCTGAGCAGGCTGCTGCACCTGTTACCATTCCTTTTTAAAATATATTATAAGATAATGCATTAAAACATATGCAAAATACTACACCGAAATGAATTGACACATAGTTAGATGTTTATGCAGTTGCCGCAAATCTTTACTTCGTGTAGCTCCTCATGTAAGCTCTGTCCATACATAGAAGTGAGTCAACCAGTCGTGATACCCAGTTAACTTTCTATAGCAATGCTTTGCTTATTCCATAAACAGTGCTTTAGGAACACAGTTAAAGGGAAACTATAGCTTTTCCCTTTGTCAAGGCCCACCCATGTGGTGTTGCGCTGGCTCAGCTCCGCCCAATGCTTTCCTATGGGGATTCCGGTGATGCTGGAAGTCCTCATGTCTGGTAGACAGCCACAAAAAATGGAGTTGACCCTAGCACGTAATTATTGCAGTTTATAAACTGCAATAATTACCACTGTAGGGTTAAGGGTGATTGGAGTTTGCACCCAGACCACTTCAATGAGCTGAAGTGGTCTGGGTGCCTACAGTGTCCTGTTAAAGCATCTGGGAGTTCTGGGCTGAGTTTTTTTTGTTAATATTCTTTATTTCTTTAAAGGGACACTATAGTCACCAGAACAACTACAGCTTATTGAATTTGTTCTGGTGAGTAAAATTATTACCTTCAGGCTTTTTTCTGTAAACACTGTCTTTTCAGAGAAAAAGCATTGTTTACATTACAGCCTAGTGATAACTTAACTGGCCACTCCTCAGATAGCTGAGCTGTTAGAGATCCTTCCTGGGTCATGGCTGCCTACAATGCATCCAAACATTCAGTGTCTCCTCCTTCTGCATGCAGACACTGAACTTTCCTCATAGAGATTCATTGATTCAGTTCATCTCTATGAGGAGATGCTGATTGACCAGGGCTGTGTTCAAATTGTGCTGGCTCTGCCCCTGATCTGCCTCTTTGTCAGTCTCAGCCAATCCTATGGGGAAGCACTGTGATTGGATCAGGCTACCACTTCTGCTGATGTCAGCAGTCAGTGGGCAGGTCTAAAGGAAACAGGGACAAAATATGCAGCTGCAGACTTGAATACAAGTAAGTTTTACTATTTTTAGTGAGGCATGAGGGGGGCAGGGGGGCTTGATGGTGTTTTTAACCCTATAGGGTCAGGAATACATGTTTGTGTTCCTGACTCTATAGTACTCCTTTAACCCCTTAAGGACACATGACATGTGTGACATGTCATGATTCCCTTTTATTCCAGAAGTTTGGTCCTTAAGGGGTTAATGACAAATAATTACAATACATGAAGAAATCACTCATTCAAATCATATTACAACCAAATCCAAGACCTAAATGAAAACATTTTAATAATATACTTAAACAAATTGTACAAAGACCATATAAAACAAAACACAAACAATAACAGAAACACAGGATGTCTGTCAGGGTGAAGATGAGTGGGCACAAGAGCATAAAGGGTCTAATATATTTGCACATGAGGATCGGCTAACATTAATATATTTATAGAGTATAATCATTTGCTAGAGTGCAGATAATGTCCCTCTCCATTCTAAACTGAAAAAGCAATTGTTAGTATGCACGCACTAATCCATGAAGGTTTAACTTCCAGTTTTGAGCTCTGATTAGATTTACCGCCAAATAATAGTGCAGATGGAGAAACACTCCAGCTAAAGTCATTCAGGACAGTAAAGAGCTTGTTTAGGAGATCTATACATCTCAATTTTTGTCAAATCTCCTGAACCTCCTCACCGCCCAACCATAAATGTAGATATGTGCAGGCCGCTTCTACAGCATAAATCTGAGAAAGATGAAACATTTTTCACTGTTCTAGATAGCACACAATACCAGTAGTTTTCTATAAAAATACATGTAATTTGGGGGCTGGAGTCCACAGAGGCTCAGCTCACAGAGACCGCGTGAAGTGGCCCAGTAGAGGCATCGGCTAAATCTCTGAGCCTCCGAGACTGGCGCTACCTACCTACCTACCTGTTGCTGGACCAGCCACAACTGCCGACCACCCTTACCTTTCATATGGACGCATTCCAGACCCGCAGACCAGAGATCCAGGTCGTGAAGGACTGGGGGACATACTTTGCCCCACAACTGGGTAGCGGGCTGATGATTGCCTCTATTTTAATGTTTAACAGTTATTATTTAGCAGGTTACTGCCCAGATAAAGTACGCTTTGTCTCCTAGGCCCCATGGCCATCCACCAGCTTAATGCAGCCTATTAAGTCTCCCCAATAATTCAGACACGTAGCTTATACATATTTACAGCATTGCTAGTACAAACCATTGTAGCTACATAAGGGATGGTACATTAAGCACTCAACTACCATCTGTATACTGGTGTGCCACCCTGAAACGCCTAATACCTTACTGCTAGCCTGAGCATTCATTCATTCATTCCCTGCATAAAGTTACTCATGCTCTCAGTTACTACTACTAACAAGGTGCAGGGCTGCTATATAACTATATAACTATAAATCTACGGAATAAGCATGACTACTATATATAAAAAATGTGCACTTCTCTTATTTGCCATGACATTATATAACGGTTTTGACTATGTTGGTTTGTTTTGCTGTCGTGGCATTGCAGACCAGTTTTGTAATTTTCTGCACAAAAAATAAAGAATTTAAACCCCCTCCACCCCCCCCAAAAAAAACCATGTAATTTCATATCTATCACATTTAAACAGTAAGCAACAGTAGAGGTTTTGTCTAACATCCTAAGGTACAGATGATTGTTATTATGTCCAGATAGAAAAAACATAGAATTCAAAGAGGGTGTACTTTTTTTGGTCCATGACTATATATACACATATACAATAAAGTTAGTCCTGCACTCCAAACTATTCCATCTTGATTTTAAGCCTAGTGCTAAGTAGTATATCAAATAATAGAAATGTGCTATTAATTTCGGTCCGAATAAAAATTCTGCCGAATTTCAGGTAATTCAGACATTCGGGTGCTTCCGAATGTCTGAATAGCTGAATTGTCGAAATTACCGAATTTCCCAAGTGTAGTAGTGCCGAAGTGCCGAATTGCTGAAGTGGCGAAGTTCTGAAGTTGCCGAAGTTGCCGAAGTTCCGAAGCACAGTATTGCCTAAGTACTAATATACTTACTAATATACTTACCCAGTGAAAGAAGAAGAATGTTACATTGTATACAATTTTAAATAAAAAGTATACAAACATAGCCAGGATTCAGCTGTAAGCGTTTGCAACACTTACAACAATCAAGTAACATACATTTATATAAAATGTAAGTTACTTAGCCAGTCATGTAATGACAGGAATGAATAAGTAGATAACTCCCTAATTCCCACGGTATTAGGGAGCTATCTACTAAAAGGCTGAAAGACCTGAATTGGTCTTTCAGCCAAATTTACTAATACTAAGTAAAGATTAAAGATTACTTAGTATTAGTAAATTATGCCCCTACTCACTATATCGCAAGTAAGGGCATGTCTATTAAACAGTGAGCAGCCTGTGGCAACCTAATGTCCTCCCCCCTGTCCCCCATCCCTGAGCGGTGGGTGGGGGCCCTAAACAAGATTAAGGGGGGGGGGACCTAATGTCCTCCCCCCTGGCTCAGGAGGGAGGAAAATCCCTGCAGGGGACCAGTATCTTCAATTGAGCACCAGCATCTCATGTGGTACCCTTTAACCCATGAGGAAAAAAGTAGCTAGCAAATATTTTATCTTTCGTTGAGTTAATACTTTACCTTATAAAAACCCATTTCACATGCTTTCCTCATGACAATAACAATATTGTTAATATGTGCATGTCTTTCATGTTTAAAATTCATATATGGAATTCACATGTGGGATGAAAAATAAAGAATTTTTAAAAAATATATATATTTGTTTCCATTTTATACTTTTTTTTTTTATTACTGGCATTTTTAAAGCGCTAACATATTCTGCAGCACTGTACACTTAGGGGAGTACGTATAACATAAACAGACCAATAAAAATGTAAAGTTAACCATCACAGCATACGTTTTGCAAAAATAGGCAACCCAGGGTATTCAAAACTGTATATGTCCAGTCTTTTTAGTAGCCACTTAGTCACAAACCCTGGCCAAAGTTTTTGTTCATATTTGTTTGTTTATTTGCATTTTTCACACAAAAACTGCACTTTTATGAAAATCATCATCATTATACATTTTACTGCTCTAAAACAGTCATATTTGTGTTCAGTGATGTCTCACGAGTACAACAGTACCGATCATGTGCAGGCTTGCAAATGTAATTCTCTGGTATGTCTGCCTGGGTTCCCCCAACATATAATTAATCAAATAAAATAATTTATATATAAATAATATATAGAGATAGATAGACAGACAGAAATACAGAAAGACAGACAGATAAATAATCAGTAAAATAGAGGCATGATATTACCATGAGATCAAACCAATTTGTACCGATGTTATAAACGGTAGCAAGGAAATATAAATTAAAAGCCTATCAATGCAGGAGTAGTTATTATACACAGAGGAATGGTTTGTGTAGTCTTTTTCCCATTGGATGATATATTCTACAGGGATTCGCAAAATCATGCTGGAGCAGTACATTAACCAACTGTAGTGTAATATTTTCTCTTGTGAGTGTTCTTTGAGGTGCAATGGTCCCAGCTGCTGAGGAGTCTAGATTTTGATCTAATATACGATTAGTATCAGCTCCAACAATTACCTCCCAAAATATGTGTGAGGACTCAAGGATTCGAAGCAGACAGTTTTCCTGTTCAGTGTATGGCTATACATGTATATTATAAAAAAAATGTTACATTATTAATATGGAATTGGACCAGTAAGTATGGATCCTTTTTGTCTCCAGTCTTACGTACCAAGGAAAACGCAACCTTTTTTGCTAATTAAAATTGTGACTCCCCTTCTCTTGGTTTTGAAAACAGTGATTAATGATAGTCAATTAGATAGTCATGGGAGTCACTGAAAACAGTGATTAATGATAGTCAATTAGACAGATCACAAAGAGGCAACACTTTGTATTCCCCTTCCACCACTTGCCAGCAATATCATGGAAGAGAATTAAGCCAAACCAGATAGTCTGGGATAGTAACTTAGATGTGGCCACTGTCTAAGATTCTTTTTGTAATTTACTTCAGGTGATGATTCCTGGGCCAATTCTTTCATGGCCATCAAGATGTTCCATTGGTGCAGTATTCAGAGGTCTTCTTCTGGTTTTGGGATGACTTTCTCTGCACACCTTCTCTTTACAATAAGCTTCACTGGAAAGATCCATTTGTAAACCACATGGGCTTCTCTCAAAGCCCTCGTAATGGGGGCAACAGCTTTCTGCTTAAGCATTGAGTAGGAGGAGAGGTAGACAAATAATTTCATATCTGCATAGCGTCTTATTAGGGAGCCAGAGACAATTGAGGCTGCATCACCTTTTCTTTGACCATGAAGCAGTGAGTTTTCATAATCACATCGCGGCAAAATAACAAAATAAGGCTGGGAGTTGTTTAGGCTTGGTAATCTGTGCAAGGGGTCCAGGAGTAACTACTGCTCTAGCAGGTACAGAACGAGAAAATGCAACAGGTGGCTAACAAAGTTGTTGAGTTTTTGAGGCCGCACGTTTTCCAGTATGCCTCTAATTCATATATTTTGCCTTCTGTCATGGTCTTCAGGATCTACCACCTTGTCATCTGCAAGAGAGTTGTGTGCTTCTATTAATTCTTCCGACTTCTCTTCTAGATGAGCAGTGAGTACCCCAATAGCCTGAAATTTGGCCTTGATGTCACTGGCCAACTTGGACAGGTCTCCCTTAGTGAGGATTTTAGCTTGTTTAGCATCCTCTGTATGGAGGTGTCACTTACTGGAGAGAGTGCCAATATTGATCTAACCAATATTGATTCCAATATTGATGTCTGACCAGGAAGCTGGAGATGGTGGCTTATTGGTGCAATCTTGTACCTGCACCACGGGAGATGAGAGCAAGGAAATGTTTACATAGAGCGGTTTAAATTTTTTGTTGTTGTTTTTCGTCACTCGGTTTGCCGTCATGCCACTCTGTGTGGCTACAATCTGTAGAGTTGCAACTGCAGGGGTACAAGCTGTGAAAACATGCCGTAAAGTGCCACTGGACTCGGAGTTACAGCCTCGTTTGTCTGCTCCATTAGTATCGCGGCCATGCCCCCTTTAAATGTTTTTTTTTTTTTTTTTATAAGTAGCACAACACTATTTATGGTGATATTTTGTAACTACAATATGAGCTTGAATAACAATTAAAGCAAATAATAACAATTAAAGCAAAACGTACAGAAAACCTCCTGAAAAAACAGCACCAGGAACAGGGCGATAAGAGGTCCTGTGACAAATCGATAAGGCATTGTGTATAATTTTGAAGCAGCGGATTTTAAGTTTACTGAAAAAGAGTGTTCCAACCACACACCTTTAGTAATAAATGATGTGATTGTAATCAACAATTGTAAGCATTACACAGCATTGTTAATTTAATAGATTTCCTAAAGGAGGTTGCTCTGTAAATTATGCAGCTGCCATCATCTCAGCTGTGGGGTAAAAAATACTATGTGCTGCAAATTTAGACCTGTGTCTGAAAGCCATCAAATTGACTGCTTAGGAGCATATAAAAGGTGTCACTTAGAGCAATGTGCCTCTAGACACTGACAAAAAATGAACATGTCTTTTGTCTGCATGAAACTTGTCCTAACAGTATCATCATAGTTCATCACTGTCGTATCTTACAAAGCAGTCCTGGGGACCAAACTGTAAGAGGTCTAATTTTATCACGTAGAATGTTTCGAGCATTGGAATCTATGGAGCAATTACAGTAGAAGAAATATGAAACATTTAGCAAGCACCATGGTAACAAATTAAATGATCCTGCTAATTGCCCCACTTCCAGAACATGTCTCCTTCAATTTCTCTCTATAAATATCCCTTACTATTTTGCATTATCATGTTTATAGACTGTTTTGTAAAGTGGCTCAGTCACTAACATGCCTTTTGATATCTATCAATATTCAATTTAAGCCTTAGCATGTGTTCTGAGAAGACAGACTTTAAAATCTCTTTAAAAATCCTTTATTAGCCCATCTTTGGATTGGAATCTCAAGGTAAGATCACATAACCCCTATGTGGCCATTGATGGGGGGTAGAGGTGTGTATAATAAGAGTTCCAGAAAGGCTCCTAGTCATGTCAATGGAACCCAAGCTTGCAAGGCTGCAAATAAATCTGGAAGAATACCAGCAGTGGTTGAAGACCATCAAACCTCAGAATATGGTGAAATTGAGACCTAATTAGAGCTGAGAACACAATAGCTATCAAGCTTCATCACACAGTGTGCAAGGTATTTTAAATACATTTTAGGCTGGTACAATATGTACAATTTAAGGGAGTATTTCTTACAATCATATGCACAGAGGTAAGCACATACAGTTATCTCAGAAAACATATATATTTTCAGATGCACACCCAAGATTTGTCATTCTGTTTGTTTACTTTTTGTCAGAGTGGCAAAACTACCACCAGTGCAGCTGCACCCAGATCCACAAACTCAGGGTGCTTATTGGGTAGCCCATGCACTTAGGGCCACCAGATTGTTGAAAATTCTATTGGGGTGACTGAAATCAGGATGGAATTTGCATCAGTAAATACAAGAATTTCCATTACGTCCGACATTCTGTTATTTTCTGAATTTATTAAATTAACCCCATGTAAGAAACCAAACTTAAATGGAAGATATGGTGAGAGACAGGTATGTGAGGTAGAGGTTACTCTGAGAGGCCATAAGCTTTCCTAAAGAGATGGGTGTTAAGGCACTTCTTAAAGGATTAAAGACTAGGGGAGAGTCTGATGGCGGTAAGCAGGCTATTCCATAGGAAGGGAGCCGCCCGCGAGAAGTCCTGCAAGCGTGAGTTGGCCGTACGCGTGTAAACAGCGGACAGGAGAAGGTCACGGACAGAGCGGAGAGACCGAGAAGGGGCATACCTATGGATCTGTGAAGAGATATTAGAGGGGCTAGAATTGGTCAATGCTTTATAGGTATGGGTTAGTACTTTGAATTGCCTCCTATAGGACTTTGAATTGACTCTTATGTGTAAATTATGATCTGTGCATAGGCGTGCGCACGGGGTGTGCCGGGTATGCCTGGGCACACCCTAATCCCGCGGCACGCCTATGTATATTGAGACCGGCAGGGGAGATCTCAGGATCTCCCCTGTCGGCTCATGCAGAGCCGGCGCTATCCGAGCGCCGGCTCTGCTCTCAGCCTCCCTCCCCACTGACCCGCGTGGAGGGAGGCAGGAGAGGACCCAGGGATCACAGCAACAAGGATCCCCTCCTCCACTGGACCACCAGGGAAGGAAGCAGCAGCACGATCCCCCCTCCCTACAAAAGGTAAGAATGGAGGGGGGATAGCAAATAATGTACCCCCACCTCCACCCCCACAATCACCCACCCACACACATACAACACACACATACAGCACCCACAGACATACACAGCACCCACAGACATACACAGCACCCACAGACATACAGCACCCACAGACATACACAGCACCCACAGACATACAGCATCCACAGACATACACAGCACCCACAGACATACAGCACCCACACAGCACCCACAGACATACAGCACCCACAGACATACACAGCACCCACACACATTCAGCACCCACAGACATACAGCACCCACAGACATACAGCACCCACAGACATACACAGCACCCACAGACATACACAGCACCCACAGACATACAGCACCCACAGACATACACAGCACCCACACACACACAGCACCCACACACACAGCACCCACAGACATACACAGAGCACAGCACACAGCACCCACACACATACAGCACCACAGACATACAGCACCCACAGACACAGCACCCACAGACATACAGCACCCACAGACATACAGCACCCACAGACATACACAGCACCCACACACATTCAGCACCCACATATATTCAGCACCCACAGACATACAGCACCCACAGACATACACAGCACCCACAGACATACACAGCACGCACCCATACACAGCACAAACAGACATACACAGCACCCACACACATACAGCACCCACAGACATACACAGCACCCACACACATACAGCACCCACAGACATACACAGCACCAACATACATACAGCACCCACACACACATACAGCACTCTTACAAACACACACAGCACCCTCACACACAGCACACAAACAGCACCCTCACACACACACAGCACACTAACAGTACCCTCACAAACACAAACAGGACCCTAACAAACACACACACAGCACACTACCAGTACCCTCACACACAAAAAGCACCCTCACACACAGTACATTAACAGCACCCTCACAAGCGCACACACACACAAACAGCACCCTCACACACAGTACATTAACAGCATCCTCACAAGCACGCACACACAAACACCCTCACCCACACAGCACACTACCAGCATCGTCACACACACATCACACTAACAGCACCCTCACACAGCACACACACACACACAGCAGTGTGTGTATGTGTGTATATATGTGTGTATGTATATATATATATATATATATATACACATATATATATATATATACATACATACATATATATATGCGGCGTGTGCTTGTGCTTTAGGGTGCACACCCTAATGCAATAGGCTGCGCACGCCTATGGATCTGTGTGTATATCATGTGTATTTGTGCGTGTAAATTGGTGTGTGTGTTTTATCAGTGTGTGAGTGTGTTTTCTGTGTGTGTGTACATTTCCATGTTTTAGTGTGTATCTAGTTTCAGTGTGTATGTGCATATATGTGTACATCCCAGCAACTCCAACTCTACAAACACATTCAAATGCAAACACTGCTCACAAATACAGCTTTGCAAGGCACATAGTAAATCCCCAGATGGAAAAGCATTGTTAGAGTTGTACGACAGATGAGGAACTACCTTCTGGCAATGCTAGTTCTAGAGGGGGCTCCAAAAATGTTTTTGCATTTGGACCCTCTCTACATTAGTTCAGCCACTGGATTTCCTGGTGTTAAAGCCACCACACATACACTACAAACTTCACACAGCACTGACGTTTATCTCCCTGAACAAACAGGCAGGGGCTGCCAGGATACCCCCACTTTTTATGTAAGTGTAAATTTACTATGCAGGCTACTAAAAGCAATAGTGCTCCAGCAGCAATAAAGTCACTGTGTGTCAATCAGATATCGGTAAAGACTGTGCACCCAGAAACTAGTTATATTAACGAGGCAATACAATTTGGAGAAAACACTGGGGGTAGCATTCTTAAGTATACAATCAACTTCATTTGGAAGTAGCCACTGTCAGCAAACTCAAAAATAACAGGGTGTTACACAACGTGTATAGAAGGCAATTGGGCTGCTTGTACTGTCACTGGTCAAATAATACTTCAAGTTATAATTTGCAAATGTGCATCCTGCCAGATGCATTGAGTTCCAATTTTGCTTAAAATTGGTGCGTGGAGGGTGTGTGATCAGACTGGGAGCAATATAATAGTCCATGAAGCAAACAGAGATTAAGCCCACAGGGACTTATTAATTCTTTTTTAAGGCTTGAATTTTATTTGTATTTGCTACGTTTAATCAATGTCTGATCTACAAGAATACCAACTGAGCACATAGAAAATTGTACCTACCTACTGAAGATGCAGTTGTTAAAAATATCAGTGCATATGACTATTTAATCAAAATGCAGGCCTATGCCCACACTGTCCTAACCTAATGATATTGAGTCTGAATGCCTGTAACAAAAAAAAAAATAAAAAAATAAAAAGAAATTGGTGCATGGAAAATATTTCGTATTGCATACTTTGAATAAGGATAGGATGTGAAAACCACTGCTTTGTAAGAAACCAAATTTAAATGGAAGATATGGTGATATGGTCACACGTGGTTAGTACTGAAAAAAAAGAAATATTATTGCAGCCCTCTCATGAGTGTCCTTATCTAGAACAAAAAACAAAACAAAAAAAGAACAGGTTTTGTTTAGCACTGCAGGTTCACACCTTTAAGCAAGAAATATTTCACTTTTAAAAGAGATTATATTTTTCCCTGTAGACTCCACTATTAAGCAATTATTTACATACTCAGCATCCTGTGAATTTATGGGTGCTACACTAATGTTCCCATGAAGACCTCACACTCCTGCTACCTGATGGCCCCCTGCACTTTCTCAAGGGGGTTATTCAATGGAAGCACCTTTAGTGGCTCTCAGGAAGACAGCCACTGGTGGCATGTTTAGCCCTGCAATGGAAACACTGTCATAACTACAAAAACAGCAATGTTTACACTGCAGGATTAAAACAATAGGGGCATTGCCCATAGACATCATTGAGATTAAGTGGCCTGGGTGCCTTTAGTGTCCCTTTAATTAAAAAGACATATCACATAAAACCAACTTTTTTCTCTACAACATATCTATAGAATGGCAGTTAGAATGTTGAGCATCTAAATCTGCTCTATGGGACATGGAAGAAAAGAAAATGACTACACAAATCAAAACGGCATTACATAAATACCTTAAAACGTAGGCAAATTACTTTTCTATATAGCTTTGCAGGATGCCATGATAGTCTCTCCTTAATAATATGAAAAGCAGGGATCACATTAGGTAAATTTGCAGAATTCTTAATTTAATTGACTAAGTAGTGTCCTGTACATACTATTATAATGTCATAAACTGAAAGAGCAGCATTGCTTTGGCTAACTTCATTAAAAGCATGTGATTCGGCCATTGCATCAATCACATTAAATCATGAAGACCGACATCTGCTGATCCCTAACAGAGATAGGGGCCCTGTCTGCAAATAGTAGCCATGGTAACACACTAAAATATGCTCAATTTCTCTATTAAAGCAATTTGGCACAAATTGTTCGATATGTTGCTTTCAGGACAGTTGCCTACTCTAATTTCAACAATGCCTTATGTGCCAATTTTTACTTCTGCAACAGAAAACGTATATATTTCTATGCAAACTTTACATTTTAGTAATAAAATCTGATCACAGGTTATAATAAATGGTTATAATTGTGTAATTGTGTAATAATTTATATTACCGTATTTTCCGGCGTGTAAGATGACTGGGCGTATAAGACGACCCCCAACTTTTCCAGTTAAAATATAGAGTTTGGGATATACTCGCGGTATAAGACTACCCCTCTTCCAACGCACACCAAATAAAAATTAAAAAAACACCTGTGTCCTCCTTACTCACCCCCCTCTCCCTGTGTTCTCCTTACTCCCCGTGTATTCTCCTTATTCCCCCCCTCTCTGTATTCTCCTTATTCCCTCCTCTCTGTATTCTCCTTATCCCTCCCTCTCTGTATTCTCCTTATCCCTCCCTCTCTGTATTCTCCTTATCCCTCCCTCTCTGTATTCTCCTTATCCCTCCCTCTCTGTATTCTCCTTATCCCCCCCTCTGTATCCCCTCTATATTCTCCTTATCCCCCTCTGTATTCTCCTTATCCCCCCTCTGTATTCTCCTTATTTCCCCCCTCTCTGTATTCTCCTTAATCCCCCCTCTCCTCCTACCGCCCCTCTGTATTCTCCTTATTCCCCCCGTTTGTTCTCCTTACCTCCCCTGTAGCGTGGCCGAGCTCCTCTCCGGTCCGCGGTACAGGAGCTTTTGTTTCCTGTACCCGGCCTGACTGACAGGAAGTGCACACTGTCAGTCCGGCTGGGCACCACGGACCGGAGAGGAGCTCAGCCACGCTACAGGGGAGGTGAGGAGAGAGGCAGTGCTGCAGCCGCCTGAGGCTCTCTATAGCGATGGTATTATCGGGGTCAAAAGGGATTACATCTTTTGAAGCTAGGACCCCCACAGAGGTCAGATGACAGAAGGGGTAGTATGAATGGCATAGCAATGTGAAAATGATTTTACCATATGGGTGTGAAGTAAGCAAGGCTCTGCAAGGTTTGAGGTTCTACACTTGGAAAAAGTCTGAATGTCTCTTCATCCATTTGGCATGTACCTTGTAAATGATGAGTCAATCTCTTTTGATATGTAAATGCCATTAACCTTGTTCCCGTATCATATCCAAAAGAAAGACAAAAACATTCATATTTACCCCACAGAATAATAATTAAGCCTCATCTTTGTTATATTTGGAATGTGGCAGGCGCCATCTTCTAAACAAGTCCAGACATGAGTGGCCTAACTTGACCATAGGGGAAAGAATTGTGGTGTCCATCCTATTGGATCACAAGGCCGGCATGCAACATATGTATAGAATGGGAAAATAATAACAAATTCATAGAGGCAATTATTATTTCTGTGGCGGATACATAAGAGAAGCTAGAGCCAAATATTTCCATTTGGATTGATGTTGGTCTGGAACAAAGGAGAGGGTCACTTATTATTTCTGTAGGTACGCCTTAACTCCACCCCTGGTCAAGCTTGATAATCCACAGGGTATATATCCAATGATTTGGAGGGGTGTTGGTGTACTTGCTTGGGAGTCAGAATCTAATTCTAAGTGAGTCACAATCCTTCCTTGCCAGAGACCCCCTGGGCAGAAGTTGTACCTTAAAAACCTGAGTAATTAGGACTTCTGTATTTTATCCTTTTTGTTTTAATCTGTTGTTGGTGTAAATAATTTGTATATTTTTGTATGCACTGTGACCAGTTAGTATTTTTGTAATTCCTTAAATATTGTACTAAGTAATATTTGGTGGGTTTTATTGTTGATTTACCTGGGGGACCAAGGCACCCCATTTATAAATTGTCTTGGTGGTGGCAGCGTTAAAATAGTAATAGTTATATTATTATGTTTAAGTGTGGGTGGTGTTCAAAGGGGGATTTTGTCCTTATTTCCGGTCTAGTGCAAACAAATAGTGAACTTTAACCTTTTCACCACCACAACTACATCATGCATACTCTTGTAGTAGGGTGCGTTCGTGACAGGACACACTGCTGAATCTCAGAGGTCACCATGCTGGCCTGGGATGGCAGCCTAGACGCTCTCTCTTGCACACATAGCAATCCTATACAGCTGAGGGGGGATTAACTCGCCTAGCCTAACACTTTGAGCGGGGACAGGCGTCTGAAGCCTAGCTTTGAAGTATATGGCCTACTGGTGATAGCTGGCTCTGAGGCACAACTTGGGAGAAGGCACATCTCGCCAAGAAACATGAGAATAACCAGATGCTTCCCTAGGGCCTCCTGCAGATGCAGGTTGGGGGGCAGTCTTGACTCACGTGACCCGGCCAAGAGGGTGGGATGAGACTCTTCATAGGAGAAAAGAGAAGATTATGGGGAGGAGGAGAATAGAGATTACCGGGAGGAGAAGAAGACAGGGAAAGAGAGATTACAGGGGAGGGAAGGGGAGAAGAAGAAATTACAGGGGAGGGAGAAGATTACAGGAGGTAGAGGAAGAAGATTACAGGGAGGGAGAAGGTACAGGGAGGAGAAGAGATTACAGAGGGAGAAGAGGTAGGGACAGGGGAGAAGAGAGAACACAGGGGGAAGAAGTGGAGAACATGGGAGAGGAAAGAAAAGGAAACAGGGGGTGGAGATGAGAGCCTGAGGGGTTGAGGAAGAGCGTGGGGAGGGAGAGACCACTAAAGAGGGAGGGTGTGGAGACCACTAGGGGAGGGGTGAGGAGAGACCATGGGGAGGGTGGAGGACCACTAGGAGGGTGGGGGGAGGAATGGAAAGGGGGGCAGAGGAGAGCAGAGACCACTAAGGGGGAGACATGAGACCACTAATGGAAAGTCGGGGAGAAAAGGAGACCACTAAGGGAGGTGGGGGGAGAGGAGAGACCACTAAGGGGCAGGGGAGATCTCTAAGGGATGGAAGGGAGAGCTCTATAGGACAGGGGGCAGGACAGGGAGCTCTTTCACACCATGCGCACACACACACACACACACAATGCATCCCTATACACACAGAAACACAACATGCTTCCCTTACACACAGAGAAACACACAATGCAACCTTTACACATAAAGACAATGCATCCTTTGCACATATACACAGAAACACACAATGCATCCCTCACACACACATGCAAACACACACTGCTTCTCTTACACACACACAGAAACACAATGCATCTCTTACACACACTCAACGCACCCCTTACAGACACACACTGCATCCCTTACATACACAGAAACACACAATGCATTCCTTACACACACATGCAAACACACACACACTGCTTCTCTTACACACACACAGAAACACAATGCATCTCTTACACACACTCAACGCATCCCTTAGAGACACACACACTGCATCCCTTACATACACAGAAACACACTTTGGATCCCTTATGCATACAAACACAGATTCACACAATGCATGCCTTACACACAACAAGAAACACACAATACAGCCCTTAGACACAAACACTCACTGCTTTCTATCCCTTACACAAAAACACACTGCTTCCACTACACACAAACACACTGCATCACCTACACAAACTGGTATCCCTATACACCACATTCCATAAGCACACACATTAGATCCTCTACAGTAATACATAACACATCCCCTACACACTCCACTCCCTGTGAGCGAACTCATGGGTGGAACATGTAGGTGGACTTATGGGTGGGCCTTATGGGCATACTCACCGTCAGGCCCTGGGGCACAGACCTTGAGCTATGTAAGAGGCCCCAAAAAATGGAGCTGCTTCCCATTCTCCCAGAACATTGAATTTTGTGACCACAGTTACAAACAGCCTCCAGAGATCCTGTTCTATACCAGACCAGTGGAGCCAGACTGCAGCCAGAGCCCATCACCATCCTCATCTGATTGTAAGTAGGCAATCTAGTATATTATTAGTGACACTAATATCTAATTTACCTCACATTAAATGGACACTATAGCTCCCAGAACCACTGCAGCTTAATAAAGTTGTTCTGGTGTCTATAGTTTGTCCCTGCAGGCTTTTTAATGTAAACACACACTGTGTGCAGCACTGGCGTTAGTTCATATGGCAGATCATATGGGTGGGGCATTGCGATGTCATTGGGGGGGGGGGACAAATCTTTCTTTTGCCTAGGGCAGCAAAAATCCTTGCACCGGCCCTGCCCAAGGTAGATACATTATCCTACACTGTATCATAAAGAACATGACGTACACACTAGCCGCTGTATACGGGACGAACACTAACTAACAGAATTTCCTACATCAGATTCTCTCCAAAATACCCACCCCACAACTGCTTACCTGATACTATGTGGTGACTTAAACCATGTATTACACCCACAACTGGACACGACTGTCCCACAAAAAACCCAGAGATATGCGTCACTAGTACCACACAGTAAAGCGCTAACCAAATTGCTCCTTGAATATGACATATATGATGCCTGGCAACTCAGACACTCCATGAACGAGAATACACGTACTTCTCACCAGTGCATAAAACGCACTCGAGGATAGATAACATCCTTGTAGCTGGGAACTTTCTTCCCTCCCTGACAGACTGCCACATCAGGGACATAATCTGGACCGATCATGCCCCAGTCACTCTCACACTTAGAGACTCATTCCCACATAGGGGTAGTGCTCCATGGCGCCTCCATGACTACTTGCTCAATAATCCAGACTTCAGAACCATGCTAGGGAAAGAAATAACCTCGTACTTTGATATGAACAATACACCAGATGTATCCCCCCCGGTGGTGTGGCAGGCCCATAAGACCTTGTTGTGAGGCACGCTTTAGAAAAGCAGCTCTGCTCATTATGAGGGGCTTAGCCATAAGCAGAGCTGCTTTTCTAAAGCGTACCTCACAACAAGAATATACCACGCTATTGAAAAAGAGACCAAACCAATGCACAGTTAATTCAACCAACAGAGGAAGGCCAGCTCGCAATAGCTCAAACCAACCAAAAATTAAATAGCTTCCTCTTTGCCAAAACCACGCACATCCTACAACAACTATGCATACGCACCTACAGCCAAGGTAATAGAGCAGGCAAAGCTTTGGCCTCCATGTTACGGTACAAACAGAGCCAGTCCAAAATCCCATACTTAATTTTACCAAATGGCACCAAAGTATATGGTATAAAAAAATATTACACAACACTATATAACGCGAGCACACACCAACCAACGGCCCGTGAAATTAAAAATTTCCTCTAGCGGACCACATTTCCCTTGCTTACATCGCAACAACGCAAATCCTTTCAAGCCACAATCATGCTGCAGGAACTCACTCACGCCATCAAAGCTCTTCCATCAGGGAAATCCCGTGGCCCTGGTGGCTTTACAAATTACTATTACAAAACCTTCTCTGGCCTCCTTGCCCCCCACCTTTTATCCACGCTCAACCACATTATAAATGTGGGACAAATACCGCCAGAAATGCTTCTAGCCCACATTGCAACCCTACCAAAACCAGGGAAACCTCGGACCGCACCCCAAAATATGAGACCCATATCCCTATTAAACACAGACATGAAGCTCCTAGCTAAAATTTATGCCAACAGATTGTCATCCATGCTCCCAACCTTGATACACGAGGACCAAGTGGGGTTCGTGGTGGGCATACAGGAAGCGGATGGGACGAGGAAACTGATCAATCTCCTACATGGAGCACACAGTGTGGGGAGGCCCGGTGCCTTCTCTTTGGATGCTGAAAAAGCCTTTGATCGGCTGCACAGCTGTCCTTGAGAGATTCCAATTTCCTTGATGTCAGTACTATACTCAGCCCCATCTGCCAAGGTTGCCAACAGCGGGTTTCAGTCCTTCAAGTTCCCAATCACGAAACGGAACAAGACAGGGGTGCCCCATGTCTCCTCTGCTCTGCATTCTGGCCTTGGAGCCACTGGCAAATCTGATACGCACAAACCCATACATACAGGGAATCAAGGTGGGAGAAACAGACTATAGAATTACAATGTTTGCGGTCAACATCCTGCTGTCCTTCACAGATCCAGGGGTGTCCATACCACAATTCAACAATCTTCTGCAGACCTATAGTGCTCGTATTATAAGCTAAACCGAAGGCACTGCACCTAAATTTCCCCTACACATTGCTGCACGGGCTGAAAGACGAGTATGCATACCAGTAGGACAATAATAGCCTCCCCTTTCTGGGCATAGAATTCCCGGCCCAAACCCAGACTTTATTCCAGGCTAATTATGCTAGATTATCCAAAGATATCAAACATCAAATGCTGGGGGGGCGGGGCCGGGCCGCCGAGCTGAGCGGCAGCCATCCGAGCTAGCTCCGGCAATGGGCCGCAGCAATATAAGGAAATAACGCACTAAAAGCCCACCTGGAACCGAGACAGACATGGGCATTGAGCGAGAGATGGAACGGGAGCACACCACATGACCCCCAGCTAAACCACGACCGAGCTACCTGCATAACTCAGGCAAGATGAGCCCACGGGGCCTAGGCACATGCCGCGACGACCGGAGGCGAGAGACAGCACGGCAGAGGGAGAGAGGGGGATCCGGACCCGGCCCCGCTCTCCCCCCCCCTCGGGCCGGCGGTGGTGATCCCGGCCCACAAGTCGAATCTCCAGAGCCTGGAGGCAAAGGGCCCATATAATGAGGAATCCTTCCTCATGAAGGGCCAAGATGGCCGCTGACTGTGCAAACTGCAGGGAGTTACGCGGGGTCGCCTGGGCCCTCCGGTGTGGCGGATCCCACGGATGGACCCCTCCGGGCGGCAGAATGGTCAGCGCGGAGCCAGCCCTTACCCCAGGATTTGGTGGTGGTCCAGGGAAGTATGCCCCCAATTTTGTGAGCCCTGTGTCGTCGGGGTGAGCTGGACCTCTGGCGGACCGGTGGCCGGGGAGGCGAGCGCCGGTGACATGAGACCGGAAAAGGGTGAGGCGCCATGGGGCTGGAGCTCTGACGGGGAGGTGCAGGGGACAAGGCGGGAGCTGGGGAGGTGCAGGGGACAAGGGGCCGAGGACTTTTCAGGGGTGGGAGTCTGCCGGACTACCGACATCCCTGAGTGCCCACAGCACCGCAATGTTCCCGGTGGCACGACCGGAGCAGGCCTGGAGGGGAAAAGAGGGGGACAGATGCACCGGGGGTGCTAGAGAGACCTTGCGACGACCGACCGGCTTGACACATAGGAGCACCCTTGGCATTAACGTACCAGAGGCCACGGCAGTGAGCAGCCTGCACTGTTACAACTTATTTTGCCAGGCACTACTATGCCACCTCCAGCGGAGAGACTCAATTATTGCCGCTTTACAGACCCACTTCACCTGAGCGCTGTCCCAAACAAAGAATAACTAAAACAACAACGGACAGCTAAAGATAACGGGACTGTTCCATGATAATTTGTTTAAGAAACCGTTCTTTCTGCAATTTTAGTTTTTACCTGCTTTGATTATTTGATACTAGTTTGTCATTACTAAGTTAGCTTGAAATGCTAAAGAAATACAGAGCTTATGCTATAATACCCATAGGGGCCAATGATTGATGCGGGTTGTTGCAGCGTACATAATAGCTGCCAGCTACATGATAAGCTGTGACGTAGCTTATTGCTACATACCTGACAACCAGATAGCTTTCTTATATATTAAGCCAGGCTATTAGAATGTGTTTTACATGTTTGTAGCTTTAACTGTACTGCCTATGTACTACCTGACCATGCACTGACTTATTTAAAACTGCATGACCTGTTTGCACTAGGCCTCAGAAATCCGATAAATCGGGAAGCCTTAACATCTGAGATTAAGCTACCAGGCCGCTATAAATTGCAGTATATCTTCTATCGCAATACATACATAAAACAGGTCATGCAGTTTTAAATAAGTCAGTGCATGGTCAGGTAGTACATAGGCAGTACAGTTAAAGCTACAAACATGTAAAACACATTCTAATAGCCTGGCTTAATATATAAGAAAGCTATCTGGTTGTCAGGTATGTAGCAATAAGCTACGTCACAGCTTATCATGTAGCTGGCAGCTATTATGTACGCTGCAACAACCCGCATATATAATGAACATGCTCGTCTCATATAATTAGCACCATCAGCATTACCAACATGGTTTTTAAATGGCAGACTACTGATGTGACATATCAGAATAGCTTCGAACCAGATATAGACACAGGCACGCTGACGGCTGTAAATGCATCAAGCTTTTAAGTCCCACGCAGCGGAAAATCAGATCCTTATGTTAAACATATACTGCCACACACATCAGCAACGGATATCTCTAGTTGTTGCCTGAGTAATTAACTAGATAAATGCTACTAATGGCCTACATATAGTTATATTGGTTGGAATACAGCGCTAATATACTGCCTTCACACGCTTGGTCTGAAACCTAGACATTTTCGCAAAGTTAACCTACAACACGACATACTTGCTGAGCATCCTTGACCTCTGCGCAGGCAACCATAGAGTATCCTTAATAACATATGCAAAACGATCCTCATAAAACTAGACATGACTTGTAGGAATATACGGACAGCACAATGCGTAAATATGCCTGCTGACTACTTCTGACATCTTACCTTTCGCAAAGTTCAGGTTCATTACATTTAATTAACTGCTGGTTTATTCGGATATCTATGCCTCTGCGCAGGCAACCAAATGTTATTTCTAGGAATCCGCAATATGCCTGCTCACACTTTAAATCAGCCTCTGCGCAGGCACATATGCAACTATGATTTTATGCAACACTGAGCCTCTGCGCAGGCAACACTCTATTGATTTTTGCTTCTCACACTATGCATGCAAATTTACTGCAAAAACAATAAAAACCATTTAAAACAAACATCAAATGCTGACCTGGAAGGGAAAATATGTGTCCTGGATGGGCCGCATAGCAGCCGTGAAAATGATCTTCCTTCCTGCAATATCTGTTTCGCATGTTGCCTATCAAACTTAAGCCACCATATCTGAAAGCCACGCAAAATATGCTCAATGATTGTATCTGGGACAATAAGTGACCCAGAGTGGCAGTCAAGGTGCTTTACAGATCTTTCAGGGAAGGTGGATTGGGTGTTCCCAACCTCACTAGGTACTATGTAGCATCCCAACTAAACCCACTGATTATGGCCCATTATCACAAAGACCAACTGGCCTGGTTTCACACAGAAGCCACGTATACGGCGGGACAGGACCTTACTAGTTTAGCATGGCTCCCATGACATCTCAGACCGCAACACAAACACACGACTTCTCTGACCCTATCGGTGTGGGACGCACACCATGCTGCACCCCACACAAACAGGTCTATTTCCATAGTAATGCCACTGACAGCTGTCGTGATCCTCCTACCTAATTTTTCGGCAGCGGTGTGGTCCATGCACGGAATCACTCACCAGCACCAACTGATACATGCTCAAAGCATACACACATTTGCACATCTCCAGACCCTATATGGTCTACCTGATGCAGCTTGTTTTCCCTACCTGCAGATACGATCTTGGCTTAAAAGGCAGGTAGCTCAAAATGCTGACCTCGTAAATGGGCACCAGATGTCGGACTTGGAAAACCTCTGCATTCAACAGAACCCCCCCCCCCCAAACTCATTTCCTCACTATATGCAGTTGACACCCGGAGACAAAGCACCGGGAAATCCCCCTTTGTTTAAGCCTGGGAGACAGACTTGCAAAAAACACTAGATGTCACACAGTGGTCCCAAATTTAGATAGCAAATAAAAAATTCACATTATGCACAGCACACATTGAATTGACCAGGAAAATCCTCTACCAATGGTATCTGGTGCCCACGAAACTGAAACACATGAAACCAGGAGCTTAGCACCTGGAACCATGTATCATACATGGTGGTCTTGCCTTAAGCTCACACCGTTCTGGGACAGGGTTGCAGCGCTGATTCTGACCTCTGTGCCAATGAACCCAGAAATATACCTATTGCATCAATCACATTCTCATAGCACCCCTATCCACAATAGGCAAAGCCTGGCTCACGACCAATACTCCTAGCATCGAACTATGCACCCAGACTATCCACAACACCAAGCTCTATGAAATCATGACCAGAAGAGCCAACCCGTCCAAACGATTCAGGAAGGAGGGACGCAGCTAGCACAACCTAACATGGTAACATATCCAAATCAGACGGGTGAGCCTACCCACATGCTATGTATGTTTCCCTTCTCTCTTGCGGGCCAAGGATGATGCCACAGGAGTAACTACATACCTTAAGGCAGCTACTGAACAACAGGCTGTGATGGAGCGGCTGAGATGGTCAAACTTGACCGAGCCTGACGAGCGCACTCTGTGGCCTAACCCAATGCCCACACACACCCCCACAATATATTATACTATACTACACTATGGCACTTGGATAATCCCTCTACCCCTTCCCTCCCTCCTCCTTGCCAGTTTGCCCATCTTTGTTTCCCTGGTTCTTGTTCTGGTTCTACAATGCAAAACAGATGTACTTGTATTGACATGTTGACTTATGTCCACTCTGATAAGGAGTTATGTCACAGTGCAATGCACATATATTTGCATGTTATCTCTAACTGAGTGGAGTTCACACTGTGCCCAACTTCCATCGATGCTGTTTTACTATCTCTGTACAGTCTTCATGCTTGTGAAATGTACATCTGAAAAATTGTCAATAAAATTGTTTTTGTTTTTTTTAATCCTACGGTTTTAAAGGATCCCTACCAGTGTCTACTGAAGACCTACATTATGGCCACAGTAGATGTTTCCTCTCTATATTCCAGTATTCCTCATCAGAAAGGATTGGAGGGAATTAAGAATATCTTGATGGCTAAAGGGCAGTTGAATATTTGCCAAATAGAGTTTTTGATTGAGTGTATTAATTTTGTCCTGAAAAAAAAATATTTTGGTTCGATTCTAAATTCTTTTGGCAGCTGTGTGGTATCGCCATGGGGATGAGGTTTGCCCCTAATTTTGCCAACCTTTATGTATCTCATTGGGAAACCTCCAATGTTTTTGTGGAAGAGGCACCTGGGGGCAGTCTCGTCCTATAGCAGCGCTACATAGATGATGTTTTAATCATGGGAAGGGCGACACGATAGCCTTGTCTCTTTTATTGAAGGGATCAACTGTAACAAATACAATTTACATTTCACATCAGTGATACAGAATACACAAATCAATTTTTTAGACCTAACTTTGTATGTTGAAGAGGAACAACTAAAAAGTAAAACATTCTTCAAAAGTACTGATTGTTATACGGCCATTGACAGAACTAGCTTGCATCACAGCCCGTGGCTCCGAAATGTTCCTAAGGGACTAATGATGCACCTCAAAAGAAACTGCTCGGACCTTAGGGTCTTTGAAGAGCAAGTGTCCATAATAAACAGGAGATATTATGAAAAAGGCTATGACTCGATCAGTATGGCCAAAGATGAAGAAACTGTAAAACTTGTAGACAGACAATTTTTATTAACCAATAATGGAACAAAACAGAACAAAAAGGATAATAATAATAATATAAAAGTTTGCTTTTATAACAAAATATAACTCTCAGGCCAAAAGATCTAAAATATTTTAAAAAGACATTGGCATTTACTGAAAAAAGATGACGAATTGAGAAAAGTCATCCCGGATGTAGTCATTTAAAAAAGCGCACAATCTAAAAAGCCAACTCGCCCCCAATTTATTACGTGAAAATAAACAGACTTTTCAATTTACAAGGTTTCTTCTGTTGTGGTAAGTGTTCGACATGTAAATTCCAAAAAAGAAAGACACGGTTTTGAAGGTACATATACCAATAAAAAGTATAATATTAAAAAATGTATACAATGTTCCACCACATTTGTGATATATTTATTACAATTTGGCTGTGGGGCCCAATACATCGGCAGGACCACCCGAACGTTACACGTAAAATTAGCAGAACACTTCTACAACATCAGAAACAATAAGATTGAACACAGTGTTCTAAAACACTGTAATTCATGCTCACATTTCACTTGAAATTTTTGGGGGGCTATTGGTATAGACACGGTGGAGAAGAATTGGAGAGGAGGCAATAGGTCACTGGAACTCAACAGAAAAGAGGCTCAGTAGAAATACAACCTAAAAACACTCGGACAGGGCCTAAATTTAGATGTTGATCTTACAGGACTTATTTAAAGAGCTTCATTTTTTTGTTCAGTTTTGCCGTTGTCCTTTTCCCTCTTATCCTTTAAATATTCATAAGTTTGTAATTTATTTGGAAGTATTATAATTCATATTTCTAGTTAAAGAACCAATTCATTCAGATTTCATTGAGTGGATACATATGTCTTTTTTTATATTCATATTGTATAGGGTCCATTTTCATGAATTGGGAACTTTTTAATAAATATTTTTGTATATATATTTTTTTTATATTTTACTTATTTATTTTTATTTTTATATTGATTTTTATTTTTATATATTTAATTTTCATTAGATTTTTTATTTTTATATTTATTTTCTTTTTTTTCTTTTTCCATTATTTTCATTATTTTTAATCATCTTTTCATTTTTTGGTTTTTTCTTTTATATATTATCATTTTTTCACTTATTTTTTATTCATTTTTTCTTTTTTCCTTTTCATTCCTCTTTTCTGTTTATTCACTTTCACATCTTTTGCCGCATTATCCAAGTTTAATATTATAACATAAGGTTTTAGAGAGAACAGGAATTGGAAGGAGTGAGACAGCAGTAGAAGAAGACACTTTTTATGTTAGACATAAAACAGTATGCGTTCCAGGGTGGCACGCACACAACGGTAATGAATCCCAGGTGGAAGGCATCACACCATTAAGACAGTTTATTTAAATGAGGATTAAGGAGGAAAGGATTAATAACCCTGAAGACGTCCACAGGATGAAACACATTGGATATTGAACTTGAGGACTTGTCTCTTTTATTCATGTGTTTTTATATTTTTATTTATTTTCTGGCTGCTATTTGAGCATTTTTTGGGATCCTACAGGCTCATCACATTGCGTGTCTTGTCTCATTGTACTTTATTACACTATGTTCAGTCTGTGTTTCCATTAGATATCACACAGACCAAGATCTTTCATCAAGGTTGTATTATTAATTTATATTATTTTGTATTTCTTTGATCATTATTCGGTTCTTGGGAGGTGTCATTCCTATTGATTGCTTTCCTACTTATTTGTCTGTTTCGATTTTGTCTGTTTGTTCATTTCTTTTTCAGATGAAATTCCATCTAGAGTTCTCTGCAGAACAAGGCTAAATAGGGCCCTGGGATGAGGCATCTGTGACAGGGAGGGTGCCAAATTATTATCCACTCCATAATCCCCTAAACAGAACTCTAGATGGAATTGTTCCCCAAGTAAGTAGCTCATGATGCAGACACTAGACTGGTAGTGTAGGACCTGCCAAAGATGAGGTACATTGACTTTGTGGCAGGCTTGTGCAATGTATGATCATATAATGTAACTAAGCCCCCATTATTTTTTGCCTGGATTATGTGTTTTTAAAAAAACAAACAAAAAAGAACTAACTAAATCTGTCAGCACTGAAGTTGCTGTTTAGGGGATAATGGAGTGCACTAGATTTTCTGGGGGTTTTTTGGGATAAATTGGCTCCCAGCTGTACCCTACTTATGCATATTAAAAAAATATATAGTGAGCGCTCTACTCCAGTCGGTAACCTAGTGTATTCTTAACACGCACTATCAGAAACAGTGTGCTAAAGAGTACAAAATAAATCTTGTTACCTTGTCGAGATCCTGTACTACGTTATGTGATCTCGACAAGGATGCAAAAATAGTTACTGAAAAATACAATATATCATATAATCAGTATAAAACATAAAGTGGAAAGTAAAAATTAAGTGCAATATATACATTTTATACCATATTAATAAAGTGCACCAAGGTTAAATCTATACTGACCTAGGGCTGAAGACCAAACTTCCCCAACGTTTTGGCCACTGCCTTTGTCATGGGAGACTTTGTTAGATGGGACAGGGGCGGTACTGACCGCAGCTGTAAAAGTCTGCAAACAAGTGGTAGAATGAAGGGCGGGTCCTGTGGGTGGACTAGGGAGACCAGGCCTTTTGTTTTTTTTCCATTTTACAAAATATTATCTTTTTTTTTTTTTTACTTGAACACTGCAATGTCTCTTTAAACCTTAACTTTTTCCATTCCTACAATATGCATGTTAAATTATGTTCTACTTTGTAATGAATTAATTAAACAACATTTCATTTCTCCTTTACTCCTGCACTGACTTCACCCTGTTGAGACACAAACTTGTCCTCCAGAGAGGATCAGAGAGGATCTAAGCAATCAAGACCATTGCTGCTCCTTGCCGCCCTTCCTGCTTCTTGCTGCCTCTTACAGCTTCTTGCAGACCCTTCCGGCTCCTTGTAGACCCTTCCTGATCCTTACTGCCCCTTTCTGTTCATTTCTATTCCTTTCTGCTCCTTCTCCTGCTTTACATTTGTGCTCCTTCTGCCCCTTCCAGCTCCTTTTTACTCCATGCTGCCCTTTCCAGCTCCCTGCTGGCCCTTTGTACTCATTCTTCTACTTTACCTTTGTGCTCCTTCTGATTCTTTCTGCTCCTTTACCTTTGTGTTCTTTTTGTCCCTTCCTGCCCCTTGCAGACCCTTCCTGCCCCTTGCAGACCCTTCCTGCTTCTTGCTGACTCTTTCTGCTCCTTGCAGACTCTTCCTTCTCATTGCAGACCCTTCCTGCTCCTTGCAGACCCTTCCTGTTCCTTGCTGTTCCTTCCTGCAGACCCTTCCTGCTCCTTGCTGACCTTTCATGCTCTTCCCTGCCCCTTCCTGCTCCTTGCTGCCCCTTCCTGCTAATTTCTGTTCCCTTCTCCTACTTTACGTTTGTGCTCCTGCTGAACCTTTCTGCTCCTTCTCCTACTTTTATTTTGCTATTTTCTGATTCTTTCTGCTCTTTTACCTTTGTGCTCATTCTGTCCCTCCCTGCCCCTTGCTGACTATTTCTGCTCCTTGCAGACCCTTCCTTCTCCTTGCTGCCCCTTCCTGCTCCTGGCAGACCCTTCCTGCTCCTTACTGCTCCTTGCTGACTCTTTCTGCTTCTTACAGACCTGTCCTGCTCCTTGCAGACCCTTCCTACTCCTTGCTGCCCCTTCCTGCTCATTTCTGCTCCTTCTCCTACTTTACCTTTCTGCTCCTTCTGTCCCTTTCCTGCTCACTGCTGACCCTTTCTGCTCCTTGATGTTCCTTCCTGTATGCTGCCCCCCATCCCTCACTTACCTGATCTGTAGGCTGTCCCCCATGCCTCACTTCCCTGATCTGTAGGCTGTCTCTCCATGCCTCACTTACCTAATTTGTAGGCTGCCCCCCCATGCTTCACTTACCTGACCTGTAGGCTGCCTCCTCACTTACCTGATCTGTAGGCTGCAACCCCCATGCCTCACTTACCTGATCTGTATGCTGGAACCCCCATGCCTCACTTACCTGATCTGTATGCTGGAACCCCCATGCCTCACTTACCTGATCTGTAGGCTGCCTCCTCACTTTCCTAAGCTGTAGACTGCCCCTTAAATCCCTCACTTACCGGATCAGTAAGCTGCACCCCAATCCCTCACTTACCTGATATGTAGGCTCCCCCCCATTCATCACTTACCTAATTTGTAGGCTGTCCCTCTATCCCTCACTTACCTAATCTGTAGACTACCCATCAAATCCCTCACTTACCGGATCTGTAAGCTGCCCCCCAATTCCTCATTTACCTGATCTGTAGGCTGCCTCCCCCCCATTCCTCACTTACCTAATTTGTAGGTTGTCCCTCTATCCCTTACCTACCTAATCTGTAGACTGCCCCCCAAATCCCTCACTTACCGGATCTGTAAGCTGCCCCTCAATCCTTCACTTACCTGATCTGTAGGCTGTCCCCCTATCCCTCACTTACATGATCTGTAGGCTGCCCCCCATCCCTCACTTACCTGATCTGTAGGCTGTCTCTGCAGTCTGGGAGTTGCTGGCTGCACTCTGTGCTGCTCCCCTGCGGTTTCAGTCAGGAGAGAGAAGCAGGGATAAGATGTAGCTTCCTATCCCTGCCTCTCTTACACACAGCGCCACCTACAGGGTGCCGCCGGTATTGACGTGCATTATCAATCTCTATTATTTATAACCCCCTGCGGACACCCATGGACACATATGTTATTTTTGCATATTATTTTCTGTAATATTGTAAGATAAGGTTCAATTTCTCTAAAACTTTTAAATCTGCTATTTCTTTGAATAGATAAATAAAAAAAAAAAATAGAATTGCATAACATTTACATGATTTAGAAGTTAGGTACCACTGAACAGCAATCTATAAAGTACCTATTGTTTTCTTTTGTGACAAAATGTTCTTGCTTCTGAAATATTGCATGATAAGCCATAACATTTCTAAAATCTTTTATTCTGCTATTTTCTTGTAGGAATGAATAAATAATAAATTTAAATTGTAAATGCACACAGTTTAGATACCCCTGAACAGCAATCTTTAAATTAAAATGTTGTCTGGGGTTGCTGTATCTCTGATGTAGAGATAACTTGCTGGCATTTCGGTTCTGGACTGCCCGTACAGTGGGATCAGTCTGATATACTTCAGATATGTTGTTCTGTTATGGCACAAGTGAGCAAAGAATGACCTGAGAAGGCATTTACCGAAGGACAATCTACTGGATTTTTTCTCTAAGCTTTTGTGCGTTCTCAGAGTTCTCATATTCTTTGTTTTTGCTAAGGTGCCTTAACTTGATTCTCCTTAAGTTAAAAGGGTAATTGAGACGTGGAACCTGTGCACACTGTACTTAGAGGGGTATCAGCTACAACTCACTGGCAAGGCCCAAAGAAGGCCGAAGAGATCGTCTTGGGTTGCGGTATCTCTTGTGCAGAGAGAACTTGCTGGCATTTCGGATCTTGACTGCCCGTACGGATGGGACCAGTCTGATATGCTTCAGATATGTTCTCTCTGTAATGGCACAAGTGAGCAAAAAACGATTTTAAGACCTGAGCAGACATTTAGGGAAGGACAAGCTACTGAGTTTCTCTAAGTTTTTGTCCGTTCTCAGAGTTCTCACATTCTTTGTTTTATCTTATGCAAAAAAAAACAAAAAACTATCAAACAATGCCCAAGCAGAGTACTGTAAATATCATTACACACTAGAAAGCAGCCCTTTTTATTGTTAGCTGTGTCTAACATAAAAAGTGTCTTCTTCTACTGCTGTCTCACTCCTTCAAATTCCTGTTCTCTTTTTAAAACCTTATGTTATAATATTAAACTTGGACAGGGACAATCAAGTAATGTCTTCCCATTTGCTGGCAATATATTATGGGATTCAAAGTGTGCAGGAATCAAAGTACCTGAGATTTCATGCCCTTGCCCTGGATGACAATGTAAACATTTTTATAAACAACCAATGTTTGTCTAAAATGTGGGTAACATAAGCGTGCCAAAGGTACTTACGCAGAGTGAGTCTGTACATCATGCCAGCTGCGACTGAAATTCTGCTTCAGCTCATTCATCATACTGACTCCCAGCTTATGCTTGATCTCTGCCAGGTGCTTCTCCTTGGCAGCCAACACTTGACGTAGAGTGACGATTTCATCCTCCAGCTATACATAAGAAACAGATCTATTTTAAAAATGTGCATGGTAGGCACATATGAGTAGACAGGATAGTATGCTTTCTATTTATTAAGGAACAACAAAGATGAGCAAATATTTGGCTTCAGTCACATTGCACTCTCTACACATAGAAGATGGCACATAAACAGATCTTTGATATCAAACTAATCTACAAAGCAATATATGACTATGTCAGAGGTCACATTCCATTTCAGATATGGAGTGTCCTTGGGCAATATGGCATTCCTAATTTTCACAGTTATAAAGTATATTCACAGTTCACACTTACATCAACAGTTGGAACTCCCAAGGTTTAAGATGTAATTGGCAGATATTAGAGTCATTACCTATGTTTCTGCTTCTTTTGGAGGACTTCCACATGCATCTACTACACACCAACTTACTAAAACTTCCACTTACCTTGCCCATGGAAGGAGGAAATTTAAATCATTAAGGTAACCAATCCAAAAATGTTCCTAGATATGTTCAAACCATCCCTGTACCTTAAAATAATCCAGACACCCGGTGGCCTTTCACCATTGCTGACATATTGGTACTAACTTCGAACTCCTTAATCTTGAGTCTTGTTAATGTCATTGTATCTTAACTGTTGTTGCTGCTGTTCACATGGGTAGTGTAATAGTACTTGTGTCATTCGGTTCCATCCTGCTTACGTTGTGTCATTCTGGCATAATTTCTGACACTGGGTGCTATTTTACCATGCCGTTTTATTCCAAAATACCGGTGTAATATAATTCTGACACAGACTTCACAGCATCCATTCAACAACAGTTCACCATGGGACACACTTATGTTCTGGGCATGCAGGAATAACACAAACCAATCAACCAGCAATACTATCCAGATTCTGCTGTGGTTTCTATTCTCAATACTGCATTTCTGATTCTCTGTGATACACAGAGGGACTGGGGGGAGAAAGAGACAAGGTGCTGGGGGATGAAATACATAGGAAATGGGGAGACAGACACAATTGGCTGGGAGGAAGATACACAAAAGGGACTGTGGGGGAAAGAGATACCAAGAGGGGCTGGGGGGAGAAAGACACACAGAGGGGCTAAGGGGAATAACATACACACAGGGGCTGGGCAAAGTAATTAACACAAAGAGGCTTAACAGAAGTAAGAGACACACAAAGGGGCTAGGATAAATTTCTTCTGCCATCCTTGCAGCCAGTGGTGCATTTTGGATTTGTGCTGCCATAGGCATGACTAAACTTGGGCACCCCCTAATCTAAATTTGCATCAGCACCTCAAGAGCGACACACAGTTTTTTGACTGACAGACACATGCCCTCATTGATACGTGGTATACGCACTGTTTAACCAACACACACTTTCACTGACACACCCAATGACAGGCACACACTCAATACACATACATTGACATGGACTCACCGACACACACTCACTGACACACATCCTCCCTGATTTCGCACACTCTGACACACACATTCACTCACAGACACATACTGACAGCTACACACTCACTGACAGACATATACACACACACACACTCACTGACAGACGCAGACACACACTCATTCACTGAGAGACACACACACTAACAGACAGATACACACACATTCACTGATAGACACACACTCTCACTAACAGACACAAACATTTTCTAATACACTCACCAATTATATATATATATATATATATATATATATATATACACACATATATATATTTATTTATTTTATATTTTCATTTGAATCCACCAGCCTCCCTACCTTTGAGAGAGCTGGAATAGATCCTGTCTGTGTGGACCATTGTGGTTGCTGGCCTGGTCTGGGCTACTCCTGGCCACCTTGCTGGGCTCCTGGCCTCCCTGCTGGCCTTCTGGCTCCTTGCTAAGCTACCGGGAGGGACGGGCGGGCAGGTGCGCAATGGAGGCAGCGAGGGAGAAGTAATCTTGCTCTCCTCCCTTGTGTGTCACTTGGTGATGCCGGGACCAGAGTGATGTCATATTCTGTATTCCAGCATCACAGCAGGGAGCGCAAGGTTGCAGAGCAAGAAGAGCTCAAAGGACTCCCTCGCCGATAGGCTAGCTAGAATGTGAGCAGTTGAATGACATGGGGGGCCCAAAGGTGGCCAGCAGGCCAGCTCTTTGGCCCCCCAGTACACGAGGCTAACAAGGCATCTGTCAGGCACATGGGGACGACTTTTTTTTCCCGCCCCCTGACAGTGCCGTCCAAGGTAAATGCCTTGTTAGCCCTGTGTTAAATACACCACTGCTTGCAGCAAAGCTTTTATGTCAACAGCTTAATGTAGTTTGCTTTATATAGGTAGAGGTAGATTTGGTAATGGCTATTCCCAAAAACTTTATATCATGGTCGATATGCATAACTGCCACTGAAATGGTAGTATTGCTCAAACCTAGTACTTATTTAGGACCATTTCTATCTCAATACCAGCCAGCTATCTTAAAGAAACTTAACGCGTTATCAACTCCTTTATTTGGACTAATGTCCACCCAAGGGTGGCAATATTTACTCTATATGCACCCTTTGAAATAAGATCTAAATTAGTATCTTGTAATATCTTTTTTAGATGAATCTGTTATGTTACTATTTTACACACACATGTATATAAATAGAGTATATATATATTCTAAATAGAGATCATTTTGGAGACTTTTTAGTAAATTTTCCTGTTGCTTTATTAAGCAATTGCAGTGATATAAATACAAAGTCGACGTTTCAGTCTATTCTATAGGCGTGCGCAGCCTTTTGCATTAGGGTGTGCACCCTAAAGCACAAACACACGCCGCGTGTATATGTTTGTGTGTATATATATATATATCTATATATATATATATAGATATATATATATATATATATACACACACACACATATATATACACACACACACATACATACATACATACACTGTTGTGTGTGTGTGTGTGTGCTGCATGAGGGTGGTTTGAGGGTGTTGTGTGTGTAAGGGTGCTGTGTGTGAGGGTGCTGTTAGGGTGATGTGTGTGTGAGGGTGGTGTGTGTGTGTGTTTGTTAGGGTCCTGTTAGTGTGCTGTGTGTGTGAGGGTGCTGTGTGTGTGTTTGTGAGGGTGCTGTTTCTGTGCTGTGTGTCAGAGGGTGCTGTGTGTTTGAGGGTGCTGTATGTGTGTGAGGGTGCTGTATGTGTGTGTGCGCTGTATGTGTGTGTGCTGTATGTGTGCTGTGTGCTGTGTGTGTGTGGTGTATGTGTGTGGGTGCTGTATGTGTGTGTGCTGTGTGTGTGCTGTATGTGTGTGCTGTATGTGTGAAGGTGCTGTGTGTGTGTGCTGTATGTGTGAAGGTGCTGTATGTGTGTGCTGTATGTGTGTGTGGGTTGTATGTGTGTGGGTGCTGTATGTATGTGCTGTATGTGTGTGTGGGTGCTGTATGTGTGAAGGTGCTGTATGTGTGTGCTGTGTGTGTGTGGGGGGGAGTACTGTATGTGTGTGGGTGCTGTGTGTATGTGTGTGCTGTATGTGTGTGTGTGCTGTGTGCTGTGTATATGTGTGTTCTGTATGTGTGTGGGTGATTGTGGGGGTGGAGGTGGGGGTACATTTACTTAATATCCCCCCTCCTTTCTTACCTTATGTAGGGAGGGGGATCATGCTGCTGCTTTCCCTGGTGGTCCAGTGGAGAGTGAACTCTAGCCCCTGTGGGGCTAGAGTTCACTCTTGCGAGATCTGAGCGTTGCCGCATGAGCCGACAGGGGAGATCCTGAGCCTGTTTCACTCCATAGGCGTGCCGCGGGGATTAGGGTGTGCCAAGGCACACCTGGCACACCCCGTGCGCACGCCTATGGTCTATTCATACTATTATCAAGACCATAGACTGAAACGTCAACTTTGCATTTATATTATTGCAATCGCTTAATAAAGCAACAGTAAAATTTAAAAAAACTGAGCTATTGAAAGACCAGAAGCATCGAGTGCTGGGACCTTGGAGATATATATACACACACACACCAAACTATTAAAAAAATATGTAGTACAAAAATATAATAAATTGCCCAAAATACAGAGCAATCTTATAACTACTAGATCTTTTTTTTTTTTTTACTCCATTTCAGAACATAACAGAACAATTAACTCAATTTCAGCAAATTTGTTTTTGGCATTACTTTGGGTCTGTAAATTATCTGATGTACAAAATGTAAAATAAATATATTTTCTTTTTCAATTTTTCTATTTTGAGGCACACTGGTCATATGGGTTGCAAATATGAGTTGGCATCAAACATCAGTTGTGATGCGATAAAAAAAAAAAAAAAAGTTTTAGAGAGCTAAATGCAAAAGAGAACATAATAGTTTAAAAAAAAAATGTTTGTATAGAAAAAGAGAGTAAAGCATGGTGTTTAAGGTTTGTGACAATCAGGCAGTAATTACTGCATGTTTTCCTTTAAGATTGCCCTTAAAGCATAAACACTGTCTGCTGATCGACCTTTTCAGTGACGTGGATGTAACTCCAAATCTATTGTGATTTAAGCACCCCTAGCCAGCCCATGTTTAACCTTCCTATGAGGGAAGAAAATGCAAATATTTGAAAATGAGTAACATAAGCAGTCATGCTGAACATAATTTACCTTGACTAATTCATTCTTCAGTTCTTCCTTCTCTTCCTCAGACATTATTTCACAATAATCAATCTCTGCTGTCAGTTCATCGTCTGTTTCCTGAAGTGGTTGCGTGTCCAAGAGATCTGCAAGGAAAAAGTTCCAAGATCAGCAGTAGTAATTTTAAAAATCAAGACACGTTGATCATTGCACACACCAACAGGCAAGTATAAGGTCACTTACTTGTCTGTTAGGGCTGATAAGTCTTTGAATGACAGAACTTTAACCTTAAAGGATCACTGTAGGGTCAGGAACACAAACATGTATTCCTGACCCTATAGTGTTAAAACCACCATCTAGCCCCCTTTGGCCCCTCATGCCTCCATAAATATAGCAAAATCTTACTGTATTCAAGCTAGAAGCTGTAGATCTGCAAGCTGTTTGCCTAAACAAAAACAAGCAGTCTGCTGACATCATCAGAAGTGGTAGTCTGATCCAATCACAATGCTTCCCCATAGGATTGGCTGAGACTGACAAAGAGGTAGATCAGGGGCAGAGCCAGGACAATTCAAACACAGCCCTGGCCAACCAGCATCTCCTCATAGAGATTAATTGAATCAATTAATCTCTATGAGGAAAGTTCAGTGTCTGCATGCAGAGGGAGGGGGGTGGGGGGGGGAGGGGGAGATACTGAATGTTTGGATGCATTTTAGGCAGCCATGACCCAGGAAGGGTCTCTAACAGCCATCTAAGGAGTGGCCAGTGAAGTTACTACTAGGCTGTAATGAAAACATTGCATTTTCTCTGAAAAGACAGTGTTTACAGCAAAAAGCCTGAGGGTAATGATTCTACACACCAGAACAAATTCAATAAGCTGTAGTTGTTCTGGTGACTATAGTGTCCCTTTAACTCCCAATCCTTATGTGAATGCTAAAATATACCAATATAAAAAGGTGCCTAAACCCAAAGCTTGGGGCCCCTGATACAGGTCAAGGTCTGGGCCCATGGAGCCCACCCTTGAGTCAACCCACAGGGCCGCCCTTGAATCCACCCACAGTGCCTACCCCCAAGTCCTCCCATTAGGATACAGTGTGTTTGTATAGTGGATGCACTGTGTGTAAAGTGGATGTTGTGTGTGTAGTGCATAGTGGATGCAGTCAGAGGCGGCTCTAGACTTTATGAGGCCTTAGGTGAAACTCAAACATGAGGCCCCACTGACAAAAAAGTGAAAAAAATAGAGTTGCAAAACATTCACACTGTCACATATACACATTGATGCACAGTTTACCAGTGTATGTGCCTGAGAGTGTGTCTTACAGAGAGTATCCTTGTGTGTGTGTGTATTTGTGAATGTATGTCTCTGTGAGCATGTTTGCGTTTTTTTCTGGGACCCTATGTGTATGGGGCAGCTGCTTAAAAGTGTGTTGTGTGTATGGGGGTGGTGATGATGAGAGGGAGGGTGGGGTGATGCTGAGATGGAGATAGGGTGATGGTGAAAGGGAGATGGGGTGATGGTGAGGGGTAGAGGCGGGTGATGAGAGGGAGAGGGGGGTGATGAAAGGGAGAGGTGAGTGGGAGAGGGGGGTGATGGTGAGTGGGAGAGGGGGTAATGCTGAGTGGGAGAGGGGTGATGGTGACAGAGGGTGATGGTGACAGGAAGAGGGAGGTGATGGTGTGGGGAGGTGATGTGAGAGGAGTTGATGTTGAGGGGGTTGATGTGAGAGTGAGGGGTGATATGAGGGGGGTGGTGAGAGAGTGAGGGAGTGAGGGAGGGGGTTGATGGTGAGGAGGGTTGATGGTGGGGGGGTTTATGGTGAGGGGTGATGCTGGAAGAGGGTGATGGTGAGAAGGGGTGATGCTGAGGGTGGTGAGAGGGTGTGATGGTGAGGGGGTTGATGCTGAGGGTGGTGAGGGGGTAATAGTGATGGGGATGATGCTGAGGGTGGTGGGGGTGATGCTGAGGGTGGTTGGAGGTTGATGCTGAGAGTGGTGAGAGGGGGTGATGCTAAAGGGGGGTTATAGTGAGGGGGTGAAAGTGAAGGGGGTGATGTTGAGGGAGGGGGGTGATGTGAAAAAGAGGGGGTCTGATGGGATGAGGGGGGAGACAACATACCATTTCTTCCCTGGTGGTCCAGTGGGCTCCTTGGTGGTTCAGTGTGGGCTGCCTGGTGGTCCGGTGGCCATCGTTTCCGGTCTGCAGCTCCGCAGAGCTGCAGACCATGTAATCTCGCAAGACCATCAGAGCGTTGCTGTGGTAACCCGCGGCAAGGCTCTGATTAGCCAGCTCTCAGCGAGACACATGGTCTGCAGCTCTGCTCACTGCGGAGCTGCAGACCAGTGTCTGATGGCTGGCCGGGCAGCCAGGAGGGGCCTCGCACCCGGCAGCATACCGGGCAAGCCGTCGGGTCCCCTCCTGGTGTCAGGTCCTCGGTCACTGACCGAGGACCCGACACAGTCTGCCCACAGGCGGTTTAGGCGGCCATGAGGCCCCAGCCAGAGTGAGTCCTTAGGCAGCCGCCCAAACCCCCTAATTATAGAGCCGCCTCTGGATGCAGTTTGTGTGTGTAGTGAATGATGTGTGTAGTGGCCAGGGGCTTGCGAGAGAGATAGAGAGCTGGAAGCTGAAGATAATGTGTGCTGGGACCCATCTTCACTATACAGGCTGTCTGGGGCTCGCTGGGGCAGTGTTGGAACTAATGTAGAGAGGACTCTGGTGCAAGAATTTTTTTTTTGTTCCCCCTCTAGAATTATGGCTTTGTGAGCACAATACAGTCATGTGGTTGGGATAATTTGGCTAGAGAGACAGTATGATACAGTCTAGGAAACTAATTTACCCTGGCATGAGGGTTTGATTTTTTTTTTTTAGATGGATTATGTAAATGAAAACCATACCTCCGAATATGCTTGGAAAGCGGAGCGAGGTACACTATAAAAGTATATATGTTTTAGACATTAAGTGTGTTCATGCCGTTAACCATAAAGATATGCTGTATATTAGTCAACGTTTGTATAAAAGTACTTTAGTCCAAATCTCTGTATATAGTTTGTATTCCTCAGATGGTTAATGTAATATCGATGTATGCAGATATCTAAACTCCACATTTGTAAGCCTGTTTGTGATCTTGTTTGCAACCCTTTCGGTGAAACTCTGTAAACAAATGTATTTGTATGTCCTATTACAGTTTTCACTGTGTTTACTGTGCTTATGGTTTCACAGTGCTCAAGGTGTTTAACCCCTTCAGACCGGAGGGCGTACTATTACGCCCTCTAATAGGCGGCTCTAAACGCCACCGGGCGTAATAGTACGCCCTCCGGTCTTTCGGTACTTACCCGGTCGCGGTGGGGGGGACTCCCAGGGAGCCCCCCGCGGCACGTCCGTCCTCCAGGAAGCCCCCCGGCCATGTTAGAGTGGGGTCCTAGCGAGGACCCCTCAATCACATGGCCGGGGATAGCTGGCTTCTGCATTGCCAGCAGGGGGGCTGCCTGTAATTACAGGTGGTCCCCCTGCTGGCTGAAAATAAAAGTAAAACAAATAAATGGTGTAAAAAAAAAAATTATATATACTTAGATATTATATATATATATATATGATCTAAGTATATATATATACACATATACATACAAACATGTACACCGTCTAGGTGTATTTTACTATTAATATATATATAATTATATATATTAATATCAAATTACACGTAGACTGATACTGATTAAATATATATATAATTATTGTTATATATATATTTATATATATATTATAAAAAAAATAAAATGTAAATACGTTAAAAAATAAAATTAAAAAAATAATTAAAAATAAATAATTAAAAAATATATAGATATGTGTTATTTTGTTCTAACTGTATTGTGAAATTAATATATATATATATATATATATATCAAAATACACGTAGAACAAAATAATATATATATCTATATACATAAATATATATGTATATATCACTATATATATACCTATATAAAATAAAAATATTTTTTTAAAATTATATAGATATATACATATATATACACATACGTATATAGGAGCCAAATGTACACGTTGTGAACAAAACAAAATGTAAACAAAACCTGGCATTTGCGCTACATGTCTGTCCAACCGTAATTCACCTCTTTCATAGTATATGCACCCACCCTTATTATATATCATTTTATTCAGGGGAAACAGGGCTTTCATTTAATATCAAATATTTAGATATGAAACATAATTTAATATGAAAAAAATGGGAGAAAATACGATTTTTTTAATTTTTTTAGTTCTACATGACATTTTAACTGTCAATGTCATAATACTGTTTGCTTTTACTGCAATAAAATACACATATTTGTATTCAGCAAAGTCTCACGTGTAAAACAGTACCCCTATGTACAGGTTTTATGGCGTTTTGGGAAGTTACAGGGTCAAATATAACACGTTACATTTGAAATTGAAATTCGCCAGATTGGTTACGTTGCCTTTGAGACTATATAGTAGCCCAGGAATGAAATTTACACCCATAATGGCATACCATTTGCAATAGTAGACAACCCAAGGTATTGCAAATGGCGTATGTCCCCGTTTGCAATACCTTGGATTGTCTACTATTGCAAATGGTATGCCATCATAGGGGTCATTTTCATTCTTGGGCTACCATAGGGTCTCAAAGGCAACGTAACCAATCTGGCGAATTTTAATGTGAAAAAAATGAAACACAAGCCTTATATTTGACTCTGTAACTTTGAAAACACCATAAAACCTGTACATGAGGGGTACTGTTGTACTCGGGAGACTTCACTGAATACAAATATTTGTGTTTCAAAACAGTAAAAAGTATCACAGCAATAATATCGTCCGTGTAAGTGCTGTTTGTGTGTGAAAAATGCAAAAACGTCACTTTTACTGGCGATATCATCATTGTAATACATTTTACTGTTTTGAAACACTAATATTTGTGTTCAGCGAAGTCTCCCGAGTAGAACAGTACCCCCCATGTACAGGTTTTATGGTGTCTTGGAAAGTTATAGGGTTAAATATAGTGCTAGCAAATTAAATTCCCTTTACTTTCGGCATGGGTTGTCAGGCAGGTCCCGCTAATTGTAATTAATTAAGATACCTAATTATGTAAAAATATTACATAAATATATAAGTAGAATTAATATATGTATATCATTTTTAAAAAATATTTTTATTTATATATAGGTATATATATATAGTGATATATACGTATATATTTATGTATATAGATATATTATTTCGTTCTACGTGTATTTTGATATAAATATACACACATCTATATATTTTTTAATTATTTATTTTTAATTTTTTTAATTTTATTTTTCAACGTATTTACATAATTTTTTTATATTATATATAAATATATATATAACAATAATTTTATATATATATATATATATATAATTATATATATATATATTAATAGTATTAATAGCATCCATTTTACATTCATTGTGAAGCTGCATTCTTAGTGAGCTGTCCAGGAGGTGGGAGGGTCTGTGAGGGAGGGTCTGCTGCTGATTGGCTGGAATGTATCTGCTGACTGTGAGGTACAGGGTCAAAGTTTACTCAATGATGACGAATAGGGGGCGGACCGAACAGCGCATATGTTCGCCATCCACGGTGAACCGTTCGGGACATCACTAAATCTAATACAAAAGAAACAGGAGGGCCTTTATACATGCGAAAGTCCTTAATCATAGTCTATAAAGTACCTGAGGATACATAATGCACTCCTGTTAATTACATTTGTGGAGGTTCAAACCACTCTCTACTTCGAAAACTTACTTTTTGTCCCTTAGTTAATATTAAACAGTTTCTACTGAATTTACCATATTTTACTGGAATGAAACAAACACCCTAAACTTCCACTACCTGTTTGTTATAACCTACCAGTTGAACATCACAAGGTACTATTGAAGGGCTGTCATGGGTTAACATTTTGTAAAATTCTCTTCCGAAAGAATATATACAGCCTGAACCTACTTCCATTTTGCATGGAACATCTTGTAGTACAACCACAGGGTAGGTAGTCTTCCCTGGTGATAAAATTTCCACTTTATTCATAATCGTTTGAGTACACACCCATAGAAATTTCACCAGGGCCGGACTGGCCCACCGGGATACCGGGGAATTTCCCGGTGGGCCGCAGCACCTGGGGCTGGCAGGAAGCCCTAATGTGTAATTTAAATAAGTTTTCCTCAGACTGTAATAGCCTGTGTCAGTCCGAGGGAAAGAAGGGAGGGGCTGGGGCTGCAGGGAGGGGCTGGTGCGGCCCATTTAGGCTGCCAGGGGGCCGGAGGGAGTTCTGAGTCTCCCTCCTTAATCTTCAGCAATTCGTGCCTCTATGCTCCGCACCCGAAAGCAAGCCCTGCCTCTCGGGTGCAAGTCCCGCCTCCTGTGATGCATTTGATATCTGTGACACATTTGATATCTGTGATACATTATGTAGCTGCGCCTTAAGACTGTGTTACCTTTTAGGCTATGAGGCCTTTAGACGGTGGTGCCTTTGAACTTTGACTTTTTGCACGTGGTTGCCTTTTCAACTACCTTCCAGGCACTTTCACGTTATCTATTTTGCTTCCCCTCGGTCACTGGGTGTTCAGGGGCCATGTATGCTTCAGACAGAGTTCTCTTCCTGGTCTCTAAATAGCAAACACACTCAGAATAGGCCCACGCGTGTGCAGTTTGTGCCTTAAAGGGCCTAATACAGATGACTTGGATTGTGGAAATACAAGTTGTGGCAGCCATCTCGGATAAGGGCAATTGCCAGAAAGTGCCTAAAATGAGGGGAAATTACAATGAACATCCCACACTTATTTGGTAAGTATTTACAGTTTCTCCAGACATGGAGAAGTGCTGTCTTCAGCCAGTTTTAAATCGTTTAACTGGTTTCTTATAAATTTAACAGTGCACTTTTTCCCTTAGTACTTTACCACAGATGAGAGATATTAAGAGCCAAGATTGAAGAAGCAGTCTGAAGTCTTCAGGTTACAATTGACTTCTTCACAGAAGCTTCCCTAGATGTAACTAGGATATTCTCTGGATCAAACGACTTTAGCTATAGCAGCTAGGAAAGCATTATGGTTCTGTTTCTGGGATGATGACTCATCCTCCAAGTCTGCCCTCTATACCATTCTATTTGAAGGGGAAAAGCTTTTTGAATGAATCCATTGAAAAGGCGATGAGAGCTGCAAGATATTTGTACCTCAGGAATGAAGTTCCTAGAATCCCAGCTCCTCATAGTTAGACCGGAGAACCTCCAGTGACCAGCATTTCTGAGAAACATGGAGCTATTGACCCTGCAGGGAATACTCCAGAGGTATCTCATGGTAGTTGGTAAACCAGCCTTTCAAGGTTATAATGGAGCTATTAAGCAGTCATTTTGCTCTTCAGCAATGAACATGTCTCCTTCAGTACTAGGAGCCTCATTTTTCTGATCAGACATACCTGGGCTCGTCATACTCTGGAGACTTGGGTGGTATCCATAGTCCAGATTGCTAAAGACTGAAGTTTTTTCTTCAGACACAGGAGTCTCTATACCAACAGGAGTATTAGGACCAATGAATCAAAAGGTAAGCACTGAAGGAGGAAGCCTACACTGGACCTAAGAGGGGCCAACTGAAGGCTGAATGGCAGAGTCTTTGGGATAGAGTCAATCAGATCCATATCTCAAGCAATTTGGAAGGATAATTTTTTTTTATCTCTATATATCTCAAGGATGCTTACTATCGGTCCAATCAGCCGAGATCTCTTTAGCATTAGCTCAGAAGAGAACTTCCAAGTTAGCCCTACCATTTGGCCTCAATGCAGCTCCAAGAATCTTTATATGTGCTTATAGTGATATAGAGTCCAGAACACCACCTGGTTCCATTATCTGGAGGATCTACTTCTGATAACCTTAGACCCTCAGAAGGCAGGCACACTGAGGAATATGCAGACCCCCTTAAGCGGGTCCTAACACTGACCCTTCAGCCTGCTTCCTTGAGCCTCTGGCAAAGATATCTCTAATGAGACAGAGAGGGGTATTTTTTTATATACACCCCTATATACTTATTAACCCTTAATACGGAACACATGGGACGGACGGCAGCATTGTAACAAGGCTGTGTGATACAAACTAAATACAAATACAAAAAGAGAAGTCCTGCGCTCACTCCTATCACTACTGGGCTGGCAGCAGGCTGATGGGTCAGTGTTAGGACCCGGGCATTCCCTCCAATGGTCATTGGAGCAACTAAAGGACTTCCATTTGTCTAAATATACATAGGGATTAAGGAGAGAGCGCAGATAACTTTCTTTTCTTTGGTTTTTACTATATATTGGGGCTGATGTGTACTGTAGTCACTGCTGCAGGCCCAGTAGTGATGGGAGTGAGAGCAGGACTTCTCTTTTTGTATTTGTATTTACTTTGTATCACACAGCCTTGTTACAATGCTGCCGTCCGTCCCATGTGTTCCCTATTAAAGGACCACTATAGGCACCCAGACCACTTCAGCTTAATGAAGTGGTCTGGGTGCCTGGTCCAGCTAGGGTTAACCCTTTTTTTTTTATATAAACATAGAGAAACTGCTATGTTTATAAATAGGTTAATCCAGACTCTAAAGCCTCTAGTGGTTGTCTCATTGGGGGGTCTGCCTTGACGTTGGCAGGCAGGCATTCCCTCCAATGGCCATTGGAGCAACTAAATTACCTCCATTTGTCTGAATATACATAGGGATTAAGGAGAGAGCACAGGTAACTTTTTCTTTTCTTTGGTTTTTACACTGAGGAATATAGTTATTTCAGAACTCCTAAAGTTTGGCTGCTTGATGAATATCAAGAATAGCAGTTTCACACCAACTCAGTGGTTGATATTCCTGAGTGGAAAATCCTATTCTCTGCTTTTCCCGATCTCAGGAACAGTTCCACAGTTTGGAGATTTTCTCTCCCATTTCCTTCATTTTTGCTTGGTAACAGCAAGAAATAAAATGCAACTACTAGGAATCCTGGCTTCCACCAACAGACTTGTCAGATGGGCCCAATGGCATCTCTGGATTTCTCACAGATTCTTCCTGTCTTGGTTTAACAAGAGAAAGATTATTGGAGCCAGCCAGTGACTATGTCTCCATCAGTGGAGTTACGCCTTACCTGGTAGCTGAAAGGAGAGAATAGATCTGAGTTTCCAGTGAACTGAACCTCATTGGTCAATTATAAGCTCGAATTCCATGGGTTTTTTTTAAGAATGGTTGTGCAGTGTTTGGACCATGTTGTACAATAGTTCCATTCATTTGTGTGGAATTATGAGTAATTTTCAAGTTGTTCAAGTTGCTCTTCTTCACTTCAGAGAATTGCTGAAGATCAAGTGGGTCCAAATGTACTCAAATATCAATGCAACTGTATCCTTTATCTATCAAGGTGGGTCTCACAGATATGTATTGATGGAATTCCAGCCCATAATGATCAGGGCACAGAAGAACAACCAGGGGCTCAGAATACAATGGCTGTTTGCTTGAGCCGAATAACTGTGGACAAGGTGGATTGGCACTCATGTCCCGACGTACCCTCGGGTTTGACACAGATTTGTCTGACACCCTACGTAGATCTGATGGCCATTTCTTGGAACTACCAGGTCCAGAAGTATTTTCTAGATTTTGGGACCAGAATGCCCAGGTCCAGCATACACTGACTCAAATTTGGAATTTTAGTCTGATGTACAGATTTTTCTGTTTTCAACTTTCCTTGAAAGGTAAAACAAAGGGAGACAGTGGAAGACCGCGCCAACTCTAATTCCTGTGATGAATAAGAGGATTCTGGAACCTCCAAGGGAAATTCCAGTATGTCCAGACCTATTACAAGGCCCCTTGACACACCAAGATCCTCAAGTTCTGGTGTTGATGCAGGAGTCCATGTAAGTATAGGCAAACCTGAGACTGTCATTGAGATCCTCTTACAATCCTATACATGCTTTATAAAGCTTGACATGCTTTTGTCTGTTGGAATTACTCCTCATTCAGGCCTTGAAAGGTTCTGTGCTACAACACACGAGAGGAGCACATAGCTGCACTTTGCTTCATATAAGCTTTGATTGGAATCAAGCCTCCACTAAGTGTGGTGAAGCCAATATGTGACGTACCACTGGTCTCATGGGCCCTGACTAAACCATTATTCGATCCTCTAAAAGGAGCTTCCATGGTGGCAGCGCAGAAAGTGCTGGTGACTGGTACCCCAGCAAGGAGAAGGGGTGAACTCCAGGCTTGATCCTGTGTGCCCCCATTCACTAATTTTTAACAGGATATGGCCATCTTGCATTTAGCACCTGTGATCCTGCCTAAGGTGAATGCTTATCAAGGTCATTCTCTACCTGTACCGAAGGATACCCATGGAGCATTGATGCCCTGGTGCTTTCCTTCATGTAAGCAGCAATTGAACTCAAGCCTCCACTGATGGTGTTGAAACCAATTTGTGACATACCACTGGTCTCACGGGCTCTGACTAAACCTTCATTTGAACCTCTAGCAGGAACTTCTATGATGGTAGCACAGACGGTGCTGTTGCTGGTGGCTGGTACCTCAGCAGGGTGAATGTGTGAACTCCAGGCTTGATCCTGTGTACCTCCATTCACTGTACTTCAACAGGATGTGGTTGTCTTGCATTTAGCACCAGAGATCCTGCCTAAAGTGAGAGCTTTTCAATGCCATTCTCTACCTGGACCAAAGGATTTCAAGGCATTCTCTACTAGTGCTGTTGCAGCATCTCGTGGGCTTCCATGGCAATGGTCTCTGCTGAAACTTTGTAAAGTTGGCATTTGAACCTCTTTGAACTTGTATGTCCCGCATTGCATATTGTGCATTAAAGCGATCAAAAAGGCATGCTTTGGACGTCACGTCCTTTCTCTACCTGTGCCGGAGGGTATCAGGGCACTCTCCTCTCGTGCTGTTGCAGCATCGTGGGTTGCCATGGCAATGGTTTCTGCTGGCACCTTTTGTAGGCTAGCATTTGAACCTCTTTAGACACGTTTGTCCGGCATTTCATAGTGTTCGTTAAAGCAGTCTATGATGCACCGTTTGGACATCAAGTACTTAACTCAGTTTATTCTTCTATCTATGTTGAATTGTTTTGATTATTTGATTGGCTATTATTTACGTTTCTGTCCCTCCCTTTGTGAGCGTGGGTATTCCCCATGTGTATATGCTGCCATGATTAGCCAGGAAAGTGGAAAATGTATTCATACTTACCGTAATTTTCTTTTCCTGGCTATTATTCATGGCAGCATATACTTCCCACCCATCAATGTCTCTATTTATCTACTGTAGAGCTTGTTAACTGACTGAGGACCTTAGGGATGGAACCTCCTTTTAAAGCCTTGCTGTTTTTCCTGTCCTATCGGCTGTAAGGGGAGGAGCTAACTCATGTGTATATGCTGCCATGAATAATAGCCAGGAAAAGAAAATGACGGTAAGTATGAATACATTTTCCACTTTACTAAAGTGAGAATTTAAAGGGTACTTCAAATTTAAGATTAAAATTGCGAACTGAAAAAAAGTCAGCAATGCTTCTAGGTCGACTACTGGACTGGCCTTAAATTTGAAATTCACTTTTAATTCTCACTTTCATACATTAGCTGTCTTAGCCTAAATGTTTAAATTCAGTTTTGAATTCACTCCAATTTGGTGTTTAGTGAACAAACCACCACAACCGATTTGCAAGATTTAGAGCAAAATAATTGTTCCCCCTAAATTTGTTTCCAACTCGCCACAACAAACTGTTTAGTGAATGAATCTCTATATAAAAGATAACTTACTAGGCTGAAAAAAAAATAAAAAAAATAAAAATAAAATATATATATATATATATATATATATATATATATTTGAAATACTGTGATGTGGAATCTAGAATCCTGTCTAAGTGCAAGCCTTGGTAGAGTTACTGCTTTGCCACTTAGTAACAATAATAATAATAATAATTATTATTATTAATAATAATAATTTCTTTTTAAATAACTTTTTCTTTTTTGGGGGGGGGGGGGTGTAAACAGAGTATAAATACATATTTAGTTTTGATATACCCCAATAGAAACAATGGGAAATTTTCACTAATCAAGGTGTGTGTGTGTGTGTGTGTGTATATATATGTGTATATATATATATATATTATATAAAGGTAAACCAACTCAATAAACAATTTTATCTGCATAATATTCCAAAGGCTAGGGTGTAGGATTTTTCAAAAAGCCAAAAAACGAATAAATACATAAATGTAATAAAATAAATAAATAGTGATATATTATTGTTATTATTATTATTATAATACATATACACATTAAACAAAGTCTACACTCTCTGCCTCAGCCCATGACAGTGATTGTGTGTGTGTGTGTGTGTGTGTCTGCTAGTGAGTGAGCTTGTGTGTGTGTCAGTGAGCTTTTCTGTAGTGTGCATGTGTGTGTCAGTGAGCATGTGTGTGTCAGTGAGTTTGTCTGTAGTGAGCGTGTGTATATGAATGAGTTTCTCAGTAGTAAGCTTGTGTAAGTGTTTAGAGTTTGTACTAAGTCTATGTGTGTACCAGTAAGTTTGTCTGTGTGTGTCCGTGAGATTGTCTGTCCGTGAGCATATTTGTGTATATAAGTGAGCTTGTGTTTTATGTCAGTGAGCTTATGTGTATCAATGAGATTGTCTGTCTGTCTGTGAGCCAGTGTATCAATGAGCTGTATCAATGAGTCAGTGAGATTGTCTGTCTGCATGTGAGTATGCTTACTGTGTAATTAAATGTTTTACCCTGAACGACCCAATATTAAGAATTAGAAAAAGGAACATACCAATAAAATATAAATATATACACACACACACTTTTCAATCCATACCAGCACTCTGGGTCATCCAATAAAAAAAAAAAAAACACTATAGGGCCATTCATACGCATGTATATATAGTATTTATCTTTTTATTACCCTGATGAATAGCCCTATAGTGTTTTTCTTTTTGTGTGTATTGGACGACCCAGAGTGAGCATATTTGTGTATATAAGTGAGCTTGTGTTTTATGTCAGTGAGCTTATGTGTATCAATGAGATTGTCTGTCTGTCTGTGAGCCAGTGTATCAATGAGCTGTATCAATGAGTCAGTGAGATTGTCTGTCTGCATGTGAGTATGCTTACTGTGTAATTAAATGTTTTACCCTGAACGACCCAATATTAAGAATTAGAAAAAGGAACATACCAATAAAATATAAATATATACACACACACACTTTTCAATCCATACCAGCACTCTGGGTCATCCAATAAAAAAAAAAAAACACTATAGGGCCATTCATACGCATGTATATATAGTATTTATCTTTTTATTACCCTGATGAATAGCCCTATAGTGTTTTTCTTTTTGTGTGTATTGGACGACCCAGAGTGCTGGTGTATGTGTGTATATATTTATTGTGTATGGGGCTGGCATACATTTTTTTTCCAGGGTTACTTTGTATCCCCAGTCCGGCCCTGCATTTCACCATAAAAAACAGCATGTGGAATTTTAACAGAGTATCCAGCATGGGGTGTTGTACTCACATACTACTGCTGGTTTTGTGTTAAAATGTTTTCTTCTTTGGCAAACCATCTGTATAAAACCTGTATATTGTCATTTATGACAAATTAGATTTTTGACACGTGAGTGACACCTATGATTCCCACCACATTATCTTCTTCACTAGACTTATTTCAGGTGAGTTTTTATTTATTTTCAGGTGATGATTGCTGGAGAAGAATAGTATCTCTTTTAAATGTAAATATACAGCTTCGTATGCGAGCGCTTCTTCTTGTGCAATACGAATACTTAGAGTCTGTTTTGCACATAGTCTACTTTGCAATGCTTCATCATGTACTCCATACAGAAGCCTGTCCCTTAGTAAGGATTCTAAACTGGCACCAAAATTAAACATTTTCAGACAGCCTGCGCAGTTCTGCAATGTATACTGCAATGCTTTCACCTGGTTGCTAATTACGTCTGCTGAAATGGAAACGCTTCAATTTTTCAGATGGGGTAGTGGCAAAGGGATTTTTTTTTTAACAGTGTCAGTAATTCCTCCAATGGGTTGTCACTTGGTTTAGCAGGGAATATCAGTGAGAGCACAAAATCAAAAGTCTTAGATCTAGTGAAGTCCCGAACGGTTCTCCGAACGGTTCGCCGAACGGTTCACCACGGATGGCGAACATATGCGCTGTTCGGTCCGCCCCTATGTCATCATTGAGTAAGCTTTGACCCTGTACCTCACAGTCAGCAGACACATTCCAGCCAATCAGCAGCAGACCCTCCCTCCCAGACCCTCCCACCTCCTGGACAGCATCCATTTACATTCATTGTGAAGCTGCATTCTTAGTGAGCTGTCCAGGAGGTGGGAGGGTCTGGGAGGGAGGGTCTGCTGCTGATTGGCTGGAATGTGTCTGCTGACTGTGAGGTACAGGGTCAAAGTTTACTTAATGATGACATAGGGGGCGGAACGAACAGCGCATATGTTCGCCATCCGCTGCGAACCGTTCAGCGAACTGTTCGGCGAACCATTTGGGACATCACTACTTAGATCCAATAACACTCAGTAAAATAGCACTCTTCTGAGACCTACCAAGAGTTCAGAAGAATTCTTCAACACACTAACTCAGTGACCAACCAGAATATTTTAAGCCCAGTGGCAAACCACATCAGAAATCATCATAACAGTGATCCTTCCCATCTCCCTTTTTAGGCCCTGGAACCAGTGAACCTAAATACAAGAAAAGGGAATTTCAATTTAATATTATTAAAAAAGAATCCAAGTGGATTTATGATATGAAAACATGATTTCCTCGTGGTTTAAACAAGGAATTTAATTTCACTAATTTCATCTACAAGCAGGCAATATCTTTCTATCCCTTGGTACAAAAACACGGTCATTCTTAATAATTACTAAATTGTTATATATTCTTTAGAAATTCCATTTCGTTCTATTATGTTAGGCAGTGTTTACCCTCAGTGATGTGGCATTAAAATGGTAGTAAACACAACATTTCCATTGTCCTCTGGTTATTATTATATCTATCACAGATTAACCCCATATGGATAAAAGACAATTTTGATCACCATAAGTTCGACCATAGAATTATGATTAATTACCCTACACATATATCCTCCCTATATTATATAAATATATTGTGATAAGGTGAATGGGGTGGTCTGTGAGGGGGTCTATATCTCGACAGAATTGTTCAGAGAGGCATATGATTTTTAACCCCAGGGGGAGTATGTGTAGTTTGTGTGTGTGTTACACAAAGCATTGTTTAGTTATGGGCCCCTGGGGTGGAGCATTTGGAGAGCAGGGTGGGCCAGTGCTCCACCCCGCAGCTTAGCGGTTTTCTTGGAAGACTTAGATCCAGCCCAGGGTTTTGGACTGTCTCCAACCTACTGCTCAGCTGTAGGTAATCAGCTGCAGCAAGTGGGAATAAAATCCCTCCCTGCTAGGCAGGTAAGGGAGAATGTTCTTTTTCTCTCTGAAAGGCTGGAAGCAGCAGGCTGGTTAAATACTGGAGTGCTGAGAGTGGACAAAGACTCTAGGTTGGTGAAACCACTATTGTTTTGTTTAGTTTAACCCTGAGAGATAGGGGACCTAATGTCAGTTAGTGCTCAGACGAGCCAGGTTTTTGTTTATAGGGTTTTCAGTTACTTTTGTTTTCATTTAACTGCTGTATCCTGTGTGAACTTACAAATAAAGTGCCTGAAGTATTTGCAACTACAAGGACTTTTATTTTTGCAGACCTGATAAGCAAACAAGTAGCACCGTACCTTTAAGACTGTTACCTGCTTGGTGCTATAATGGAGGAGCTGGTGAAAGCTCTGGTACAGGCAACCGCTGTACAACAGGAAACAAATCGTCTACTGGTTAACCAGGTTGAGAACCTGAAGGAAGCCCAGCAGATGGATAGAGCTGCCCTTACTGAGGTGTTGCAGAGAGTGATATTGCCATCTGCAGGGAGCCCCCCTGGTGAAAGGGGATCCCGTATCCGTGCCACAGACTTCCTGCATAAGATGACAGAGACAGATGATGTGGAGGCTTATCTCACCACTTTCGAGAGGGTTGCTGCCCGGGAAAGATGGCCACTGGGCCAATGGGCGGGGCTTCTAGCTCCATGCCTGAGTGGGGAGTGCCAAAAAGCCTATGAAGACCTACCTTCTGACCAGATCCAGGATTACAAGCAACTTAAAGCTGAAATTCTAAAGCGCATTGGCGTAACACCAGCCATTCGAGCCCACAGATTTCATAATTGGGCATACGATGTGAGTAAACCTACCAGAGCCCAGATGTATGGATTGCTCAGGCTCGCTCAGAAGTGGCTGGAGCCAGAGCGCAACCCTGCTACCAAGATAGTGGAAATAGTTGTGATGGACCGTTTTCTCAGACACCTGCCAACAGGACTGCGACAATGGGTCTGCCAAGGGGACCCTCAGGATCCAGAAGCAATGATGTGCCTGATTGAGAGGTATTTGGTTGCCAAGGAGCCATACAGTATTGATCCTCATCAGAAGTCCCGACCGGCTAACAACCGGATAAGCGGGAAAGTGGGAAACAAGACAAAACTTTATACCGAACCTTGAACCATGTGACCGGGGTGGCAGAAGGTCCCCACCAGCTCCATTACGGCTACAAGACCACGCTGAGGGACAACTCCGGTGCTTTAAATGCCATGAGCTTGGACACTTTGCACGCAGCTGTCCAGAGAATGAAGAGCCCATGCAGTGTGATGTAGGGACAAGGGCTCTGCATAGGACTGTATTGACTTGCTCAAAGATGTGTGTGGTGACTAGTGCTATTAATGCAACACATTTAATAATGGTGAGGGTGGAAGGAAAGAATGTACAAGCTCTAATTGATTCAGGGAGTGAGGTTACCTTGATAAAAAGTTTTCTGCTCCAGCCAGGGAAATTAGACACCAAACAAGTGATTGATATTGTGTGTATACATGGTGACACCCACACATACCCCACGGCAGAGGTTGAGTTTGGCACCAAGGTAGGGGAGGTTAAATGCTCTGTAGGGGTAGTGCCCCTATTACCGTATGATGTGGTATTAGGGAGGGACTTTCCCCATTTCTGCCGCCTATGGGAAAAGTGCTCTGCTCATCCAAAAATGCGCTCTGAGGAGCTACCCGGGGTAGAGTGTATAGAAAATATTTTTCCTTTCTCCGATTTAGAATGTGACGAGCAAGAGACACCCTTGGTGTGCCTGGGTAATGAGGTAGAACCTCCCCATACTGAAGACCCTATAGAAGAAGTGGAGTTTCAGGATCTCAGAGTCCCCCCTGGTAACTTCCGAGCAGCCCAATGGGAAGATAAGTCCTTGACAGCTGCAAGAGAGAATGTGCAAATAGTGGAGGGTACAAGGGCGGACCCTGACAAGCCCTTGAGCTTTCCTTATTTCATGGTGAAAAATAACCTGCTGTATCGAGTAGAGAAAAAGGGGGAAGAGGAGGCAGAACAGTTGTTAGTTCCCCAATCTCACCGAAACACTGTTTTAAAACTAGCCCATAGCCATGTGTTAGGTGGGCACCTTGGTTTTGAAAAAACGAGGGAACGAATTCTGACCCGATTGTATTGGCCAGGGGTATTTTCGGCAATAGAGAGGTTTTGAAAATCCTGCCCAGAATGCCAACTGAAAGCTCCGCATAAGGGCTTCCGTAGTCCATTGGTACCCCTTCCCATCATAGAGGTTCCATTCGAAAGAATAGCAATGGACCTGATAGGGCCGTTGCCTAGGTCCGCAAGAGGACATCAGTACATTTTAGTTGTTGTGGATTATGCAACACGGTATCCAGAGGCAGTACCTCTACGGAATGCCACCTCTAAAAATGTTGCAAGGGAGTTACTGATGATGTTTAGCAGGATGGGTATACCTAAGGAAATTCTCACAGATCAGGGAACCCCTTTTATGTCAAAAATCATGCGTGATTTGTGCAAATTGCTCAGAATCAAGCAGTTGAAAACCTCGGTATACCATCCGCAAACTGATGGATTAGTGGAGAGGTTTAATAAAACTCTAAAGGCTATGCTGCGGAAGGTGATAGACAAGGATGGAAAAAATTGGGATTATCTCATACCCTACCTGATGTTTTCTATTAGAGAAGTCCCGCAAGCTTCCACAGGGTTCTCACCTTTCGAGTTAATGTATGGTAGGCATCCAAGAGGCATACTGGATGTTGCCAAGGAAACATGGGAACAAGAGCATACCCCCCATCACAGTCTTATAGAGCATGTAGCGCAAATGCAAGAGCGGATCGAAGCGGTAATTCCCATAGTTAGGGAAAACATGGAAAAGGCCCAGAGAGCCCAACAAGCAAGCTATAACCGGAACGCAAGGCTACGGGTCTTCAAACCAGGTGATAGGGTTCTAGTTCTTGTTCCCACGGTAGAAAGCAAATTCTTAGCCAGCTGGCAAGGGCCATATGAAATCACTGAGCGGATCAGTGACGTGAACTACAAAGTAAGACAGCCAGGCAGACGGAAGCCAGAACAGACATATCATATAAATTTATTGAAGCCATGGGTAGAACGAGAGGTTCTCATCGTGACCAGAGATAAACCTACTCAAGCCACTCGTGAGCAGGGTCCGGAGGTGCATGTCGCTGATACTCTTGCCCCCCATCAGAAACAGGAAGTCAGGGAGTTTGTGTCTAAAAATAGGGATGTGTTTTCCCCAATACCAGGAAAAACGCATATAATCAAGCATGATATCCTAACTGAACCTGGGAAGAAGATCAATCTGAAGCCCTACAGGATACCTGAGGCTAGACGTGAAGCGGTTAGTGCAGAGGTTAAAAAGATGCTTGAGTTGGGGGTGATTGAAGTATCACAAAGTGAGTGGAACAACCCAATAGTGTTAGTGCCCAAACCAAATGGGGAAATCCGTTTCTGTAATGATTTCCGTAAGCTAAATTATATCTCTAAGTTTGATGCCTACCCGATGCCTCGTGTGGATGAGCTAATAGAGCGATTAGGTAAGGCCAGATATCTGAGCACCTTGGACCTCACCAAGGGATACTGGCAGGTACCCCTGACTGAGAAAGCAAAAGAGAAAAACGCGTTTTCTACCCCTGATGGGTTGTTCCAATATAAAGTGCTACCATTTGGGTTGCATGGTGCCCCAGCAACGTTTCAGCGTATGATGGATAAGATACTTCACCCCCACAGACAGTATGCAGCCGCCTACCTGGATGATGTGGTGATTCACAGTGCGGACTGGGAAACCCACTTGATGAAGGTTCAGGCAGTTGTGGATAGTATAAGGGCTGCCGGTTTGACAGCTAACCCTGCTAAGTGTTCTCTAGGGCTAGAAGAAGCAAAATATCTGGGGTACACTATCGGGCGGGGGCTCCTTAAACCACAAGAGAGCAAAGTAGCAGCCATCACCAGTTGGCCACGTCCTGTAACTAAAAAGCAAGTCAGGGCTTTTTTAGGCTTAACCGGCTACTATCGTAGGTTCATCCCTGGGTACGCTACCATTGCCAACCCATTGACTGAACTTACTAAGGCAAAAGGCCCAATTATGGTTAAGTGGACCCCGGAAGCGGAGCATGCCTTTCAAGTCTTGAAGGGAGCCTTGTGTGCTGACCCTGTTTTGGTGGCTCCGGATTTCACTAAACCATTTGTGGTACAGACCGATGCGTCTGATGTGGGCCTTGGCGCGGTTCTGTCCCAGGTACATGAAGGAGAGGAACATCCTGTCATGTATCTGAGCCGGAAAATGAATCCCCATGAACAGAGGTACTCCGTAGTGGAAAAGGAATGCCTGGCGATAAAATGGGCTTTGGAATCCTTGAGATATTACTTACTGGGGAGATGTTTTACACTGATCACGGACCATGCTCCTTTAACATGGATGAGGCATAACAAAGAAAAGAATGCCAGGGTGACTAGATGGTTCCTAAGTCTTCAGCCTTACCAGTTTACTATTGCTCACAGGGCCGGAACTGCCCAAGGTAATGCGGATGGCCTCTCCCGAGTTCACTGTTTATGGTCCCAGGCCGCTCGCCCCGATGGGTCTGAGCTGGGGAGGGGGATATGTGATAAGGTGAATGGGGTGGTCTGTGAGGGGGTCTATATCTCGACAGAATTGTTCAGAGAGGCATATGATTTTTAACCCCAGGGGGAGTATGTGTAGTTTGTGTGTGTGTTACACAAAGCATTGTTTAGTTATGGGCCCCTGGGGTGGAGCATTTGGAGAGCAGGGTGGGCCAGTGCTCCACCCGCAGCTTAGCGGTTTTCTTGGAAGACTTAGATCCAGCCCAGGGTTTTGGACTGTCTCCAACCTACTGCTCAGCTGTAGGTAATCAGCTGCAGCAAGTGGGAATAAAATCCCTCCCTGCTAGGCAGGTAAGGGAGAATGTTCTTTTTCTCTCTGAAAGGCTGGAAGCAGCAGGCTGGTTAAATACTGGAGTGCTGAGAGTGGACAAAGACTCTAGGTTGGTGAAACCACTATTGTTTTGTTTAGTTTAACACTGAGAGATAGGGGACCTAATGTCAGTTAGTGCTCAGACGAGCCAGGTTTTTGTTTATAGGGTTTTCAGTTACTTTTGTTTTCATTTAACTGCTGTATCCTGTGTGAACTTACAAATAAAGTGCCTGAAGTATTTGCAACTACAAGGACTGTGCATGTTTTTGCCCTAGAGGACCGTGCTACCTGCAAACAAGGATCACAATATATAAAACATACCTTACTTCTGAATCTAGAATTAACTAATAAATCCAACATTTCCTTCTTTATTTTGATATTTTCAATTTACATGTAAAAAGGAAACAATAACTTTAAATGGTTTACAACACACATGATCCTCGTACAGCTCCGATCATTATTATCTATTATGATATAATTTCTGCCATATTGCAATTTATACGTCCTTGTCTAACCAATTATGCACAAATATATTCATGAATGCACTTCTGAACTCTTAGTGGCATATAAAAGGATCATTTACTTTTTATTTTCTTGATCGCAAATACAGCCGGTTAACTTTAATATCGGCATATAAGTCGCATATGTTTACTATTATTCTCCATTGAAATATCCTGCACTCATGTTTGATAAATTGCTTATCCAATTGTTTTAATGATCCCATATTTTGTTATCGCTTGCCTTCTTGACATGATGCTAATGCATCAACAATTATGATTTAACTGTACATCCTGATTCTAAATACAGACAGTCAATCTAGATATAACACATTTATTTATTTATTTTATTCAGGAAAGCCTTTATTGAGTCATGGTGAGATACATCGTCAATCAACAAGCAATGAGCAAGATTGGCAGCAGCCATTGTCAGGGTATAACAAAGTACATAATACAGGACACATAGTACATAATATAGGTATGAGTTAGAGGCACTTTTCCGCGTCATGTGATGAACAGTGGGTTGTTGTCTCGTTTCTGAGGGTGAGACAATGCAGGACGTTGGTAGGATTCATTGAGGGTTCAATGCATAGTGTAGACTGCATGGGTGGGTTCATGAGACAGTCTTGTGGCACACTGATGGCTTATAATTTACAACAAATTGCAGCAAATTATTTACGAGTCCTTATGGTCATACAGGATATGGCAGGGTTGGGCGGCTACTAACATCCTTGGTGGCCCGCATGTGGCCAATGGGTTGGTTGCTCATTGGCAGGTGAAGAGTCGGGAAGGGTAGTGAATAGTTGTAGTGGTATTAAGTAGGGAGGGGGGGATCCCCGATTCTGAGGGGTTGCGTGGCATAGTCTGTCTGTCTGTGGTATCGGGTAGAGTGGTGTCAGAGGGTTGTGCGGTCTACCGGTGTGGGTGTATGTATTCCCTAACGAAAGTTGGGGAGAGGCTAGGGGGGTCGGCGAGAAGGTAAGGGAAGAAGAGAGACCCGTGGTGAGAAATGGGGGAAGGAGGGAGGGATGAGAGAGAGAAAAAGGGAGAGGCAGGTTGAGAGATGAAGAAAAAGAGTAAAAAGGAGAGGGGGGATGGGTTGTGGGTAGGCTATAGGGTGTGTTCCCCCCCCCCACTCAACCGACCCTGCTGCCACCCCCGTTGTGGTTGGTCTTCCGAGTGAGGAGGTGTCTGAAGGCATTCCGATGCTACATGGTTTCATGGCTTCCGAAGTGGGGTTGGTTCCGCCGTTAACGGAGGTTGTGGGTCTCGCTCCCGGTTTGGTTATTTTGTCGTCAGCCAGCGTATCAAGTGAAACCAGATCTTCTGATAGGTTTGGCTCCATCCTCTTGCTGTCAAGATGAGTTCCTCTATGCTCCTGATGTCTTCCACTCTGGTGATCCAGTCGTTAGTGAAGGGGGCTGAGATTTGTTTCCAGAAGGTTGGGATGAGGCTGCGCGTGGCGTTGATCAGGTATGGGATGATGTTTTTCTTGTAGGTATTCAACGGTATGGGAGTCAGGTGGAGTAGGTAGTTCTCCGGGGAATATTTGTGAGCATGAAGACTATACGGTGTATCTCTCGCCAGTAGGGTTGGATATGGGGGCATGTCCACCACATATGGAACAGCGTGCCCAATTCTTTGCCACATCTCCAGCACTCTGGTGCACACGTGTTGTTGATGGCAGTGAGTTTCTCTGGGGTTTTATACCAGTGGGATATCATTTTATATCCGGATTCCTGGTATTTCGTGCTGATGGAAGATTTGTGCATCAGCGTGAAGGCATTGGTCCATTGTTCCAGCATCGGAGGTTGGCCCAGGTCTCGTTCCCAATGTTTAATGAAGTACAGGAAGGTCTGGTTGGCTTGCGGTGTGAGCAGGAGGCGATATAGTAGTGAGATGGCATGTGGCGGGGGTGAGGGTTGGGTGCAGAGGTATTTATTTTAACATAGATTTTGGTCCCCATAATATAAAGTTTGATTAAATTAGGGACATACAGTAGTATACTAAATGGATCATGACACCCATGACCCTCATCTAGCGCAGCTATCTTATGTCTAAATGTAAATTCATTACAGTCATACATACCCTACAGACATAGTAACAATTTTCTTTTGAGATATTAAAACACACTATGAGAAATACAGAGACATTCACCGATGTTCTAAAAATTATAGATTTCTTGAGTGATCTTTAACTTTTTATCTGCAATCTCAGCAAAATATGCAGCAATCACCATATTTCAAAATACCAATTTTCTTTTCTCATTTTTTTCTCCTCTTTGTGGCACAATTTTTGTATATGCAACCTACCAATTTGGTGTTTTGAAATAGCTTATATCATAAAGCTCTAAACTTATAAATGTGACCATGTAGGGGTTAATTTCTAAACCTATAGCGAACCGATAGTGAAATTTGCAAATTAAAGGTTTTATTTTAACATGTATTGGTTCTATACAGTTAGGAGCACCTGTGTTTTTTTCATTTCCTTTTTTTTCACCATTTAGGGGTTATCCCCCATTTTTATAGTGTGCTCCTGCTTCCAATTTGGCTCATTCCCAGTTTTTGGTTTTTGTCAGTTTGTTTTCTTTATTTGCATTTGGTGTATAGAAATGATCACATGTACACAGCAAATGTATTCACACTCACCATAATTTTCTTTTCCTGGCTAATAATCATGGTAGCATTTAACTAATGGGTTAGTTCCTCCCTCCAGCCAATAGACAGAAAAGACAATCAAACAATTAGGATGAGGTAATAAATGATACCCATAGACTCTAATACTCCAATCTAGTAACAAGTCAATAAAGAAAATGATTGGGTGGGAAAACCAAATGCTGCCATGAATATTAGCCAGGAAAAGAAAATCACGGTAAGTGTGAATTCATTTTCTGTGTTACTGGCTAATCATGGCAGGGGACTCCCCAAACAATTAAAGAGCTTCAAAGGAAGGGATAACATGCTAAAAATGTTATTTCAAATTAAGTATGGAGATTACATGAATTTAAAACGGATAAAACAAATTGTAAATCTGGAACTGAGGCGATGTCCACTGTGTAATGTTGGACTAAGATCTTCAGATGACCAGTTAGCAACCTTACACATGCTCTCTGCTGGAACACCAGATTCTTGAGCCCAAGAGGTTGATATGGATCTTGTGGAGTGAGCCCGTACATTTTTAGGAATAGGAACAACTCTGTACAACTCTGTCATGATAGAAGATGGTATTTGGTTCTTCTATCAATAATGCTCTTAAATCTGCCATTCTTCTAGCAGATACTAGAGCAAGAAGTAGGAGTGTTTTCTGTGAACAAATCATAATAGAGACTTCTTTTAAGGGTTCAAATGGCTTTCAGTCAAAACATGAAGAACTAAAGATAAATCCCAAGGAGCTGTAAACTTTCTGAGAGGAGATCAAAGTCTGATAACTGCCTTAAAGGACCACTATAGTGCCAGGAAAACAAACTTGTTTTCCTGGCACTATAGGGTCTTTGGATCCCCCCCCCCCCGACGCTCAGGGTCCCACTCTCGCCGGGCTGAAGAGGGAGGAAGGGGTTAAATTCTTACCTTTCTCCAGCACCGGGCTCCCTCGGCGCTGGGGAACTCTCCTCCCTCTTGCAACGTCAGCACTGAATGCGCATGCGCAGCAAGAGCAGCGCGCGCATTCAATCAGTGCATAGGAAAGCATTTTCACAGTGAAAAGCATGGAAGTGCCTCTAGCTGCTGTCAGTGAGACAGCCACTAGAGGCTGGATTAACCCTATTGTAAACACAGCAGTTTCTCTGAAACTGCAATGTTTACAGCTGCAGTCTTAACCCTAGATGGACCTGGCACCCAGACCACTTCATTGAGCTGAAGTGTTCTGGGTGCCTAACATGGTCCTTTAAACAAACGGATTACCATAGAATGTTCTGCCATAAGCTGAGATAGCGGAACAATGGACCTTTAAAGGACCACTCTAGGCACCCAGACCACTTCAGTTTAATGAAGTGGTCTGGGTGCCAGGTCCAGGTAGGGTTAACCCATTTTTTTTTATAAACATAGCAATTTCAGAGAAACTGCTATGTTTATGAATGGGTTAAGCCTTCCTCCAAAGCTTCTAGCGGCTGTCTCATTGACAGCCGCTAGAGGCGCTTGCGTGATTCTCACTGTGAAAATCACAGTGAGAGCACGCAAGCGTCCATAGGAAAGCATTGTAAATGCTTTCCTATGCGACCGGCTGAATGCGCGCGCAGCTCTTGCCGCGCGTGTGCATTCAGCCGAATGGGCGGAGAGGAGGAGGATCGGAAGAGGAGAGCTCCCCGCCCAGCGCTGGAAAAAGGTATGTTTTAACCCCTTTCCCCTTTCCAGAGCCCGGCGGGAGTGGGACCCTGAGGGTGGGGGCACCCTCAGGGCACTATAGTGCCAGGAAAACTAGTATGTTTTCCTGGCACTATAGTGGTCCTTTAATGTGCTCATACTGAGACCCTTATCAAAGCCGGCTTGTAAAATTCCTAGAAACTCAGAGTTGGATGGGTTCTTTAAGGAATGCATATCTATCTTCAAAAATTGTGCAAAGGCTTGCCATATCTTGTGATACGTATTGGATGTTGAAGCCTTGAACGCATAAGTGTAGATAAGACCTTGTGACGAAAGTAACCTCGTCACTGGCTTTTGGAGGGGCCTGTTTGCCAGCCTCCTACCCTGTGATTATGGCCCTGTGACAAACTGAACCTCATCAAGGGTTCTTGGAGGGGCCTGCTAGCCAGCATATTGCCTCGGGATTATGAGCTCTGCAATATACCTTGCCCAATGCACTTTAAAAGGCTCTGTTCATGTGAAGTATGTACTTTTGTACTCCAGACAGAGAGACTGACCGTTCGCCCTTATTCTCTGGAACTATTTTGTGCATGGGACCATGTGCAGGGGGGGTCAAAAATAAGACTTCCAGGAATTTCCTGAACCACTTCTCTGGGTGATTTTTGGATATGTTGTTCACCCAGATCAGGGCTATCAGGGGATATGTTGTGTTTTGGGGTACTTTTGGGGTTTTGTAAAATATGTGTTTTTTCTGCCTGGAGATAATTATGTTAATACAGTATCTGATCCAATTTTCTCAATTTTCTCCAATTTTCTCACAGGCAGAGGGGAGGGATTGTATGTTTGTTGTGGGAGTGTTGTACATTTAATTACTGTTCTGATTGGTTTGTAAGAATTGTCATCCTGTCCCCCACAAGGTCCACGTGAGTGTTCCCTTGCATAAAAGGCCAGCTGTAGCTCCCATTAAACGAGATGCTTTTACCCCTTCATGAAGTCTTGGATCATGTTTGGGGGATTGGAGAACTACACTCTGGGGATTTCTATATCACAATACTCCCCTGAATATAATCACTAGCTCTTCTAAGAGCTGTTCCTGCTACTCTCTCTGGACTAGGTGAGGGCTACCTACAGGAAGCTGGATCCTGGTCTTGGGACCAGGGTGGATGGGGACGACGAGACCCCAGCCAAGCTGCAGCGGTTTGTGGGGTTCACAGGGGTTTTGGTGTTCCAGTGTAGTGCTAATGGTACTCGCAAGTACTAGGAAGCAGCGAATGACGGAGGTACCCGGTTGGGGTGCAGGCGGCCCGTCACAGACCTGATCCGGAAAACCGTGGTCTATTAAGACTTGCCTTTCAAGAGCCATGCCTGAAGTCTGAGTTTGTGTGGTTCTCAAGGGAACCTTGAGAGAAAAGATCTTCTTGTAGAAGTAGTTCCCACGGATGGTCTATCTTTTTTTAGAAGGGGAAGCAGGGGCAATGAGGCCAATAGGGAATTATTGCAGTTACCTTGCATGATTCCTTGGAGATCTTACTGAGGACTGATGGTATGAGGGGAATAGAAGGGAAGATGTAAGCCAGATGGAACAGCCAATCTACCGAGAGAGCATCCTGGGCTAAGGATAGAATTGTCTGGATATGAATACCGGAGCCTGAACATTCTGTGCTGTAGCCATAAAGTCTATTTGGGGAAGACACCACTTCTGGACCAATTTTTTGATAAGTGCCATTCTGTTTCCTCCACTTTGTGTATGCTTAGGAAGTCTGCAATCGTATTCTCCTTTCCTGGGAGATAGACTGCACACAAGCCTGACACTTTTTTTCTGAGCCCAGATCATAATGGACTGAATTTCTTCCATTAGCTGATGACTTCTGGTACTCCCTTGATGGTTGATGTATGCAGCTGCTGTCCTGTTGTCTATTCTTAATTTTATTCACAGACCATGAAGAAGAGTTTGAAAGCGTAGTAATGCCAGGTATATAACTCATAATTCTCTGATGTTGGATGGCAGGTGACGAACCTTGATAGGCCATAGGCCTTGTACAAAGTGTTTCTCTAAATGAACTCCCCATCTTGATTGACTGGCATCTGTCATAATGACTGTCCATGATATTTCCTTTAGAGGGAATCCCCTGGAGAGATTGTTGCATGACTGCCACCATTTTAGGTCTTTTTTCAATTGTCCAGAAATTGAGAGAATTTGTTCCCAATCCTGAGAGCTGGCATTGAAGTGGGGCAGGAAGTACTCCTGAAGAGGACAAAAGTTCCACTGTGCCCATCTACCCAGACCTATAGTTAATGAAAGAGTTCCTATCATCGTCATAAAGAGTTTTGCTGAAGCAGAGGATCTTGATCTGAACTTCCATAGATGGGACAGAAGGATAAACTTCCTTTCATTGGATAGAGATACCCTTGCCAACCTGATTGATGAAATGTACTCCTATAATGATCAGATCCCTGAACGGCTGAAGATGGCTTTTCTCCGGGTTTATCAACCAACCGAAATTGGTAAGAGTTTGAAGAACTATGGATCGATGTTAAATCATGTCGTGATCTAGAGTGACCACCAGGATGTCGTCCAAGTAATGATAGATTTCCTCAGGAGTGCAATAATTCTTACAAACACCTTGGAAAAGGTCCTTGAAGCCGTGATGAACCCAAAGGGAAGGGCCTGGAACTGAAAATGTTTGTCTGCGATGCAAAATCGGAGGAATTTTTGATGAGCTTGAAAGATGGTGATGTGGTAATACGCATCCTTCAGTTCCACTGATATGAGTGAATCTCCTTGATGTATTGCTGTAATGATGGAACGTAGGGATTCCATGTGTAATTTTCTGATGGTAAGAAATAGAATAAACTGATGAAGGTCCAGGATGGGTATCCATTTCCCTCCTGGGTTTTTTACCAGGAAAAATGGGGAATAAAATCCTTGAAATTCTTCCCTTTTTGGAACCTGAACCACCACCTCCTGAGCAAGTATAGAGTTGGTATAAAGAAGGAGTGCATTTCTTTTTTTGAGGCATAAACGGGAGTACTAAGAATCCTTGAATTCCAGGATGTAACCTCTTGAAATGACTGGTCTTGCCCATTGATCCGGTATGCTTTCCCAGACTTCCTGAAAATGCCAAAGCCTGGCACCTGCACATGAAGTCTGGGTAAAGACATCTTCAGAATTGCTTGGTAGGAAAGGAAGAAGAAGTCTTGGTTCTAGTGTATTTGTTGCATTGTCCAGTTCTCCAGTTAAAAGGTCTGGTATATTCTCGTCCTGGTCTATAAATCCTGCTGTCTCTATATAAAGTGTGGTCCCTATATGGACAATGGTCCTGATGTCTTCTAGCTCTTCTGTCTTGGGGCAGTAGGACTTGTTTAACATCAGCCGCCTTCTTGATGGCGTCTTCCAGGGGTTTGCCAAATAGAACTTCATCCAAAAATGGAAGAGAACATAGATTATGTTTTGAGACCATGTCAGCACTCCAAGATCTCAGCCAAAGGGCTCCTCTGGCTGCAATGGAGTATACCATGACATTGGAGAGTACCTTAATAAGATCTGTGGATGACACTAATAGCCGTTCACTAGCTAATTTTACCTCTTATAGAGATTCTGCTATATGTCTTCTTCAGACATCTTTGTTTATGTCATCTTCTATATCCAGAATCCAAGATCTGAGGGCTCTAGACAATGGGGATATAGAAACCGCAGGATGGCATCCCAAACCAGCTGCCAAAAAGTATTATGTAGATTTGCATCTATTCTTTTCACTATAGTCTCTCTAAAAGATGGATTATTGTCAATGGGTAAGGTAGAGTGCTTAGACACTTTGATCACTGGAGCATCCATTTTAGGATAAGCTGTACACAGCTTAGAATCTTCTTCGCTAATTGGATAAAGCTTAGTCTTCCCTGAAGTGCATATTTACTTTCTGCATGGTTCTATTCAATTTTCATGAAATCCTTTATAGATTTATGAACTGGAAATGAAGGTTCAGTCCATATACTTTGTTGAAAAACTTTCACAATGGGAAAATACTTTGTATATATAAAGAGAGGCGCTTGCTCTGTATTTGCTGGTGACTTTTGTCTGGCAGGGCAAGCATTTCTGGCTACAAATGCCAAGTTGTAGCAAATTTACCTGTTTGTCTCATAACTCCCCCTTTTGAATTTCTTACCGCCTTTAACCACTTTGGTGATTCTTATCCTTTCTTTTAAATGTCTTTTCGTCTTTATTCACAAAAAAATAAAGTGCCATATATAAAAAAAAGTATTAAGTTATGGCCCTTTTTTTTATTGTGTTTTTGTTCACATATATTTAGAATATGATATATATGCATGTCTCCTAACCTTCCTGATTTTGCCAGGACAGTCCTAATATTTAGGTCCTGTCCTTCCCTCCTGGTGTCCTGCTTTTTGGGGCACCCAAAGAACTATCCCCAACAATCATAGCACATCCGCACTAGGAAACGGTGCTCCCTGCAGGGTCAGCCCTCAGTTGGTTAAAATGATTGACAGGCAGCCTGGTGTGTATTCAAACTAGGCTGTACTGCCATTAATCAATCATGTCACTGCCCTGCCTCCTTTACCTCCCTCTCACAAATCAGAAAACCGAAGTTGCTTGGTATATCTATATATATATATATATATATATATATATATATATATACACACACAATGCACTCACGCCAAATGAATTGGATTAATTGAATGCACTTCAGTTTAAGCTATATTCATTAAGCACTGGCACTATTTAACCCCTTAAGGACACATGACTGAAATATTCCGTCATGATTCCCTTTTATTCCAGAAGTTGTGTCCTTAAGGGGTTAAGTAGTAAGTATTGTAATGAGCATTGTTACATAGTTACATAGCTGAAAAGAGACTTGCGTCCATCAAGTTCAGCCTTCCTCACATATGTTTTTGCTGTTGATCCAAAAGAAGGCAAAAAACCCAGTCTGAAGCGCTTCCAATTTTGCAACTAGGAAAAAAATCCTTCTTGACGCCAAAATAGCAGTCAGATATCTCCTTCGATCAAGCAGCTATTCCCCCACTAATTAGAAATGATATCCCTGTATGTTATGTTTTTTCAAGTATTTATCCAATTGCTGTTTAAATATCTGTATGGACTCCATAAAACCACTTCTTCCATATCTTTATTGTTCTTACTGAAAAAAAAACATATTCTTTGCCTTAGATGAAATTTCCTTTCTTCCAGCCTAAATGTGCGACCTTGTGTCCTATGTATAGCCCTGTTTATGATTAGATTTCCAGATAATGGTTTGTACTGGTCCGAATATATTTGTATAATGTTATCATATCCCCTCTGAGGTGCCATTTTTCCAAACTAAAGAGATTTAAATTTTTTAACCTTTCTTCATAACTAAAATGCTCCATTCCTTATCAATTTTGTAGCTCAACTCTGAATTTTTTCTAGTGACGTGATATCCTTTTTAGAACAGGTGCCCAAAAATGCACAGCATATTCAAGGTATGGTTACCATCGATTTATAAAGAGCAAATTATATTTTCATCCCGAGAATTTATGCCCCTATTTATACATGACAAAACCTTACTGGCCTTAGAAACTGCAGATTGACATTGCATATTTCTGCCTAATTTGTTGTCTATACCAATTCCCATTCCTTCTTGTGTGTGATTATCCCTAATTTACTACTATTTAGCGTGTAAGTTGCTTGTGCATTCTTGATCCTGAAGTACATAACTTTGTATTTCTCTACATTAAATTTCATCTGCCATTTTAGTGCCAGGTCCCCCAATCTACCTAAATCCCTCTGCAGCAAAGCAATATCCTGCTCACATTTTATTACTTTACAAAGATTTGTGTCATCTGCAAACACTGAAACATGTCTTTCAATGCCTATTTCAAGATAATTTATAAATATGTTTAATAGAAGCGGTCCCATAACAGAACCCCGAGGGACACCACTAACCACTTTTGTCCAGCCTGAAAATTTACCATTAATGACAACTCGTTGTACTCTATCCTTAAGCCAATGTTCTACCAAAGAACAAGAATATTCGTATAGACCAATTTCTTTTAGTTTGAAGACTAACCTATTGTGAGGAACCGTATCAAATGCCGACCACCCAGAAGAGAAGTGTGTTGCTGGTTAACCTCTTGGCCTCATTAGAACATTGTGGTAACCGCAATGACAACAGTATGCTGGGTGGTCGTCGTTCATATGCCGACCACGAGGCGGCGGCCATCTTGGACACACGAATGAACAGCAGTGTTCGTCGATGATTTCCTGGAACCCAAAACGGACACTTTTTCTCCCAAACACCGCTGAAGCCGCCGACTTCCCTTCTTTGTCATCAAGCATACGAACGCCGGTCCATTCAGGACTTTTATTACACAAATGGACTTAACCCAGACAGCCATCCCATGGAGCCATTCGTATACCGAAAGAGCAGTGTGAAAGACTTTGGCTCCATGGCGATTGGACTGTGTGTATTGTATCTGAGCGCCATTCGGTAATAATGTGCGCTCATATCTAGGCTGTCTGGGGATACATTAAATGTATTGAATGCATTCAGTAGTTTCCCAGTTATTGATTTTTATGTATTTTTATTGTCCCATGTAAAATAACGTTTTGCCTCTATCCATGGAGATAATTGGATTTCTTCCCAATTATCTCCAGGATAGAGAGGAGGGTTTTCCTCATCCAAAGGGGAGTGTTCATGCCTGAGCCACTGTGATTGGCTAATGTACTATTCTTGTCCCAGTCTTCCATCTGGTCCCCTAGGGGAGTGTCCACCAGGTGGAAGACCTGCATAAATACCGGGCAAGTAGCCCTCAATAAATCAGAATCCTGTTTTACCCTCAATACGGAGCTTGGTCTTGTGATTGGGGGGGATTGCTAGTTTGGAGTATTACTTGTGCCTGTTCCAGGAGAGAAGGAGTTCGTATGTTTCCCGCTCGGTGGGTTAGAGGGTTCGTGAGTTGTTGTTCCCTTGTTAAGGTGAATCCCCGAATCAGTATTAACCCTCACTATACCGGGTTATACCGTAACATATATATATATATATATATAATTACATATATATATTTTATTAAAATACACTTAGAATGATGTTAATTTTATCTGTAATTTACTGTATGTAATTTTTTGATCCTGAGGAAAGCCCATTATGGGGGTGAAACGTCGATCTCTATTTTTAATGTATATTTTATAAAGAAATTTGGATTTTAAATGAAGACTGTGGAGCGCAATCATCACTTTGGATTTTCTATGTGAATCAGTCAGCTGACTTGGGCACCCGGCAATTGTACAAGATAGCGTGAGTGAAAGGAATTTTTGTGTTTTTTAAATATATATATATATATATATATATATATATATATAAAAATAACTAATAATTTCTTTAAAAAGTGAAAAAAATAAAATACAAAAAATAATAAAACTTTTTATATACCGTTTTTTTTTTTTTCTAAATGTATTTTAAAATTAATATACATATATATTCAAATCAAAATACATTTAGAATGACATTACAAATGCATATATGTATCTATCTATATATACATATAGCTATACATAAATAAAATAAAAAATTATATATAAAAAAATATTTAAGTTCTATGTATATATTTATATAATGTTTTTACATAATTAAGTCAATGAATTACAATTTGAGGAATTTGCCTGACAACCCAGACAGAGGTTGCCAGAGAATTTGGTTCGCAATCCCTAAATTTAACCCTGTAACTTTCTTACACACTATAAAACCTGTACATGGGGAATACTGATCTACTCGGGAGACTTCGCTGAACACAAATATTAGTGTTTTAAAACAGTAAAACATATCACAACGATGATATCAGTGAAAGAGCCGTTTTTTGCATTTTTCAAACACAAACGGGACTTTCACTGACGATATGGTTGTTGTGATACGTTTTATGGTTTTGAATCACTGATATTTGTATTTAGCTAAGACTCCCGAGTATAACAGTACCCCCATGTACAAGTTTTATGGTGTTTTCAAAAGTTACAAGGTCAAATATAAGGCTTGCATTTGGAGACACCAATGCAGCTTCTATACGGTGATCTGTCAATTTTACTCTTTTTTGGGTTGGGGGTAGGTTTCTCTTTGGGTGGAAGTGGGAATTGTGGAGCTTCTGTTAGGCAGGTAGATACATTTTCTTAGGAAGAGACTTAAAAAGCCTTCCTAAACACTTTCTGTAAAGAGAGATCTAAATGATTACTATTCCTTTATTTAAACATTCATATTTCTTGTTCTGTTAAAGGCTTGCCAGAGCCTGCAGGATTCTGATGTGTTTGATTAAGGTTCAATTAACAGAGCAGGGGATAAAAACTTCTAAAGCAAGATCGATCTGATTTTTGTTTCATAAAAGCTGCATCATTGACAGCCACGGAAGGTGTGACTAGGGCTGCATAAACATAATCAAAATTGATTTAACACATTCTAACGCTCTCAGAGACTGACACATTTGACATCGCAGACAGTGACACCCTAATAGCCTTCGATATAGCACATCTAAACTAGGTTTCTAGATATGGGGCACCCAGCAAGCAAGCATCTTCAAGGAGGCACCCTGTGTCAGATGAAAATTGGTTACCCCCAAAATTACTCCCCCTTTAATATCCCTGTGATTGCCACTCGGGTAGGGACACTCAATTTATACACAGACCCCCAGCATGGAGTCTCCATACAAAGACATACAAATCCCTCTCAGGCATCGCTGTGTCTGGGAGATAATTGAGTCAAAGACCGGTAACTAAATGATCTCTCAGTTACAGGGAACCACATGTAAGCGTACTTGGTCCTGCAGAGCCTGATCCTGATGTTCTTTCCTACATCCGTCATGCTGTTTCTGAGGGTTTACACCAGACAGAGAGAGTGAGGAAACTGTGCAGATCCTTTAGTGAAATCCAGAGTACAGTTCAGGTGAAGATATGCTACCAGTTTTTGAAAAAGATTACTGTTCTTCTCTGCATGAAGATCAACGTCCCTCTCCTGCCTTGCTGGATAACAAAAAAAGCCTTGATAAAAGCAATCTGTGACACTCTTGATCTTCGAGATAAAATAAAGGAAGAACTTTTTGTAGACTTTTAAAAATGGAATAACACATTTGTTTTTCATGAAGCCATTGAAGATTTAATTAAGGAGGAATGGCGTAAGACAGAGTCTGAATCCAGGGGCAGCTTTCTAAGCTTAACCCTTTTAAATCAAGCAACCAACCTGTCAATTGATAATCCTGGAGCTCTACAAGAACCCACGGACACTAATATGTTAAAAAATGTATATTGCCACTAGTTCTGGGCTTTGTCCAGCTGTTGCCTTGATGCAACAGAGCCCTAGATTTGGATGACCTTGAGGAAGAAATATCACATTCATAGATTTTTAATTAGAATTTATCTGGTTTGATCCCGCTCACGAAGTTCTCTCAGTATTATGAAGGCGTGCTCTTTGACTAGGCAATTTGGTGGCAGGTTCTTCGTCAAAGAAGAGTCTATGTGCCCTTTCAATTCAAGGGGGTATGCTTTTTTAGACCACATTTGGCCAACTACATAAAAAGGACAGTGGAAGAAATGAAAGCCTCTCAAGAGGTCCTTTCGGGAGAATGATTAAAGACGTACAGACCTGGTAAAGAATTTTCCAGATCGCAGACACAGAAGGGAGGTTTCTCTTCTTCTAGAAGTAATCATTGGGGATCACTGGTCTAAGCAATTCTGAAGGGGAGCCATCCAGGTCTTTGGGAGTTTGGAGCAAGGGTTCTTAACTTTTCTTAGGTTTGGGCTTTGTTCAAAAGGGTTTTAAGAATATTTCCTGGAATTCTCTACCATCCCATATCCTTGGTTTTTAACAACCCGGATACCTCAAGACAGCAGAGGATTGGGTTATTACTCAAGAATTATTATTTTTTTACCCTAAAAGCATTAGGAGAATGGAGTTCAATCCTGGATTTTCACAAACTCAATAAGAAATTGTTTGTAAGAAGTTTCAAGATGGAATCAGTCAGTTCCATTATTAAACAGAGAAGAGATTGGGGGCACACCCGAAAGATGCATTATGCAGGAAAGGTGCTGCCGCAGTGACCAAAATTCATACAGAAAAAAATAGTGACGGCGCACTCAGACTTCTAAAAATACATACCTAAGAAGGCTAATATAAAACGCCTATCTAAGAGAATAAATATGAGGATTTAGTTCCACCATATGGCCATATGATGTTAAGCCTACCACTGCTTCAAAGTACCCCAATGTTAGTGGGTCCTACGTTAATTACAAAACGTGGGAGACAAATTAAATAGTACTGGTGCTAAAAACAAGCTACAGTGTATTAAATTAATTTCTTTGTAAGAGCAAAGTGAGTATACAAAAATAAAGAGTGATAAAGGCAATGATGATGCTTAACAAGGCTGAAACGATCGTCTGGGGTTGCTCTGTCTCTCGTGCAAAGGGAACTTGATGGCATTTCAGATCTGGACAGCCCGTATGGGTGGGACCAGTCTGATATGTTTCAGAGATGTTCTCTCTGTAACGGCACAAGACGAGCTAAAACCAGCTTGAGTTCTGAGCGGGGACCCACCGAAGGGCAGGCTATTTCAGCTGCTGCCCGTTCTCAGTTTTCTCTTGCGCCCTGTTTTTTTGCTCTCCATTAGTTTAAAGGGTAGTCCAGACGTGGACCCCTTTCTCGCGGTGCCTAGAGAGATACCAGCTATACCTCACTGATGATGCCTAAAAAGGCTGAAACTATCGTCTGGGGTTGCTGTGTCTCTCGTGCAGAGGAAACTTGCTGGCATTTTGGATCTGGACTGCCCGTATGGGTTGGACCAGTCTGATATGTTTCAGAGATGTTCTCTATGTAATGGCACAAGATGAGCTAAAACCAGCTTTAAATCTGAGCAGGGACCCACCGAAGGGCAGGCTATTTCAGCTGCTGCCCGTTCTCAGTATTCTCTTGCGCCCTGTTTTTTGCATTTCTGTATGAGTCAACTGAATCCGAACTATGGTGATAAAAGAACATAAATAGTATTGATATCAAATTATCCACATGATCATGGGACTGCATCTACCACTATGCCCTAAAGTCACTCTTTTCTTTCTTTTCCCACCCTCAGTCCCATGCCCCGCACATAGACTATTATACCACCTGCTCACAGCAGCAAACATGCTAATTCCCATCAATTGGAAGAACCACAACCTCCCAACAATCAGGGAATGGATCTTGAAACTCAAGTCCGACAGGGTCATGGATGAAATTCACTCAGCTCTAACACATGCCTATCCCTCACACCTTAACAGCTTGAAGCCCTGGCATAATTTCATGACTAATTCTTGCACTTAGTGAGGATACACTCAGAAATATTAAGCCAACACTGTTAGTCAGGATATTCTCCATTCTACAACCCAGATGTAAGTATAACCCACTACCCCCGTATGTTCCATGTTTTACCACACAGAACAAACCCCTTACCGAACAGAATTGGTAAGCACACTCCTGTTAGCTAGCTAGATCAGTGCTTGACACCTCACACAGACAAACCCTGCACCAACCCTTTGGGTAAACCACTCTAAGGGCTAGTGCTTACCTGACATGCTTGATCTCCCATTAAAAATGCTGGGAATCACAGCCATATCGTTACCAACAAACTCCCCCCCTGCCCCCAAGACTACTCCTTAAAACATTTGGGATCATTGAGGGAATAAACTCAGATAAAACATGCAATAACTGTAACACCTTATCCACTGACTTTGCTAATGGGAATGAAATACACACAATATTATTTGTACATGGTTTATATACCAACTACTTGTATGCTCTAATGTACCGTGATGCCATCATGTTATCAGATCTCTGTTTTCATGCATATTATGACTTGTCACATTTTCGTTCTAGGCATGTTACAACATGTACTGCCTTTGAATTTGCAATAAAACCTTTAAAATAAAATAATAATAAAAAAAAAAATTATTATTATTACTGCCCTAAAAACTGAAACAAAGCTTTAAACCCGTCAAATCGTTGAACTATGCCTTTAAAAAGCAGGAATTTAGAAGCTCGCCACTGCTAATGTAACTGCAGTGGTAGTTATATTATGCTGAAAAGTATAGCAAATAAATTGTTGGTAGAGCATTGATGTTACACATGCTGTTCTGAAACAATAGAAGGGAATTATACAGTAATTAATGGTACAGCGTTTATTTCAGTTGTTAAAAAAAATCATGTTTGAGGTTTGATTGAAAGCATTTATGTAGCCTTTTACATAATTTATTCCTCATTCTTTAGCTGAAAGTAGTACCTGCCAGATTAGCTTCCGTAATCCTGTAACTATGAGGTAAATCAAAGAATATAAGTGTTTTGCTCTATAGATGCTTAAAATAGTCAATTTTCTTGCAATGCAATAAATCCCCAAATTCTAAAGTGTTCCCTCCTACACATTCTCTCCAACTGCTTTGCCTCTTCACATTACATGCATCTCAATAAAAGGGCACCAGCAGGCTGTGGAGAATAATACTCACCTGCAGGAAAGGATAACAAGATCAATAGCTATACCTTTAGTTTTTTTTTTTACATACATCATTGGTAAGCCATTAGTCAGTCCAGGATGAAATGTTAGAAATATTTAACAGGCACATATGTCTTAATTTGTTTTTTTTTCCTTTGTTTTTAGAAAGGAACATGACAGAACATATTTGGTCTATTTTACATACTTGTGTGTAAGTGTGCTTGCACATACTTTTTAGGACCATGGGTGTACTGACCAGTCAGGAGCTTTTCTTATGTACAGAAGGCTCTGAAAAGTCAGGGGCCCAGCGAGGCTGTATAGACATGGGCTGACTTGGAGAGATTGTCACAAATCCCCAACCAGCCCAATTTATCTATGGTTGCAGACAACACAGGGCCGGCGCTTCCATAAGGCCATTTAGGCAATGACCTAGGGCGCTCTCCAAGAGGGGGTGCCCACAGGGGATGTAATACTCAAATGTAATACTCACTTCCATGTGACAGAGCTGCTGGCAGCACCAGCCCCTCGCTGCTCCTGCCCTCCTCCTGCTAGCTCGAATCTGTAACAGGCTTTAAACCCTTAACCCCTTAAGGACCAAACTTCTGGAATAAAAGAGAATCATGACATGTCATATGTCCTTAAGGGGTTAAGGACCAAACTTCTGGAATAAAAGGGAATCATGACATGTCACAAATGTCATGTGTCCTTAAGGGGTTAAACACAGCATCTCTCCTAGAAAACATGAACCCCGTTCCTACCGTATTTAACCCCACCCAAAATGTGTTAACTCCACCCCCAGCTTGCTTCTGCCCCCTCCTCCCAAGACCCTACCTACGGTCATCATGTCCTTTGAAGAGGAGGGCAAAGCTCCCCCTGTCCTGATCTTGCACAGCCTGTGGGAGGAAGCATACACAGACTAGAAGCATGGAAGCACTACACTGAGTTACTGGGCTGATTCCAGTGCCCCCAGCACCAAACAGAGTATGTGAGGGATTAAGGAGGGCAGCCTGCTGTGTGTATATCTGTTAGGCAGTGTGTGTGTGTGTCTGTTAGACATTGTGTGTGTGTATTAGGCAGTGTGGTTTATGTCTGTTGGACAGTGTGTGTGTGTGTCTGTTAGACATTGTGTGTTTCCATTAGACATTTGTGTGTGTGTGTGTGGCTGTTAGACATTGTGTGTGTGTATTAGGCAATATGTGTGTGTGTCCGTAGACATTGTGTGCCTGTATTAGGCAGTGTGTGTGTGTGTCTGTTAGACATTGTGTGTGTATTAGGCAGGCAGTGTGTGTTTCTGTTGGTATGTGTGTGTTTCTGTTGGTATGTAATCTTCATATATGTCAAAGTATGTATTAGGCAATTAGTGAGTATTCGGGAAGGACAGAAAGATTTTTTTATTTTTTTAGGGCTGCCTTGGCAGGGAGTGGATCTCCCGCAGGCATACATGGATGCTGTAAATGGACCTGGATGCAGTCCATCTAAATGGACCCGACAGCATCCAACCGCTCATTACAATGCTCAGGACTCATGGCCACCAGGATTTAGTGTGACGTCATACCCGGCGGCCAACATGCTGTAAAGAGCAAAGTGAGCATGGGACAGGCTGCTGACGGTAATCTGTGCTGTGTGGGAGTGTCAGTGTCCATGTGTTTGTGTATCAGTCAGTGTCCAGTGTTTTTGTATGGGTCAGTGTGTATGGGTCCACTTTAGTCCCTTGCACAAATAGATAAAAAAAAAAAAAAAAACTCCATACCCCAGTTTGTATCTATAAAGCAGCTTGTGTGCGTGTGTGGGTGAGGCAGTTTGTGTGTATGTATTTGCCAGTGTGTGAGTGTATGCATTAGAAAGTGTGTGTGAGTACGAGGCAGTTTGTATGTGTTGGTGTATGTATGTATGTGTTTGGCAGATTGGATTCATGTATGTATAAGGCACTTTCTGGGTGTGTATGTATGTATGTGTGTTTATATGTATAAGGCAGTTTGGGTGCAAGTATGTATAAGGCACTTTCTGGGTGTGTATGTATGTGTGTTTATATGTATAAGGCAGTTTGGGTGCATGTATGTATAAGGCACTTTCTGGGTGTGTATGTATGTGTTTATATGTATAAGGCAGTTTGGGTGCAAGTATGTATAAGGCACTTTCTGGGTGTGGATGTATATGTGTTTATATGTATAAGGCAGTTTGTGGGTGTGTGTATGTATAAGGCAGTTTGCCAAGAGAGACAGGAATACTCCACACACATTAAGTATTGCAGCTTGCTGAAGTGCTTTATATGTCTGGAGATTGTCATTTTCTTGACAGTTAATAAAAATGCTGATTTCAAAAGAAATCAGATTTTTTTATAATTGCGGCAAAAACACCTCCCTGTCTGTCACAAAGCTATGAAGATTTTCTTTCACATCCTTTAGCTCCACAGAGCTAACAGTAGAAACAGATGTGCTGTACTAGCCTGCTCCTGCCTTCCCTCTTTCTCAATGAGCAGAACAAGAGCTCAATGGGAAACATAGCAAAGCTCTGATCAAGTGTGCATGCGCATAATTATGAATCCGGGCACTAGGGCTTCTCAATGAGAAGCCTCTGATTGGACAGCATGCAGGAAAAAAGCATATTTTCTTTGTGGGTAAATCTACTAAAATGTGAAGAAAACAAAAAAAATCAGTGAAATTATTTATTTTAGCATTTAGTGAATCTACTTGTGACACAATGAAAATCTAAAAAAGGGCGCCGAATGGATCTTTGCCTTGGGCGGCAGAATTCCTTGCACCAGCCCTGAGATGACAGGATCCCATCAGGAGCACCATGCCTGTAATAATTTATTAGGCAAGTTGTTGCAATCTGCATAATGAGGGTAGGCTAAACAGGAAAGTGCACACAACAACGGAGGAACAACACCATACACATGTTTAGCACTTCATAACTCCACACTCAAGGGGAAGAGACAGGGCAACAACTTTATTGTAATGGACATGAACAATATTGAGAGCACTTTTGGATTATATTTCAACACAGGAGGATATGTAAGGAGGTCTGGGGTGCATTGCTGTGGAACTTACATCCTATTGCCACCCCCTCGTATAGGATCCATGCAGAAACCTGCAAACAACCTGTAAGATTATTGGAGAGATTGTGTGAATTAGGTGCAAGGTGTGGAAAGAAATACATGTGGGTAAGAGAGACATGTGGACATCATGGACTTCAGGGTGAAGGAACAAATAGAAGTCATTGGATGAAATTAGGGAAATGTGAGGGTATAGGAGAGAAGGAAGATCAGTTAGTTAACATAGGTAAAAGGGGAGGCATGAGTTTACCATAAAAAGGCAGAGGACCATGTGCAGGGTATGGAATGAAAGAAAGGATGTGCGGGAATCAGATGAAAGGAGAATAAAGGAGGCATAGGGAAGGAGATAGGTTGGAGGAGAGATAAGCGGGAGGCATAGGGAAGGAACACAAGTAGGGTAGTAAAGGGGAAGACAAGTTGGGGACGAGATAAGGGACGATATATGAGTGTTTCATGTGTATGAGAGATATAATTCTGGAGAGAGAGAGGTTTGAGTAAGACGTGAGAGGAAATTCACACTGTGTAGTCTATTGAAAGAAAAATTTCACATTTCTGGAATTTACACAGTTAAATAAAAATTTGATATGGGTTATTTTTTATAGGAAAGCTTTTGGGCATTGTATAACACAGGGTTGAATGGGATGTGATGCTTCCCTGCATAAGGCATTTTTTAATAGTGCTGTGTGATCCCCATACTAACAGATTGCATAAAACAGGAGCTCTGACTCACCAATTGCCAGTGAACAGCTATCTTTGATAGATTTGTATTTATTCCCAGAAGCTTTCTTTCTGCGATTTTTTTCCCCATGGCTACGTGCAGGGCTGTCATCAGAAATTTAGGGGCCCCTTACATAGCTCAAGGCCTGGAGCCCCAGGGCCTGCACCCAAACACACCCATGAGAATGTAGTGTTTGTATGATTTTGCTATGCTCAGGGCACTAGGACACTGAAAGAGTGTTTACTCCATTGTCTGCCCTGACTGGGCCAGCCTGAATTATTGAGAGGTAGCCTGACCTGCCAATCCTTTGGGTGGACCTGACCCTTTTTGGGCACGCTTGCATCCTTTAGGTGACACCAGTGATCCCAATTGTATCACAGTCTACAGTTAAATGTGCCCTTCTACAGTTAAATGTACTATTGATCTTTTTTTTTCTCCAGAATCCAAGCAGTGTTGTAAAGTGTATGTATAGTCTGTACAAAGTTCTAGCTGCTGAGGGTGGAGAGGGGAGGCCCTCTGGCCTACAATGGCTTGGTTTAACAATCCCAACCATTTTAAATTTTATTATTTTGGAAATATTTAATGCACTATCTACACAGAAAAAAAAAGAAAAGCTGTATTGGTTAATTTCAGCTTAGAGTGCCCCTTTGGTTTAACCTAAGTTTGAATGGGTGTCAAACAAACACATTTTCAAGCAGTGTCAAATATAGTTTAGTGGAAACATATCTATAACATATATATGTAACATTTTCCAGGATCTGATGTAATGTCCTCAATTGTTTACTACATTAAAAAAAAACAACATATTTTGCTTGTTTAAAACATCATTTATAAGCAGCCATTTGTAGTGGTTACAGTGCAAGGAAAAGTTTTCATTAAAAATATTTTTAAGCGGGGGGTGACATCAAGAGATTATAGATGGACTTGAGGCAGGCCTGGAAAACCGAGTTACAAGAGATTTACGCTGAAATATGCATAATACAGTAGAATGTGAATGCTATGGAGAAGAGGAGGAAGGCGCAAGAGTCAACTTCAAAACACTAAACATCAAGTGCAGGGTCTAGCTAGAATCCCAGCTACATAAGATGGTGGTCTCGCTAGAATCGCTTCACCGGCATTGGAACATACCCCTACGACGCATACCTGAGAAGGTAGGCAGAGAAGAATTATTGCCATTTGTTCAGAGATTGATTGCCTCCATGGGCCTTCAAATCAGCTGTAGTACCCAGAGACATTATTGCTACTACCAGAGACATCTTAAATCGATCCAGATCCTTGGGACTATATGGCGATATTCCCTTCTCTGTCCTCACAGAAAAAAAAGATAGCTGACAACAATAGCCAGGAAACTCAGGGACCATTTTATTAACTGTACATAATCATGTCCTTAATTGAATTTGTTTGAATCAGCATCAGATATGATTCCAATTTGTAAAAAAAAAATTGTAATTCAAGTTATGTATCTACTGAAGTCATTATTAAACTCTATGGCATTTTTTGTATAAATTACTTGTAACATTTTATCTAACGGATTGTAATAATTTATTTTGCAGATTAACCCCTTAAGGACACATGACATGTGTGACATGTCATGATTCCCTTTTATTCCAGAAGTTTGGTCCTTAAGGGGTTAAATTGAGGCCCATTTTTGAAGACATCTTGAATTGCTTATCTTTCCTCCTGCTACTGAATGCAGAGATGCCATATTTCTAGGAAGTTGTCCCCTTTACAAAGAAAGTGATTCAAAGAATGTCTTCATGTTTATGTGAGAGCTTTATGTTTGTTTGTAAACAAGTCATCCTAGAGCTGCTTTTATATCATGTGGGCGATAATTAAGACAAATTTCAATGTATCGACAACTGAAAACAAAAAAGGAATAACAAAATGCAGTGATTAAAGCATAAACTGTATTATACTGTATGATATCTTTGTACCAGTAACTGCTGTTCAAGTTGTTATTATCTTTTTCCATGGATGTCCTTGTTTTTCAAGGCTTAACTGAGAAGCCTAGAAAATCAAACAAAAGCTGTACTACAGCTGGCAGAACTACTTCTTTAACTGCCTTCACATTTAGTTTCTTCCCATTTGCCCTGATCTTAAAGGGACACTATAGTCACCACAAGCACTACATCTTAATGTAGTGGTTCTGGTTTCTATAGCATGTCCCTGCAGGCTTTTTAATGTAAACAATTTACATTGGTGTCTAGGAACATCTCTAGTGACAGTCACTCACATGGCCACTTGAGGTGCTTCCTAGTGCAATGCTGCACAGTATGCAGCACTGGTGTTCAACGTCTCTATGCTCTGCATGGAGGCGCTAAACATTCAACATAGAGATGTATTGATTCAATGCATCTCTGTGAGGATATGCTGATTGGTGCAGTGCTGCGTTTTGCCATAAATGCGCAATAGCCTCCTGTCATGGGTTTTGAGCCTATTGCTCGTATTCCTTCAATCCTCCACTAGTCCTAATTCCTGTAGGCTGTAGGACCTGCCAAATATGGGGTACATTGACATTTTGGAAGGCTTATGCAATGTATGAACATATACTGTAATGTCAGGATATTTATATCGGCAGACATTTTGTGCTAAGATAGAAATTAAAAGTGTCTACTGCCAGTCACATTTAAAACCAAGCTGACTCAATTTTGGATCTTCAGGCTAACAAAGACACATAATTTCTTCTTGCTTTCAATAACTCTAGCCATCAGCCTGTGCTAAGTAGACATGAGCAATTCGTTTCGGTCCGAATATGAATTCGGACGAATTTCGGGCAATTCGGACATTCGGGTACTTCCAAATGTCCAAATTGCCGAAGTGAGCGGTTGGTGGGGGCCCTAAATCAGAATAAGGGGGAGGACCTAATGTCCTCCCCCCTGGCCCCCACCCCTGAGAGGTGGGTGGGGGCCCTACAGTAAAATAAGGGGGGTTGACCTAATGTCCTCCCCCCTGGCCCCAACCCCTTAGCGGTGGGTGGTGGTCCTAAATACTAATAAGGGGGGGACCTAATGTCCAGCCTGTGCTAAGTAGACATGTGCAATTCGTTTCGGTCCGAATATGAATTCGGACGAATTTCGGGCAATTCGGACATTCGGGTACTTCCAAATGTCCAAATTGCCGAATTACAAACATAGCCAGGATTCAGCTGTAAGCATTTGCAACACTTACAACAATCAAGTAACATACATTCATATAAAATGTAAATTACTTAGCCAGTCAATGTAATGACAGGAATGAATAAGTAGATAACTCCCTAATTCCCACGATATTAGGGAGCTATCTACTAAAAGGCTGAAAGACCTAAATTGGTCTTTCAGCCAAATTTACTAATACTAAGTAAAGATTACTTAGTATTAGTAAATTATGCCCCTACTCGCTATATCGCGATTAGGGGCATGTCTATTAAACACTGTTAAAAAAAAAAGGACCTATTGCCCCCCCGGCCCCCACCCCTGAGCAGCGGGTGGGGGCCCTAATGTAAAATAATGGGGGGGGATCTATTGTCCTCCCCCAGGCCCCCACCCCTGACGTTAGGTCCCCCCCCTTAAATCAGGGTAAGGGGGGGACCTAAAGTCCTCCCCCCTGGCCCCCACCCCTGAGCGGTGGGTGGGGGCCCTAAATCAGAATAAGGGGGGGACCTAATGTCCTCCCCCCTGGCCCCCACCCCTGAGCGGTGGGTGGGGGCCCTAAATTATAATAAGGGGGGGGACCTAATGTCCTCCCTTGGCCCCCACCCCTGAGCGGTCGGTGGGGGCCCTAAATACTAATAAGGGGGGGCCTAATGTCCTCCCCCCTGCCCCCACCCCTGAGCGGTGGGTGGGTGCCCTACAGTAAAATAAGGGGGGTTGACCTAATGTCCTCCCCCCTGGCCCCCACCCCTGAGCGGCGGGTGGGGGCCCTAAATACTAATAAGGGGGGGGACCTAAGGTCCTCCCCCCTGGCCCCCACCCCTGAGCGGTGGGTGGCGCCCTAAATACTAATAAGGGGGGGACCTAATGTCCAGCCTGTGCTAAGTAGACATGTGCAATTCGTTTCGGTCCAAATATGAATTTGGACGAATTTTGGGCAATTCGGGTACTTCCAAATGTCCGAATCGCCAAAGTGCTGAATTGCCGAATTACAAACATAGCCAGGATTCAGCTGTAAGCATTTGCAACACTTAAAACAATCAAGTAACATACATTCATATAAAATGTAAGTTACTTAGCCAGCCAATGTAATGACAGGAATGAATAAGTAGATAACTCCCTAATTCCCACGATATTAGGGAGCTATCTACTAAAAGGCTGAAAGACCTAAATTGGTCTTTCAGCCAAATTTACTAATACTAAGTAAAGATTACTTAGTATTAGTAAATTATGCACCTACTCTCTATATCGCGATTGGGGGCATGTCTATTAAATACTGTAAAAAAAAAAAAAAAAAGGACCTATTGCCCCCCCCCGGCCCCCACTCCTGAGCGGCGGGTGGGGGCACTAATGTAAAATAATGGGGGGGACCTATTGTCCTCCCCCCTGGGCCCCCACCCCAGACCTTAGGTCCCCACCCTTAAATCAGAATAAGGGGGGACCTAATGTCCTCCCCCCTGGCCCTCACCCCTGAATGGTGGGTGGGGGCCCTAAATACTAATAAGGGGGAGACGACCTAATGTCCTCCTCTCTGGCCCCCACCCCTGAGCAGTGGGTGGGGGCCCTAAATTATAATAAGGCGGGGACCTAATGTCCTCCCCCCTGGCCCCCACCCCTGAGCGGCGGGTGGGGGCCCTAAATACCAATAGGGGGGGGGGACCTATTTTTTTTTTCCCAAACCCCTAGTCACCCCCTCTCCCCTCCCCAAAAAAATCCATAATCCAAATCCATTACATCAGAATTGACCTCAAAATAAGTTAACCCTTTTCGGGACATGAAAATTTGGTGATGAAAGCGCACCATCTATTGACCAAAAACTAGATAATACTAGATAAGGTAGACACACCTACAGTTTCCTCAGGTCAGAATTTGTTTAAAACCATTGCCATTTTGTTGTATACCTATGTTATACTAAATATTCACTGATTATTATTATCATGATGTCACAATAAATTATATTTTTATAATAGAATTTGTGATTTATTGTATAAAGTAAAATCCTCATGATGATCATTCTCAAGGATCTAAGAGAATTAAAATAGTGGGTAATTCTCAAGATATAAATTTTGATATAATAAAAATTATTAAATACATTTTTGATAATTTTTATGAAAATATTATTTTAATATTTATCACCCCATAAATATCCCCACAGTAACTAAACTAAACCCCTATTATTTTGTCTAGTAAGGTGTTTTAAAAAAATTAAAATATAATAACTAATAAAATCTGTGAGCTTTGGAGTTGCTGTTTAGTGGATGAGTGTGTGCACTGGATCGTGTGTGTGTGTATATGTGTATATATATATATATATATATAAATATATATATATATACACAAATATATATATAAATATAAATATATATATATATATATATATATATAAACATTCTGCTACATATTTGTATTTAGTTTTAGAGTGTTTCTTAGTACTTTTAGATACAAACATCCCTTGTGAAACAAAACACACTGTTAATCTCACCAGTAACCTAGTGCCTGCAGACTCCTCTCTGCAGCCTGACGAATGAGGTCTGGTCCAATCCAATGCTTCTCATAGAGGAGCAATGAGGGCTTACATCACATGTTCAGCAATTGGTACACTTCTTATACAGAAGCAATAAATTCAAAAGCTTTTGGCAAACATTGGTTTTCAAGAAGCTGTGTCTGTCATAGCTGTCAATATTGTCGCCAAATGTAAACATTTCCATTTAAGATAAATTATTTACTGTGCCAGAAAAGGGGACCAAAAACCAACCAAAGAACTTGTGCTTAGAGTGTCACTTTAAGGAGGCTCAGGACATACATGTTGCAGCAAAGAGCAGATACTTTCCAAGACATGCATTAAGGAGAATAATGAAGAGATGGAGTCACCCACTTTGCAATATGGCAGTGGTTTGGACCATTTTGTGGATGTGTAGCGCCAATGTTAAATATTGAAGTCCCTTGAGGTACCTGCCTTATTTTTATTAAGACAGGTATTATCTAAAAACATACATTGGCATGTGCAGTATACATCGTTTACAGCCTGGAATTAACTAAAGTATCCTGTAATGTGTGGACCCTAGTATAGACTTGTATATAAATCGGACTTGAGAAAATCTCCATCAGAGTAAATCAAATTGCAAAAAAATGCTTAATGTAAGACTAGCCTTATAAGGCCACTCCTAAACCTAAATACATGACTGGGCCATAGTTGTGAAAACTCAGTGGTATCCCATTCTGTCTCCATGGATTGAAGACTGATTCCCTTCAGCTCATCACTGAAGTTATCTTACTGGGCTGGCCATGTCCTGTGTAGTACTTTCACCCCCTATAACCTCTGTAAGAAAATTAACGCAAATTCTAGATGATTGTCAAACCAACTTTATCAACCAAACAAAACGACCCCCAGATGTCGGTAGTGTGTGTGTGTGAATGTGAGCTGTTTGAGTTATTGTGTGGATATGGCTGTTATGTGTGAATTATCTGTAGTGTTGGGAGGGGCTCTTTTCATATTCATTAAAAAAAAAAACTATTTTTAATATATTTAATAAACAAACTATTAAAAGTATGTTATACACCCCACCGCCATTCCCCATCTGTGGCCTGGGAGGGTGAAATGAATCCACATTAATGCCTGGTGGTCTGGTGTACGACTCTTGCATTCTGCACCTTGGGTCAGTGAAGATCACTTGTCTCTCCCTCTCTATCTGGCGCATTTCCAGTGAGTCACATGCTGAATCGCCGAGACGCTTTGGAAAGCAAGGAATATTTACCTGTGGTGTCTGCATCTGCTGGAGGTGCAGATAACAGGCTCCCTTACACTCTCATACGAGGGTCGGCTATGAAGATCCTCTGTTCTCCCTACCTGACTCATTTATGTCTGGCAGCCTCGCATACCATTCATGGCACGCTTTCCATAGATTACCGACCAATGCACTATGGAGTTTAAAAACAAGATCTTCCCATTTCTGTCTGTTTCAAATATAATATTCCTAATTAATTATTGTCTTTCCAAGATCTTTCTTTACATATTTTTTTCCACTGCACATAGTGAAAATTATAGTGCTTGCTTAATTACTGAATTTTATACGTAACATTCCAACACTTTATTCTACAAAAAATAATCCTTTGCTATTTGTACTTTTTTTCCCCCAACGCCCCGCATCTGTAGGAAACACACAAGTACATCAGAAATTTCTGACTGCAGCTTTGCCTCCTACTCACACAATAAGTAGGTGTTACTTAAGCAAAACAACATAGCAGAACACCAACAGGACTGCAAACTAATGCAGGATTCAGACCATCAGTATAATACAGTTTAACACAATGTTGGAATATGGTAACTTAGGATCATTCTATTTGCCTACAGGGCCGGTGCAAGGATTTTTGCCGCCCATAGAGCTCTCCCCATAGAGCTCTCCCCTGCCCCTTAGCGGTCTCTCCTCTCCTCCCCTGTCCCTTAGTGGTCTCTCCTCCCCCCTCCCCCCCTGTCCCTTAGTGGTCTCTCCTCCCCCCTCCCCCTTAGTGGTCTCAACTCTCCCCTCACCCATAGTGGTCTCTCCTCTCCCCCCTCGTTGTCTCTCTTCTCCCTCACCTTTAGTGGTCTCTCCTCAACCTCCCCCACCCTTCCTAGTGGTCTCTCCTCAACCCCCACCCTCCCTAGTGGTCTCTCCTCCACCCCACTCCCTCCCTTAGTGTTCTCTCCTCCACCCCTCCTCCCATAGTGGTCTCTCCTCCACCCCTCCCTCCCTAAGTGTTCTCTCCTCCACCCTCCCTCCCATAGTGGTCTCTCCTCCCTCCTCCCTCCCATAGTGGTCTCCCCCTCCCTCCTTCCCATAGTGGTCTCTCCTCCCCCTCCCTCCTTCCCATAGAGGTCTCTCCCCCACCCCCCTCCCTCAGTGGTCTTTCTCCCCATTCTCCTCACTCCCCCTCTCCTACCCTGTGTAGCGTGTCCGTGCTCTGGTCCGGTCCGCAGTACAGGGGTTTGTTTCCTGTACACGGCTGGACTGACAGGAAGTGCTCGTTCAGTGAGCATTTCCTGTCAGTTCGGCCAAGTACAGGAAACAGATGCTCCTGTACCGCGGACAGGACCGGACCTCGGCCACGCTACACTGAGGGACTGGCAGAAAGGTGCGCTTCCCTCCTGCTGATCCCTCATATCTTGCACGCCCGGGCCCTCATGAACACGCCGGCCCGGGCAGTGCTGCAGCTGCCTGAGGCTCTCTATTGAGGGCTCAGGCGACTGCAGCATGAGAGGGCCAGCGCCCCTTCCTAAGGGGCGCCCTAGGCGACTGCCTAAGTCACCTATAGGAAGCGCCGGCCCGGTTTGCCTCCTCTCTCTCTATCCAAATACCTGATAAACTCCCAGTTTTTTTTTTTTTAGGATTTCGAGATCATACTATATAACCTTCACTATTCGGTTCAAATCCTTGCAACTCAAGGATTCAACCCAGGTTTCCTATTTTTTTTATTACAATCTTTCCAGAAAATCACTACTGAGAATATCGATGAGAAATAAGAAAAATGTCTAAATATTGTAGGAGAGTATCTGGGTTCTAGCCATTTCATAAATGTATTACTCTCCATCCAACTAAGCCAGTTTTCTATATCTTTTTGTCTTTCTGTAAGTTCATAAAGCTATAAATATTTCCCTGTCTGATATCTGGCAACAGGTAGGAATGTATCAAATAAAATGTTCACCTCCTTGAGATCCATAATGGCTCATTAAACATCAAATATGTTGAATATGTTCCTTTAACCGAACAACACGTGCGCTCGAAAACAGCGGGCATCTTATTGCACGAACACATGCAGCGGGGCTTGGTCGTCGAGTGTCTGGAATCATAAGTCGGACACTTGACCTTGCGAACACCAGTAAAATCACACGAATGCCTGCTTCTTTCCACGAACAAGGCGAACAATCACTACCTATGAGCCAGGGGAACCGTTCCACAGTTTGTTTGTATGGAACTCCCGAAAGTGACCGACCGCAACTACTATTTCTCTGGAACTAATTTGGGTAGACGCCACGTGTGCGGTCGGTCAAAACTTTACCCCAGAAGCGATTCGGCTGTGTTCGTGGGATCTGAGCGCTATTTGGACATCTTGGTCGCTCAGATCCAGGCTATCTGGGGATATAATATTTGTGGGGCTTCCTGTTGTATGTATTTTTTATATTTTATGTTATATATTTTTTAACTCTAGTGCCTGGGAGATAATTAGTTTAAGCAAAGTACACTAAATTATCCCCCAGACACAGACTCTCCTGGGTGTGTTGTGGGAGTGTCCTGGGCATGTTGTGGGAGTGGTTTCCTATATTACTGCTGGAGACCCCCTGCTGGTGGTCTGTGTATATAAGCTGGCCACTGAGCCATAATAAACCAGTCTTCTTGTACACTTCATCAAGTGTTATAATCACTGCTTCACTTGGGATTTGGGAGAACTACAGCAGATATACTCAGTCGGAGTATAGGGGATCCGTTACACTCTCCACTAGTCTGAGGACAAATAAAGTTATATGGAAAAAAAGGATAGGATCATTATATCAGGGTGTCTAACCGGGCATCACCCGTGATTTTTAGCTTGTGTATGTGTGATAACAAATTGCCATCATATATTAGGGCCCTCTACCTGTTGTATCGGTCTGTTCTTATTGTGTTTGTCTTTTTCCCAATTGTACAGCACTGCGGAATTTGTTGGCGCTTTATAAATGCCAGTAATAATAATAATAATATATCGAATATCACTAGGGGATGGTTAACGATTGTACGTTATTTGTTGTTTTCTGTAAAAATTCTATAGTGAAATTCTGAAATGTAATTCCCTTCCTTTATTTGTTTCAATGCACGATGTTGCATTCTTTTTATATGAAAATTGTGCACAGCATTCATGCAAAGACATTAATGAGAACACTGAAACCTAATTTTCTGTTTGCAAAGGTCCAAGAGTAGGTGGAATATCTATAGTAAATCACCGTGTATATACTGCTCTTCTGAATGACACCTACTATGCGGTACTGGAAAAACAATCAAAATGTCAGAAAAACAACATACAACAATAATAAAAATATGCTACAATACAATAAGAATGACTTAATCACGTCTTCTATAAAGTAGCATTTTTGTTTTGGCACATCACTTACATTTCATATGCAAAAAAACAACAACTTTCATACACGTTTTTTTAACAGGATTTAATTACTTCACCTATGCTATGAATCATTATTAAAAACCCTTTTACATTTTAATCATTAAAGATTACCACAGGGCTATATTAAAGGAAGATTTTCAAGCACCAAAACCACTACATAGAAACTTAGAACATGACAGCAGATAAGAACCGTTTGGCCCATCTAGTGTGCTCAATTTCTAAATACTTTCATTAATCCCTGGCCTTATCTTAAGTCTAGGATAGCCTTATGCCTATCCCACGCATGCTTAAACTCCTTTACTGTGTTAACCTCTACCACTTCAGCTGGAAGGCTATTCCATGCATCCACTACCTTCTCAGTAAAGTAATACTTCCTGAAATTATTTTTAAACATTTGCCCCTCTAATTTAAGACTATGTCCTCTTGTTGTGGTAGTTTTTTCTTCTTTTAAATATAGTCTCCTCCTTTACTGTGTTGATTCCCTTTATGTATTTAAATGTTTCTATTATATCCCCACCTGTCTCGTCTTTCCTCCAAACTATACATGTTAAGATCCTTTAACCTTTCCTGGTAAGTTTTATCCCGCAATCCATGAACCAGTTTAGTAGCCCTTCTCTGAACCCTCTCTTAGGTATCAATATCCTTCTAAAGATACGGTCTCCAGTACTGTGTACAATACTCCAAGTGAGGTCTCACCAGTGTTCTGTACAATGGCATCAGCACTTCCCTCTTTCTACTGCTATACAACCGAGCATTTTCTTGCACTTATCCGCATTTAATGTCAATTGCCATAGCTTGGACCATTTTTCTAGTTTACTTAAATCATTTGCATTATCCCTCCTTGAACATCAACCCTGTTGCAAATCTAAGTATTATCAGCAAAAATACATACATTACAATCAAGACATTCTGCAATATCACTAATAAAAATATTAAAGAAAATGGGTCCAAGTACAGATCCCTGAGGTACCCCACTGGTAACTGAACCTTGCTTTAAATATACTCCACTGACTACAACCCTCTGTTGCCTGTCACTCAGCCACTGCCTTACCCATTCAACAATATTGGAATCCAAACTTAAAGATTGCAATTTATTGATAAGCCTTCTGTTTGCAACAGTGTCAAAAGCCTTACTGAAATCTAGGTAAGCAATGTCTACTGCACCACCCTGATCTATCATTTTAGTTTGGCATGATCTCCCTGAAGTAAACCCATGTTGTCTCTGATCTTGAAATCCATGTGATTTTAGATGTTCAACAATCCTATCTTTTAATATGGTTTCCATTACTTTCCCCACTACTGAAGTAAGGCTTACTGGCCTATAGTTGCCCGACTCCTCCCTACTACATTTCTTGTGAATGGGCACAACATTCGCTAACTTCCAATCTTCTGGGACTCTTTCTGCATAATCTTATAGATCTGTCTGTCTTCATCACTCTGAATTTTTTTATAATTACTAAATGCTAACTTTTAGTTTTTACTATTTTGGCCACTTCTGCTGTCCCTGTACTCTGACAATGCTTTCATAAAAAATAGCAATGCTTATATTTGTCTGAGAACACACCTCTAGTGGATGTCACTAGATGCACTTCCTACTTAATACCTTTGAAAATGGAAGGTGTACAAGTTCAGTAATACTTATATTGTTACTGGTAGCATTTTAAGATTTAATTATTTGACATGAAGCTCTATATCATGCTTGTTAAATTGCCAACAAAAAGAAAGATTTAAAATGTTAATTGTAATGAAAATATTGTCTTCCTCAAACAAAGATGGTATCATAATAACAATAAAATTAATAGGGATCTGTCAACTAAATTAAAGAATAACCTGAAAGATAAATCTATTAAAAAAATTATTCTGGGGGATACCCAGTTAACATCACCTAATGATATTGCTAGGGCCTTTGTTGATTTCTATAGTTCTTTATATAACTTAGATGCAGGAGGAGTTAACAAGAGCGAGATAGATAATTTTCTAGAGAAAATTAACCTCCCAAGAATTAATACAGAGAAACTGGAAAGCCTAAACACTCCTTTCTTATTATCAGAAATAATAGATATAATAGACAATCTAAAACCAAATAAGGCGCCTGGCCCGGATGGCTTTTCTGCTATATTTCACAAACCTTTCTCAAAGAATATCACCTCTATCCTTTTAGAGATGTTCACTAATATCTCTATAGAGTCTCCTTTTCCGAAGGAGATGATGTTGGCTTCAATTATTCCAATTCCCAAGGCCGATAGAGATCCTACACTAATCAATAATTATAGACCGATATCTCTAATTATTATAGACATAAAAAAAATTCTAGTATCCTTTCTAACTGACTTAAAGGGGTCATAGGAGACTTGATTGACTTAGATCAGTCCGGTTTTGTGAAGGGAAGAAGTTCCACCGATAATAGACGCAGGATATTTAATTTAATACACAGATTGAAGGAGAAACAAATGGAATCAGTTATTATGGCCCTCGACAACAAGAAGGCCTTCGACAGGGTCAGATGGAGTTTTCTTGACTCTGTCTTGGGCCGGTTCGGCCTAGGGGGTCAATTTAGAAACAAAACCATGTCACTATATAGGGATTCCTCAGCAAAAATAAGCAATCCTTATTTTGAATCTGACCCTTTTGAAATAAAAAATGGTACGAGGGGATGCCCTTTTGCCCCCCCTCCTATATGTCCTCACAAGCCGAGCCCTTAGCTTCCATGATTAGACAAAATAATAATATAAAGGGGGTACAGTGGCAGGAAGGAAATGTTAAGATATCTTTGTTTGCGGACGACGTCCTCCTTACTCTGGTAGATCCAATGGTGTCAATTCCATCTTTATTGGATGATATTTGTACTTATGGCAGTTTCTCTAACTATAAACTTAATTTGAAAAAGTATCAAACTCTATCTTTTCTTTTATCCAAGACTCAGAAAGATATTCTTTCTTCCCGCTATAACCTGGTATAGGCTAGCGACATAATTGATTTTTTGGGGATTAAAATATCTTTTGAAATCGATAGTGCGATCCAAGTGAATTTTGAGAACCTATTCAACAAATTGCAAATTCAGGTGGCAAAATGGAAGAGGTTGGAATCTTCCTGGATAGGAAGAATGAATACGACCAAAGCATTTTTGAAACTTTTATACCTCTTCAGGGCGATCCCTTATAGAATCGGGAAGGGGACTCTTAACCGCTCCCAAAGCCTGTTTTCTAGCTATATTTGGTTGGATAAACCACCGAGGATAGCGTTACAGACCTTGCGAAGAAGTTATCTGAAAGGAGGTATGGCATTCCCGGATGTGATCACGCCACACGACTCTTGTAAAGCAACTCACCTCCTTTTATGGTTGAATCCGGCTCAATGCCCCCCATATTCGTGGTTCAAACATGAGCAGGAATGCAGTCCTAGGCTTAAGCTATCTATTTTGGTGTGGTTAGGCCTCCTGAATTTGTTTGTATTAGTACCAGTAAAATTCTCCAATAGAATTCTGGATGATATACATATTTTGCTGGCAACAGTATGTAATTAGACATACAGACACATGCATACTTACTCACTGACATACAGACACATTCTCTCATATACTCACACATTGTTATTAATTTTTACTTTTATTTAAATCCACCCAGCCTCCCTAACATTGGGAGAGCTGAAGTGCATCCTTTCCATGGGGTCATGAAATCTTCAAGCTCTTTGTGCTCAGCCCTCTCACACACCATATAGTGATGCAGGGGCTGAGTGATGTTATATCCTGGCAACGGCATTACAGCAGGGCGTGCGAGGGAGAAGAGCCGGAAGATTTCAGCTCCCTTGCCGCCTGGCTCCACTCTCGCTCAGCTGGCAGCCTCCAGTGTTGCTCACCCAACCTGCTCCACACTACCTCCGTCGGCAGGCTCCATGTTCCCTCGCTACTGAATAAGCTGACAAATCCGGGGCGCCAGGACCTAATTCCGAGTCACCATGCCTTGGGAATTTTTGAGCCCTGTTATAAATCAATGGTAAGATCACACCTTGAATAGGCAGTGCAATTTTGGGCACCCGTTTTCAAGATGGATATTGCAGAGGTGAGCTACAAAATAAGTAAGGGGATGGAAAACATTAGTGATGACGAGAGGCTAGAAAACCAGTTTGTTTTCTTTAGAAAAAGGCACTTCAAAGTATGACAACACTATACAAATAAACTGCTGTGTCCTAACCTGTGCATTAGCAGGAATATACAACAGACGAGGTCACACATTGAGACTGGAAGAAATTAGTTTTTTGCTTTCAGCAGAGAAAATGGTTCTTTATAATGGTTCTCTACCTAAAGAGCTTGTTTCATCAGATTATGTAGATTATTTTTTATTTTTTTTTTAAAGGTTGAAGGATATATTCAAGGATATAATTCATATGTGTGTAAACAGGTTGTTGATCCAATGAGAAATCTGATTGCAATCCTGGAGGAATGTTTCCCTTTTTGTGGCATACCTGGAAATGGCTACAATTTGTGTTTTTTGCCTTCTCTTGGATCAAAAAAGTATAAAATAGGTTTCAAGGTTGAGCTTGATGGATGTTCTTTTTAAACCTAGATGCCTATCTATATAACATATACTGAGGTTGTGTTTTTCATCTCATGCTCATACATGAGATGAAAATGGAAACATTCTCTAAGTCAGCTATGTTTTTATTTTGGCTACTCTGGCCTTAAATTTGAAATTCACTTTGAATTCTCATTTTAGTAAATAATAACAAATGATAGAGCGTATCATGGGAACATAGTGAGGCTGTGTCTTCACACCAATCATGCATCTAACACATAGTGGACAAATATACTGAGGGCGTGTCTTCGCATAAACAGGTTATTTTGGATTTACATGCTGATACAGATAAGCAAAAAGATACAAAACAATATATTCCATTCCAATCTCTGAAAGAGGCCTACACATGTAGGAGTAATCAATGTCACATGCCTTGATAAGAACAAGGTTCTGAATCAGAAATGTAAACACGTTAAACAGAACTCCACAGCAATAATACTCTCAGTGATGTGTCTTTAAATTCAAATAATTGTGTTTACAAATCAGTCTGAGTAAATAAGATACATTGTTCTTGTTCTAAATAACATTTTAGTTGCAAAAATGATTAGTAAGTCATTTAAATTTTCTCAGAACAGCGCTGATTCTGGCCATACCCACACTCACATTCCTAAAAAAACAACACCTTGACAGCTGGGGCTCTACCATTTTCCCACTCTTGCAGGGTGGGCTGTAATTTTGTGAATATATGTGTGTGTTTGAATATGATTGTTTTTGTATAGGGCCTATGTGTGTGAATGCAGGAGTGTATTTCTAAGTAGTGTTGGAATGTAAATGCAGGTATGTATTTACATATGAACATACCACACACAGATACATTTAAAGAGATGCACACAAAATGATGCACAACACACCACAGAAACACACATACACAATTTTTCCATATGTTTTGGGTGCAGGAGAGTGGCTTCCCAGAGGTCCAGTGGGGGCAGGTGACAATATGTTGCAGCTTACTACAGCTGGTGGGAGTGGGATGCAGCTGGTCCAGGCCCTGTCTCCCCTCCTGCTCTCTGTTTTTCTAAATCCCTGGCAGAGGCCCTTAGGGACATGCCCTGACCTACTTTTTGTCAGAACAGAAGCCCAAAGCATGGGACTGTCCCGTCATAAATGGGACTATTGCCAACTATGGTATAAGACTTCTAGGGACAACAGAGAAAGGTCCCCTAAAAGAAATTCATTAATTCACCTTTAAAATGCAATCACACCTCACAAAATGAGGTTGGTTGTTTTCTGCCTGTACAGAACACTTCAGAAGCACCCTGTTCATGGGCAGCTGATCAACATGGTTGCAGGCATGAGATAGTCTACCGCTCTACCTCCTGTGCCACGTTCACGCCCTCTATTGACCTGCCCCATCCCTTTCTCAAAGCATACCTCCCAATATTGGGAGATATGCTTCTACTAAACAATGAGGGGAAGAAGCAGAAACTGATACTACTAAGAACAACTTAAGGAGAGCAAAAAACAAGGAGCAAAAGAATACTGAGGACAGACAACAGCTCAAATGACCAAATGGGCTTACCACTAGATTTCCCTATTTTACGCTTCTATTGCCCTATTTGTAACCATGCCAAAATTGGTTATCAATCTCAGTTAACACTACCCACCCAGTGGTACTCACGTTATATTACTCACTGGGTCAACGCACCATTTCACTCAGTCTAGCTGCTTTATCATTGTTTATTATCTAGACAAGCATGCGTAACATGTTATGTCATTGCTATCTACACGTCTGGAAATATTCTTCATTTCAAGTCACTACTTTGCTTAAGAGCTAGGCATGCCTACGTAGCCTGTTAATTTTTTCTCTTTATGTTACATTATGTTTTAACCCCATAAGGACCAAACTTCTGGAATAAAAGGGAATCATGACATGTCACACGTCATGTGTCTTTATGGGATTAAAGGGAAAAAATGGGTCTGTTTAACCAGGAGCTTGTACCAAATGTATATAAGACAATGTCTATTTGTGATCATCTGCATAACTCCAATACCTTTATTATGTTATGTTTTCCTCACATGCTTCAACAAAAGAAAGATTTTAAAAAAAAATTAAATTTTTTATATATATATATATATATATATTTATATCTTTTAGACCAGGGAATAGTATGTCAGTCAGTGCACGGATTGGGTGGGATTTTTTTTTCTTGATGTCTTGGAGGGATAGGTGGCGTAAGTGTATGGCACAGGTGCATATAGGTGACTCATATTGCTTTACTGATATGATCATGTCCTGTTCCTCGCCAGCCACAGAAACGAATAGAGTAAATATAATATGCTGAAATCAGACTGGCTGTTATTGTGCTATCGGTGATATTATCACTATTAATAGTGCCCATCGCAAACTGAATTGCAGGCAGGTTTCAGAAAATGTACCCATTTTGCCAGCACATGAAACAAAAAAGTTGGACTGTCCCTGCAACAGCTGGGGTACTTGCAGTTAGGGGATTCTAACAGACAGCTTTGTTGAGGAGGAGAACTTGTCTTTATAGGGTATTTTCATTAAACAGCAAGGTGTGGTAAATTGAAAACAAACTAATTACAACAATTATGAAAACACATCCAACCAAGATTAATTTAAGAAGTATTCCAGCTAAACCAGATCAGACTAAATATTGCTAGTCACTTATCAAAAAGCAAAACACAACTCACTAGGCCCAGGGGAATTAAACTTAATGCTTTTACAAAGACAGTGACATTTATTCACTAACCAATTAATTGAAAACTGCGTTGCAACATGTAGCCCAGAATAGTCAAGCCGCAAAAAAAATTAATAATAATTTCAGCTCATGTTCTTATGGCAATATAATCCTACATTTTGTAAATTGTATATTCAGTTCATTAAAAATTCAATGTTTAGTAAATAAATCCTAATATGATTAATTACTGAAGTACAGTGCAAATCATTGCTTTTGTGTTACATGTCACTAAAAAGAAAAAAGGTGTAAGTATCACTTTAATTTCTGAAGAGCAGAATGAAAATTCAGCTCTACACATGAACTAGAAATGATCTAAAAGAATGGAATGGAGAGCTTCCCATGGATTCATCACAGGTGTTTGACAGTCTGAATCACATTTGTTGCAGCTGGGAGACTAGGATAATGATGACTTAATCCAAATGTGCCAAGCATGGAATCAGTAGATAAAATAAATTTTTCACACCATATGTAAGTATATATTTGACTTGTTCCAATCAGTGGCATGCTGAGAGTCTATTTATTTTACATATATATGCAGCAGCATTACAGTGACCTAATAAACAAGCAGTAGTCATATGCAGGATAAACAATTAAAATGTAGCACTCACACTACTAACCAGGTTTATGAATGATGGTGAAGGCTGAAGTTAACTCATTCACCCCCTCAATCTTCCTCCAAACTATTTATAGCCAATAAATTAGATTGCAATTACTGCTTATGCTCAATGAAAAAATAAAAAATGCACAAAATATATATCATATCAACTAGAAAAGAGGTCACTTATGTTTTTGAATATGAAATATTTCTCCCTCAAAACATTTAGCTGTGACAGCTTGAATTATTCAGCCATGAAAATCCTTATCGTGCTATGACGTAAATATTCATAAATCTCATTCAAAGTATGTATGAACCAGCAGTCCCTCCATCAGTGATGGCTACCCTGTACACCCCAAATGTTTCATAACTATTATCCGCTTGGTGCTCAAGACAATGTAGATGTTCTGGGATGTTGAGGGTAGCCTAGGCACCACTTGTCTCCAGCAAATCTATCAAGGGGTAAATCATGTAAAAAGACTGTGTACTGTATTACTGTCCTAGTTACGTTATTCTAGTTTTTCCAGTGTAGTACAAACATGAGCCTGGAGCACACTTTGGAAGCAATGTAGCAATTTGTGCAAAAAATATATTTAAAAGGGGGTGTTAAAAGATCACATAAGTTATTTCCTGACTCGTGGTGTTATAATGATGTGTACCTATTTAACTCACACATGCAAATCTAAACCTAGAATATATAGTAACAGTAGATAGGTGCTAAAACACAGATTATTTCACAAGTACCACTTCCAGTGACAAATGGCACACCGTGTGAATGTGACACATGTACTGTGTGGCAAAGATTGCACATACACACATACACTGACCTGGCTGTTCCTTGTTTTCCATGCTGTGTGTATGTGTGTGTCTCAGGCTGTAGCCGTGCTATCAGAGTCTGTCACTTGTTACAGTATCACAGTGCTCAATTCTAAATTCTAATCTGTGGATCTGAGTACTGAAGCCTCCTACTCCTGTGCGTGCACACTCCACCTCTCTGCCCTGACATCATTTGCACACTCCTCCTGCATGATAGTGTTACTAACTGTGCTAACACTCCTGGAACATTATTTCATAGAAATCTAGGAGGCTTATGGTTATGTTTTAATCCTCTAGCCATAAAGATTAATAAAACAGGGTTGTGTTTTAATAAGAAATGGGGGGGGAAAATAACAAGAATCTGCTTTTGTAAACAATTTGCTGGTTTATTGCAAAGGCATTAACCTATACTACATGCCAACTGAACAGAATTTATAGGACAGTTGCTAGTCACCACACCTGATGGAATTCTGTATGTGTCATGTAAAAAAAGTGTTAAATAGAAAATAGACGTACAAAAAATATTGGCGCGAGGATGTGATCTTTAAAAAAAGACATTGCATATTTTATGTTTCTAATTTCCTCTGTTTTTAAAACTATAATAACTGTAAAAATCTCTTTCTCTCTGTCACCCCCTCCACCTGTATTTAAAATAGGGCTTATTCACACCCATTCTGCTAGGCATGTGAATGTAACTGTCAAATATCAAGATGAACAGGTAGGGAGGGAAGTTAAAATCCTTTTTCTAAATTTCAGCAGTTTATGAAAATGACTTCATGTAACCACTCTTATATCAAGATGCAATGCTAGAAGATTTCCACCCAATCGCAGTAATGGTTGCCAGTGTGAGTCACTGTCACCTGTTGCACTTTACTAAGCACAGGAAACAAAACCCCCATTCTTTCCTTACATAAGCAGACAAAGTCCAATGTGTCCCTGTTTATAAATGTATTTATTTTTTATTGAGGTAAGTTTCAGGTTTACAGCAAAAGCAATGGAAAATTGGGACCAAAGCAAATTCATGATATAGTACAGAGGCACAATATTGATCAATACCTCCTTTGTCATATGTAAAGACAATATGTGATACGAACTAAACAAGCCACCAACTATATGCCCACAAAAGTACAAAATTCAAATGGAAGAGACAATCTGCTATGGGCGTGTGCTGGGAACAATCCCGAGAAAAATTAAGGCACATGTAGATAGGATGGAGGGAAATGAGCAGAATACCATACACTTAAAGGGACACTATAGTCACCCAGACCACTTCAGCTCAATGAAGTGGTCTGGGTGCCAGTTCCCTCAGATTTTAACCCTTCACATGTAAAAATAGCAGTTTCAAAGAAACTGCTATGTTTACATAGCAGGGTTAATCCAACCTCTAGTAGCTGTCTTCCTGATGCTGGATTCGAAATTCGCATCTAGCGTGCAGAACGTCCATAGGAAAGCATTAAGAAATGCTTTCCTATGGACTGTTAGAATGCACGCGCGTGGCCGCGCATGCGCATTCCGCTCCACTCGGGAGCTGACGTCGGCGGGGGAGGAGAGGTCACCAGGGCAGAGGGAGCCCGGTGCTGGATTAAGGTAAGTGGCTGAAAGGGTTTTAACCCCTTCAGCGCCACGGTAGTGGGAACCTTGAGGGTGAGGGTCCCCCCAAGGATGACATAGTGTCAGGATAACGGGTTTGTTTTCCTGACACAATAGTGATCCTTTAAAGGGAAACTATAGTCACCAGAACAACTACAGCTTATTGAATTTGTTCTGGTGAGTAGAATCATTACCTTCAGGCTTTTTGCTGTAAACGCTATCTTTTCAGAGAAAATGCAGTGTTTACATTACAGCCTAGTCATAACTTCACTGGCCAGTCCTCAGATAGCTGTTAGAAATCCTTCCTGGGTCATGGGCCTAAAATGCATCCAAACATTCAGTATCTCCTCCCTCTGCATGCAGACATTAAACTTTCCTCATAGAGATTCATTGATTCAATTCATCTCTATGAGGAGATGGTGATTGGCCAGGGCTGTGTTTGTATCATGCTGGCTCTGCCCCTGATCTACCTCCTTGTCAGTCTCAGCCAATCCTATGGTGAAGCACTGTGATTGGATCAGGCTAGCACTTCTGATGATGTCAGCAGACTACTTTTCTTTTCTTTTTTTAGGCAAACAGCATGCAGATCTACAGCTTCAGGCTTGAATACAAGTAAGATTTACTAGATTTATGGAGGCATGAGGGGCCCAGGGGGGCTAGATGGTGGTTTTAACACTATAGGGTCAGGAATACATGTTTGTTTTTCTGACCCTATAGTGATCCTTTAGTGTAGTTGTCCTAATGTCTATAGCCTTTTCAGAGAAAACTATATTTATATGTATGTTGGCACTCTGACACTTTTCAGAGAAAAGGAAGTGTTTAAATTGAGTGGAACCGGCAACAATACTGCTCTGAATGGCAATACTAAGTGGAACTGGTGCTGGCTGCGCCCACAAATGTATTTTCTATACCGTAGTTTCAAAGTGTTTGTTTGTTAGTTAAGCTGTTCCTGTAAATTGTGCATATAATACATACAGAGCAGTAATTATATGCATGTTTTACTACGCAATATTTTATTCCATTCATGTACAGTTCTAGATATCTTTTGAATATGTATCTGCAATGTATCCTGATGGGGAGATAAGATGCTTCTGTACCAGGGCACAGACTATGATTGATATTGAGACCTTCTTTGTCAGCAGAAATACATCTTGATCCTTGATGTCCTAATTCAAGAGTAGGCAGCCTTCGGCTTTCTAGATATCGTGGACTACATTTCCCATAATGCTCTTTTCACCATAAAGCAGGCAAAGCATCATGGGAGATGTAGTTTAGAACTCTGGAGTATCGAAGGCTGCCTATAGCTAAATAATGCTATTTGTAATATTAGAATGAAAATGGTCACATAAAGGAACAGAATTACTAAACAACAACCTGAAGTCTACCACTTTAGCTATTGTAATTGGAAACATTCTATTTGGCAACAGAAAATGGGAGCATGAATAGATAAAAGTGGATAATACAATAAGAATGTCAGCAGCAACATATCAGCTAGAACTCTGGCTACAGATAACACAATGTAATAAAAGGAATAACACAAAGCAAGTTGCATGAGTGCAGGGGTAATCGACAAGATGCCGGCTGGAAATAATTTCTTTTGATTGTTGGAACTCCTCAATGGATGTTAAAAGTAGAAACACATTAACAATCCACAAACATGCAATATACAGTAAAAACATCAGAGTTTGCAGGAATCTATGATCTGCAAACTTTCTTTGTCTTAGGGATGAGCATAACCACCCAGCAAAGCTAGTAGGTATGTGGCAGCCTCCTGGAGTCAAATGCCAGAGCTGAAAAAATGCTTGCGCTGTGCTCCTGCACAGCAACAGCGTTTCAGCCAATCAGGTAATATGATTACCCCAGATTTTTTAAATTGGGAAACTGGATGATTAGCTCATCCCACGAAGCACTGAGAATATATATTATCCAAAGGGTAGAGAAACTTAGACATCTAAACAAAAAAAGAATTCAAGGACCCAATAGTAAAAGGGGACAATAAAATATTTAATAAGTTGTAAAGACATATGAGATGGACCTGAAAACTTTTGTATAATGCACACAGCTAAACAGATAGCAAGGCAACAATGTAAGCTTAAGAACGTATCAAATAGACACTGAAGTTGGAACATCCTAAATAGCAATAAAATAAGTTCAGTAAAGAAAAATGAAACGTAACAAGTCTCTTAAATCAGATTCTTTATGCAGGGAGCCCATGAAGATTTCCTATTGCAGATACTACTAGCATTCAATCTTCCTACTTAGGTGGATCCTTGGTTTGTTGGTTTTGTCTTGGTTTTGATTACTCCAGTCGTCCAATGGACAGATGTTCCAGCCCCCTTTGCCTTTCCCCCTCCATCTTTACTAATGAAAGTGCTGGAGAAGATCCGCAGGGACAGGGTACAGAGTTTAGTTCTCGTTTACCCAGTACAGACCTCCAGACTCTGGTACCCCTTGATCCATCAATTGGTCAAGGGAACCAAGATCCCATTGGGCATGACTGTGGACTGTTTTCAGGGAACCAGCGATCTTTTGCTAAAGCATCTGGAGCTGATGTGGATCGCAGCCCTGAAAGGCTGTTAATGCGTCCTCTTTTATCGGATTAAGTCCTGGACATTATTAATTCATAGTTAAGCTGCAGAACTAGGGTAAGATATAGAAAAATGATTGAGGAATTCAAAGAATGGTAGGTTTCTTTTCTATCCTATCTACTTCTCAGGGATCTGATACCATTCCAGTGGCTTTAGAATTTCTTACCCTTAAGTTCCATTCTGGTTTAGTAGTCAGTACCATCAAGACCTATGGTTTTGATCTTTGGAGCATTCCTTTATGTCCATTATAAAAAGTCATCCATGGTATTGAGCAGCTGAATCTCTAACATCTTATCTGTTTAGATTATTTCATGGTCATGTTTGAATTGCATTCAGGGTCATGAATTTCCTATGGTTATCCAGATTTATCATTCGTATGCATGCACAGTGCATATTTAAATCAGAAATTATTACATATCTGGTGAAAGGTTGTGTTAAATGTGAACAGACTCAGTTCTCTGAATATTAGTATACTCTTGCAACCCATTTTTTTGCTCTCCACAAGTTTAAAGGGATAATCCACACGTGGACCCCTTGCTCACGGTGCCTAGGGAGATATCAGCTATGCCTCACTGATGATGCCTAACAAGGCTGAAACGATCGTCTGAGGTTGTTGTGTCTCTCGTGCAGAGAGAACTTGCTGGCATTTCGGATCTGGACTGCCTGTATGGGTGGGACCAGTCTGATATGTTTCAGAGATGCTCTCTATTTAATGGCACAAGATGAGCAAAAACCAGATTGAGATCTGAGCGGGGACCCACTGAAAGGCAGGCTATTTCAGCTGCTGCCCGTTCTCAGTATACTCTTGCAACCCATTTTTTTGCTCTTCTGTGTATTCACAGATGAAAATGTTGCCTTGGTCAACTCATTGGATTGAAAGGCAAATGGCTTGATGCAATAAAGGTCCTGACTGAAGATGACCTTTTAGTTTGTGCTTATGGCTACTCTTCCATTGTAAAGGTGGCAACAACAGAATTACCATTCAGCCCTAAATGATGCATGCACCATGCACTATTGCTGTGCAAATTCATCTGGAGATGGGCGGCTGCACTAATATCTATATGCATTTGCAAAATGCCTGGACTCCATCTTGGACGGGGTATGCGATCTTCCAGTATGTGTATCTTTTATCTATATATTTTCAGGTTATTTTATCAACATTGATTTTGATTTGTAATGTACAGATGCTGAATATACTCTGTGTGGCAATGTAATCAAATACAGACTCATTACATGGTATTTGTTTGTTTGCTTTTTAGTTTTTTTTCCAATAAATAGTAGTGAAATGAAAACAGGTTTACAAAATTCAGGCTAAAATAATCTTCCCAAATCAATTTTTGGGACACAAAGTTTGCAATGCAGTTTTAAACTACCTGCTTAGTGGATGAACTCTATGTAGACAGTTGGAGAAATTGTTTTCTAACATAGGAGCTAATTTAAGATTTTTGAGATGTTTTATGTGGTAAAATTATTGTAAACTCTTTAGAATGATTGCAAACAAAGGATACTGTACAAGCAATGAGGACCAATATCTCTCTTATTTATTAAAGAATGTTAAATTAATATTATTAAGAATAAAAATGTTTTCTTCATGTGCTAGCTCGGCATCCTGTGTTTAAAATAAATGTAATGCACACATTTGCATGATTCCTTGTGTTTTTTGGCAAGTTATAAAGCAATGTACTTTTTAATACATAGATATTATTTTATGAAGGATGGAGACTGCAGATGTCTGAGACACGACAATAATAAATGGCAGGAAATTAAAAAAAAAAATCCGTAGGTTGAAATCTGGTTTATTAAATGAAGGTGCTACAGATAAACGGGTAAAATGAGAGGCCGCCCACCTGGCACTAATAGGCACTTCATAACACCGTGACTAATTATGTTTTACATTTGTGCAGACACTTAACTGTAAGCAAATTTATCTGTAAAAAAAAAAAACTTCACATATCTATTGTATTGTATACTTTCAAAGCCTATTTGCTAAATCACAAAATGGAGATTTTATTTCAGTTCTGTCAGAAATTCATCAAAATCAGTTTTAATAGAACTATTTCCCTTAGGAATAGTCATTGTGTATGCGAATGTTTAAAAGACATGTCATGCTCTTTTTTTCTAAATTGCCCTTGAATTATGTGTGTAGTGCGCACTGTCAAAAGTAGTTTGAGCAAAATCACATATATGAGGTTGGCAATTAAAAATATTTATATATTTTTTTGTCTTATGTGTTATTGAAAATCTTTTAAAAGTAGACAATAAGCAGTCAGAGAAGAAGGAATAAAATGCTTGAAGTAGCAAAACTCTATAGAGTAAATTCTCTAACTAGAGCAATATAATAATTTAAGTTAAATATATTTATTAAATATAGATATTAAATATAAAAGGATACTATAGACACCCAGACCACTTCATCTAATTGAAGTGGTCTGGGTGCAGCGTCCCCAGAGCCAGCCCGAGATTTTCTGCTGCCTGGGTCCATGGGTAAAATGCTGCCCCCTCACCAAAACCTAAATCATATCTACCAAAACACCATTTAGTTATGTAGTGTGTGTAGTGAACGCATTGTGTGTACAGTAGATACAGAGTGTGTGACTGTGTAGTGAATGCAGTGTGTAATGGATGAAGTGTCTGTGTGTTTTGTATGCAGTGTGTATAGTAAACGCAATGTGTGCGTGTGTGTGTATAGAGTATACCATGTGTATAATCTATACAGTGTGTGTAGTGGATGCAGTGTCTGTTTTTGCCTGTAGTGTGTGTATTGTATGCAGTTTGTGTAGTGAATGCTTTGGGTGTATAGTGGATGTATTGTGTATGTGTATAGTAGGTGTAGTGCATGCAGTGTGTGTGTGTTGCATGCGGTGTGTATTGCATGCAGTGTGTGTTTGTTGTGCATATAGTGTGTGTGTGAAGTGCATGTGTAGTGCATGTAGTGTAATGTGTGTGTAGTGCATGTAATGTGCATTATTTGTTTTTAGTTATGTTTATTCCCCACTCTCTACCTCTTATTTGTGGGCAGGGATATTTGATCCCCTGGTGGTCGGATGGCTCAGTGAAGTTGTAAGATAGTGAATAGGGGTCCCAGAACCCTAATCTCCATTCCAGGAGCAGCAGGTACTGTCCTCTCCTCTCACAATCCAAAAGAGCCCAGCTACTGGGTTGCCATGGCTGTCGTGGCTTGAGGGAGGAGCAGGAAGGCTTTGCAAGAATTTTCCACACATTTGTATAATACCATTATGTACATACACAGAAATTCCAGGCAGCATTTAGATATTTTTCAGACAAGTCCAAATATATAGGACTACTTCACATGCAGTGTATGGAGCTCACCTTTAGGGGCACTTAGGGCAGCACCAACCAGATAATTGTTGTCATAAAAAATATATATTTCCAGTGGCAGTAGATTGATCGCTGACATGGTTTCCCTTTGGGAAAGGGTTAAGTTAAATTACACATTTCCATAATAAATGGTAAATATACACCACACAGTAATGCAGTGCTATAATTTACCCTCAAATTATTTTACTACAGCATAAGCTTAGTCACTGATATTGAATGACGGCAGCCATTATAAGTTTTTGACAATTGGGTCGTCTGTGAAATCTGTCCAGTCTGAGAGCACCTCTGACATCTGTGGTATGCCCCTAGATGTGCTTTTTGAAATGGGCCATTTAGTTTCCATTAGGATGTCTGAATTATCTGCCCAGTATATAATAGTTCAAAAGGCTTACAAAGTCAAACAGCTTGGGTCTTTCTTTAGAAAGTATCCTAGAGGTAGAGAACAGTGTCTGTAGTGCAAAGATTTGAGATGAGTCTACTATTATTTTTTTGTATGCTCCTTCTGTGCACATCAGATTCAGGGGGCTATGATTCATTGTGATGATTTTTCTTCTCATTCTTTATTTTTCCACATTTGTAATGTAAACATAGAATGTGACGGCAGATAAGAACAATTCGGCCCATCTAGTCTGCCCAATTTTCTAAATACTTTCATTAGTCCCTAGCCTTATTTTATAGTTAGGATAGCCTTATGCCTATCCCACGCATACTTAAACTCCTTTACTGTGTTAACCTCTACCACTTCAGCTGGAAGGCTATTCCATGCATCCACTACCCTCTCAGTAAAGTAATACTTCCTGATATTATTTTTAAACCTTTGTCCTCTAATTTAAGACTATGTCCTCTTGTTGTGGTAGTTTTTCTTCTTTTAAATATAGTCTCCTCCTTTACTGTGTTGATTCCCTTTATATATTTAAATGTTTCTATCATATCCCCCCTGTCTCGTCTTTCCTCCAAGCTATACATGTTAAGATCCTTTAACCTTTCCTGGTAAGTTTTATCCCGCAATCCATGAACCAGTTTAGTAGCCCTTCTCTGAACCCTCTCTAAGGTATCAATATCCTTCTGAAGATACGGTCTCCAGTACTGTGTACAATACTCCAAGTGAGGTCTCACCAGTGTTCTGTACAATGGCATGAGCACTTCCCTCTTTCTACTGCTAATACCTCTCCCTATACAACCAAGCACTCTGCTAGCATTTCCTGCTGCTCTATTACATTGTCTGCCTACCTTTAAGTCATCAGAAATAATCACCCCTAAATCCCTTTCCTCATATGTTGAGGTTAGGACTCTATCAAATATTCTGTACTCTGCCCTTGGGTTTTTACGTCCAAGATGCATTATCTTGCACTTATCCACATTAAATGTCAGTTGCCACAATTCTGACCATTTTTCTAGTTTACCTAAATCATTTGTCATTTGGCTTATCCCTCCTGGAACATCAACCCTGTTACATATCTTAGTATCATCACCAAAAAGACATACCTTACCATCAAGACCTTTTGCAATATCACTAATAAAAATATTAAAGAGAATGGGTCCAAGTACAGATTCCTGAGGTACCCCACTGGTGACAAGTCCAAGCTTCGAATATATTCCATTAACTACAACCCTCTGTTGCCTGTCACTCAGCCACTGCCTTACCCATTCAACAATATTGGAATCCAAACTTAAAGATTGCAGTTTATTGATAAGCCTTCTATGTGCAACAGTGTCAAAAGCCTTACTGAAATCTAGGTAAGCAATGTCTACTGCACCACCCTGATCTATAATTTTAGTTACCCAAACAAAAAAATCAATAAGATTAGTTTGGCATGATCTCCCTGAAGTAAACCCATGTTGTCTCTGATCTTGAAATCCATGTGTTTTTAGATGTTCAACAATCCTATCCTTTAACATGGTTTCCATCACTTTCCCCACTACTGAAGTAAGGCTTACTGGCCTATAGTTGCCCGACTCCTCCCTATTACCTTTCTTGTAAATGGGCACAACATTCGCTAACTTCCAATCTTCTGGGACTACTCCTGTTAACAATGATTGGTTAAATAAATCTGTTAATGGTTTTGCTAGTACACCACTAAGCTCTTTTAATAGCTTTGGGTGTATTCCATCAGGTCCCATTGACTTATTTGTCTTTACTTTTGACAGTTGAAATAGAACCTCTTCCTCTGTAAACTCACGTGTAATAAATGACTCATTTATCCTTTTTCTCAACTAAAGGTCCTTTTCCTTCATTTTCATCTGTAAATACAGAACAAAAATATTAATTGAGGCAGCCAGCTAGACCTTTATCTTCTTCTACATATCTTCCTTCTTTTGTTTTTAATCTAACAAATCCTTGTTTTACTTTTCTTTTCTCATTTATGTATCTAAAAAAAGTTTTGTCCCCCTTTTTTACTGACTGTGCTATTTTCTCTTCTGTGTGTGATTTGGAAGCTCTTATAACTTGCTTAGCCTCTTTCTGCCTAATCTTATAGATCATCATGTAGTTATCAAATTTATATTATATTTTTAATAAATGACCCTATTAAAATTTGTACAAACCACATTAATTTCACTTACCGAGTTTGGTCCATATAAAACATGTATTGGTTTATATAAAATAATATATTCACTACGTGTGATGAAGTTTGCTTTTTCCTGATTTAGCAGAAATTCTAAAGAAAAAAAATACTTTATAACCATACAAGATTTGAACCATATCTGTCAGAGTGAAAACCAAAGTTCCAAACCACTAGACTCTAAAGGCAAACTTTTTAAGTCTGAGTCCACAAAATGCAACTTAATACCAATTCACCTCTAAATGCCAAAACTGCAAATCAACCCCACCTGTTGGACGATGTAGGAGGAGGCCGAATCGGGTAAGTAAATAAAGGGTTTTTAACCCTTTATGTGCCACAGGTGTATGAGGGTGGGGAAGGGCACAAGGGAGTGGGGGACAAGAGGGCACTATAGTGTTAGAAATACAGCTTAGTATTCCTAACACTATAGAATCCCTTTAACTTTCTTAATGAAAGGAAAACAATTGTTTTGCCTTCTTTACGGATTACCTTTTTTTGTATAGACGGTGCTATCTTCCCTGGTGGTCCCATATTAATTACTAGTGAATATTTGGTAGTCCAATGAGAGTTAATAATTCAGTTGATATCCAGTAAGGGTTACTAATAAATCTCTGGTGGTCCAATGATCGTAATAACAATTCCCTAGAGGTTGGATGTTGAAAAGCATACTGTGAACCTCTGCAACTGATATATAACAATGAGTATGCTCATATTAAAGAGACACTATAAGTACCAAATCAATTTTAGCTTAATGAAGTGGTTTTTGTGTATAGATTATGCCCCTGCAGTCTTTGTGCTCAATTCTCTTCCATTTAGGACTTAAATCCCTTATGCAGCCTTAGCCACGCCTTATCTGTTCGTGACTTAGACACCCAACTTACACACTTCTTGGAAAGAGACATCTAATTTTTAAATGTCCTTTAATGCACAGTGTGTTTAATTTAGAATGTATTACCTCTTCATCTGTGAATTGCCTGCTAGAGTCTGCAGGAGTATAATGTGTTTAAGTTCAACGAAGCAGGAGTTAAAAAAAATCTAAATTAAACACACTGTGCTATTAGATCTGATTGAAAATTAAACATTTTTCCATGCTGGCTGTTTGAGTTACATTCAGTAGGAGGTGTGGCTAGGGAACCATAAAACCATAAAAAGAAACAAAAGTGATGCAACAGTGAGTGTAGGCGCATAATCTGCCCACCAAAACTAAACCATTAAGCTAAAGTTGTGTGGGTGCTTAGAGCATCCTTTTAATGAATTGTAGGCCAACCAACTGCACTATAAAAACAAAATCTTCAATAGAGGGTTCATGTGCAATACATGTTGGCAACAATCACAACATTCCTTAAACACAGATAATAATATGCATTAACTTATTTATCCTACTAGTTGCCATGATATCTGTAATGACAATAAAATAAACAGTTGACATGGTGCAATGGTCTGGTTTAGTTGCAAAAAGTGTCAGATTTACCTTACTTGTTGTCCCAAGGGCCAGTTTCCTCAATGCTCACCCCTCTCCTCTCCTCTCCTCTCCTCTCCTCAGTATACCTGATCTTAATCGTAGGAGTCACTGTGTGGAAATGGATTATCAGAGCATGGTGCTGGGTAACCACACGCCCCCTGGTGTTGAGCACCAGCGTATGTGCGGCCACATACCAGGGCCCTGATGCAGCTTCTGTGGATCCCAGGTGCCAGATGATAATAAGCAGACCTCACAGGATCTGGATAGGGAGGCTCTTCAGCAGATATGTATCCAGTACTAGAAAAAAGGCAAGACTAGTACAGCACCAAAGAAGATAGCAAGACAAGACTAGAAGAACCCAGAACCAGAGAAGGACAGAAAGCAGAACATGTACACAATACATAAGAAAAACATGAACATGACATGGACAGGGCAGGACTGTACATCAACTGGGAATACAAGAAAAAATAAAACAAGACAAGAGATACAAGGCAAAACAAGACGAGACCTAACTAAGTACTAATATGTGCAATAAACATTGGAGATTTAGACATACACAAATGGCCAAGGTGTATGCAGCCCACCACTGCGCCAAAATACTCCAGTTACGATGGGTCCTAACTGCCTAGCTATGCATGACTAAATAAACAATAATAAAACACACACAGCAAAGTGTGTTTACCTGCAAAGAAAGGAGCAGAGGTAATGAAACCACTGCCTGTAGGAACCAACTGAAACAAAAGGATTAATTGCAAAGGAACGGGTGTGGCAACAAAAAACAAACATTTAAAGGAATCCAAGAGACTGGGAATTCCAGGAACGGAATAAAGGAATGAACCCTGAAAACCCAGCATAAGGAAAACCAAACATGGAATAGAGAACCAGAAACACCAAGAAAAACTAAACAAGAAATGTAAAAAGAGTACTGGATACCAGAAGCCATTGCCAGAAATGATCCGCAGCCAGGATCAGGATGTGACAGGTTGTGTATGTGGGGAAGGCTGCTTGTAGAGCTGTGGGAGGAAGGATACTTGTATGATTGCATGTGTGGGAGGGTGGCTGTTGTGGAATTTTGTGTGTGAATGGGGCAGTAGGGTGTATTTGGAAAAAAAACTAAGGCATGTAGAGTATGTGTGGAGAATTGAGCCTATAATGTTTGTGTTTGGTGGGCAGGTGGAATAAGGGGTGTACTGGAATATATATTTGTTCAGAGGATAGGGTCTGTAGTGTGTATTTGGGGGAGATAGGGACTCTTGTGTGGTTTGTGGGAGACATGGGTTGTTGTGTGTGTTAAGGGGAGAAAGGGGCTGTTGTTGGAGGAATAAGGGTTAAATTGTGTGCATAAGAGGAGAATGGTGGCCATAGTAGGGGTATAAAGGCTATAGAGGGGGATAGTGGGCATAGTGTGGAGATGGGGGCAGGAGACAGTTATTATAGGGGTTGCAGTGGTAAGATAGTGGTTGAAAATGGGTCTACTGGGAAATAGGGTCAATAATAGCTGGGTAGTGGCTATAATGAGGGTCTAGGGGCTAAAGTGTAGTCTGCTACTACTATTAGGTACAGACAGTACGTTTCAACCGGTTCAGAGGATCAATGCTCTGACACATCCTGGCCAGGGATCAGGATCAAACAGGGCTAGCCGAAGAGATCTCCCATATCTGCCTCTGCCATACCAGAAACTAGGCAGAAGAATGGGCTGGCTGGCTATGAATTGCCATGGCAAATCCAGGCCTGAATATAGGCACCATAACCATTAGATGCTGAGAAAGTGGTTGCAGTGTCAATAGGCTGTCTCCTGGGTCTTCGTCAATACCCTTTTCAATATGTAGTTATGGAGCCTAGATTGCTTATGTCAGCTGAAGAACTGAGTCAGAATTAAAGTCAATGGTGACTCTCTTTATCTTAGCAGAACCTATTTGAGCATACTTCTTTTTTTTTAATTCTTTATTTTTGGTCTGACGAAGAGGTCGACATAGAGATATGCAGGCATATGTATGTAAGTGACAGCGCAGTGTCATACAGTTTTTTACAGAATGAAAGTTGCAGTGGTTAGGTTAAACACGTTACAGGCATTGTACTCCCTGTGGGTGTCTTCGTCCGATATTTTCTGTTATGTTGGCAAGCACAGGTAACTATATACAATGGTAGTAGTGTTGAGCAGTAGGCTTAGGGAGTTGAGTCGCAGTCCCAAACCCCTTGGGGCATATGACTGTTCCCCGTCTTCCCCGTTGTCTGCGGAGCGTAGGCGTATTTTAGCCTGACTCCTCTTTCGCCGGCTTGTGAGTCTAGAGTGCTTGCATTCAATAGATAGGTAGAAGAGAAAGATAGGAAAGTAGAGACAAGTAGATGCATATAGGTGTCGTCTTGAGATGGTTTCCCGAGGGACCAGTGACAGAGGTCATCAGGTTCCCCGGGTAGCACTCCGTGTGTTAGGTTTGACCGTGCCCCTGTCCTGTAGTGGTGCCGCTACCACTAGTCCAGGTGCTGGAGTGATATTTAGCGTTGGGTGTATCCCAATTATTGCCACTTTTGCGGAACGCGTGGATGCCGCCCCACGCCCCGAGTCATGATTCTAAGTGTCGTATTGCTCCCACAGATCCCAGACCCTCTGGAACTTAGTCATAGTGTTTTGCACCTGTGCGGTTAATTTATCCATTATGTAGTTGTCTCGCATTTTTGTCTTGACCAGGGCTATCTGTGGGAGGTCTGGGCACGACCACTGTTGCGCTAGGGCCCTTCGGGCCCCTAGATAGAGCATGTTGAGAAGCCTTTGTTCGTGTCTGGGGAGGCCCTCTGTGGGTCTTGATAGTAGGCACGCCCATGGGTCTAGCGTCAGTCGTTTTTGTATAATTTGTGAGCTGAGCTCTACTATGTTGCGCCAGTATGCCGTGACCCCAGGGCACTCCCACCACATGTGGATATATGTGCCCCGTCCCCCACACCCATGCCAACAGTCGTCTGTGGGGCTCAGTCCCATGTGTTTCTGTTTTACTGGGGTCATATACCATCGGAATAGCGTTTTATAGGATTGTTCTTGGGGAATTACACACATTGTGGTTTTGGTTCATGCCTCCCAAATGTCTTGCCACTCCGTTCCCTCAAGTACCTCCCCCAGGTCGGCTTCCCATTGGTCAGTGTAGCGTAGTGTGCCCTCCCCACCCGGAGCCCCATTAAGGTGGTTGTATATTAGTGTGATAAGTTTAGTTTGTGTAGTTTCATTGTAACAAAGTTTTTCGAAAAAGGTTAGTGGCGTCAGGGCCGCCTTCTGCACTTCGGGCTTTTGCGCGAAGTCTCGAATTTGTAAGTACCTGAAATAGTCTCTTGTTTGTAAGGTGGCTTTGGTGCATAGGTGTTCGTACGTGACTACATTTTGGTTCACAAAAAGATGGACATATCGTTGGAGCCCTGTGGCCTCCATTCCCTTGTAGTTTCTCGCCCTCATTCCCAGGGGAAAAGCTCTGTTTCTGAGGACCGGCACCATGGGGGACAAGTAGGGGCTGAAGGCGTATTTTGTTTTGGTTTGGTCCCATATCTGTATGGAATTGAGTATGGCCGGGTTTGCGGTTCGTAGTATGGCTCTTTGAGTTCTAGGTGCCCATATGAAAAACTGTGGAAGGTCCTGCCCTGTCATCAGCGACTCCAGATCTACCCATCGTCTCCTGTCTGGGGGTGCATGCCATTGTATGACCTGAGTCAGCTGCGCTGCTAGGTAGTAAGCGTATATATTAGGCAGTCCCAGTCCCCCTCTGGGTTTCGGTCTGTACATGAGGGCGCGAGCTATTCTTGGGTGTTTGTTGTGCCAGATGAAGGAATCTATCGCCTTTTGTATGCCTGTCAGGTCCCCCCGGGTAACTCGTACCGGGAGTGCCTGGAAGAGGAACAGGAGCCTCGGTAGCACATTCATTTTTATTGAGTTTACTCGCCCCAGCCAGGAAATGGGCCTGTCTGTCCACTGCTCTAGTTCTGTGTGGAGGGTCCGGAGCAGCGGCGTGTAGTTCTGTGCGAAGAGGGAGGATATATTGGCTGTTAGGCGGACCCCCAAGTACATGACTTCGTCTGTGGCAATCTTTAGGTGATATTTGCTGTGTATGTGGGCTCCAGGTGGAAGGGCATTGCCACTGATTTAGAGTAGTTGATTTTGTACCCTGCTATATTCCCGAATCGCTCTAGGACATGTGTTAAGTGGTGGAGTGAGGATATAGGTTCCCTTAGTGTTAGCAGGATATCGTCGGCATACACCGAGACCGTGAATGGTGTGCCCCCAATTTCAATGCCTTTAATGTGTGGGTGTTGTCGAATAGCTTGTAGCAGGGGCTCTAAAGTTAGGGCGAATAGTAAGGGGGACAGGGGGCAGCCCTGTCTGGTGCCGTTTCTCAGGGTAAAGGGTGTCTTGTGTGCCCCCGTGATGAGTATTTGTGCTCTCAGGTCAGTGTATAATGCTTGTATTGCTGCTACAAAAGTCGTTGGGAACCCCTGGAGATGGAGTAGTTCGAACAGGTAAGGCCACAGCACCCTGTAAAATGCCTTCTCCGCGTCCAGTGAGAACGCCAGAGAGGGCACCCTGGATTCCCCCATGTGCCATATTGTGCTAACCCCTCGTCGCGTGTTTTCATATAGTTGGCGTCCGGGCATAAAGCCCACCTGGTCCAGGTGGATCAGGCGCGGGAGAAGGGGATTGAGTCTGGATGCTAATATTTTAGCAAATATCTTGAGGTCGGTGTTGATGAGTGATATTGGCCTGTAACTGGGGGCTAATGTGTCATCTTTCCCGGGTTTTGGCAATAGTACTACATTTGCCGTTGCCATATCTCTGTCGGGCTTCCCACCCTGCATAAAGTGGTTACTGAGAACTGTGAGTGGGGGGGCTAACACTTCTTTAAATTGTTTATAATAACTGACGTCATATCAGTCAGGTCCTAGTGCCTTATTGCCTTTCAGGGATGCTATGGCTGCCTCCACCTTAAGTCGGGTCTCAGCCTCTGCGCTGCTCACTTTTTGGATGGCAAGTTCGGTGAGAAATTGGTGAATGCTCGTCATGTAGGTCGCGTTAGTGGCCTGGAGGTGGGGGGAGTGATTGTAGAGGTCCGAGAAATATGATGTAAACACTTCATTAATAGTGTCGGGCGTCTTTGCTAGTGTGTTTGCTGTTGTGCGTATTTTCGTTATGGTTTTGCCTTGCGGCCTCGGGCGTAGTACCCTAGCCATCTGTCTTGTTCGCCTTTTCATAGAATAGGCGTCTCGACCACAGTATGGAACGCGATACCGCCTCCAGCGTGATATCCCTGATAGAGTGTCTGAGTGCGTTTAGTTCCCTAAGGTTCGAGTCAGTCGGATTGGTTTTGTGTTGTTGCTCCTTTTTGCGTAGGGCTGACTGTAGGTCGAGCAGCTGTTTCGTTTTAGCTCGCTTTTTCTGGGTGGCTAGGTTTATAAAGTGGCCGCGTAGGACTGCTTTGTGTGCTGCTCAGACCGCGGTGGGGCTAGCTTCGGGAGTAGCGTTGGTCTCAAAGTATTCTGTGATAGCCTGTTGGGTCTTTGCTTGTGTTTTATCATCCCTCAAGAGGCTAGTGTTGAGCCTCCACGACCAGTTGGATTTATAGCATAAGTTGCCTAGCGTGAGTGTTATGTCCGCGTGATCTGACCATGTGATGCTGTTAATGTCCAAGTGGAGGACTTTGGCCATCCCTGCCCCATTAAGAAACATGTTGTCTATTCTGGAGTAGGTATTGTGTGGCGCGGAGTAGAATGTGTAGTCAGATGTGGTCGGGTGCTGCAGCCGCCAAGCATCTAGTAGGCCTGTGTGTGTCAAGAACGTGTGCAATAGCTTGTCTTGGCTCCCTCTGCTCTGTGATCTCACGGTTTGCTGTTTTGATCTTCTATCCGCTGCCGGACTAGGCACCGCATTGAAGTTGCCTCCAACGAGGAGGACCCCCCCCCAGCCCCCGCCACCAACATCTCCAGGTTTGTCCAGAACAGATGGTCTGGTTCGTTGGGTCATATACGTTAATGATATGCACTTTTGTGGTGTAGAGGGTGCCCCCTATGTACAGGAATCTCCCCTCTGGGTCAGCTTGAATGGTGGTGATGTGTAGTGGGCAGTTTTTATGCAGGAGGATCGCCACTCCTGCTCGCTTACGTTGTGAGCGTGCTTCGTGTACTGTCGTGTAGGTTCTGTCAGTTAGTCTGGTGGGCGCCGACCTGGGGAGGTGCATCTCCTGTATCAGTGCAATGTCTATTTTTTGGTCTTTAGGTCCCTTACCAGGAATCTGCGCTTGTTGGGGGAGTTGAGACCCTTGACATTAAAGGATAGTACCTTAAGTGCCATGAGGAGGCGCGAGCAGTGCCATTACTGTTGCGGGATTCCCGGTCCTCTTGGAACCGCGGAGCGCAGTGTGCGTGTGGTCAATTGTGAGGGCCCCCCTCGGTGGCGCGGGCGGCATCCTGGCAGATAGAGTGGGTTGTAGATCAATACTTGTCTTAAGAGATAGTGTAAGAAGAAGAGAGAGAAGTTGAGTGTCAAGGAACATTTTCAACATACATGCATATGAACAAATAAAATAAACACATGAGAACAATCTGGTCTTAACCTGTGCCAGATTAAGGTGGGGGTGTTCACCCCTTCCAAGTGGCGTGCAGAAAGTCACCTCTCGGAGTTGATGATCCCCCCGCGCCTATCCACTATAGTATGGTGGGCAACCAGCGTTGTGTTACGGCCCGCAGTCTAGGGTATTTCAGTGGGGCGATAAGCATCTTTATTTGCTCCTCCGTGCCCAGGTTTTGCGCCCTTGCCGCTTTACCGCGGCGTCCGCCCCAGGTTCCTGTTATCCTGTGGGTCACTGGGTTTTAATGCTGGGGTGAACCCCGGTCTTATTTGGGTTGAGGGTGCCTCAGGAGGGTTTTTTTTTTTTTTTGGGGGGGGAGTTATGGGTGGTCCCTACTGTGGTGTCAGCGGGTACGTTGGGCCCCGGCTAATGCCCCTCGTCTATGGTGCATAGATGCCTTCGTTGCTTTTACGGCCCAGCCAGGGGCTACCTGTCTTGCAGGTAGTAGGGGTTGGGGTGTGTCCAGGTGGTCCTCGCGGGTTTAGCCCCCCCGGGGCCTAGCGTGCTGCTGTGTTTCTGCTTCAGCAAATTTCTTATGCGTTATGCATTATGCCTATCTGCTCTACCCCCCACCCCCACCCCCCCTGGTGGTACATCCCCAAAGCTAGTGACCAGGCCATTAGAAGTGAGGCTTCTAAAAATAAGATAAAAATAAAATAAGGGCGCAATAGAGTAAAGTAATATAATATAAGGGGCAGTTTTGTTTAGTATAGTGTCCCCTTCTGGAAACTTAGCTGTCCTGTGTGCGGACAATGCCGCTGTGAGTCCTGAGAATGCAGACCTGCTTTAGGCTTCAGTTCTCCCGGTCTGCTTGTGCCGTGACCGTATACCAGTCTCTTGGGAGAGGTGTGAGGGCTTGTCGAGCGGGTCCTGGTAAAGCAAAGTGGTGGTGGTGTGACGTCCAGGTCCCGGAGGAATTTTCGTGGGTCTCCTCCTGGTAAGTAGGTGATTGGTCTCCCAGCTTTAAGGGCCACGATTTTAAATGGGTGACCCCAGGTGAAGCGGATTTCGTGTTGCCGCAAGAGGTCTGTCAACGGCTTCCAATCCCGCCGTCCCTGCAGTGTGCTCGGGGCCATATCTTGGTATAGGGAGATGGATTTGCCCTTGTATGTGAATTCGTGATTTCTATTGTGCCTCAGGAGTGCCTCCTTAGTGGTGTAGTGGTGGAAGCATATTATGATGTCTCTTGGCACATCTGTGTTCGAGCGCCGGGCACGCAGAGCCCTGTGCGCCCAGTCCATCGCCCATTGGGCTTTCGGTATGTCCGGTAGCATGCTGCTGAAGTACGCCTCCATAATGGGCGTGAGGGGGCCTTCTTGTGTTGCCTCTGGCCATCCCCTGACGCGGAGATTATTCCGCCTTGTGCGGTTTGAAAGATCCTCCACTTGCATTTCCAGCTTGCTGAGGTGGTGATTCAGGGATGTGGAGTGCTGCACCATCGTGTTATGGCCTTGTACTATAGCTTCCATGCGCTGCTCCAGCTCTGAAGTGCGGGCGCCTAGGGCCTGAATTTTGGCCTTAATATCTAGTGTGCTGCGCGTGATTTCGCCCGCCAGGAACGTTTTAACTTCTGCTAGTTGTTGCAGGATTTGTGCGGTGTTATCGCCGTGTTGTCCAGGCTGTCCCCTGTCTGTTTCTGCGGAAGGGGATTGCGAGCCTTCTGTGCCCGTCCGGCGGCCATCTTGTGCGGCCTGTGTGTTCCTCGTGGCTGCGAACATGTCGGCCACTGTCGGGGATGAATCGTGTGGTTCCCCTCTTTTTTTTTCTGCGTGGGGTGACTCCAGGGCCCGTGTGGGACATGTAGGTAGCTGTTTGTGGTTGCGATGCTTGTTGCTGGTGCTTGATTATACGTGGATGCGCGGGAGCTCCCTTGCTAAGCTGCCATCTTTGTCGGCTGCCAAGCCACGCCCCCTTGAGCATACTTTTTAACCAAGAAGTGCTACATGCCACTAAGTAGCATTTGAAAGTTATTTGATAAAAAGTCCTATTGATTATAGTAACACAGCCTACCACAGCAAATGTTAGCCATAAAGGGATACAATAGTCACCAGATCAACAAGTAAGGTGGTTGTCCTGGTGTCTACTTCCTGTACCTGCAGGCTTTTTAGAGAAAAGGCAGTGTTTACATTACTACTTAGTAATACCTCTAGTGGCAGTCACTCAGATGGCCACTAGAGGTGCTTCCTGTGTTAATGCTGCACAATGTGCTGCACAGACAATCAGCATCTCCACACTCTGCACGGGGGTGCTGAACGTTCATAGAGATGCATTAATTCAGAGATGCTGATTGGCTGATTGGCATCTGATGCATTTCCTATGGTAAAGCATTAGATTGGCTGAGATCATCTTGGTTGATGATCTTAGTCAAGAAGGCGGAGCGGGAAAAAACTTGAGTAAACACCTTTTTAACGGGGGAAAAATGGGGCATGGGGCCTACACTGTGATCTCAGAACTATAGTTTCGGGACTACATATTTGTATTCCTGACACTATATTGTTCCTTTAAGGAAATCTAATATTTTACTTTGCATTATCCATACCTACATCAAACTTATGCATAGTGGAAAGTTTTTTCCAGATGAATTTGGACAAAAATAATTGTAGTTTTGTCCGAAACAACTTTTGGCCATTAGTCAATTATTTTTGAATGAAATTCATCCAATATTTTCTGTTCCAGATTTCCATTCGTAAATCTTTCAGTGGTTTAGAGTAATAGTCCCTATTTTGGTACCCTTATCTGGGATGCCATATTTATGGTAAGCTGTATTTAGATAGATAGATAGTACCCAATTTTGGTTTCTTTCAATATGGCCATCCCATATAAGAATACTAAATTAGGGAGCTATCTACTAAACAGGAAAATACCAAAATTAAGAAAAGGGCTCTTTTTATAATTCTTTATTTTTCTTGTGCATCCAAATACATATAAGCTCATAGTGCCACAACAGCAACAATAAGCACATGTACACGTGTACAAGCAAAACAGATGGGTGACAGTCGAATAATCTGCACAAATTGTTAAAGATCTACAGGACAGAACATGGGACAGGCTAAGTATACATGTCTTGAATGCAAATGTTATGGAAGAGGATTAACTAGACATTTTAGTAGCATATATGTATAAAACATGCATATGAGACATAACAAACATAAAGCAGTGATAGGAAAAGGAGAAAAGGCAGGAATCTCTGGTTTATTGACAAGATCGTAACTGGACATGGGCAAGATCTCCACCATTGGAGGTCAATCGACACCGCACGCGGGCCACAATAGACAGCTAGTCTCTATAACTGCCTTCTTCTTGCCTCTCGTTTCCATAGGGCTTTGGGAAATTAGCCGTGTGTCATGCTTGCAGCTTTTAAGTCGAGACTGCTGTACTTTGGCTCTTCACTCCCAGGAGCCCAGTCCTTTAAGAGAGCTAGTACCTCACTCACTGGGACCTCTCCCCTCCATTGCACAAGATCTCGGGCCGGGGAGTGCTCTGAAATCAGGGGAAGTGTTGGTTGGAGGTAGCTCCATTCTGGCCTCCAATTCGGACAAGGATCGGCAGCAGGGCCGTTTGAAGGAATTTGGGGGCCCCAAGCAAAATGTACATGGAGGCGCCCCCAGCCCCCTATCCCACACGCACACAAAGCCTACAGGAACCACAGCATAGCCATACAGTTTAAGTTCACCCACACTTTATATAAATAAAAAAGGTTTACAGTGCAAATACTGCTCTTGCATATACTGTGCATAAATAAAAAATGTTTACAGTGCAAATACTGCTGATGCATATAATGTGCATAAAATTTGAACATTTTCAACAATTGAAAATTCCCTGTGTTCTCCTCATCTCCGCTTCTCCTCACCCCCTCCCTGTGTTCTCCTCATCTCCCCACCTCCCCCTTCCCTGTGTTCTCCTCATCTCCCCTTCTCCTCACCCCCTCCCTGTGTTCTTCTACCCCCTCCCTGTGTTCTTCTTACTTCCTCCCTCCCTGTGTTCTTCTTACTCCTCCCTCCATATGTTTCTTACTACTCTCCCCTCTCCCTCCCTTATGTTCTTCTTTCTCTTACCCTCCCTGTGTCCTTCTTACTCCCTCCCACCTCCCTGTGTCCTTCTTACTCCCTCCCCCTGTCCTTCTTACTCCTTCTCCCCCTCCCTGTGTCCTTCTTACTCCCCTCCCCCATGTTCTTTTTACTCCCCCCTCTAGCTCCCCATGTTTTTTTTTACTCCCCCATGTTCTTTTTACTCCCCCCCTGCAGATATCACGGGTCAAGCAGGATGGCCGGGTAATATTGATTATGAATGCCCTCCCAGAAGTCCTTATCAAATGTAGCGTCAAAATGCTCTCTCCATGTTTTGGCAGACTACCCCTCCTGGGATCGTGAAGGCAGCAATGTGGCAGCCATTTTAGGCGCACCTTGCAGTTGTCATTTCAGCAAGAGATTCCGCTGTGGTGGAGAGGGGAGTGTCCACAGTGGGGACCGGGATATCCCCCACCGGTCCATGGGGGGGGGCCGCAGGGCTTCAGAGATGTCTCCATATAGAGTGTGTCCTGTGCCGGGGGATCAGCCACAACCCCCGGACACGAGAACATGTTAGAAAGCATGTCTGGCCATCTAGGCTGTTAGGTCCGCCCCCAGAAAAGGGTCTTTTTTTAATTTCAATCTTTCTGCTGTTTAGTAGATAACACCCAAAATAAAATAAATACAATTATGTGGAATTGCCATATTTTAAGGTACAAAATTAGGGACCGGCTTACTAAGTAGCTCCCTTATTTGACATCCTTAAATAGCACTACCAAATATTGGATACCAAATTAAGGAAGTATCTACTAAGCAGCTGTAAGATCAAAATTAAGAAAAGCAATTTTCCACATTTTTGCCTTTCAGCTGTTTGGTAGATAACTCCCTAATGTGGTACTCTGAAGAGGAATTGCCAATATTTAAGAAAACTAAATTAAGGAGCTGCTTAGTAGATAGCTCCTTTATTTGTCACCTGAATGTGGAATTACAAATATTTAATAATACCAAATCAGTAAACTGTTTAGTAGATATGTCCCTAATAGTAGATAGGTATCTTATTGTGGGATTGCCATATTTAAGAATACTAAATAGCAATCTTTATTTTGTAAACACAACAGCTCCATCATTTGTTACCCTTAAATATAGTAATCTCACAGAAGGGTACTAGTTTTAGGAATTTAGGAAACAAGAATGAACAAATGAATTACGTAATTAATTGCACATGTAAGGATTTAGTTTTTTTGTGAGAGAATCTGTCATTTTTTTCATTCTGCCTTTAGGAGATTTGGAATTTGGACAAATGAGCCTCGATTCTTCCAAAAATGAATGACCAAGTCTAATATACATATTATAGATGTGCCAGACAGATTTTGTTTCAGAAAATGAAAAGAAAAAAATTCTCCAAATCTAGGGCAGTCAATATTAACTGTGGGACACATCAGAAGCAACCAATCTGACAAGCAGGTATAGAAGATAGAGAATTGTGATTACTGCAAAGGCATGCATTATAGTTACCATGACAACCTGTTCTCTCTGTTATAATAGTTTTCTGCTGTATCTCCCCACACACACTTGTACACTTAAATATATATATATATAAAACTAGCAAATATTTGATTTGTATATGGTTGCATTTTTTAAAAAAGTGTTTTTGCTTTTCTCCCAAGGACGGTCGGAAATATCTGTAAATGTGACGTTGTCTCTATAATGAAGTGTTCATAATGTCAATGCTGTCCTACGTCATTCATGAGGAGGACTGTTTGGTTGGAGAAACATGGTTGTGAGCCATGTAAAAAAAAGTGTTGATTTCTTATTGCTCATTGCATTGCTCTTTCCTTTTTGATTGTGATTGTGGATTTGGGGTTTTCATGAGCTGTAAGCCATAATCACCGCACTTATGACAAATCACGGTTTGAACTATCTTGCTTTGCATGTAATGCGTTTATCTCATATATTAGTTTCCCCTTTTAAGTTGCATTACTGAAATAAATGAACTTTTTCACTATATTCTAATTTTTCGAGTATCACCTGTATACACTTCCATTCCTCTTTCTGATACTGTATGTCCACATACAGTATTGATTTTTTTGATTGGGTAACTAAAATTATAGATCAGGGTGGTGCAGTAGACATTGCTTACCTAAATTTCAGTAAGGCTTTTGACACTGTTGCACATAGAAGGCTTATCAATAAACTGCAATATTTAAGTTTGGATTCCAATATTGTTGAATGGGTAAGGCAGTGGCCAGGGGCGGACTGACCGGTCGCGCACTTCGGACACGGTCTGAGGGCCCGGCCGGGAGGGGGGCCCGCCGCCAGGGCCGCCTTCAGGGGGCCCGGCGGCAGGGCTGGATTGGGGGCAGCATTTGGGGACTGCAGGTGCCACCGGGTGGCCGGTCCGGTGGCACACTGTGAGGGGGGGCCGGCCGTTTCATGCTGCAGCCGCCGGACCGGGTAGCAGCCTCGCCGGTCCGGCGGCATTCCTCTGACTAACACTGAAGGAGGAGGAGGAGCAGCATGTGTCTGTCATTGCGGTTCCCACACATGGGAACCGCAAAGGAGCATGACAGACACATGCTCCTCCTCCTCCCCCTTCAGTGTTAGTCAGAGGAATGCCGCCGGACCGGCGAGGCTGCCACCCGTCCGGCGGCGCAGCATAAACGGCGGCCTGACTATAGGGAGTATAAGGGGGGGGAAAGAGATATGGGAGGGGGGAGAAAGAGAGAGATATGGGGAGAAAGAGGGGGAAAGAGATATGGGAGAGGAGGGGAAAGAGATATAAGAGAGAAAGAGGGGAACAGAGATATAGAGATATGGGGAGAGGGAGGGGGAACAGAGATATGGGAGAGAGGGGAGAAAGGGGGGAACAGAGATATGGGGAGAAAGGGGGGGAACAGAGATATGGAGAAAGAGGGGGAACAGAGGAGGGAAAGAGGGGGGAACAGAGATATGGAAAGAAAGGGGGGAACAGAGATATGGGGAGGGGGGAGACAGACAGAGAGGGAAGAATGAGACACTGGGAGAAAGAGGGGGAATAGAGAGATAGGGAGGGGGAGAAAGAGACACAGGGGGAGAAAGAGATGGGGAGGGGGAGAAAGAGACAGAGAGGAAGAGAGATGTGGGGGAGAGACAGGGAAAGGGGGGAGAAAAACAGTGGAAGAGAAGGAGAAAGAGGCAGAGGGGTAAGAGAGACTGGGAAGGAGGGGGGAGAAAGAAACATACAGAGGGACGGGGGGAGACAAAAAGGCACACAGAAGGGCTGTATATATCACTGGTGGATCCAGGGGGGCAACAGGGCAATTGCTCCCCCTCCCCTGTCCGCAGGCACCGTGCGGGCAGGGGAGGAGGAAGAGAGGACCTGGGAGCTCACCCTGCAGCTCCTCTGGGTCCTTCTTGCACGAGCACAGAGCGTTGCCGCGATTACCATGGCAACGTTACCGCTCTTGCGAGAGTCAACTCTAGCCCTGGAGCTACGGTCTAGTGTTCACTCTCAACACTGTGACCCCCAGGGATTCCTGGTGGTCGCAGTGGTGAGAGTGAACTCTAGCCCCATAAACACACTGCCCCCACACACACACCATACACATTCACACACTGCCCCCATACACACCATATACATTTACACACATTGCCTCACACACACACATACACTGCCCACCCATATACACATAGACCCCCATACACAGCCCCCCATACTAACATTGCCACACACGTACACAGCCCACACACCCTACACATTCACACACTACACCCCCACACACACTGAACCTTTCACACACATTGCACCACTGCTCCTATTCCCTACTACAGCCCCATATCCCAGCAGATCCCAGGTAAGTTGTCAAACTGTTCTTAAATGGTTTGACTACTTACTCTGGATCAGTAGTGGTTATTGCGCATGGATTATTTATTTAAATAATCTACAAGTGCCCCAGTAGCCAGCCAGCCAACCCACAGGCTGGCCAGTAGCCAGCCAGTAGCCAGCCCACAGGCCAGTAGCCAGCCCACAGGCCTACAGCAAGCCACAGGCTTACAGCCAGCAAGCCCACAGCCTGCCAGTCGCAGCCAGCAAGCCACAGCCTGCCAGTCGCAGCCAGCAAGCCACAGCCTGCCAGCCGCAGTCAGCAAGCCCACAGCCTGCCGGCAGTAGCCAGCAAGCCCACAGCCTGCCGGCAGTAGCCAGCAAGCCCACAGCCTGCCAGCCGCAGCAAGCAAGCCCACAGACTGCCAGCCAGCAACAGTAATTAAGGTAAGAGGAGCCAACTTGGCCTAGGTATCAGTGAGCTATGTTGTGTTGCTATATTGTGAATAGGAACCAGAGTGTTGGAGAGACCACCCTCCAGGCCCCATTAGACTCCATTGTAGTCTCTAATGGGGCCTGGAGGAGATTCTTTCTAACACACTCTCTAAAGGACACTGAGATAGCCTCTGCTAGAAATCCCCTCCATGGCCCATTAGCCCTCAATTGTAGTCTCTACTGGGGCCTCGAAGGGCTTATTGCCCTTTTTGTTCCTTGTGTCTAAAGATTGTGTAGGGTGTGGCTGGAGGCGGTGCATGGAGGCGGGACAAGGGTGGCGCTTGCTGCAGAGTATGGGTGGGGCCTGTAAGGGGGCCCTTGATTTATTTTTCCCGGGGGCCCTGAGGGTTCTCAGTCCGCCCCTGGCAGTGGCTGAGTGACAGGCAACAGAGGGTTGTAGTCAATGGAGTATATTCAAAGGTTGGGCTGGTCACCAGTGGGGTACCTCAGGGATCTGTACTTGGACCCATTCTCTTTAATATTTTTATTAGTGATATTGCAGAAGATCTTGATGGTAAGGTATGTCTTTTTGCTGATGATACTAAGATATGTAACAGGGTTGATGTTCCAGGACGGATAAGCCAAATGGCAAATGATTTAGGTAAACTAGAAAATGGTCAGAGTTGTGGCAACTGACATTTAATGTGGTTAAGTGCAAGATAATGCATCTTGGACGCAAAAACCCAAGGGCAGAGTACAGAATATTTGATAGAGTCCTAACCTCAACATCTGAGGAAAGGGATTTAGGGGTGTTTATTTCTGATGACTTAAAGGTAGGCAGACAATGTAATAGAGCAGCAGGAAATGCTAGCAGAATGCTTGGTTGTACAGGGAAAGGTATTAGCAGTAGAAAGAGGGAAGTGCTCATACCATTGTACAAAACACTGGTGAGACCTCACTTGGAGCATTGTACGCAGTACTTGAGACCGTATCTTCAGAAGGATATTGATACCTTAGAGAGAGTTCAGAGAAGGGCTACTAAACTGGTTCATAGATTGCAGGATACAACTTACCAGAAAAGGTTAAAGGATCTTAACATGTATAGCTTGGAGGAAAGACGAGACAGGGGGGGGATTCGATAGAAACATTTAAATACATAAAGGGAATCAACACAGTAAAGGAGGAGACTATATTTAAAAGAAGAAAAACTACCACAACAAGAGGACATAGTCTTAAATTAGAGGGACAAAGGTTTAAAAATAATATCAGGAAGTATTACTTTACTGAGAGGGTAGTGGATGCCTTCCAGCTGAAGTGGTAGAGGTTAACACAGCAAAGGAGTTTATGCATGCATGGGATAGGCATAAGGCTATCCTAACTATAAGATAAGGTATTTAGAAAATTGGGCAGACTAGATGGGCCAAATGTTCTATGTTTCACATTCTATGTTTCTATCCCCACAGCATGATGCTGCCAACACCATTTTTCACTGTGGGGATGGTGTTCTTTGGGTGATGTGATGTGTTGGGTCTGCGCCAGACATAGCGTTTTCTTTGGCCAAAAAGTTCGATTTTGGACTCATCAGACCAGAGCACCTTCCTCCATACATTTTGGGAGTCTCCCACATGCCTTTTCGCAAACTCAAAACGTGCCATTTTGCTTTTTGCTGAAAGTAATGGCTTTCTTATGGCCACTCTGCCATAAAGCCCAACTCTATGGAGCGTACAGCTTATTGTCGTCCCATGTACAGATACTCCAGTTTGTGGAACTCTGCAGCTCCTCCAGGGTTACCTTAGGTCTCTGTGCTGCCTCTCTGATTAATGCCCTCCTTGCCCGGTCAGTGAATTTTGGTGGGCGGCCGTCTCTTGGCAGGTTTGCTATTGTGCCATGTTTTTTCCATTTGTTTATGATAGATTTGATGGTGCTCCTGGGGATTATTTTTATAACTTAACCCTGACTTGTACTTCTCAACAACATTGTCCCTTACTTGTTTGGAGAGTTTCCTTGGTCTTCATGGCGGTGTTTGGTTAGTGGTGCCTCTTGCTTAGGTGTTGCAGCCTCTGGGGCCTTTCAGAAAAGGTGTGTATATGATCATGTGACACTTAGATTGCACACAGGTGGACATCATTTCACTAATTATGTGACTTCTGAAGGTAATTGGTTGCACCAAAGCTTTTTATGGGCTTCATAACAAAGGGGGTGAATACATATGCACATGCCAATTTTCTATTTTCTATTTCTAAGAAATTGTTTTATGTATATATTTTTTTCTAATTTCACTTCCCCAACTTAGACTACTGTGTTCTGATCCATCACATAAAATTCAGATTAATAAAACATTGAACTTAAGGCTGTAATGTAACAAAATAGGTAAAATGTCAAGGGGGATGTATACTTTTGCAAGGCACTGTATACAACTGAAGAAACAGATGTATGCGATGGCATCCTACACCTGTACATTTACACTGTATGAGTTGCACTACTAGTGATGTATGTTGGAGTTACTGTGGGCAGTGTGGCACATATTACGATTAGTAATGGACATGTCTCAAGATACCTTTTTGAGGGAGAGTGTGTTCCCTCTTGTGGGACATCTTCCAAATGTCTGTTGAACTAGACCCCTGACCTTTTTGTCCCTCTCGAGGGTCTAATTACACATTAACAGAGGTTATTCAACAAGGTTACCTTGGTTACTTGTCTGACTCTTGCTGCCTGTTGGCTTATGGACATGCCCTTCAGATAGATCTTATTGTACCTGAAATTAAAGTTTATGGTGGCCACTTCTTGCGCCTTCACACTTTATGGGGGTGAGTCCTCTCTGTGTGAGAGTTTTATTTTGTTCACTCATCCTGCGAGCACCTGTTGGGAGCATTTTTTTTTTCTTCATGGCTGCTTGTGTATTTCCAGGGGCATTTGTATTGCATTCCATTCTCTATGGGGAGGCATTTCTTTTTGCTTTTCAGTTTGTGAAACATCCCTCTATTTGGGGAGTTTTTGCTGATGCCATGCCCTGCATACTTTGCCCATCTGCAACAATAGCAAGGATCTCATGAGTTATTATTAACACAAATTATCTTTAATTGCTTTCTTGTACACTGTATTTAAAGGTCCACTATTCTATGTGGTATTAGCTTGACAAAGACCCCGGTGGAGGTCGAAACATTGCTGTGCATGTAATGGTCCAATAAACTGCTTTATATTTGAACAAAGTTTAAGTGCCTGAGCGTCCTGGACATATATCTTATGTATGGGCTGTACTGACCTTGGCTCAGTAAAGTACCTTGTTCTTTGGATAAGTGCAATCCTTGTTTTGTGAACATATACAGGACATGGCCTCTGTGTCACATTTAGCAAGGTCTCTTACAAAATCATTATTTGGAACAACTGATAATATTTCAAGAAATGATAATAAAATGGTTTTAGCTTTGTCAGTTATGTTCATGTTTGTAATCTTTGGTTCTGTCATTAGTTGCAAGTATTTAATGTTTCTATATAAATTTTAGTTGGAAATATTTTGCTTCATATATTTCAACACGCCAGGTGACCATAAACTTTCATGTTAACATTTTTTATTTTTATTGCAACAGTGAGAGCAATGGGTTACAGACTAAATATGAGCATTTTAATCTTCTACCTATTAAGACAAACAATTAGTAGGAATTTGAAAGTTAGCATTGCGACATAGGAGGTACTATAACTTTTCAAAAGAGGGAGATGGCCCATCTAATGGCCAGTTCAACTTGGTTATAGAGTCTGCAATGCTGGAGATCTCCTTCCACCTTTCTGATTGCAGAGATCTATGTAATGCTTGATCTGTCTTCACAAAGGACATTCGTGAGTCAAGATCTTCAATCCTTGATGAAATGTGACGCAGCTCAGCATCCTTGTTCAACATCTTAACAGAAAATATATGACTATTATTATCAGAAACATACTCTCATCATTATACAAATAGCATCCCTGAATGCAAAATCTGCCTTAGGCAGTGTTTCCTCATATATTTTTCAGAAGTATGTATAGATCTGTTCAATATGTATTTAAATTGTGAATGATAATGAATTAAACAGATATAATACAGCCTCCAAGAGAGTACTTGCCAGTCAGCCAGCTGCTATAGGTTTGATACATTGATCCTAAGCAACGTAAAGTACAAGCAAATTATTTCTGATCGGACTATTTAAACAACGCTTTACAGTCCAGCAATTTTGGATTTTGTAGGCGTCATAGCTCACCTCTCCCCAGTGGTCCACATGCACTATAACAGGCCAAGACAATGACACATTGACCAATGTCTATTCTGTAGTTTGCAGCATCTCATAATCTCATGCCATCGAAGACACAGAACATACTTTAGTTACTTTCACAAGACTTTAAAAAAACTTTTAAAAAAACTCTTGAATTAAAAGATTACAAAGTGCAGCTCAAAATAATAGATGAATTTGAGACTGTAAAGAAAAGAAAGACCAGAGTGGTCAATGGAAAAAGGGCGCCCCCTAATTGATTGCTATGATAATATGTATAGCTAAAATTTAACTTTTAATGATTACTATTTAAAAAGAAATAAAAAGACAAAAAATATATTAAGATCAATATGGAGAGGTGAAAATGCCTCTGGGTGGGTTATATAATCCAACTTGTTAAATCCCCTCATAGAAAAAGAAGAACTTAGAGGTGGATGCAAAAATCAAAAAAAGGGGGGAGAAAACCCACTCAGACATACAACCTTGCTACAAATAAATGATCTAATGTGAAAAACTACTAAGTTGCTAATGCTATAACTCTCCTAGTACAATAGCAACATTCCAAACTAATGTTAACATTCATACAGGTAGGAAAGAAAAATATATCTGTAAAGTATATAGTCACACAGATCATTGACAATGTAGCTAGAGTGCTCAATTAAATTGAAGTCAGCACTAGATACAAAGTATAAATTGCCTTCTATGCATTCTCAGAGTTAAACCTCCTGTGGAATTGGTGTAATTAGAGGGGAGGAAAAAATGTTGCAACCCATCTTTTTTTTTTTTTTTTTTTTTTTAAGAGTAGGTCTAAAGTTTACAATTTATTTTTTAATTTACCCAAAAAATATAATTTAGAATATAAACCCCAGTTTTCTCTCTATGTAACCAAAGCTGAACATATAATTAATATTGATGACAATATTCTTTCTTTGTAAATAATTACATATTAACACGTAAGTAATAACAATACTCTAGTTATACGGTTATGGATAAACTCTTTATAAATAAAAGAGATTTTTAGAGAATATGAGGATTTCTATGAGGGATCATAAAGTTTGACCATGTGTTCAAATATAAACCCGTTATACCAGTCTAGCACTGATTCAGCGCTTTGAGCTTTCAGCAACTTGGTGATTCATGTCACTCTTTACGTTAAAACACAATCCACATATAACTACTGCAACAACTGAACCATCGTATTACAGAAAAAGAACTGTAACTCGCAAGTAATACCTGCCAAAACCACATAGCATGTTTCTCACTAACTATCAAACAACCAACAAACAGCAGTAATGCGCCAGACACCGACAACAAGAAGGTGAGATCAACTGACAGACAAACAGTAATACAACTGTGATAGCTGTCAGTCTTCTATGCCAGAAAAAAAATGCTGTAATAATTTAACAACAATATTGCGGGACACTTACAATCTATGAGATACTGCTTGAGACACCCTTTGTCTACACAAGCACACACATAATTAGTAACACATCTTTAATTAGCCACTTTCAAACACCTAAATTGACACATACATATAGAATTATCCATGAAGAATTTTCCAAACACTTACCTAATTAGCAACACAAACACACACTAGAACACACACAGACTATAACACACTAACACTGCTACACAGACACACTCAAGCAAACCAAATATTTCCTAATATACTTACGTAGATGCATACTAACACTCATGCAGTACTCACTAGCACTCGTCTATGAACACACTAACATGCATTCAAGTACACTGTAAAAAATATTTATAGAAACACACAGCTATTTACCAAAGTGAGAATTGCTGTGAATTCAATTTAAATTTAAAAATGTAGGCCAAAATTGCTGAATTAGAAACATTATGCAAGTCAATTCTGTTTTCAATTTGGGTATTTTGACCTTGGATTTCGAATTCATGTTGAATTCACAGCAATTCTCACTCTAGTTAATAACCCTGGCACTAACATTCACAAACACTACACTGCCCATAGGAAATAAATAAACAATAATATTACTATTTAGTATCTGTACCCCAATAAGAACATACATGCATTTTTTCATTGTAGGTATATCTAAAAATGACTTACAAAACCTTTGCAAGCCTTCCCCTTCTAACCCCACCCAGACTTTCTGGGACCAGCCAATCACAGGCTCCCCAATGTAGCTCAATAAGAAGTCTTAGCACAGAGCACCTGCTTTGCAATTGTCTGCCTCTTGAGTTACTCTTGAGTAATTCCACAGAGCCAAACAACCAGCAAGTAACAGGACATGTTGTGGGATTGAAAGCCAGTGGTGTAACCAGGTTAATTTATATTATTCTTTAATTTCAATTGAATTCTGCAATTTTTGTTGCTTTAGTGTTCCTTTAATACACACACTGTCTTACTCTCCTAACCTTACATAGAACAATAGGTAAGTGTGCTCCACACAGTTTCTGTTATCTGCACTTAGGAAAGCAGCACCTGGCACCACAACCTCCCCTCAGCTCACAGTAAATCAAGCAGCATCTGGTCTGATATCACCTCATGGCATCCACTACCTATCTCTGTGTTGTGATGCATTGGGCGGGGCTAGAAGTTTCTGCTTGCGTGGCACCTACTGGTTATCATTGTCTATGCGGCCTCTGCCGTGTATGGCCTAGGTCTGGTGTCCTGCTTGCACCTCCCAAAGGCCAGTGCACAGATTTGCCAGTGCTAAATAAAGCGTGACAACTGGCTGATAGGGATGGGATTTGGGGAACCAGATTGTGAATTCAATAAAGCTTTAGATTTTCTTTTGACACTGTATTTTCAGCCTACAATTGGCAAATCTGCAGCACCTTCACCTCCAAATCATTTTTGGTGTATAAATCCGTCTTATAATATATGCAGAAATACACCCATACACTGGACTGGACAGTTATACGTCATTCTATTCTCCATTGCTTCCTATTTCTGATCCATCCTACATGTTCTCACCTTCTCATCTTCATTCTCAAATTCTTTTATACCGCCTCAGTTCAAATTGTTTCCATTTCTCTTTCACCCTATCTTATTAACTTGCCACACTCATTGAGTTTATTTCCCCCAGTATTTCTTTCTACCTGTGCCACGTAACACTTGTTGCAAGTCATTATTAATGTTTCCTCTGATCACATGTCCACCATGCCATGTTCTTCGTATATCAAGCCCATGTCAATTTCCCAGGGCCCAGCTGATGTTGTGTTAAGGGACCTATAAGAACAGTGCGCAGACATGTCATACACCAGGGTACCGTTCATCGATATCTCCCTTTACATTTGATAGTGCTACAGCAGTGCTGGGTTTGAGCTTGAAGAGAATATTATTTCAAAGCAAAACGCAAAAATACAGGAATTTAATCCTGCAAGCATTATAGGAAGTTAATCCTGCAAGGAAGTTATAGGAAGTTAATCCTGCAAGCATTATTTAGATGAAGGGGAGTCATCATATAAGAGGTGAAATGGAGAAAATTACAAAGTGATAGGTATAAGTGACATGACTAGGTGTGTCACATGAGCTGGAGGGCAAATAACTTTGCTAGGTGAATAAGTTAGACTATAGAATGAGGTGAACATTAGGGAAATTACTTTGGTTTCTGGACAACTGCCAATGTAGGGGGAAAACTGTAAAACAACGTACCCTGTCTAGGATCTTCTTTAATTTTTATCTTGCTATGGAATTGTGTCAAACAAAGAGAAACTTGCACCATATCAGAAAAACAGTAAGCATAAGTGAGTATTGTACTTGCGGTTTCCCTTTAACTAATCATCCACTTTTAATTTCAGAACAAAATAATCCCTTTATGTGGTAACATGGGAAATAGATTCACAAAGTTCTTAAAGTGCATAGAAATATCAATTTTCACTATCATCCGTGATGGCTAAGGTTCTGTCTGTGAACCATATGTGATATGCAGCTCAGCCAACTTTCAATCTGCTTACTTTGGCTTAACAACTGTTAGTGATAAGTAAATTTGACAAGAGTAATGATCGTAGTATAAAGCATCACATGGAAAACATCTATAAGGCACAGAAAAAAAAAAAAAGAAGTTGGAGGTTTGAATTTCTGTGCTTATTGCTAATTACATTTGCATTAATTAATCCAAGCACTTTCCCTTTAAACATACACAACTCATTTGAGAAAACAGGTAAACTGATTATCTGTAATTTTCACCACAATGCAGTTACAGCCAATTGTATTTACAGATTTATAACATACAGTATTAGTAGACTCAAACAAACTCCAGTAACACATGGATACATTAACATATAGATGTAGGACTTGCTTGCTACGCATGCATTCCTATTCGAAGACTAGCCTGTAGATAAAAACAGATGAAAGTTGCATTGTATTGTGCCTGAAGTAAGAGCACCACTGTGCCTTTAACTGAGAATGCAACAGAAGAAATGATGGAGTACCACCTGCTGGTCAACAGTCTTACTGCAATCACTTTAAATGAGCTACGCAATTCTTGTTACATTTCCAGAACTATTTAAGTGCTTAATTTAAGAATTGTATGTATCATTTTACCACATCATTGTGCATATATATTACTCCATAGGGCATGATATACCAGGAGTATTTTAATACTGGATTTTTAGCTGTGGTTTTGGCAGCTGGAAATCCTGCAATAAATTCTCTGTTAGATTATTTTTAAGCCATACTACACTGGCAGGATGAGGTAGAATGTATTGTTGAAATAATAAGTAAAATGAAATATGTAATCATTAAACACTAATTAAAGGAACACTATAGGGTCAGGAACACAAACATATATTCCTGACCCTATAGTGTTTAATCCACCATTTAGGTGGCTTGTCCTCCCCCAGCCCCCTTAGAAAAGATGAAAACTCACCTTATTTCCAGCGCTGCGCGGGTCCACTGACACTGGTTCGCCCCCGATCCGCCTCCTTGGTGACATCAGAATTGCCAAATTGTAGCCAATCGTCTGAAATCATCAAGGAGGCAGGATGGGGGTGGGGCCAAACACAGTTTTAGCCAATCAGCACCTCCTCATAGAGTTGCACTGTATCAATGCATCTCTATGATGCTGAACGGCAGTGCTGCCTACTGTGCCATCTGAGGAGTGGCTACTTGGAGGTGTTCCTAGGGGGGAATGTAAACACTGCATTTTCACTGAAAAAGCAGTGTTTGTACGAAAATGCCTGAAGGCAATGATTATAACTACATTAAGCTGTAGTTGTTTGGGTGACTATAGTGTCCCTTTAATGTTTTACCTGAGTTTGCAAATTACTTGCATGGTCAACCAGTAAACCTTTGTCTCTTCTCAGTTCAGTGTTGAGTTGATGTTCTTTGGCCAATAATGCTTGTAGTTCAGCGATACGACTACCAATAGTAGCTACACTTAAATCCTGTAGTTTCTTTCCACTTTGAAGGATGTAAATCTAGGGGAAAACAATTACAAAATAGCATTCTATATGTATGACAAATACAACAACAATGGAAGTGTGCTCCTTGTGTCCATATAAAAAGTAATACAATAGATTTAAAAAGTGAAGCAAACAAGTGAGATTTGATTGACCACTATTTTAAGCTATTAAATACCGGGACTAATTTTCACTGTAGGACATGAGCAATTTTTGGAATTTGAGAAGTGTTATTCCAACCATAGAACTATTAAGTGCACCTTCATTTACCATATATTGCCTTTTAAAGGTCATATTGGACTTTCTTTGAAACATTATTGTAAATACACAACACTTTATTAAACATAAAATGAAAAACAAACAGGAATATTTAATAAAATGGGTGTTTTACATTGTTTTGTCTATAATCATGTTTACACTAATAGGATATCAACCAAAAATGTATCATTTGAAAGTTAATCCAACCCTTTTTGAAGAACCTTTCATTAAATTTAGAATGATCTACTGGACATTGCTCATTAGCCCCTCCCTCTTTAAAATTCAGGTTTTAAACTTACCTGAAATACAGCACCGGTGAAGCTCCCAGCGCTCCTCGTTATGCCCCATTCACAAAGAGAAGCATTTTATTGGACCACTGTCACTGGCTCAGAAAGCATATAAAGGAAGGGAATGGATGGGGAGGGCTGTACTAATATAAAAAAAAAAAAAAAAAAAATCTAAAGGAGGTAGGGAGGACTGGGAGGGACTGCTATGATAAAGGGAAGTAGTGTGGAAGAAACAAGCTTTACCATGCTGACCACGTCTGTTGCCAACACACAGTGCATGCTGATTACAGATGTATTATTTGTACAGAATTAATATTGCCTGTGCAAGGACTGTAACTAGCCCACAGGACACAAGTCCAAATATCTCTGGATGTGCAGTGTTTTAAGCAGAAACACTGCACATACAGACTCCTACCACCATAACCACTTCTAAAACCAGAAGGTGGTTAGAATAAACCTTTATCGCATTCACTCAAGTGTCTTCATTTTGGAAAAATCTCATATGTCTAGGCAATATTACATGTCACATATAATAAAGGTAATTACATTTTTAGCACTATTTTACAACTACAACTTTCCAAAGCATTTTAAAGTATAGTATAATGATTAAGGGATTCTGGTTTAAAAATGGTAGCATTAGGGGAGCTGGTGGTTATGGAGGCAATGTCCACATTTACACCCAGTCACTGAATAAGAGTCAGATAGTCTTGCAGGACTCTTTGATCACTGTACACTACAATTATCAAGAGTTATTTTTTTTTTGCTAGGGCTTAGGGACATTATGGACATGGATGACTGATGTTTATACTTAGCCCCAAGTCACACTCACACTTCAGGTAATTGAATGAGAACCAGTCTTGGAGGGTTCTTTGGCCAATGTATATTATGTTTAGAAGGTTAGGAATTGAGAATATTGGATGGGGGATTAAATTTAGTAATTAGACCTAAGGAATTAAATTGATTATTGTATAAAATAATCATCAATGGATTAAGTGCATTTTGAAAGGAAGTGGGGTTTAAGGACACTAGAGGAAAGGAGCTACCTCCAAAGCTACCTCTCACTGGTGATCAGTATGTGTAGTATTTCATGCATATGATACAAGCTCAAAGAGATTGCATGCTGGAAAATGTCAATTAAGGGACAGATCATAACTGCTCCAGTCCTGTAACAGTTAAGATGAGCCATTTCCCCTGAGACTGCAAACACAGATGGACACTATAGTTGTTTACTGTGGTGTGTTGGTACGTCACTGGTCCTTGGGGTCCTTTTTTGTAACATGCCAATTCATCACAGGCCCTTATGGAATTAGAGAAGATAACAAGAAAAATAGACATTTTAAAACAGTCTGCACAGCTATTCATATTAATAAAATACTCATATGGTAAAAGGGGAAAAAAAAACTCCATCAAATTAGATTCTGTAATTTCCTTCCAAAATGTAAGAATCTACTAAGAGACTGCAGGTAATTAGAGGTATATTATGCTTTCCCTTGTTTATATATGTCTGGTGCTTTAGCGCTCAGCACACAGAATACATGAAAGTTGACCACAACAATCCACTAACGGACAGCCCTTACTAATCTATTTATAGTGAGATCTTTGGAACAGCTAGTGAATTAGCTAATAAAGCTATTTCTCATAAATGTGTTAACTGTACCGCGAGTAGAAAGCTAGAAAATGCCACCTTGCCACCTGTGTAAAATATGTTTGAGTGACCACAAGGTAAGTAGAACAGATGATTCACGCTCTCAATTTCCTCCCCTATACTATCAGTTCTATAGGTCCTGTTTTATCATTTTCCTCCTCTTATTTTTTAATTTTGCTCATTTATTTTGTTATTCATTCCTGCAACGTACCCATTTTCCCATTTCTGTATCATATTGCTATGGATTTTTTCTATACCCTTTATACCCTCCCCTGAACCAATATTTATTAATGTACCCTTCTATCTTCAATCTTGCTGTAATTAGTAATCAACTTACACTGCACAATGGATGTACAAACCACATCAGCCTCTCTTTTACTGTTCCATCCATTGACATACAATGAGCTCATGAGTCTCCCATATTTCATGTGGGCTATTTGCATGTGTTTCTTGTATTTGTTTAAAGGACCACTATAGTGCCAGGAAAACATACTCGTTTTCCTGGCACTAAAGTGCCCTGAGGGTGCCCCCTTCTCCTCCTCTTCGGCTGAATGGGCATTCAGCCAGTCCATAGGAAAGCATTCACGAGGCTTTCCTATGGACGCTGGCGTCTTCTCAATGTGATTTTCACAGTGAGAAGCACGCAAGCGCCTCTAGCGGCTGTCAAGAGACAGCCAATGGAGGCTGGATTAACCCATTTATAAACATAGCAGTTTCTCTGAAACTGCTATGTTTATAAAAAAAAGGGTTAACCCTAGCTGGACCTGGCACCCAGACCACTTCATTAAGCTGAAGTGGTCTGGGTGCCTATAGTGGTCCTTTAATGCAGTGCTGTGTTTGTACAGAAACAACTCTTCAAGAAATGTGGAATAATAAATGTACAGCGGGCCTAGATCACTGTAGCATACAGTGTTCAAAGAGCCATGCAAGTCTGTCTGACTCTCACTCAGTGAATGTGAGACAGAGACTGGGTGTAAATGTGAATTTTGCATCCATACCCACCAGCTCTCTTAATGCTAACATTTTCAAACCAGAATCCCTTAATCATATAGGGGATGGAGTAAGGAATATAGTGAGGGAGTGATGTGTTGATATGGAAGGTGTAGCTGGATCTACATGAAGTGGGCTGTACTTGTTAAGAAAAAACAGACAAATGTAGCAGACTTTTTTGATGCAAATTGATATGGGATGCTTAGAAAAATGCATAGTTCAGGGCTGAACTCGATATAAAGTAGACTGAAAATTGCAGATTCTATTTTACTAAATGCAGGCCTAAAAATATAAATATTTTAAACTGGCCATGATCAAAGCTGGGACAACATTATATTCAGTTTCATGAATATGTGTCTTTAAAACAAGATTACTATAAAACTTTCAGCATAAAATTTCAAACTGGGAATAAGTGGTGTTAAAATACATTTACAAATTGTTTAATTTCCACACAATGATGACATTTTTATTGAATTATATATGATTTGCATCTTATCTACAGTAGACACTGTCAATACAAATGAAGCTGTACATAAATCCTTTAACCCAGTGTCAGTATCCTGGTGTCGTATTGTGTAATCACCTGTTCCATTGTGTCCTTGAATTGGATCTTCTCCAGTTGTAAGAGTTCTTGGTACCGCTTGACCTCATTGCTCAGATGCTCCTCTCGGTCTTTCACACTGAGAAGCTGAGCGATGCTGGAAGAATCATAGGAGTTATTCTCTTCTTTAAGGCCTCTATGCTGGAAAACAGGAATAGGCACATTAATTTACACTTCTATTTATAATCACAAGCAGGATCATTTACCAAACAGAAAACCAAGGAGAACGGACCAGAGAATTGCACATTTTAGGTTAAAACAGGCAAGATGGTTACAACTGTTTACAAATGCGAAGGCTTGGCCTGCAGTTGTGGGAGTATGTTACCCTATATAAACCCACTACTCACTTTCCTCCGTCCCGTACGTGCTCTAGCGACTCATATGTCGCTATTTCCGGTGCCATCTCCTCCCTTGCCTGGCCCCCTTGTGTGTTTTCCTTACCTGGCCTGCTGTTCCGCCGCGGTCCTTTCTGGGCTCTGCTCCGGTCGGCTGTCCGTCCACGACAAGTCTTCTGATTCGTGAGTTACTTACCCTACCGTCACGCCACGGTCGCAGTTCCCATGCAGTTCCTCCCTCTGCTCCTTTCGTGTGTTTATTCGTTTCCTCTCTTAGTTTTCTTTCCAAACTCCCGAACGTATTGGCCTCACTGTTCGGGAGTTTCTTTCCCGCATTCCTGTTGCTCGCATGGTTTCACATTCGTCTGTTTCCTGGGGTTTTCGTGGCTATATAGGGTTCGCCTATATAGGCTTCATTTGATTTTCTGCACAAAAGCCCTATGGCCGGATAGGGCTTTCGTACAGTTTTTGTTTTCATATGGTCATGTTGTCAACCGCGGTGTGTGGTGACTCCATACAGGGCAGCCAGAGATGATTTCTTACATGGTGTAATCATGGAGGGATCTCTGTCCCTCAGTTTAATCCCTTCAGCTACAGCCGTTTTGTTTTTCTCTGCTCACACGATTGAATAACATGCCTGGTCCTTTTTTTTTTTTTTTTTTTTAGTGCTAACTTTTTATAGACATGTGGTGGTTCATGAACCTATTGGAACAGTTTTAAGCGATCAGCAGTACCATTATTGTGGCTTCCTTGGACACTGCTCTACCTTGAAATAGTTCCCCAGTTTTGTGTTACCTGTTTTTCTTTTATGAATGCCTTAAAAAGATTATTAATAATAATAATAATAAATAAAATAAAACAGGAACTTTTTCTAACTTCTCTGTAATCTGGCTCAGACACCACATAAACGTCCTAATTATTTGTTGGACAATGCTGGGTATAAGCAATTAGTGCTTAAAAGACCACTGTTATAGTAGATGGCAGCCGCAGTCTCAATATGACCACATATGTTACCTTTTTCACACAAATAAGTAAATGGGGAGTTATTCGCTAAATAGTTAACTCTGGTGAATTAACGAAATGTTGCCATTTTAGGTTTGAGATAGCTGACGTGGGTTCCTGATTCAGGGAAAATACCACAGTATACCAATGTTGTGTCAGCAGCTGTTACTACGACTTCTCATTCTAATTACGTTTTTTTTTTTTTTTACCCGGGCACTGGTATTAGTGTTTATCCATTGCAAGTTTGATGGGAGCTCTTTTTATGGTTGAAATGATATGATCCCCAGTAGGGCGTCGTTTGACACTCCATTTTGTGTCCCAGGAACACTATATATAAAAAAAAAAAAATTTAACCTACATCTTAGTACTTAGCTATTAGTGCTCAGATTTGGCGACCAGCCAAGTATGGTGGGTGTTCAAATTACACTGTGAAGTGATATCTCTGTAGACCCATGCAGACAGATTGCTGAGAATGTGTACAGCCGGGTGCTGATGTTTTCTATATGCAATTTACTTTTTTCATGTCATAAGCTATTTTATATTTGGATCGGTGCATCGCGCCAAAAATTTTTGTACAGTGTCATACCACGTTTTTTCGGTCCCGTCGCAAAGCCCGCGTTCTTCTTTCGTGTTTTCGTTTCCCTGCTTGGCTGGACCGCCATACTCCTCGTGCTACATTATTTTCCTGCACCCCCCCAAGTTTCGTTTCTCAGGTACGTTCTCTCTCTCACTCGCTACCCTCCCCTCTTCCTAGGTGTCCACTAGTTGTGATTTCCCCCTGGCTTCTTCGCCTTAGTTTAGTGGTCCCGTGAGGCCAAAACCCATCCTCATACTCGGAGGTACCACACCCCTCGGGCCAAATCATAGTTAGTCGCCTCGCATTGTGGCATAGAGAGGGCCTCACCTGTCACTCCCATTCTATCTTATGTTTAACTGTCACCGAGAGGCCGACACCCCGCCACAACGTTCAGTGGCCACGTTATCCCCTCGCGCCAACGCACAGATAGAGCCTCTCACGCCGCTTGGCATCTAGCAGGGCCTCACCTGTCACCAAATTTAGTTTTAATTGTTTCGCCTTTTGGCATTAGCTAGTATGCCAGCACACATTGGGTCATATATACGCTGCTTATTCGCTTCCTTTTTCTTACTCCATACGGTCTGACCAGTTGTAATTCCCCTGGCTTCTTTGCCTTAGGTTAGTGGTCCAGCGAGGCAAACACTCATCCTCATCCTCGGAGGTACTACACCCCTCGGGCCAAATCATAGTTAGTCGCCTCGCATTGTGGCATAGAGAGGGCCTCACCTGTCACTCCCATTCTATCTTATGTTTAACTGTCACCAAGAGGCCAACACCCCGCAACAACGTTCAGTGGCCACGTTATCCCCTCGCGCCAACGCATAGATAGAGCCTCTCACGCCACTTGGCATCTAACAGGGCCTCATCTGTCACCAAATCTAGTTTTAATTGTTTTGCATTTTTGGCATTAGCTAGTTTGCCAGCACACAATGGGTCCTATTTGCGCTATTTAATCTTTTTCTAGCATGTCTCCGCTACCAGGCGGTGACGTAATACTTCTCCTGCCCTGCTCTCCGGCTAGGTCTGGTACCCCGTCACACTGTAAGATTGGGCTACTCATACCTACTTTTCATATCCTGGTCTCTTCCTCGCTTTGCTGCGGTTCTTAGTCGACATATTCCTTCCCCGGCAGCCTTTCAGACGTCTGATCCGTCAGTGTCACTGTCTGCCTCCATGGATAACGCTGTTGCTGGAGCAGGCCCGAGTCGTTCTTACTTCTCCGTTGTTCGACCCCCGTTTGTTTTCGCTACTGTCGTCTATGGGGCGGTTTCGGTTGGCAGTTTTGGGTAATTGGGGTCAGCCGCTCTGGCTAAGTCCCAGCTGGACTTCCGACACCATCTCATACGATCTCTCCTGTGGATCCACTGGGCATTCCACATGGCTCAGCCTACGACCTCTCCCGTAGCCGCTGCCATTCCCTGCGTTTCGGAGTCTGCCTGCCTCGTTCACTCCTGGTCATCATGTTTCATGTCTGGCTCTATCTACTAACACTCGCGGTACATGTGTTAGGGCCTTCTTCTTCTCCTTTTGGGGGCTCCTTTTTATGCATAATGTTACTGTCTTTTTTGCTGTGTTGTCTGTGATTGGTTTTTCGCTTTTTTTTTTTTTGCCACTTCTAACTTGCATTATCCCTTAATACCATCAACTATACCTATCCGGTTTACAACTCCACATGTTGTACAGGTTTACCAATTCATACATAGCTTCATGTCCTCATACCAGATTATTACCATACTCAAGGCTTTCAGGTTCTCGGACAATTCAAATTTTACAGATTTCCCATCAGCACCCAATTATTTCAATCAATCTATCAGCTCTATTAGATGCCTGTCCTTACGAACCAGGCACCAACCTAGTAGTTAAATCCACTATATACCTGGTGTAACGGTTCCTTAGGCCCCGCATATTTACCACATCTACCACGCCCAACTTGCAGCATTGTCTCAGGAAGTCTCACCTATCCAACAAGGAGACTATTACTTACTTTCTCTACTCCACACCAAGTCTACCCAAGACAGTCATCAGGTTAACATACCTTACTTCCCCTCGCATAATTAAGAGTGCCGGTTAAAGTTCCAGGCACGTATTTACTCTCTCTTTGTAACCAAGCCTCACAACCACAGATATCACTACAGGGATCAATCCTCACAACTACGAAATACATGCTATTCTCTAGTTCTTTGATCTTGAGGCTAGGTTCAATCCGTCCAACTATTCTGGTCACCCCTTTTAGGATAGGGTGGCATCCATGGCTTTAATCTTCATATGTCTAGGTCAATGGAAGTTCTCAGCATATTCCCCATACGTACCACATTCCATACAAGATCTTCAACAGGCATTTACCAATTGACTATGTAATTAAGTCCTTTCTTATCAGTTGTTGATTGTTCTACGTTCTGGCATGTATCTATTTTTGCCCTTTTTTTATTACAGGCCTACCGCGTTGTCGGTCCCGGCACACCTCAACAGACTTCTCTCTTCCTTTAATATGCTATTTTTGTACACTCCCTATATGGCCTTATTTGCCCCTCACACAAATGCGAAGGCTTGGCCTGCTGTTGTGGGAGGAGCATGATACCCTATATAAACCCACTACTCACCTTCCTCCATCCCGTACGTGCTCTAGCGATTCGCATGTCCCCACCCTCCACTCCCTCTATCTATACCTTTCATTACACCTCATGGGTGGGCTCTCTTTTATTACAGGCCTACCGCGTCGTCGGTTCCGGCACACCTCAACCGACTTCTCTCTTCCTATAATATGCTACTTTTGTACACTCCCTATACGGCCTTATTTGCCTCTCACACAATTACGGTTTCTTGGCGTAGAATATGAAATTCCCATGTCAGTTCCTAGTTCAGGAAAGTCAACAAAACCAAATCAGGACGGTCCTGTTGGATCCAGAAAAGTTGCACAATATGTGATTACACAAAACATTTAGCTCTTTCTGTAGAAACAAGTACTGAATGAAAGGCCAACAACTTCTTACTATCTCCAGCTGCTTGTTCAGCTCCAAAAGCTTATTGTTCAAATCGTTTCTCTCACTAGTCAGCAGCGCATTGTCAGCCATCATTTTGTTTCTCAGTACACGATCTTGCTCAGACTGCAGATCCTTCTCCCGTATTTGCTGGAGGAGTAAACTCATTTCATTCCTGAACAGTGAACAGAAGCAAAGCATTAGTATGAATCAATAGTGCATTAAAGGGACACTATGGGCACCCACACCACTACAGCTCATTGAAGTGGTCTGGGTGCAGTGTCCCATGTCCCTTTACCCTACAAAGGTAATTATTGCATAGGGAGCTATAGTGCTGGAATTATAGTTTCCCTTTAAGTGTCATGTGAAATCACTTTATTTTTTTTTATGCAGCAATAGTAAATTATGTTTTATAAGAACTTAATTTGTTTTAGCGGTTTAGGTAATGCCAGCATGTATGTTATAAAGGGAAGAAAACTATTTATGTCTGTTATCTGTAATGATTATTTAATCATAAGGCAATTAGTTGTCTCATGTGATTTATTATAACAATAAAATTTACAAGTAAAGACAATAATAAAAAAGTGAATACAAAATTGATTACAGGATATCTTTACAATAATCCCCACAACACTCCTGAACACTGGAGAAGCTTCACTTCCTAAAGAATAATAGGAAGTACAGTCTACATTATCGTGAGTTAAAGAACTTTCTTACTCTAATAGGGTTATACACTAAAGTGAGGATTATCAGTAATTTAAAGTGCATTTCAAATGTAAGTTCTGTATAGCTGTAAATATAGATAATTTGGCTATTTTGGTTACAATTTTAAAGTCACTTGAATTCCTGACAATTCTCACATTAGTGAATAACCCTTTAAGACTCCTAAACCGTATCCAAACCAGAAATTGCATCATTACAAATATTCAGAAGAAATTTGGTGCAGCTGAATTGAAGTGACTGAAATTGCTTATAACAGTCTGTCCAGCAGAGGGCAGAATGGAAATGTGCTACCAGGAAATTCAGTAGATGGTGGAGCTGCTATCAGAGCAATGTTGCACCTGCAGCTAATGCTTGAGAAGCCAGGATAATGAATCTTACAATACCATTATAGCGAACACAGGGTAACATAGAGCGTTACCTACCTGAGATCAAGTGTGATCTCATTTTGCATAGTTTCTGTTCTTTTTAGTAGTTTTTGTTCCATTTCATCTTTGTCTGAATTCAACTTCAACAAACTCATTCTCTTCTTTGACAGCTCATTCTCCATTGACTTTTGTTGTTCTGACCTCTGTTTTATCTGGGGGGGTGGGAGGGAGTGCCAAGATCGGTATTTAACAATCATGAATAAGAACAAACAAGCCATAATTTTAATAATATTTATTCCATTTGGTTTACTCCGAAAGCATTTCAACCACAAATATCTGCTAGATGGGATCTTAATACTGATCTAATCTGTCTAGGATGTTGAGAGTGATCTAGTGAAACTGAGCTCTTGACACGTATCTACTCTAAATAGTATCTGCATCATTTCCTGATCTAATTGAGATCCTGTTACTGATTTTTTTATTGAGGTTAATAAAGAAAATGCATACATGGATCAGTAAGGCATTGATAATAAACAACTCTTAGGCATGGTAGCCAGCAATGCTTCTGGTAGAGCGTAACTCTTTTTACACTTTTTAATTATTATTTTTTTTCAAGTTGTTCAAACAAAGCTCAAGAAAAGGAGACAGAAACGGCATATCAACAGTAAACCAGCATGTCTGAGAGGAGTTAGGACAGTATAGTTCACTGTTCATCCTTTCTACGTTCCAGGATTATCCCATATTAAGGTGCTTACTCACATTCTGTTATCTCGTATTGTTATACACTTGGGTATAAGTTTGAGATGCTAGCTAGATCCCCTGCTCGTGGTTGAATATATCAGCATGGGCTAAGCGCATGTGTGATAATGTCAGGCCAGTGCATATACTGAGAACATATAGAGGCTGCTTATAGTGTTGTCTAGGGTTCGGGTTTTTGCCCAGTTCTAGCACAGGGGTTGATACTGAATTTTGATCCTCTTCTGGTCTAATTAGGGTTATGCATTCCTCAGAACATTTCAAATGGAAAAAAGAGTGATACTTTTACTTTAGGGGGGTGAGTCAAGAGATGGGGCTGTTCTAAGAAATTTTAGGTAAGTAAAGAATACATTTATGGAACAGAAATGTAATTAGTATGAGATCAATGTATCTTATATACACAGACTAACTTCTAAAAACATTTGGTTTAAAGATATTGTGATAGTTGATGTGATGTAATTGTAGATGAAAGGTATGGAAGACGTGCTTTGGCAAATACTACCTCTCACTTGTAAGGATTAAATTCCCATAGGATGATCCAGGCAAGTTATTGCAGTGATTAACAAAGGCTCTGCAGGTGAAGTCAGTTGCCAATTATGTGCCTAATTAACAATGTATGTAAGACCAGCCTGGGGCAGTTCCCTCCAGGGACGGACTGACAGTGGCCTGGGCCCCCGGCAGACTAATATATATGCTTGTATATAATATGGCGTATGTACTGTGTATTTTATTATATACAGTCAGGTCCATAAATATTGGGACATCGACACAATTCTAATCTTTTTGGCTCTATACACCAACACAATGGGTTTTAAATGAAATAGATGTGCTTTAACTGCAGGCTTTTAGCTTTAATTTGAGGGTATTTACATCCAAATCAGGTGAACGGTGTAGGAATTACAACAGTTTGTATATGTGCCTCCCACTTTTTAAGGGACCAAAAGTAATGGGACAGATTAACAGTCATAAATCAAACTTTCACTTTTTAATACATGGTTGCAAATCAGAAGCTGGGTTTCATCCCTGGTGATGCTCTGCCAGGCCTCTACTGCAACTGTCTTCAGTTCCTGCTTGTTTTTGGGGCATTTTCCCTTCAGTTTTGTCTTCATCAAGTGAAATGCATGCTCAATTGGATTCAGGTCAGGTGATTGACTTGGCCATTGCATAACATTTCACTTCTTTGCCTTAAAAAACTCTTTGGTTGCTTTTGCAGTATGCTTCGGGTCACTGTCCATCTGCACTGGGAAGTGCCGTCAAATGAGTTCTGAAGCATTTGGCTGAATATGAGCAGATAATATTGCCCGTTACACTTTAGAATTCATCCTGCTGCTTTTGTCAGCAGTAACATCATCAATAAATACAAGAGAACCAGTTCCATTGGCAGCCATACATGCCCACCCCATGACACTACCACCACCATGCTTCACTGATGAGGTGGTATGCTTTGGATCATGAGCACTTCCTTTCCTTCTCCATACATAGAAACATAGAAACATAGAATGTGACGGCAGATAAGAACCATTCGGCCCATCTAGTCTGCCCAATTTTCTAAATACTTTCATTAGTCCCTAGTCTTATCTTATAGTTAGGATAGCCTTATGCCTATCCCACGCATGCTTAAACTCCTTTACTGTGTTAACCTCTACCACTTCAGCTGGAAGGCTATTCCATGCATCCACTACCCTCTCAGTAAAGTAATACTTCCTGATATTATTTTTAAACCTTTGTCCCTCTAATTTAAGACTATGTCCTCTTGTTGTGGTAGTTTTTCTTCTTTTAAATATAGTCTCCTCCTTTACTGTGTTGATTCCCTTTATATATTTAAATGTTTCTATCATATCCCCCCTGTCTCGTCTTTCCTCCAAGCTATACATGTTAAGATCCTTTAACCTTTCCTGGTAAGTTTTATCCCGCAATCCATGAACCAGTTTAGTAGCCCTTCTCTGAACCCTCTCTAAGGTATCAATATCCTTCTGAAGATACGGTCTCCAGTACTGTGTACAATACTCCAAGTGAGGTCTCACCAGTGTTCTGTACAATGGCATGAGCACTTCCCTCTTTCTACTGCTAATACCTCTCCCTATACAACCAAGCATTCTGCTAGCATTTCCTGCTGCTCTATTACATTGTCTGCCTACCTTTAAGTCATCAGAAATAATCACCCCTAAATCCCTTTCCTCATATGTTGAGGTTAGGACTCTATCAAATATTCTGTACTCTGCCCTTGGGTTTTTACGTCCAAGATGCATTATCTTGCACTTATCCACATTAAATGTCAGTTGCCACAATTCTGACAATTTTTCTAGTTTACCTGAATCATTTGTCATTTGGCTTATCCCTCCTGGAACATCAACCCTGTTACATATCTTAGTATCATCTTCTCTTCCCATCACTCTGGTACAAGTTGATCTTGGTCTCATCTGTCCATAGGATGTTGTTCCAGAACTGTTCAGGCTTTTTTAGATGTTGTTTGGCAAACTCTAATATGGCTTTCCTGTTTTTGAGGCTTGCCAATGGTTTACATCTTGTGGTGAACCCTCTGTATTCACTCTGGTGAAGTCTTCTCTTGATTGTTGACTTTGACACACATACACCTACCTCCTGGAGAGTGTTCTTGATCTGGCCAACTGTTGTGAAGGGTGTTTTCTTCACCAGGGAAAGAATTCTTCAGTCATCCACCACAGTTGTTTTCCGTAGTCTTCCGGGTCTTTTGGTGTTGCTGGGCTCACCGGTGCGTTCTTTCTTTTTAAGGATGTTCCAAACAGTTGATTTGGCCACACCTAATGTTTTTGATATCTCTCTGAAGGGTTTGTTTTTCCAGCCTAAGGATGGCTTGCTTCACTGATAGTGACAGCTCTTTGGATCTCCTATTGAGAGTTGACAGCAACAGATTCCAAATGCAAATAGCACACTTGAAATGAACTCTGGACCTTTTATCTGCCCCTTGTAAATGGGATAATGAGGGAATAACACACACCTGTAAATGGGATAATGAGGGAATAACACACAGCTGAGCAGCCAATTGTCCCATTACTTTTGGTCCCTTGAAAAGTGGGAGGGACATATACAAACTGTTGTAATTCCTACACCGTTCACCTAATTTGGATGTAAATACCCTCACATTAAAGCTGAAAGTCTGCAGTTAAAGCACATTTTGTTGATTTCATTTCAAATCCATTGTGGTGGTGTATAGAGTCAAAAAGATTAGAATTGTGTTGATGTCCCAATATTTATGGACCTGACTGTATGTTCATGTAAAGTGAATGTATGTTTTTGTGTGTATATTCACTGTGAGCCTCGGTTTAAGTGAATATATGTATGTTTGTGTCTAGTGTCACGATGTGTGGATTCAGAGTAATATAAATATATATATTTTTTTTTAAATAGGGTAGTATTTAAGTGTGTATGTGAATCACGGCAATGTGTTTATATGAGGAATGCAGGCATCCAAATTTGGGGTCTTGAAGTACTAACGTTGTGATAAAAGTTATGAGCCACCTTAAAGCGACAGTATAGTCACCAGAACAACTTCAGATTAATGCAGTTGTTTTGGTATGTATAGCCAGTCCTTACAGGCATTTTAATTTAAACACTGCCGTTTACATTGCAGCACAGGGAAACCTCCAGTGGCAGCCACTCAGACGGCCACTAGAGGTGCTTCCTGGGTCAGTGATAGACAATGTGCAGCACTGATGTTCAGTGTCTCATTGCTCTGCATGGAAGCGCTAAACTTTCCCCACAGAGATGCATTGATTCAATACATCTCTATAAGGAGATGCTGATTGGCGCAATGCAGCGTTTTGCCATGTGTGTCAATTAACTTCCCAGTGCTTCATAAGGGAGAGCATTGGAATGGCTGAGATGATCAATTCTAATGATCTCAGTCAAGGGGCCAGAGCATGGGCTGAGCCAGCGCCGGTGGACCCGTGTGGCGCTAAAATAAAGGTAAGTTGATTACCTTTTTAGGAGGGGCAAGGGGATGCCGGTAACCTAAATGGTGTTTTTACACTATAGGGTCAGGAATACACATTCGTATTCCTGTTCCTATAGTGTTTCTTTAAATGCATTTTTTTTTTTGGGAATTCATGCTAGTATGTCCATGACATCAGTGTGTGTATGAAGGGACGTATTTATATTGAGGGTCTGCATGCAAGGCCATATTTGTAGTTTGTGTGTGTGGAACATCCGTGTGTTATTATAAGTTAGTTGCTATAAGTGCTGTAGTGGGGAGGGGGTAATAGAAGTTGAGGGTGCAGGGAAGGAATAGAGGCTGAAGTGGGTAACAAGGGTTGTAGAATATGTAGGGGTAATAAGGGTTGTAGTGGGTGATAAGGGCTGTAGCATGTGTAAGGGGTAATAGGGGTTGTAGTGGGTAATAGGGGTTATAGGATGTGTAGGGGTAATAGAAGCTGTAGTGGGTAAGAGGAGTTGTAGTATATGTAGGGGGTAATAGGGGTTATAGGATGTGTAGGGGTAATAGAAGCTGTAGTGGGTAAGAGGAGTTGTAGTATATGTAGGGGGTAACAGGGGTTGTAGTGGGTAATAGGGGTTGCAGGATGTGTAAGGGGTGATAGGGGTTGTAGTGTGTGTATGGGGTGATAGGGATTGTAGGATGTGTTGGGGCTTGGTGAATAAAGGGGAATGGATGGATAGGGGCCGTTTGGAAAGCTTATTTACCTATTTTTAATTTTTTTTAAAGTTAAATAATGTATCCCCCCCTCCCTAAACCGTACCTTTGTCCAGGAAGGGGGTAAGCCTTACCCACAGTGGTGCAGAGTGTCCAACCTCCATCTCGCCAAGCAAGCGTCCAGAAGAGCTCCCTCCCTGGGCGGTCATGAAATTGCGGACAGGCTGCCTGAAACACTGATAATGCAGCTCTGCACGGGGCTGCTCTGCTCAGTTACAGGCAGCCTGCATGGAGTGCTCAACTCAGGGCAGAGGCTCTGTTCCTGGAGCCTCTGCTGATTTTTTTCTTCCAGCCAAAAGCCGCAGACTGCACTAGACAGGCACAGTGAGAGGCAGCGTAGTGGGTCTTTGATAAGGCCCCTGGGCTGTCTTCCAGTGTGATACAAAGGTCTGCTGACTGTGAGCATAGCATGGCCGTCCATGGGGGGAAGCTTCTCTAACAGCAGGGGCCCGCAGAAGTTCGTGCAGGCCCCTTACTGAGTGCAGGCTGGCTGGGAAGCTTGCTGAACTCCACAGCTGCCATTACATTTGCACCACAGGCGGGCCCCCCAGAGCCTCGGTCCATGACCGATATGCCAGAGTGCTCATTTTGCCCCTGATTCCCTCAGTCTGATATTCCAGCCGAGGGAGCTGGACTGCTACAAACTAATATTTGTGTGGTGCTTTGTTTTTTCATGCATTTTTGTATTTGTTGGGAAGTAGGAAAGCCACCCAAATATAGATAGAGAATTCTATGTATAGTTGGTGCTGAAGAAAGAGCAAGAATTTATTTTGTTTTATTTCCACTTGCTGATGTGTTTAAGAAAATAGACCGCTTAAAACCAGAGTTGGAGTTTGTCCTACGTTGTAGCTTACCTAAGAAGACTGTGGTTATTTAAAGATACCACACAAACAAACCTTTGACTACAAAGGACATCTGTCACAATACATTACTGGGAGTATTATTGCTATGGAGCTCTGTTATACACAACAAAATTATGGAGCTCCTGGAAAAGAGGGACATTAGGACAGGAAGGAACGACAGAGGGATTTGAGCCCGAAATATATACAGTCCCTACTAAATAGGGACACATGGGATGTATGGTCTTGTTACTGATCAAGTCTAACAAGTCTAATCATGTCCAACTAGCCTCTTGATATTGATCAAGTCTAATTAAAGTCTTGATACTAGTAATAGATAACATATTAGTAATGATATTGACTAGCATTTATTTTACAAATCACTCCTAATTATGTTGCTACTAATAATGACTAAATTGGATATTGCTAGTGATCTTGTCTAAGGTCTTATTACTAAACTTGTCTAACTTCTTGGTACTAATCTTGTATATCTAGGATCTAACTATTGATGTTGTAAAATATATTTTCTTGTTGATCTTGTCATGATTGGATTTTTCACTGGTTATGTCTAACTAGGCCCTTGCTATCTTGGAAGCATGCATAATCTACCTTTAAATTGCACAGTGTTAATGACTGCTTGACTGCTTTCTGAATAAACATAGTAGTAATAAGGTACCTGTGACTGGAGAGAGCGTACTCTCTGCTCACTGTTTGCTAGGTTTGACAGCTCTATCTCCAGTTCTTGTTTGGTTTTCAGTATATCCATCTCTTTCTGAGATATTTGAAGGTCTGTTAGCTCCTTCATTTTCTTAAACTGAACAACGTCATTCACCAGCTCCTGTTTGTCTTTGGAATGAGCCACTGCCAAAGAAGAATGTACTCACTTTACACAAACTTGGATGGTATGAAATTGTAATTGAAAAGGTACAGTTGCTAGTAGGAGTCAGAGATCAGGGGAAGTTGGTATTGGGTGTGAGACAAAAGTGTGAATTAGGAAGAAATAAGAGGAAGGAATGAATTAATGGATAGAGGAAGCGAGTATAAGAGTCAGACTGGATATTTTAGTGGACGGCCTTTAAGAGCTGAAGACCAGATACTGTGAGAGGACTGTGGAGACAAATGGGGGACTGTGTACAAAGCTGTGTTATAACTCCATCTCCTATCTAGTATTGTCTGTAGATGGAGTTATATTTAACAGTGTCAACAACACTATAATAGTAATGTGTCAAGAGTACCCTGCACAACCAAGGAGGCCATTTTTATTCTCCCCAGAGACATGAACTTTATGCAGTGATTAACAGAGGATTTAAAGCCCACTGGCTACAATTCCGTGTAAGCAGTGTTAAATCCCTACTCACACCAGGAAACCCAGTATCGATCCCCTTCTGTCAGCTGGGGAAATTTTACATGGCCCAGACTGACAGATGCACTGTATGCAGAGTTCAAATTGAGCGCTGCTTACAGCCATTTAAATAGGCATTTAGAAATGTGGTGTGGGCAGGGTAAAATATCTGCTCACACCAGGGAGACCCAGTATTCATCAATACCTTGGGTCACACCTATTGGGCCAGACTGACTGATGAGCTGTATGCAGTCCTCAAGGTGAGCGCTGTATATAGGCCTTTAAATTAATTGAGAACACTGTAGCTGAGAGTATCATGCTAACCCGCTATGATACTTACATTTCAGCTGATGAAGGGAGCTGCTCAGGGTGTCTCTGCATGCTCCCAAGTCTCACTCCATGCCCCAATGCCATTCTGACTTGTGATGGGCTTTGTCAGTTGTTGAGCACTGATCACAATGCATTGGCCAAACCAATTTTAGTATTAGAAATGGGAAGATCCTGTCATACTGAAAATATCCAGATGACCACAAAATTACACTCTCTGGTTTAACTTAGAATCCCTTTGCTAATACCAGTACTGATATTAGCAAAGGGAAACTCTTGGAATTAGGATTAAATTAAGGATTAAGGTCATGGATTAAGATTAGATTTAGAAGATGTACTAGGTTTATGTTTAAGATTAGGTTTAGAATTATTGTAGTACTCTGATTTTGTTTTAGATTGGGGTTCAGACTAGGATTAGGGTCAGCAAGGGAATCCCTATGATGGAAATAGGAAAGGAATTCCTCTGTTTATATCAGCTGAGGGAATCCTCCTAACACTATTTCTAGGGTTAGGATTAAAGTTATAATTAGGGGTAGGTAGAGGATTAGAGTATGCATTAGGATGAGGTTTAACAAGATTTAGGGTCAGATTTTAATATTCACATTTTATCATTTTAAAATGCTGCAAAATATGTTTGCGCAATTTAAATGATTTCTAATTAAGCTTGGTAAAGTCAAATCTTTAAATAAGAACACAAATTGCCATTTCCCATGTCAAAATTGGGAGGCACTTTGTAGTACAGTGAACAACAGCTAGCAGTACTGACAATCACATAATGAGAAGAAATGTTTTGGAAATAAATAATTATTTTCTATGCAAAAGCCTACAAAAAGTCTCACATATTATTCATATAGTTACCAGATGAAGACTAACCTTCTGTACTTTGGATTTCTCCTCTCAGGTAATCCTGGTCTCTCTGCAAAATCAGCAAGTTTGCATCTCTTCGTTTCACCTCCAGTTTGAGACCATTACACTGAGTTCGAAGGTCCTGGATGAAAAAAAAAAAGAAACAACAAAATGCATTCCCAGTATGGTTCTCTATTACTCTCCTCTCTTGGCCATAATTATTATAAAAATTATAAAGCTATCAGTGGTAATTAAATGTAATTGTAAAGTTAATGTTTTAATAAATGCTTAAGTGAATTATTATTATTTTTTTGTGTGTGTTTTTTTTTTTTTGCTTTTATCTTATCCACATTTTTATTTAGGACATACCTGCAGCTTCTTCAATATGTGCTCTGCTTCTGAGTTGAGTCTAGGTTGGAGGTTGGTAGCCTTTTTAGTTTGATCCCGAGTAAATATTCATTGTTAAAGAAAATCTCAAATGTAGTTAATTTCCTCATGGTGTTCGTTGCATATATAGACATATTTTATATATTCTATAGCTATACCTCTATAAGTGAGCTCATATATATAAAAAGTTACTATTATCTATTTTGTACAAATATCATTGGGTTAATATAGGCAAGGTCCATTAAGAACCAAAGGATAAATGGTACATTTGCAATGATTATACAAAAGTAAATATTCAATCTACAATTTCTTATTTTTTTTTCTTTTATTTATGATTCAATATTGAACATGAACCATGAGAACTGACTCTAACATCCAAATATCCAACGATCCGGCCCAGAAATTGAGTATTACAATATGAAGAAAAGCATTCTGGACGCAGTAGTTCCCACCATAAACCGTAAGTGACGTATCGCGAGTGAGTTCGCACGTCACTTTCGGCTACACGAACAAGCAAAGATCATCACAGGTACACCGCCTCGAACCTCACACCAGCTGTGAGTAATCCATGGAGATTGGACCACTGAGGAAAAAGGGTGGGACAGGCGGATATTCAAAACTGGAACCGGACAACTAGTGAACTTACTGATTGAAAAAGCCACTATTCCAGGCAAAACTGCATCTTGGTAGACAAGAGAACAGTACTTTTATTTTGCCCATGTTTATTTATTTTTTTGTTAATACATGGTTTTTAAAATAATCTTTGATGGTAATAAAAGGTAATATATAATTCACTCCCTCCTGTCTTTTCATCTGATACCTGAGTTCCAGATAGGGGAGTGTCACCCAGTGGCATACACATGACCCATGGGGCCCCGGTGCGAAAATTGATCCGTGGGCCCCCCCCCCCCGCACGCGGGCTGTGCCGCAACACATGGCGGTGGGCACCTGGTCGCAGGGGTTACAGGGCTGCAACCCCTGCGACCGCGGTATGTACGCCAGTGCATGCAGATGCACACACACTTAAAGGACCACTACAGACACCCAGATCACATCAGCTCAATGAAGTTGTCTGGGTGTCAGGTCCCTCTAGTTTTAACCCTGCAGCTGAAAACATAGCAGTTTCAGAGAAACTGCTATGTTTCACTGAGGGTTAATCCAGCCTCTAGTGACCGTCTCACTGACAGCCGCTAAAGGAGCACACTGAATGTCCATAGGAAAGCATTGAGTAATGCTTTCCTATGGGCGGTTTGAATGCGTGCACGGTCGCATTCGGAGCTGAGAGGTTGAGGGATCCCCAGCGCCAAGGGAGTCCGGCGCTGGAGAAAGGTAAGTGCTGAAGACACACACACACACTTACAGACGCATACACACTAGCTAACAGACACACACATTTACTGACAGAGACACACTCAGCGACAGACATACATTCACACTCACAAAACATACACTCTCATTGACAAACACAAACTCACTAACAGACATCAAACAGACTCACTAACACACACACACTCAGTAAGACACACACAGTAACACACTCACTGATACTCACTAGCAGACACACACACTAACACTCACACGTTTTTTTTTTTTAATTTAATCCCCCCAGCCTCCTTACCTTTTGGAGTGCTGGGGGGATTCCCTGGGGTCCAGTGGTGCTGCTGGGCTGGCGGGCTGTCTAGCCGGCGCGCAAGGGAGCACTCAGTGCTTCCTCTTCAGCTCCCTCGCGCGCCGCGTAGGGATGCCGGCGCCGGAAGATGACGTCATCTTCTGGCTCCGGTATCAGTGCGGTGCGCGAGGGAGCTGAAGAGGAAGCACTGAGTGCTCCCTCGCGTGCCCGCCTGACTGGCCGGCCACCCGCCTTCCGGGTGTCAGCAGGGCCAGCCTCGGGGGGCCCTGGGGTGGTCGGCTCCTGGGCCCCCCAAGGGAAGAGGCTGGCTCAGTGGGTACACACCGGGTCGCAGGTGCGGCCGGGCACCCTGGTGGGCCAGGCCCGGTCGCAGCCGCGACCCCTGCGACCCTGGTATGTACGCCACTGGTGTCACCCCCAAAGTGACACAGGTCTTTCTAACTTGAAGCCAGTTCCCAAAAGGCTCCAAACAAGGTGAGCTACACCTTGAAGGCTTTTGTCTCTTTATCGTCTCTCATTTACATGTATCTTATTGGGAGCTGCTGACCGAGTATTCCCTGAAGAAAGGTTGTTGCTTGCCACCTTAAAGGCACAGGAGGCCACAGAGCCTATATCCCGAAAAGGCTCTACACATTGTGAGTTAATGTTCACTCACTAAGTTTGTGTTTTAAAAATTCACTAATATACTACACCATAAGTCTTTTTCTCTTTTGTATTTATTTACATCTATCCACAATTGTTACAATTTTGAGGGTAAGTCCCTACATTCACATTTAAGCTCTTCATTCGCACTTTATATATTAGGTAGGGGTGTATCACCTAAATATAAGGTGCATATTTGATATACATTTCATGGTTTGGTGGGTTATTTGGAGTACCCACAGAGTGTTTTCAGCTGCTATAACAAAATAACATCACTACAATAAGAAATAAGCGCCACAAATTTTCACACTTAAGTTTCAATTTTTCAATAATACCCAGAGGGCTCAGAGACATGGCTTGAAGCTGTGCTTCCAAGCCGACTAATTAGTGTACAACAGGGTTTTCGAAGGTAGGTGAGGGAGGCAGGACTGCAGGCACTATGGCACGGTCAATAAAATGAAGTTGCAAAAGTGCCTACAGTGTCCTTTTAACCTTTTTATGTAGCTTGTAGTATGATTAAAGGAACACGATAGGGTCAGGAACACAACATCTATACTTGACCCTATTGTGTTAAAACCACAATTTAGGTGGCTTGCCCCCTTGCCCCCCTCCTTACAAATCATTAAAAGATACCTTATTTCCAGGTTCCGTCCACCTCTTTGGTTGACATCATCAGAATTCATGATCTCAGCTAATCCAATGCTTCCCCACAGAGAAAGCATTGTATTAGCTGAGATCGCCAAGGAGGCGGGGCGGGGTTAAATGCCACCATGGCCAATCAGCATCTCTTCATAGAGATGCATTGAACCAATGCATCTCTATAAGGTAAGTTCAGCGTCTCCATGCAGAGCATGGAGACAATGAACGGCAGTGCTGCACAGCGTGCAGCAATTTTCCTGGAAGCACCTCGCGTGACCATCTGAGGAGCGCCACTAGAGGTGTCCCTAGGCTTTAATGTAAATTTACTGAGTATAGCAGGGACTGACTATACTCACCAGAACAAATACATTAAGCTATAATTGTTCTGGTGACTATAGTGTCCCTTTAAAGTTAAAAGGAAAGACATCAACTACTTTTAGAACTACAAGCCTTATGTCCAGAAACACTATGGATTGAAACAAATAGCTCAATTTACAGAAGCCTGCAGGATTTATTTGTTGGTGTCACATCAAAGTTACAACAAACTTGCTAGTTAGTAACTTTTCAGTTATGCCAATTGGTAAAGGGTTCTGTCCAGAAAGACCACTCCACATTACACCACAACACCATTTGGTATTCTGTATGAAATGAAGGCAGATGCTTCAGGTAGCACAGCCTGCTTTTCTATCATGTGGTTATTACTATACAATTAGGGGAAAAGACAGTACAATATACACAAGCCAATACAAAACGTAAACAGGGCCTTGCCTGTGAACAGGCATCTAGCCATTGAAGCTCTTTTATACCAAGTACTTAGCAAGATAGCCCATAGGCTTGCAATCTAAAGGATTGTGCTCATTATTCATGTTTTGTGTATCGAATATTGGGCACCAGGTAATGACACTGAATCTTAAAAAATACAAAACAAATTACAATAATCTGTAAATACCCTGCTGGAAGTGATGCAAATAGAGGGAGAAGATGGGGCGGCAGAAACACTTTGGCAAGCCGGCCAGGCCCTTGTAACATCAGCTGGCAGGGAGGAAGTGACAGCATGCTTCACAAAGCGCCGCGCTGTTGAAATAACTGGAGGAGGTTGGAGTCAGTTGCAGCGCACACAGCAGTACGCATGGAGGCAGAGGAGAGGCTGGAGGGAGCTGCTGCTGCTGCATGCTCATTTTCATCAGTTTCAGCCAGGGCCAGAACCCCAAGAAAGCCACCCTCTTGGACACAAAGGTAAGCTAACAGTATGGTGGCTGAAAATGTATAATGTATGATATGTGAGTATGTCAGTGTGTGTATCTGTGTATGAGTCAGTATGTGTATCTGAGTGTGTGTGCCAGTGTATTTATCATAGTGTGTGTATCTGTATGCCAGTTTGTGTATCTGTGTATCAGTATGTATCTGAGTGTGTGTATTTGCCAGTGCATGTATCTGTGTGTCAAGGTTCATACATGTTTGGTGGCGGTGCGTGTGTGTGTGTGCCAGTGGAAGTATCTGGTGAAGCCGCCTCCCTATAATGCATTTTTGCATGTTGAGATTTCTGTATAGAATACAAATTGTACATTTCCCTTTTTGCCACATATATTAACATATGAAACTGTAGAAAATGCTGCATCTGGATATAATATCTTTTCTAAATAACAGGAAAAGGATATAGAAATCTTGCTTCCAGTTCCAGGAAGTAGATCTGTTGTTGGAGGTTCTTAATGTACTCTGCCTCCACCGTGGATACAATAGACTCCATCATCTGTTCTTAAAGAAAACAAAGATTATAAACAGCATCCTGTTTGCGCAGCATCTTTATTAGACAAGTCCATTGGGTCATAAATCATAGGTTGACATTACAGAAACCTTTTTGCATCCTCTATAATCAGTGTATACAGTCCACAGAGTCCCTATACATTTTATATGTTCCTGGGCCATTGATCACTATAGGCTGCTGAAGACTATATATTGTCTTGCTAAGAATTATGGGAAACTGCCACAACGTGTAGTGTAATCCAACAAAGTTTAGCCAGTTTTGCTTTAAATAATAGCCTAGGTCCTCAAATAAGGTATTCCCTCGTACTGATCTATTTTAAAACCTGCAATTCTACATTAACACTCATATAGCTCAAATGTATTTCATTGATCTAGGTTTCAAAGGACTAAAGTAAATAACTTTATAGAATAAAAGATATCCCAGTATAATCATAACATTAACAGTATCCTTAAAGGGATACTGTAGGCACCCAGACCACTTCAGCTAATTTAAATAGTCTGGGTGCTGTGACCCTTTTGCACTTAGTGCTGCAATGTAAAACATTGCAGTTCCAAAGAACTGCAATGTTTACATTGCAGCTCAAAGTCTGCCCTCAGACAGCCACGAGAGGGCTTCTGGAATTCAAACAGACTTTTGGTCCGTTATCTGACACTGGACGTCCTCACGGACCTCCAGCGTCAGATTTTCCCCATAGTAAAGCATTGAATAATGCTTTCCTGTGGGGAGATGTAATGCGCGTGCGGCCATTGCCGTGCATGCGCATTAGGTCTCCCCCACCAGCTGACGTCGGCAGGAGAGGCGTGTGAGTGGAACCTGACCCAGCTTCAAGGGACATTGGTACTGGATTCAGGTAAGTGGGTGAAGGGGAGCCCATAGTGCCAGGAAAACGGGTTTGTTTTCCTGGCACTATAGGATCCCTTTAATATGGCACCACCGTAAATTTAACAAACAATATGATGTGTTTATTTTGCCTGCAGTGAATGATTACCTGCCAATCGATGATGAGTCAGAGCGCTATCTGGGGTACCCTGTGGCTGTGCACTTTGCAAATTGCAATAGAAAAAAAAAAAAGGACTTTGCAAAATGTAAGCAACAATAGCTGATGTGTACAAATCTACAACTTAGCTTAAAGGGACACTATAGTCACCTGAACAACTTTAGCTTAATGAAGCAGTGTTGGTGTATAGAACATGCCCCTGCAGCCTCACTGCTCAATCCTCTGCCATTTAGGAGTTAAATCCCTTTGTTTATGAACCCTAGTCACACCTCCCTGCATGTGACTTGCACAGCCTTCCATAAACACTTCCTGCAAAGAGAGCCCTATTTAGGCTTTCTTTATTGCAAGTTCTGTTTAATTCAGATTTTCTTATCCCCTGCTATCTTAATAACTTGCTAGACCCTGCAAGAGCCTCCTGTATGTGATTAAAGTTCAATTTAGAGATTGAGCTACAATTATTTAAGATAAATTACATCTGTTTGAAAGTGAAACCAGTTTTTTTTTTCATGCAGGCTCTGTCAATCATAGCCAGGGGAGGTGTGGCTAGGGCTGCATAAACAGAAACAAAGTGATTTAACTCCTAAAAGACAGTGAATTGAGCAGTGAAATTGAAGGGGAATGATCTATACACTAAAACTGCTTTATTTAGCTAAAGTAATTTAGGTGACTATAGTGTTCCTTTAAATACACAGCGTGGATGTTTTAGTCAAACTTTTACAATTTGGTTTTCAGTTTACTGCTTAATGAATAAACGAGTATTTGCAACAAAGTATCTTATTATATTAGTTTATTACATTAGGGTAAATTGGGGTCATATACACATTTTTTTTTTTTTGCATTTGCTGTCAAGTTTTGCACCAGTTTGGTGTGCATGCACCATATTCATATGTATAAAAATTAAAATAAAATAAAATCTCCACCCTTTGTACACTGGTGATTCCCCCCTCCCCCCCTTTTCTGTAATGTGCCTGAATAATTCGTACTTCCACCACTATTCCTCTTTCTAAATATATTCATTGACAATTTTATGTTTTCTTTATTTAATTTGTTAAAGAAAAAGGAAGATTGTGAAAGCTACTTATCTGTCAAAGAAAACCTGCCACTATCAGTTGTAATAAAAATTGTGAAAGAATTATGCACCTCTTTATTTAAATAGAAGTGACAAATTTGTGAAACAAAAAAACTAAAATGGAATAGGAAAAAGAATAATAAAAGATGTGAATTAAGGAATAACTAGGCCACCTAATATATTAATAATAATAATAATATTTCACTAAGCTGCTACAGAACTACAGTTTCATCACAAACATAAAGTGCTCAAAGATGCTTAAGAAGCATGTTTGCAAAAACAGTGATTTGTGGTGAGATTACATCAATTAAATTTCCAATCCGGGTCTCACATTTGCATAAAGTTGACAACTAACCCCAGCTCATTGTTTAGTGAATACAACAAAATGCACATTAATCCTTATATATAATATAATATATACATGAGACTAATGCTCTTATTATACACCCAACAAATCACAAGCAGCCTGTAAAATTCAAAGCAGGAGACAGACCGAAAACACAGCCATTTACCACAATCATAATCAATATTCAGACACAGATTCTCAGTATGTGTCATTTATCTGCAGTATGTATAGGCCACTGCACTGAGACTGTAATAAGGATTGTTAGTGCTTGTGTGTGATACAGCTGCAATTTATGTTACCTCATCACATTCTGACAGCTTTAGCAATGGAATACATGTATTTATTATACCGACAGACAGCAGATGTACAGACTGTACCTCTCCCCTGCTCCTGTTGATGGTTACTAACCTGAAGGGTGACACTGTTTGGTTGTCCCTGGTAGCAGTCGCTTCCTGTGTGAGGTAAGCCTGTATTGCATTAGAAACCTCTTCAGCCATGATACATTATGGCATTGCCCTTGCATTTTAATATGTCTAAATAAGACATAATGGGAATCTAGAAAATAAAAATGTATTATTTGAGCTTCTGTTCTTGCATTGGTCACTACTTGGAACATTAGAAATTTAAGACATTTTGGAATCAAGCATAAATACAGTCGACATCTTTCATATAATCAGCTATATAAAAGTTATCAAGCTGAATTTAAGACCTAAAAATGTACCAAAAGTACCAAAAGACTGTAACGTCTGTAACTGTAAATGTACCAAAAGACTGTAACGTGCTGAGACAAAAACAGTTGTTGTTTTTTAACCTTCATTCCAATAATTTTTTTTTTCGTTTTTTAAAATTCTTTTTTAAATTTTAGTAGTGTGGAAAAATACAGACAGTTGCATAAATGACAATAACACAAGGAAATATGACATTATTTACAATAAAAGAGCAAATAACATGTCACAAAAGCTGCACCATTTTATATTAACCCCTTAGTGACCTGACCGTTTTTCAGTTTTCTTACCGTTTGGGACCAGGGCTGTTTTGACCTGTTTTTACATTTCTGCAGTGTTTGTGTTTAGCTGTAATTTTCCTCTTTTACTGTAACCACACATATTATAAACCGCTTTTCTCGCCATTAAATGTTCTTTCTAAAAATACCATTATTTTCATCATATCATATAATTTACTGTAAAATATATATTATAAAATACACATTTTTTCTAACTTTGACCCCCAAAATCTGTTACACATCTACAACCGCCAAAACACACCCGTACTAAATAGTTTCTAAATTTTGAATTTAGAAATACCCAATGTTAACATGTTCTTAGCTTTTTTTGGAAAGTTATAGGGCACTAAGTACAAGTAACAAACATTTTTTTTTCAAAATTAACGAATCTGTCAGAAATCACTGAATAACCCTTTACATGTATATGTATATATATATATATATATATATATATATATATATATATATATATATATATATATATATATATATATATATATATATATATATATATATTTATATATATATATATATTTTTTTTTTGTTTGTTTGTTTATTTATTTTTTTAATGGGTCAGTATTTTTTATTTAATTTATTTTATTCTGGTCTTCCCCAGAAGTATTCATTGTCAACTTTACCAATGTACAGAGGTGCTTGCATCTATAAAAAATGCATAAAAGGCAAGTCCTGTACATTTAAAACTAATTTCTGAACTTGTCTCCATGTTCACATTTTTTCGTCATAATAATAATAAAATAATACCTGGGAAAAAAAGAGAAATCTCTTCTTAGTAAAACACTATATATTTATTTCAGAACACAACTTTACTAACGCTATAATACCAAAGCTTGCTCATGGGATTTTATGACTGGTTTAGTCCTTATTAATCCCTCTTGGGTCGTGTATTGAATGAGCTATTTGGTTTCAAAGCCTACCAACTGAGTTGCATGGGAACCATACTTCTTACTCAGCTGGTTTCAATATATAATAACTCATTCATTCTTGTTCATTGGTTTTAGATGCAAATATTGCGACCGATCTTTCAGCATCTCCTCAAATCTGCAGAGACACGTCCGAAACATTCACAACAAAGAAAAACCATTCAAATGTCACTTGTGTGACAGGTGTTTTGGTCAACAAACTAACTTGGACAGGCATTTAAAAAAACATGAGAATGGCAACATATCGGGTAAGATATTAGAGTAAAATTCTTATCAGTCTGAATGTCATTAGAGAAGATTAATGTTGTGCGACCCTGTATGGTATTGTAAATTAATTTTGAATAGTTTTGTTACGACTCGTACTGGTTTTTCTGTTCTAAAATCAAGCCTGCTAGTAGAATACTAACTCTCTAGTGATTGGCAGCGGCATTGCATTTCCATAAATACTGTGGTGTGTTGTTTTTTTTTTTTTGTTTTGTTTTTTTTAAATTTATTTATTTATTTATTTATTTTTAAAGAAGACAACCTAAGGTATTACACTTGGGATATTTTGACTCTTTTTATGCAACCATTTTACCACCAATCGATGCCAAATTTAAAAAAATTGGTGATTTTTTTTTACATATGTAGCAATTTAAGAATACATGTGTAAGAATATTAAATAGTTAACTTGTTTATATGTATTTTATGCTTTTATAAGGTTTATAACATGATTATTGCTGACTGAAGGAATATTGAATACTTAAAGTCAATATGCTGACTGTGACAGACTAAGGTATTTCTTCTGTAGGATGTAAGACAATGCTAAATTTCAGGATGTCTTGCCCATTCCGATTTTAAGGATATTCTTTTCCAGACGTATGCAAAAGCTTATCTTTCCATTGTCAGAATAACGTAATACAAGGAAGTAATAAATCTTATAGTCTGTACTGTATTTGCATATACCATGGCTAATGTAAGCAAACTATGTATAAAAGCCAGCTCTGGAATACACTCATTTGAGAGTCTTGTAAAGCTGTTGTCCGTGTGTTATTGCTTACAAATGATTCTCCATCAACATTGATTATGGTGACCGAGGGATCGAGAACCGAGGGGATTAGAGTCCATTACAACATTAACCCTTTCAGCTTGGTGTCTAGAAGTGGGATAGAAGTTGGATCAGCAAAACCATTTGCGGTGAGTAGCCTTTTTGTGTCTTATTTGACGCTGATTGTCTATGACCCCCCTTTGGTTCAGTAAGTCTGTATCCAGTAGATAGGAAAGGTGTAAGGACTCTAGTTATATTGAGACTATAAGAGGTCTCCGGTTTATTAGACATTTGGTCTAAATATATAGGGTTTTGGTAACCCAGGTTAGTATCTAAGATAGATACAGGTTTTTGAGACCATAAGAGGTCTCCGGTTTATTATAGGGTTTTGGTAACCCAGGTTAGTATCTAAGATAGATACAGGGTATCTCAGGTAGATACAGGTTTTTGAGACCATAAGAGGTCTCCGGTTTATTAAGTCTATAGGTGTTCTGAGCAGCATGGTTTGTAGATCTATAAGTATAACCCAAACTTCTCTTTCTCCCGGTCACCTTTGTTTGTCTTAAGTGTTTTTTGTGGGTGATTGTTTGTCTATATTGGGGACACACTTTGGTAAGTTAGTAGTGTCCCCACTCTGAATCAGCAGTATGGGAAATGTGAGTTCAGGTCCTGAGTGACCAATGTGTGTATGTATATATGTGTATATGTATGTATATATGTGTGTGTATATGTATATGTGTATATATAAGATAGCAGTACTTTTAAACAAATGGAGGTTTTAAAAATACATAAGGATTAAGGAGAGAACGCAGGTAACTTGTTTTTACCATATATTGGGGCTGATGTGTACTGTAGTCCTTGCTGCTGCCCAGTAGTGATGGGAGTGAGCGCAGGACTTATCTTTCTGCAAGATAGCAGTACTGTATATTAGAAAAGAAATGACTCACAGGTTGTACCTGATAGACCTACTTAAATCTTTTTGCTTTATTCTTTCTGTCGCATAGAAGTATAAGTTTATTACTCTGTTTTATTGTAAGTTATTTCACATGGGAACTGTGTGCCTGGAATGATTGTTGCTTTAAAAATACTATAAGCCCACTACACTTATTATGAGAGTGGGATAAGTGTAAATGTGTTGCATTGTTTGCATGATGAGCTCAGTATATTTTATAACTGAGACAAAAAGTCACATCATTAGTATTTGAAAGTTAATTCCCCATATGGGATTAATTGTATAGAAACACCAATCAGCACATCTTCCCTGCCCTGTGTGTTTGTTGCAAAGGATCCATACTAAATATGATTTATGTTTGAAAATAACAGAGCAACATTTACATTTTCAGCGGTCCAACACATGCTTTATTTTGCGCTGTAAATTAACCTTTTTATTGCAACAGGTTCCTTTTAAATGATCCAGTGTAATAACTACTGCTTGTGTCTTCTATGTCTCACATTATGTGATATTTTAAATTGTGGTATATAGCCTGAATCAGACATCATGGACAAAGGTTTTTACCTGTGTTACTAAGGGCTCTTGGAGACTGACCGGTCTAAAGGTTTGCCATGCCTTTAAAACATGGTATAGTATAAATTTTTTTAAGTCTCTGAGAGTTCTGAAAGATTCAGGTGAAACCATGTCTGTTTAATCTGGTCCAGATGTTTGTTCAATTTCTGTAAGATTTAAGTTGATGCAGCATCATCTCAGATTAGTTAATGGTAGTTTTATACAAATAGTTGAGTTATGAGCGCGCTATATAAATGGATCCTTTCTTTAAATACAATACTATAGTAGATTAAAGTAATGAAGTTAATTAAGAAAATGTACACATAAGAATCCCTAAAATAAATCTAAACTAAAATTGGTATACCTTCCAATAATATGTTCTGAATACAGCTGTTAACTGTTTATTCTGTGTAAATGGTGATTGTGATAATGTGTGATAAGTGTGCAGTTAAACTTGAAAGTAGTTTAATTTATATGTTGCTGTATTGTTTTAAATTATATGTGAATCAGTTTGTCACAGTCTAGTGATACTGATACGAATGACAGCCAAATAACCTAGCAAATAACTGTTTTATTAGTTGTTGAATACTAGCGTTTTGGCCAAGAATAGTTGGAGATTTGGAGGTGTTAGTTTAAGATTGCTTTTATATTGTGTCTATCCGTGTTTCCTAGGAGGGAGACAGAGTGTGTAGTTGTGTGCCCATAAATGTGATTTCTGTATTGGCATATCTGCTGGGTACCCATTATGTGTTTCTACAAAGATATTGCTTTGTGAGATGACGTGTAATATTACATGGGATGCTGAGTATGAGTTATATGGTTTGAAATGAATTGGTGATTATGAGCTTAGTACTTCAGTAAGATGTGCTAAAATTTGGAACAAGGTGGAAGCTGAAATGTTGGGATTATGGAAGAATAGGCAGTCTATATTCACTGCTTTGGCATATAAGCAGGATGCAAAGGAAGAGATTGGTAATATGATTTTTGTAAAGAAATTTTACAAGTGTTGGAAGGATGAGGCAGGTTTGATGTCTGGAGATGATATAGATATCTTTAAAATACAGTCATACCTTGGTAATATGTTGCCACAGTATTCTTTGCTTGTGAAACAATTGATTTCAGACTGGGCCAATTTGGATAGCTCAGATTTTCTTACCAAGGTTATAGAAAAGGAAAATGCAGGTTGTTTTGAATTAAGAAAAGATTTAGGAAAGTAAGGTTGCTTATTATGCTCAGGGATTGCCACCTACACAGGCTGAGAGCGAGGATGGGATGGAGCACATAAAGCCCGTGGAAGGGGTGGTCAAAGAGGGGCAAGGGGATGGAGACAGGGAAATCAGGGTTATAGGGGCAGGGGTAACCAAGGAGGAATAGTCAGGAACACTTGTTTCAACTGTGGCCAATATGGCCACTGGAGGAATGAGTGTCCACACCCCAGGAAACCCCAGGAAACCCCACACACCCCAACAACCCCACAATTCTCAAAATATGCCCGGTAGGCAAGAACAACACCAGACCCACTCCCAACACCACTGGCCAGCATATCGCTTAGTTCAGGACTTTAGAGCCCTGAATAGTTTAATTGTGCCCATTTCACCCATTGTCCCTGACGTGACATCCCTCATTACAGCCAGTGGTGTATCCTGGTTTTGTGCTGCCCTAGGCAGGACAAAACGCAGGCGCCCCTCCCCTCCCCCCGCGCCAACCCCCCCTGCACCAACCCCCCCCCCACCTTCTAAATACACACACATTCACTGACAGATACGCATACACTCGCTAACAGAAACACACACACACTAACAGACACACTCACACTCACTAACTGACACACACTCACTAACACACACACACACTCCCAGGCAAACACACTCACACAGTCAGATACACACACACTCACTGACACACTAACAGACAAACATAGTCAGACACACACAAACAGACACACTCACTCACTAGCAGACACACACACACACACTAACAAACACACACACATTAACAGACACACACACACTCACTGACACACAGTCAGACACACACACACACATACACACTAACAGACACAGTCAGACACACACACACTAACAAAACACACACACATTAACAGACACACACTCACTCACTCACATTAACACATTTTTTTATTTATTTTTATTTAGCCCCCCCCCCCCTTACCTTTGGGAGTGCTGGGAGGGAGGGGTTCATTACCTCCCTGGTGGTCCAGTGGATGCTGGCTGGGCTGGCGGGCGGCGCTGGGCAGGCGGCTGGCGAGGGAGCTCTTCCCCTGAGCGGTCTGCTCAGCTCCCTCGCGCGCCGCAAAGTGAGGCTGGGAGCCGGAAGATGACGTCATCTTCCGGTTCCCAGCCTCACTCTGCGGCGCGCGAGGGAGCTGAGCGGACCGCTCAGGGGAAGAGCTCCCTCGCCAGCCGCCTGCCCAGCGCCGCCCGCCAGCCCAGCCGGTCAGTTAGCCGCGAGGCTAACAAAGCATTTGCCTGGGCATTTGGGGGGCGGCGTTTTTTGCCGCCCCCTGAAAAATGCCGCCCAAGGCAAATGCCTTGTTTGCCTCGCGGCTAAAACGCCCCTGATTACAGCCATTCCACATGATGCCACTTGCTTCACTGTCATTGATTTAAGTAATGCATTTTTTTCTATACCTATTGATCAAGAGACACAGCTACTTATGGTTTTTATTTTTTGAAGGCTGTCAGTTTACCTGGACACGCTTACCCAAGGCTATGTGGATTCCCCAGCTGTTTATTCGCTGGTACTCCAACATACTCTAAAAAACATGGACCATCGGTCATGGTTCCGTCCTTTTTGCAAAATGTTGATGATTTGTTGTTATGTAGCCCTAGCTATGAGGCAAGCACTGTGGATACTGTCAGCAACTATAGGTCACAAGGTTGTTAAACACAAAATGCAATTGTGTAAATCAAAGGTTGAATACTTAGGTTTTGTTCTGGCTTTAGGCACCAGACAATTGAGTCCAAAACGTATTGAGGTCATTCAGAGGATTCCAACACCCACTACTCGGAAGGAGTTGCTCACCTTCCTCGGCATGATTAATTACTGCCACCATGGATCCCTGAATGCTCCCATTATGACTCAATCCTAAGGGAGGCTGTACGTTCTGACAGCCCTGAAAATGTCTGCTGGTCACCAGACATGCTAGCTGCATATATTGCCCTTACAGTTGTTATTGTGCAAGCCCAGGCTTTAGGACTACCTGTGTATTGTAAACCATTTCATTTGTATGCTTGGGACAATTGTAAAACCATGGCCGCGGTCTGTGCACAAGAGCAAGGAGGCGGTATGCGTCCCATAGCATTCTTTTCCAAAGTAGTTCAAGCTCCGGTACAGGGTATGCCGGCGTGTCTCAGAGCATTGATAGCATGTGCAATGGCTGTTGAAACTGCCAGTCACCAGGTCACTCAGCTGACAAATCTCACCACACAACACATGACAGCCCAGCGCTTCAGTGGTTATGAGATTCTTTTTTTTAAATACCCACAATCTGTCTTTTGGATTAAACAAGGTTTAGAGAAAGATCAAAATGATCTGTTCTCTAAAGAGGGGAGAATAGGCATACTTGAAGAATAGGCATACTTGAAGCAAGCTGATTTATTTTCATCAGTCAGGCACATAGCAAGCACCATTCAATTCTTCATGAATTCATTTTATATTAGGAATCTCAGGCAGCATGTACAGTCTTTTGTAAGATCGTGTGAACGCTGCTCTTTTTACACACTTACAGATTGATTTTATTCATGTATCCAAAATTGGTAAGAAACAGCAATACTTACTGGTCATAGTTAATCAGTTTAGTAGATGGCATGAGGCCTTTGTGACATCTAGGGAAGATGCTAGTGAAGATTATTGTTACTGAAATTATTCCCCGGTATTGCTGCCCTCTGCAGATTGGCTCTGATAATGGCCCGGTTTTTGCAAGTAGGGTTGCCCAGGAACTTGCTAAATTCTTGCAAGTTACCTGGCAGTTTTATATACCCTATCATCCACAGAATACAGGGGTAGTTGAAAGGATGAATAGGACTATTAAGGAAAAGCCCAGAATTTACCCAGGAACATGGGTAAATTGGACTAGATATCTACCAGCTATTTTAGCTGAGATAAGAGTGATTCCTCACAAGGTGACTAAATTATCTCCATCTGAGATTTTTGATGGGATGACCTTTTCCCACACCCTGGGCCAGGGAACCGCTTGTTATAATGTCTGTGGATTTACAGCTAATACAAGAACAATATGTACAGGAGTTGTTGATAAAACTGAATGGTATGTATGACAATGTTTCTTCGCAGTTTTCCCTTACCTTCACAGGAACCTACTCATTCATACCAGCCCGGTGACAAGGTGTATATCCGTCAGTTGAACAGGACCAAGAAAGGAGGATACCCTTTTGGACCACCTGCTACTGTGATTGCTGTACCCAGAACCGCTGTCCACAGATTCCCACAACATCTGGATTCATGCATCCCGAGTGAAGCTGTGTCCAAAGAGGGGAACCAAGGAAGACAACACCACTCCTCGCTCGGAAACAGAAGAATTTCTCCTCAGCGAAGCATCATGGCTTTCACACCGTATCGTAGATTGAGAGGATCATACGTACCTGAGACCAAGATTATGTTGTGCGCTATGCTTTCTGGAGTTGTTATACTCCCTCTGATATTGTTCCTTGAATGCCATTATGAGTACAAGTCAATGGCAAGTTCTGGAAAAAGACTCTGACATGATGAACAATTCTTCAATACCCCCAGCCCAATTAGGCCTTAGCTCCTCATCTAGCATTCGTCACACACACCCCCTCAAGAACCTTTCTCCACCACCTTTCTATCAGCATGCAATATGCAATCATTCATTTACTGAACGCATTTGGATGAATTGGACAAATAGTAACCCTTATAAGTACCAGTTACCCATATGAAATGTGTCTACAGCTAATGAAACCGATGCATTATGTTTGTTTAAAGGTTTACAGAAAATTGTTAGATCTTATAACGCAGAAATGTGCACAGTTAAGGTTGCATATCAATGTAAACAGACAGGCCTTATTACTTTTAATAATGATTATATAACTGGTATCATTAATTGGAAAAGGGGACAAATGTTAGTCATTATGAACGACACTACAATTGAGAACTATACACTACCTTATATTTTTACACCTTATTACTGTCCTTTATCCTCTACCATAGAACCAAAAGTCAAACACGACACACACACACCTATTCCGTCCACATGTATTAATACAACTGCCTTCTTACAAGCTGTACATGTGTAATTAAAAATCACTACTCCTGTTGTAACATTATGTAACACAACAAACAAAAGGCAGAAAAGGGAATGGTATGACACACTGTTAGATGGTGCTGGAACCACTATGGGTATACTAAATAGTTATAGATATGGAGACCCTCAAGAATAAGTTAAACACAGCCAGCATGCATATAGGGACTGGTTTTCATGCTACTGCAAACTGGGCTCCAACTGTTGTTAAATCACAGGTTACAGGATTGGATTTAGATAAATCAATGTATAATTATTTAGATAATTTAACTGTTGCAACTATGAAATTCACTACAGGTCTAAGTAACTGGAGTACCTGTGCCATCAGGTATTTATGGATACAACAACAAAGACTGGCATTAGAAAACACACTAATGATTCCTAAACTAGAGAAGATTAGAGGAATGCTTAACCTCACAGATAATGAATGGTTACTTCTAAAACCCCAATCCACTAAATGCAATGGATGGTTAACTGGTAATGTTTCACATTTTTCATGCTCATGCTATTTTACATTATATCATACATCATCAAAGGATGTTAAATTAGCTTGTCAATTTAACACATTACCAGTACCAGTTTATGATCTTTTTGCCAAGAATTTAACCTGGTGGGCACCCACATACACAGGGGACTATATTTTTCCCAAAGATAACACACACAGGTAGCCACACATATCCTAAAAGGAGAACTCCTTAAGGTGAGTTCACAAATTCAGAATGATTTAGCCCATCATTGGTACAATGCTTCACTGGTTGGTCCCCTACTGGATCTCAGATAATGAAATCATTCTTCTATCATTTTGTTATTATAGTCCTGATTTTATTGTGTATGATTTTATATAACTGTCACCTTACTTGTACATTGAGGAAGAGAGTACAGAAATGAATCCATAATGCAGAACAGAAACAATTAAAAATTCTCCTCTCTGCCACTGTAGAGTATCAACCCATCTTTAAACTGGGCCTTAGGAATTACCACATGGGAATCGAGGTGAAGAAATTAATGAAAGTCCCGCAGGGAGTGACTAGCACCCCTGAAAATACCATGTGGAAGTTTCTCTGTCCTGGTAAGATTTTATCGATAAGATGAGCAATTGTTTTATTGCTCAAAGAGGGGAATGTAAGAATATTAAATAGTTAACTTGTTTATATGTATTTTATGCTTTTATAAGGTTTATAACATGATTATTGCTGACTGAAGGAATATTGAATACTTAAAGTCAATATGCTGACTGTGACAGACTAAGGTATTTCTTCTATAGGATGTAAGACAATGCTAAATTTCAGGATTTCTTGCCCATTCCGATTTTAAGGATATTCTTTTCCAGACGTATGCAAAAGCTTATCTTTCCATTGTCAGAATAACGTAATACAAGGAAGTAATAAATCTTATAGTCTGTACTGTATTTGCATATACCATGGCTAATGTAAGCAAACTATGTATAAAAGCCAGCTCTGGAATACACTCATTTGAGAGTCTTGTAAAGCTGTTGTCCGTGTGTTATTGCTTACAAATGATTCTCCATCAACATTGATTATGGTGACCGAGGGATCGAGAACCGAGGGGATTAGAGTCCATTACAACATTAACCCTTTCAACATGTACTGAGAACTTTAAGGGTTACTGCCAAAGAATACCCCAATATGCGTTCAGCAACATCACCTGAGTACAGTGATACCACCCATGTATATATGTGTCGGGTTCTCTGTGGGCTAAAAGACCTTATTTGGAGGGTGCGCATTCCAGTTTTCCAATTTGGAATTTTCACAGCTGGTCATCATGCAGCCATGTCCTAAACCGGCCAATGTAATTTACCCCCATCAAACCATATATTTTTGAAAAGTAGACATCCCAGGGTATTCAATATGGTGTGTGTCCAGTCTTTTTTAGTAGCCACATAGTCACAAACACTGGCGAAAGTTAGCATTTATATTTATTTGTTTGTGTGTTAAAAATGCAAAAAATTAATTGTGAATGCTAACTTTGGCCAGTGTTTGTGACTAAATGGCTACTAAAAACGACTGGACATGCTCCACTTGCAATACCTTGGGTTGTCTAATTTTGCAAATGGTATGCCATCATGGGGCTAATTCTCATTCCTGGGCTACCACACGCAGGAAAAGGCAATGTGTTTACATTAAAAAGCTTGCAGGGACAGGCTATATACACCAAAACCACTACATTAAGTGGTAGTGGTTCTGGTGACTATAGTGTCCTTTTAATGTGAGGTAAATTAGAGATTAGTACCACTAATATTATACTGAATTGCCTACTTACCACCAGATGAGGAAAAGAGGATGATGGTGCGCTCAGTCTGGCTGCAGTCAGTCTGGTGTTAAAACAGGCTCTCTGGAGGCAGTGCTCACAAAAATCAGCAAACAGGAACCAGCTCCATTTTTTGGGGCCCTTACAGGGCCTGACTGAGTATGCCTTCAAGGCCCACCCATGAGTTTGTTCACAGGGAGTGAAGTGTATGTGTGTAGGGGATGTGTTATGTGTTATTGTAGAGGATGTAATGTGTGTTCTTATGGAATGAAGTGTACTATTTTTAAATACATTTATTGATAGGAAGCTGATAGGAGTATTTTATGTTGCTTGAAAGTTGATGTTATGATCTCATTGTGAGTCAATGTGGAATTACCAACACTATGGCTCTGTCCTTTAGTGAGCCCTATTTGAAACATAACGTTTCAATCGATGTTTCCCTCCATCTGTTCTATTATTTATTACAGTTTTCTTTTCTTTTCTCCTTGTAGATTAGACATATAGCTACCCCCTTTACAATGCATTCCATTCTTACAATTGGTTATATATTTGTACTAATATTTTTTTTTTTTTAAATCTTGCAAGTAATATAATTATATACTCATTTTGGTGTCTGTTTCTTAGGGGTTAATAACACACTTAGCCCCCTCTTCTGTTACACATCTGCACCAATTCAATAATTTTATAATTGTGCAAGCAATCTAATATTTGTCAGGAAACTGACAGGGATCCAATACGCAGAGTGCGCACAGAAGGAGGTACGTATACCGGACCTTAGAATGGCCGGACTAACGTAAGGACAAAGCAAGAATAGTCAAAAGGTAAGCCGAGGTCAAGGGAGCCGGAGGACAGGTAAGCGAGATACAATCCGAGTCAAAGGAGAGGAGAAGACAACAGGACAAAAGGCAAGCAAGGGTCAAAACCGGAAACACTAGATAAAGAACGCGCTGAGTGACTAGCAAGCTAGAACCACGACAGGGCAATGAGCAGTAGTAAAGGTTTCCTTTAAATACCCTGTTACCTAAATAGAGACCACGCCCCCAAAAGGTCCGGAATAGCGGTTCCCGGCACTTTATGCAAATGCCGACGTCATGACGTCGACGCTAGCCGTCGCGTCATAAAAGGGGGAGGAGCTAGCGCGGCCGGCGCGAAAACGGCCGAAATATGCCGAAATGCTAGGGGAAGGGAGCCCCTAAGCAGAGAGGATGTCCTCCCTGGATACATCACCAACAGGTACCCTGACAGTACCCCCCCTTCTAGAAACGCCCACCGGGCGGATGGGACCTGGCTTAGAAGGAAAACGAACGTGGAAGGCCCGTAGAAGACGAGGAGCATGCACGTCTATACCAGGAACCCAAGACCTCTCTTCTGGACCATAACCTTTCCAGTCTATGAGGTATTGCAGCTTCCCCCTAGAAATACGAGAATCAAGGATGGACTTGATGATATATTCCTCCTGACCATCCACACGGACCGAGGATGGAGGAGTAGAGCGGGAGGAAAATCTGTTACAAACAAGAGGTTTCAATAAAGACACATGAAAAGAGTTAGGGATGCGTAGAGTAGGAGGTAGATCCAGCAAATAAGAAACCGGGTTGATCCTCCTCAGTACCCTGTAAGGACCAATGTAACGAGGAGCAAACTTCAAGGAAGGAACTTTCAGGCGAATGTGTCTGGTACACAACCAGACCCTATCCCCCGGAGAAAAAATAGGAGCAGGACGTCTACGCCTATCAGCATGTGACTTAAACACCGCGGAACTACGTTCAAGAATTTGTCGAGTCTGATCCCACAACTTTCTCAGGTTGGCTATATGAATATCAACCGACGGTATACCCTGGGAAGGAGACACCGACGGAAGAACAGTAGGGTTAAAGCCATAGTTCAAGAAAAAGGGGCTATTATGAGTGGAACCACAAACAAGGTTGTTGTGAGCAAACTCCGCCCAAGGAATCAGACCGACCCAGTCATCCTGGTGTTCAGAAACAAAACAACGTAGATATTGCTCAATTTTTTGGTTAGTGCGTTCGGCTGCTCCGTTAGATTGAGGATGATAGGCCGAAGAAAAATTCAGTTTGATGCCCAACTGTGAACAGAAGGATCTCCAAAAACGGGAAATAAATTGGGAACCCCTGTCTGACACAATCTCATTGGGAATACCATGTAAACGGAAAATTTCTCTAGCAAATATCACGGCCAGTTCGGGGGAGGACGGAAGTTTAGGCAAGGGAACGAAATGAGCCATTTTAGTAAATCTGTCAAGGACCGTGAGTATAACTGTATGCCTATTGGAAGCTGGTAGATCAACAATAAAATCCATAGCCAAGCAAGCCCAAGGTTTGTTGGGAACGACTAAGGGCTGCAATAAACCACAAGGGAGATCCCGCGGAAGTTTATTCCTGACACAAACATTGCAAGCCTTGACAAAGTCTTCCACATCCCTACGTAAACCGGGCCACCAGAAGTCTTTTGAGATCAGGCAGTAAGTTTTGTGGATGCCGGGGTGACCAGCGATCTTGCTATCGTGGAAACAGCGAATAATGTCCACTTGGAATTTGGGAGACACGAACAAGCGGCCCACAGGAGTACGTTCGGGAGCAAGAGATTGTTCGTTCTGAATATCAGCGAGCAATGGAGAGTGTATTTTGACATTGGTGTTGGCGATAATATTGACTTCAGGAATAATAGGGAACAAAGTATCCTCTGTAGAGGTGGTAGGTTCGTGCTGACGTGACAAAGCGTCTGCTTTAGTGTTCTTAGAACCAGGCCTGTAAGTAAGCACATAATTAAAGTGTGTAAGGAACATAGACCAACGTGCCTGCCTGGCAGATAATCTTTTGGCCTCCCCCATATACGATAAATTTTTGTGGTCAGTCAAGATAGTAACTGGGAGGACGGTGCCCTCTAACAAATGTCTCCATTCCTTTAATGCCATAATGATAGCTAAAAGTTCTCTATCACCAATGTCATATCTCCTTTCAGTGTGTGACAGTTTCTTGGAAAAAAAACCGCAAGGGTGCAGCGGCTTATCTAAACTTTGTCTTTGGGATAACACTGCGCCTATCCCTGTTTCAGACGCATCAACTTCAAGTAAAAAGGGTAGAGAGGTATCAGGATGAACTAATACAGGTGCTGAGGCAAAAGACTGTTTGAGCGTTTCAAAAGCAGATAAAGCCTCAGTAGACCAGGTTTTGGTATCGGCTCCTTGTTTGGTCATATTAGTGATAGGAGCGATAACAGAGGAGTACCCTTTAATAAACGTCTGTAATAATTAGAAAATCCAAGAAATCTTTGTATGGCTTTGAGTCCCTTAGGTAAAGGCCAATCTAAAATCGATTTTAGTTTGGTCGGGTCCATCATAAACCCGTCTTTGGAAATTACGTAACCTAAGAAAGTTACCTGAGACTGGTCAAAGCTACATTTTTCCAATTTACAATACAATCCATGTTGTAAAAGTTTCTGTAATACCTTTCTGACTTGTCTATGATGTGAATTAATGTCTCTAGAATGGATTAGTATATCATCCAAATATACAATTACACATTCATGTTGGAATTCTCTAAGAACTTCATTGATCAAGTCTTGGAAGACGGCCGGGGCGTTACAAAGCCCAAACGGCATTACGGTATACTCATAATGCCCGTAACGGGTATTAAATGCTGTCATCCATTCATCTCCTTGTTTAATTCGCACTAAGTTATATGCTCCCCTTAAGTCAAGTTTAGTAAAAATACTCGACCCCTTTAGTCTGTCAAAGAGTTCAGTAATCAAAGGAATAGGGTAAGCATTTCTGATAGTAATTTTGTTCAATCCCCGATAGTCTATACAAGGGCGTAAGGTACCGTCTTTCTTTTCTACAAAAAAGAAACCCGCCCCCGCCGGAGAAGAAGACTTTCTAATAAATCCCTTGTCTAAATTCTCCTTGATATATTCCTCTAAAACTAAGTTTTCCTTGGTGGATAGAGGGTATACCGTACCCCTGGGAGGCATAGTACCAGGGAAAAGTTTAATAGAACAGTCATAAGACCGGTGGGGAGGTAAAGTAGCCTTACCCTTGTCAAATACAGATTTGAGGTCTAGATATTGTAATGGTATCTGAACGTCTGTGGATTGAGAAGTGTTAGCATAAGAGTTCACGGGGCAAACAGAAGTAACTCTCTGCAGACATTCTTTCCTACAACCCATACCCCAAGAAACGATTTCTCCACCCTCCCAGTCAATCTGAGGGTTGTGTCTCTTGAGCCAAGAATATCCTAGAACCACTGGGACTGCCGGGGAGGAAATTAACAGAAGGGAAATCAACTCTTCGTGGAAAATACCAACAGTAAGCTTAACGGGTTCGGTCTCATGGAATATTACTGGTTCAGATAAAGGTCTACCATCTATGGCCTCAACGGCCAAGGGTGTATCTCTCAATTGGAATGGGATACAATGCTTATTAGCGAAAGTTTGGTCTATAAAGCTTTCTGCTGCTCCAGAATCTAATAATGCCATCGTAGTAATAAACCCCTTTTCCCAAGCTAGAGAGACAGGAATCAGAAGCCTATGGTCTTTTTTATTATGCATAGAGGACAGTAATGAAACACCCAAGGCCCGTCCTCTAAGGGAACTTAGGTGCGAGCGTTTCCCGGACGATTAGGGCAACTGAGACGTAGGTGACCTCTCAGCCCGCAGTATAAACAGAGACCCTCCCTTCTTCTGTACTGTCTCTCAGCCTCAGATAAGCGAGTATTACCTATTTGCATAGGTTCTGGTAGAGTAGGATTATAGGAGTCAGGGTTCTGAAATGAGGGAGCGAGTCTTACAGGAAGTCTAGTAACTCTTTCCCGAGTGTTCTGCCTCTGTCTCATGCGTTCATCTATTCTGGAAATGAAGGATACTAAATCCTCTAAATTTTCCGGAAGTTCTCTTGTGGCAATTTCATCTAGAATTTCATCAGACAACCCATTCAAGAAAACATCCATAAAAGCTTGTTCGTTCCATTTCACTTCTGCTGCCAATGATCTAAACTCTAGAGCATATTCTACAAGGGTCCTATCTTGTTGTTTAAGGCGTAACAGGGATCTGGCCGCATTAATCTTCCTCCCTGGGGGGTCAAAGGTTCTTCTAAAAGCCGTGACAAACGCAGTGTAGTTGTAGACTAAAGGATTGTCATTCTCCCAAAGGGGATTGGCCCATCTAAGTGCTTTATCTATTAGCAGGGTTATAATAAAGCCTACCTTAGCCCTGTCAGTGGGGTAAGCCCGGGGTTGTAGTTCGAAATGTATACTTATCTGGTTTAAAAAACCACGACAAGCATCAGGCGAACCCCCATATCGTAATGGTGACGTGACATGGGAAGATGCGCCTACAGTGGCTACTTCCAAACCAGTACTTAGCGAGTGGCTAGCAGTGGAACGTATTTCTTCAGACTGGGTACTGGAGCGTGTCAACAAAGTTTGTAACGCTAAAGCCATTTGGTCCATTCTATGGTCCATGGCCTCAAATCTGGGGTCAGGAGGACTAGCACCTGCAGGATCCATCATGGCCCTGTCGTAATGTCAGGAAACTGACAGGGATCCAATACGCAGAGTGCGCACAGAAGGAGGTACGTATACCGGACCTTAGAATGGCCGGACTAACGTAAGGACAAAGCAAGAATAGTCAAAAGGTAAGCCGAGGTCAAGGGAGCCGGAGGACAGGTAAGCGAGATACAATCCGAGTCAAAGGAGAGGAGAAGACAACAGGACAAAAGGCAAGCAAGGGTCAAAACCGGAAACACTAGATAAAGAACGCGCTGAGTGACTAGCAAGCTAGAACCACGACAGGGCAATGAGCAGTAGTAAAGGTTTCCTTTAAATACCCTGTACCTAAATAGAGACCACGCCCCCAAAAGGTCCGGAATAGCGGTTCCCGGCACTTTATGCAAATGCCGACGTCATGACGTCGACGCTAGCCGTCGCGTCATAAAAGGGGGAGGAGCTAGCGCGGCCGGCGCGAAAACGGCCGAAATATGCCGAAATGCTAGGGGAAGGGAGCCCCTAAGCAGAGAGGATGTCCTCCCTGGATACATCACCAACAGGTACCCTGACAATATTATACTCATTTTTGTGTCTGTTCTTAGGGGTTAATAACACACTAACCCTTATTCTAGGATCTATTATTGTGCAATACCTAACCAGCACTTGGATCCTTGAACCCATCTACAGTGGCTACTGTATCTTTTTCTATTTCGTTTTCTTTCTTTGTTTGCTACATTTTTAGTAGCTCATCATGCTCCTAACATTTGGAACTTATACTCCTCTGCAGCGATTTTTTTTTTTTTTACTGCTTTTGCCTTTGTTCCTTTGTCCTATCATTATATCTTTTGTTTACATATGTTTCGTTACACTTGTGTATACATATACTTTTTCATTATCTGTTCCTGCTGTTTGGGACTTTTAAGGGTTAACATTCTCCCTCCGCCTTATTGACATCACTAAATGGGCGGATCGATTTCTATGACGCTTCTATACTCACCAATCAGAAGCTTTCTTTGGCAACCAATCAGGAGCGATGGGCTCCCTTTTTAAACTGAGTGTTCCACACCGATCGGTTCCCTTCTGACGAGCCTGGTCGGGTGAAACGCGCGCGTCAAGGGCATCAACTATGTTGCTTACCATACTTAGCTGATTTTCCTTTCGAGTTGCTCCTGTTGTATACCATACCAGGGGGGTTGGATTTAGGTGCCCTCGAAGGCACGGGGAGGTTATTTTCAGATAGGTTGTTTATCCAGAATTATTGTTCTCTTTATAGATCATTCATTATTCATTGCTATCAGATTATACTAATTTAAGGTTTGCTATTTAACCCTTCTCATCCATAGCAAACCCTATAGGGAATGTGACAGTGTCTCTAGCTTTCTATTTTTTACACAGAAGCTTCACTACCAGTTTGATATACAGTCAACTTTTATGTAACTGCAGCAACAATTTTTACTGGCGGTTTGCTACTTTTTTCACCATCCATATGTATACAATTGAGCTTGCTAGTGTTACACTATACATCAGGACACTGTCTACTTAGGCAGTTCGTTTGCTTTTATTGCATATATTTACTAAGGATTTATACCCTTTACATTATAGGGTCTATCTTCCCCTTCTTTCCTCCCCCCCTCCCCTTTTTTCTCATTATATCATTATTTTGACTAAGCACAGACGTGTGCTTCAACTGAAAACTATTAGAGGTGCAACTTTAGGATCTTTTTATCCCTTGGTTACCATACCATGCTTTTCATTTAATTATTATTTACTTCAGGTGTTACTTTTATTATTTCATTTTTTGTGTCTTACACTTTGGGTGATTGCCAAGTTTTCTGGCAATTTTTAATTATTGATATTTGTTTCAATAAATGATTTTTTGTTTTCATTTCTCTCTAGCCTCATACTGGTATTATCATCCTCAGTACTTTAAATGTGCTCCCAATACCCCCATACTGGTATACTACGCTCCTACTTCCTTTTTTGATTCCACTGGGGGTTACCCCCTTCTCCTCTAGTATACCATAGTGAACTGTACTCATTTTGTTTCTCAATGTGGAAAAATAAGCCTGATTGCCTTGTGGAGGAGTCCAGGTGAGGTCGGATTATAGAGTAGAGTGAACTAATAAAGTAGGAAGGAGTAGGTTGGGTAAGGTTATAGTCTATGGAATGATTCCAATCTGTAGAACTAAAATGAGGAAGAATAGTGCTAATCCAGCAGTGCGATTGGAGGTATGTGGAGAAAGGAGCATGAATCTCAGAAAATTTCTAATTGTTGAAATTAAAGAATTGTTTTCTTATGGTCATCGTGTATCATGGAAACCGTGTATGGTAGCTTAGCCCGCAGTCTCTCAAGTACAGTATGGGTATTGAACTTCCCCATCTTGAAAATGTGGGTTATGTAAAAAAGGGACACATCCAGTGTATTGCCACTGAAGTCCTAGAATTTATCTCACTAACTTCTATGCTCTGATAGTAGATGCCAGTTGAGCATTTTCTTGTGCCTCCTCTGGGATGGAGACATAGGGAGTATGTACCAATTGTAAAAATAGTACTCCAGAGCAATGTTGTATTTCTATAAATATCACAGTGAATTGTCCAGATCATCTTACCCAATCAAGGGCATGGCAATAGTGTGCGGTTAAAGTATAGAGTTTTAGATTTGGAACATAGAGACCTAGATTAAATCTGAATTGATATAATTTATGTAACACAATCCTCTGATATTTATGTTGCCAGAGGAATTTAGAGAAGAGAGTATTGAGTTGATTCTCATTTGAGCATGAGAGAAGGATGGGTAAAGTCTGTAGGGGGTATAGAATCTTTAATATTTATTTTTCTAGATGGTGTGAGGCAGTTCTGGTACAAGGATTTTTGCCACCCTAGGCAAACAAAAATTTGCCGCCCCCCCATGTGACATCACAATGCCCCACCCATATGATCTGCCATATGAGCCAGCGCCAATACTGCACACAGTGTCTTTTCTCTGAAAAGGCAGTGTGTTTACATTAAAAAGCCTGCAGGGACAGGGTATAGACACCAGAACCACTACATTAAGCTGTAGTTGTTCTGGTGACTATAGTGTCTCTTTAATGTCAGGTAAATTAGAGATTAGTGCCACTAATAATATACTGGATTGCCTACTTACCACTAGATGAGGACAAAAGAATGATGATGGGCTAGGGCTACAGTCTGGCTCCACTGGTCTCTTGTTAAAACAGGCTCTCTGGAGGCAGTGCTCACAAATATCAACGAACAGGAACTAGCTCCATTTTTTTGGAGCCCTTTACAGGGCCTGACGGTGAGTATGCCTACAAGGCCCGCCCATAAGCCTTATGCCTTCAAGGCCCACCCATGAGCTCGCTCACATGGAGTGGAATGTATGTGTGTAGGTGATGGGTTATCTGTTATTGTAGAGGATGTAATATGTGTGTGTTCTCATGGAATGTAGTAGTGTATAGAGATACCAGTTTGTGTAAGGGATGTAGTGTGTGTTTGTGTAAGGGATGCAGTGTGTATGTTTGTGTGTAAGAAATGCATTGTGTGTTTCTGTGTGGGATGCATTATGTGATTCTGTGTTTGTATGTGTAAGGGATGCAAGGTGTGTGTTTCTGTGTATGTATGTAATGTAATGCACTGTGTGTCTCTGTTAGGGGTGCATTGAGTGTGTGTAAGAGATGCATGGTGTTCCTGTGTGTGTAAGAGAAGCAGTGTGTGTGGCTGTCCATAAGGGATGCATTGTGTATTTTTGTATGTAAGGGATGCCGTGTGTGTGTAAGGGAAGCATTGTGTGCTTCATACATTGATTACAGAGCTCCATACACTGATTACAGAGGGCTCCGCCTCCATACATTCAGCAGAGCTCCATACAGTAAATATACAGAGCTCCATGCACTGATTACAGATGGCTCCATACATTCAGCCCCTCTAATGGCTGTCTGATAGACAGCCACTGGAGGCAGACTTAGTCCTGCAATGTTATTAATGCAGTTTTTAATGATTTATGATACAATGATTTACATTGTAGGGCTAAGGGGGAACAGGGACAGTGCACCCAGACCGCTTCGATAAGATGTCTATAGTGTCCTTTTAAAGTAGGGTAAATGTTTACATCTCAATAATCACAAGCTAGTAGCATTAAAAGAACCTTTAGTGTCAGGAAAACAAACATGTATTCCTGACACTGTAGTGTTTAACTATTTAGGTTCCCAGTCCCCCTTGCAGCGCTGTAAAAAGGTGTTTAACCCCTTAAGGACACATGACATGTGTGACATGTCATGATTCCCTTTTATTCCAGAAGTTTGGTCCTTAAGGGGTTAAACTTAAGTTTACTCTCACGCCTCACTGGTCTTCAACAGATCATCTTGATGATCTCAGCCAAACCAATGCATTCCCATAGGAAACAACAAAGAAAAAAAGGAAAGCATTGGGAGGCAAATGCACATCCATGAGAAACAATGCACTGCGCCAATCAGCATCTCCTCATAGAGATGCATTGAATCAGTGCATCTCTATGTGGAATATTCAGCGTCTCCATGCAGAATGTGTAGACACTGAACATAGGTGTTGCACACTGTGCAGATCTATTGACCATTTGAGTGACTGCCTCTAGAGGTGTTATTAGGCAGCAATGTAAACACTGCCGTTTCTCTGAGAAGGCAATGTTTACAGTGCTAAGTCTCCAGAGACAGGCTATAGACACCAGAACCACTACATTGAGCTAGTGTCCCTTTAAAGAACACTCAAAAAAACATAACCACTACTGCATACTGTACTCTTGTCAGGATTACTATTGATCCAGCACGCAGAATTGTATCACACCTAGGCAGGGGCGGACTGAGAGCCTTTGGGGCCCCCGGGCAAAATTAGATCCTAGGCCCTTTGAAGGCCAAATATATGTGCATTAAATAAATGTTAAATATAATTTTCCTATAATACGGCATTCCTTTGGATGTGTATATTGTGAAGACCTGTGTATCAATGCATGTTTGTATCTGAGTCTGTGTGAATGCACTTGTGCATGTCTGGATGACTACATATGCTATTTTGTATATAGTGTCAGTGTGAATGTATATGTGTATTGAGCGTTAGTGCGTGTCTGCATGTGCAGGGGTGTGGAATTTTTTTTTAAATCTACTTGTCCAAGGGTGGAGACAGGTGACAGAGTGAGTGTGAGGGAGGGGGTGACAGGTGGAAGAGTGTGGGAGGTGGTGACAGGTGGCAGAGTGGCACCTGGTGGCAGAGTGAGGGGGAGACACAGTGAAGGGGTGACTGGTGACAGAGTGAGGGAGTGGGTGACTAGTGACAGAGGGAGGGTGACAGAGAGAGGGAGGGGGTGACTCAGGTGACAGTGAGCAGGCTGGGGTGACTAGTGGCAGAGTGAGGGAGGGATGGGGTGACTAGTGACAGAGGTAGGGGGTGACTAGTGACAGTGAGGGAGGGAGGGGGTGACTAGTGACAGAGTGAGGGAGGGGTGACTAGTGACAGAGTGAGGGAGGGGTGACTAGTGACAGAGTGAGGGAGGGGTGACAGTGAGGCAGGTGACTAGTGAACAGAGTAAGGGAGGGGGTGATACAGTAACAAAGTGAGGGAGGGGATGACTGGTGACAGAGTGAGGGGTGACAAGTGACTGAGGGAGGGATGGGGTGACTAGTGAGAGTAAGGGAGGGGGTGGCAGAGTGAGGGGTGACAATTGACAGGGGGAGGGATAGGGTGACTAGGGAGGGATGGGGTGACTAGTGAGAGTAAGGGAGGGGGTGACTGGTGACAGAGTGAGAGGTGACAAGTGACTGAGGGAGGGATGGGGTGACTAGTGAGAGTAAGGGAGGGGGTGGCAGAGTGAGGGGTGACAATTGACAGGGGGAGGGATAGG
>OW240913.1:189072261-189213908 GCA_933207985.1 Pelobates cultripes
TATTAAAGGAAATTATTTTTTATAATTTTTTGCCATTCCAGTTGGAGAGATAGCGCAAAAACTTAAAAACTTTGGATCTGAATTGTGCTTATCTAAAAAATGTTTTGATACGCTATTGAAAACATTGAACCTCACTGGAGAGGGGGAGATCTTCCAAAAAAATTGAGTACCCAAGAGGTAAAGTGGATTTTTGAAATACGCACTTTATTTCCTTTGGGTCTCAATATTGATTTTGAAATTAATAGTATTTTATAAAGGTCATTGCTATTATTAATTTTGTTTTTATCTATTAATGTATTTTAATTGAGGTGTACCTATGTTTTTCTCCTGTTTATATATCTGTATACATTTATTGAAAAATTTTCTATCATTTGATATAAGTATAGGAAAGTGTAAAATAATATCATATATATTTTTGTCTCCCTTCTTTTAATATATATTTCGTCTGTCCTTTTTTTGTCCTTTTTCGTATGGACATTCAACTATGAACTGAGGGAATGTATATAAACTAAAATGACTGGATATATTGGCTTTAATTCTGATAAGCCCGAAAAAAAGAACGGACATCAGAAACCATGTGACCGCAAAAGAGAATCAGAATACATACGTCACCGGAAGTGACGTATCGGCACACAGACGTTGAGATCGTCGGAAGGAATCAGACTGAATAAGACTTTATAAGATTACAATTACCAGCGGACATGTTGGGGAGGGCAAGAATAATGGGATTCATAGCCGTAGGTGCGGCCATCTTTTGAATGGCGGACACTTCCGGCTATGACCATATATGGGAGTGGGTGGTATTGGCAATACATTTGTTCACAATTATGTACTCTGTGTTAATTATTTCTTGCTATAAAAGGGCTTTCTAGTCCAGTTGAAGTCAGATGCACTTGAGAAAGACCTGTGAAAGGTTGAAACGCGTTGTGCTAATTTTTATTACTTTTTACCTGTATATGCATACATTTTTTTCTTATTTTATTTTAAGAATAATAAAAACTCTTTATTAATTCTCCGCGGACTTTGAATTTTACTGGAATTTTACCAGCTACAAGTTCCTGTGGACATTGTGGATACATCAGTATACCCCTTAAAGATGAGATGATGGGCATTATAAGTTTAGAGCTAACTTACTAATAGCTCCGAAAATTGTGAGTTTGAAGAAATATTTTTCCTCACTTCATTACTTTTTAAACAGATTACACTATGTATGCTTTGTCTGTCTTTATATAGGTGTAAAAAGTATTTGTTTTGTGTTTACCGAAAAAAATCTTTGTAAGGTAAAATTGAGCTATTCCTACGTGTGCGCTAATCACCGCTTTTTTTCACGAACGACTAATTGCCTTATAAGTTGTATTTTGGTACTCCTGAAAGGGACTGACCACACGGCCTGATTTCATGGAACTGTTTTGGGCAGGTGCCTCTTGTGTGGTCGGTCAAACCTATACCCCGGTGGCGTTTTGGCTACATTCATGGGATCTGAGTGAATTCGACATATGTTGGGTGTTCAGAACCAGACTATCCGGGGATATAGTACTTGAAGGGGTACCGCATTGTTAACTATGTATTTTGGGGTATTTTTATTATGCATGTCCTGGACCTGAGAGGTAATGTAATTATGTATGTGCTTATGTCGCTGTCCCCTCTCAGGTCCAGTGGGGAATGCCCCTAGAATATGTCAGCAGAAACCCCTTGCATGGGGACCTGCATAAAAGGCCAGCTGTGGCTCCATTAAAATCAGTCTTACTTTACCCTCAACACAGAGTCTTGTCTCTTGTTGTAGGGAACTGCTATACAAGCTATACCTGTTTCTTTACTTGGAATGCTGTAACACAACTCACATTTTGGGAAAGGACATCTCTGGCGGTGGATACCCCTCTACTATCCGGGGTGACCGCTACATCTGGTGGCAGCAGTGGGAGGGTACTTTCTTCCCAGAGGAAGTGCTACACTAATGACGAGTCAGTATGAGAAGCTGAATAGATTGACCCTAAAGGATCTATTGGAAAGCCGCGGGCATCCCGCTAGTAACTGACCGCGACGGTAATTAATCCATGAACTGGTTGAATTGGACCGGACAGCTGCAATAGCCGAAATAAATCTACCGATCATCGAAGAAGGCGAAACCCTGTGGGCCGATTGACTAAGGTTGGCGTTCGATGGACCGATCCCATCCGAAGAACCAACTACTCAAGTGTCTACTGCAGTAGAAGCCGAAGCTAGAGAAAAAAAGAGAATACCAACTGTGGCTAGCCGCAGCTCAATGACCCAAAAGCCTGGCTGTGTTACTGACTGCACTCCTAGTTGAACGGAAAAGGGTACCGTTTGCAGCATTTAAACAGTTCCAAGAAACAGAACGGGAGATCTATGGATATTTAGCCAATTTTGAACGGCAATGCGCACTACACCAGGTACCCACCGAGGAATGGGTTACCATTTTATCTGGCAAATTGTCAGGTAAAGTCGCCGAAGCCTTTCGGGCTATCCGTGACGAGGATATAAAACATTATCATGCTGTTAAAGAGGCTTTGCTTATCCATTATGCAGTTACTCCCGAAGCATACCGGCGACGATTCCGGGAATCGAAGAAGAAGGGGGGAGACTCTTATACAGAGTAGGCATGCCATCTACACTGTACTGCCTCGCATTGTGTAGCTTTCTCTTGGAACACTTGAACTCGTTGCAACCTGAACTAAGGGAATGGGTACGTGACCATTAGAGAGTTCTTTGACCAAAACTGTAGTGACGACAACCTTAGCCTGGGACACCCCATAGCAGGGGCATACCTGGGGCATGTGGCACGCGGGGCGGGTCCTGGGTTTGGCACCCCCCCCCCCCTTCTCCCAAAAAAAAAAACCTACTAAATTTTTAAAATGTGTTATATTTTTTACATTTAAAAAAAATATATATTGAACAAATTTGTAAACTTTTTAAAATCCCTGCACCCCCTCACACACAGTTACAGGCAGACAGTCACACACAGTTACAAGCAGTCACACGCACACAGTCACATGCAGACAGTCACACATATAGTCACAGGCAGTCATACACACAGTTACAGGTAGAGAGTTACACACAAGCACAGTCAGTTACAAGCAGTTACACAGTCACACACACTGTTACAGGCAGACAGTCACACACAGTCATATACAGTCACACACACGGTCACAGGCAGTCATACACATAGTTACAGCCAAAAACACACACAGTTACAGAGAGTTACACACACAGTCAGTTACAGACAGCCACGCACAAAGTTACATGCAGACAGTCACAGGCAGACAGTAACACACAGTCACAGGCAGACAGTAACACACAGTCACAGGCAGACTGTGACACGCAGTCACACACACACACACACATATTTACAGGCAGACAGACAGACACACACACATATTTACAGACAGACAGTTATACACACACACACACCAGACAGTCTCACACACACACACATTTACAGACAGTCTCACACACACACACACACATTTACAGACAGTCACACACACACATTTACAGACAGTCACACACACACACACACACATTTACAGACAGACAGTCACACACACACACATTTACAAACAGTCTCACACACACACATTTACAAACAGTCTCACACACACACACAGTTTCAGGCAGACAGTTACACACACACAGTTTCAGGCAGTTACACACACACAGTTTCAGGCAGACAGTTACACACACACTCTTATACTTACAGACAGTGTGGGCTGGAGGAGTGGATTCCCTGGCCTGAAGTCCTTCCCTGGCTGGAGGTGGAGGAGCAGGGATTTCTGCTTGCTGCACCTCCATGTGCAGTAGTTAGAGCAGCTTGTAGGGGCCATGTTAAGCACCGCCTCCATTTGCAGTTAGGCTCCGCCCCTAAACGAACATAGCCCCGCCCCGTAATCCTCCCGTGCGGCCAGTTCATCTTGCTGGTCTCTGTGTGAGCTGTGCCCCATGGCACCTGGGGTTTCACACAGCCCCCTCCAGCCCCAAGACCAGAGTCAAGGCACCCCCCTACCAGGTGGCACCCGGGGCAGGCCGCCCCCTCCGCACCCCCTTAGTCCGCCACTGCCCCAGAGGAATTTGGGAGAGAGACTGGAGCCGATCCAACCCTGCAGAGTATAGAACTAAGGCAGTGACCGAGCAACGGGGATTAGAGGGGGAAAAGTTTATCTGGGAACAAGATAGACTGTACCGGGTGTCAGACACCCGTAGCACAGGAATCACCCCATTGCAGAAGCGCCAATTGGTAGTACCAAGGAATTACCGGTTGGAGCTTCTCCGAATTGGGCATGATATCCCTTTAGCAGGACACCTGGGAGTAACTCGCACATCCCATCGAGTAATCCAGCACTTCTTTTGGCCGGGTGTCTAAGTATGTGCGACACTACTGCAGGACCTGTGACGTCTGTCAGAGGGTAGGGAAGAGAGGGGATCATCCCAAGGCTCGACTGCTATCCATGACGATCATTGAAGAACCTTTCAGCTGGACAGCATTTGATCTGGTGGGACCCCTGAAAAGAAACAGGCCATCGAGTAACTGATATCTCCTTACCGTGGTGGATTATGTCACTTGTAATCCGGAAGCCATTGCTCTCTGCAATATCCAGGCAGACACTGTTGCCAGTGCGCTGGTCGGGATACTCACTAGAGTGGGTTTCCCTAAAGAAATTCTGTTTGGCCAAGGGACACAAATTACTGCAGACCTCACGCATCAGTTATGGAAGGTCTGTGGTATTAAGCCCCTACTCAGCTCCCCATACCACACCCAGACTGACAACGGTCTCTGTGAGCTTTTTAACTGTACCCTCAAACAATGTTAAGGACATTCACAGATGAATACAGAGACTGGGAGCGATTCCTCATCTCTTGTTTGCCCAAGGGCGACAAAAAGTATGGTTGGATTTTAGTACTAAAGCCCTATACCCTGCTCACTTAATGTGAGTACTATACCTTTCCTATACTAACCTCCTGATTAATATATACAGTGAGCACTATATTTGGTTTTATCTTTTTCTCCATATCGAGGACCTCCACCGCCTACCAACACCTACATCCTACCAGTGGAGGATCGACGCCACTGAATGCCAGTTACACCTGAGATAGTACTAGCTCTCTAAAAGGTGAGTAGGATTTCTACCACAGCTGCTAATCTCCTCTTACCTATGTCAGAGACAGATTACACTATTAGAATTCTTTTTTTATATACGTGCCCCTACTGAACTTGAACAACCAACTATCTCAGAAATTCTACGTCCCATATATCCATACGGCACTCAAATCCTTGGAACTTTCTTTCTTTTATATATTTTATTACCAGGACTATTCTTTTTAAATATCTTGTCTTTTAGCATGTAAGTACACTATTGGTTTTATTATATCATATTATTTGTCTCTATTGTGGCGCAACTTATATTTTTGTTTTTCTAGACTGGTGTTTAGGTGACCGTCTCTCCTGCTTGGCTTATTATCTCAGCCAATGTAATGTTTTTTCATAGGAAAACATTGTGACACTATTGCACATGTGCTGCAAAACAGGGAACATTCAGCATCTCCATGCAGAGGGTGGAGAAGCTGCAATGTAGGTACTGCACTGGACTAGGAAGCACCTCAAGTCGCGGGGGGGGGGCAGAGGGGACCATGGCCCCCCCTACATAATGTTGTGCCCCCCTTTGGGCCTCCCCAAATGCCAGCAACTTGCTGGCCTTGTTCTTCCATTCTATTCCCTCGGGCTGTAACAGTGTGTTACAGCCCGGGGGAGGGAATGCAGGGCAGAGGAGCTCAGCTGGAACGGTGCTGGGGGCTGTCTGTGGCTGGAGGGAGCACTGACAGGCTCCCTGGCACAGGCCCCGCCCCAAATGAAGCCCCGCCCCCACCGTTAAGCAGCAGACCATGCTGCTGCTGGAAAGGCAAGAAGATGGCTGTCTGACCCCCGCAACAGGTAGGCTTGATATTCTCAGGTGTGTGTGTGTATTGACTCAGCAATCTGTATGTGTGTGTGGACTCAGCAGTCTGTGTGTATGGACTGTGGACTGTATGGACAGTGTCTGTATATGGACTCAGAAGTCTGTGTGTGGACTCTGCAGTCTATGTGTGTGTGTGTGTGTGTGTGTGTGTATGGACTGTATCAAGGGAAATGTGTGTTTTTTAACCATGCGCCCCCCCCTAAAAATTAATCCTAGAGACGCCACTGCCTCAAGTGGCCGTCTGAGTGACTGCCACTTGAGGTGTTACTAGGCGGCAATGTAAACACTGCCTTTTCTCAGAAATGGCAGTGTTTATATTAAAAACCTGCAGGAACATTAAGCTGTAGTGATGATAGTGTCCATTTAAACTAGAGTAGCCAAATATTGTGGAAATACAGCCCCGTGATGCTTTGCCGGCATCATAAGATTTGTAGTTCTACCAACGGACATTTGGCAAACCCTTGTCTTTGAAACTGTTCCATCCCTCAATGACAGATTTGTCATGCAGGACTGGTGGAAGACTAAAGGCCATGGGAGAGCACTAAGGGACACACAGACACGCCAAAACCTACAATGCATCCTACAATCACACACAGACACACACCATGCTTCCCTTACACACAATGCAACCTTGCACACATACACTGAAGCATACACTGCATCCCACACACACTGCTTCTCTTAATGCATCTCTTACACACACACACTGCATTACATACACAGAAACACACCTTGCATCCCTTACACATGCAAACACAGATTCACACAATGTATACCTTACACACACACACACACTGCATCCCTATACATTCCATTCCATAAGAACACACACATACACTCCACTCCCTGTGAGCGAACTCCTGGGTGGGCCTTGTAGGCATACTCACGGTCAGGCCCTGGGGGCCCAGACCTTGTGCTGTGTAAAGGGTCTCAAAAAAAAAATGGAGCTGCTTCCGTTTCGTAGATTTTTGTTAGTACTGCCTCCAGAGAGCTTGTTTTAACACCAGACCAATGGAGACAGACTGCAGCCTGAGCCCATCATCATCCTCTTGTCCTCATCTGGTGATAAGTAGGCAAACCAGTATATTATTAGTGGCACTAATCTCTATAGTGTCCCTTTAATGTGAGGTAAATTAGTCACCAGAACCAGTAAAAAAGTAAACAGTGACAAGACGCAGGAAACGTCCCATGTATAATATCGAGGTCTGGGGGGACGCGACAGATGTGGACCCCGAAGTAAGCGGCACACCAAGGGGTGTTGGCCCGCAGGACAGCCGTCGAAACCCTGGTGAGCTGAAGAGAAGGCTGATCTATACAGGTTACCGGCGATACGCCCGACCAGCCTTGAATAATGAAGTGAGGAATTGGAGTATCGCTGTCACAGGTGCCGGAACGGAATCCAAGTCCCGAGCCAGGCACCAGCCAGTCGAAGCTCTTCAAGCGGTCCCATATGATCGTCTAGTGCCGGGGGCCCATGCGTCAGCCAGGAGGCGTCGAGTTGCATCTGAAACTCCTTGGATATCCCACGGACCCCGGAAATCCTCCATGCGAGTAGTAGCAACGACCCGTACAGTAGGAGGGGGTGTCGTTGGCCCAATGGATCCAGCAGAAGATCCTGGCAGGATGGCAGAAGTCTGGGTACATCTATCGCCAGTTCCAGGAGCTGTGGGAACCACGATTGGGTCCCCCAAAATGGGGTCAGTAGGACCAAGTCGGCCATCTGGCGTTGTACTTGGAGTAGAACCTGAGGAATCATGGCAAATGGAGGGAAGGCGTAAAAGGGTGTGCCGGTCCAGTCTTGTAGGAAGGCATACACTGCCTCCGCGGCTGGGTCTGGGTGCCAGCTGTAGAACCGAGGTAGTTGGGCGTTGAGCCGGGAGACGAAGAGGTCGATGGCAAAAGGTCCCCAGATAGACAAGATAGTGGAGAACACTTCTACATCCAATTTCCAATCACTGCTGTCTGACAGCGTGAGCTCCAATTCGCATGGGTGTTGTGGAGACCGGGAAGGTATTCCGCCTGGATGATCAGATTCCTGGCCAAACAATAGGCCCAGAAGTCCTTTGTCAAGCAGGCCAGAATAGCCAAATGCGTGCTGCCCATGTGATTGACATAGCGAACTGCTGAAATGTTGTCCATGCGCAGTCGGATGCACGCACTGGCAGTCCCGTTCGCGAAGCTCCGAATCGCAAAGGTCAGGAGCTCCAGGGCATTGATGTGGAGGCGGGATTCGGCCTCCGACCAGTGTCCCCGGTAGTCACACCATTGCAGTGGGCACCCCAACCGTGGAGACTTGCATCTGAATCCACTGTGAATTCCCATTGGGAACCGCAGATGGCCTTGCCATTCCAAGCGGATAGGTTGTGGATGCACCAGGTCAGCTCGTCTCGGGTTTCCGAATCCAGGGAAACCATGTCTTCATATGATGCCCCGTTGCGAAGATGTGCGATCTTCAGATGCTGGAGGGCACGATAATGGAGAGGGGCAGGAAACCCCGCCTGGATTGAGGAGGCCAGTAGGCCGATGATTCGTGCCAGATGACACAGCGACAGCTGCATAGTTATTTGCGGATGGAGAGTATTTTGGCCAGAGGGAGGCTGAGAGATTCCACTTCTGAGTTTACTGGGAACCCGAGGAACTCCATGCGTCGGGAAGGGGTCAGGCAGGATTTTTCCCAATTGAGGATAGGAGATCCATCGTCCTCTGTAGGTTTTTCAGGAGGACCGAGCGGTCCTGTGCCATGAGGAAGATGTCGTCCAAATAGACTATCAGTCTTACTCCTCGACTGCGCAACCAAGCCATGGCAGGGCGCATCAATTTGGTGAAGCACCACGGAGCTGACAAGAGCCCTAAAGGAAGGCATGTGAAGCGCCAAGTGTCGCCTTTCCAGAGGAAGCGTAGTAAGTCCCTGGATGCCTCGGTCACTGGGACCATCAAGTATGCATCCTTAAGGTATAATTTTGAAATCCAGTCTCCCCGAAGGAGTAAGTGCCGCAGGAGATGAATGCCCTCCATCTTGAAGTGGCGGTAGCGCACTAGAGTGTTCAGGGCCCGGAAGTTGATAATTGGGCGCACCTTTCTTTTCTACAAGGAAGATGTTGCGGAGAACCCCTGTGGGGGACATTGGGGCCCGTTCTATCGCCCCCTTCGTGTGGAGAGCCGATAGCTCCTCATCTATTAGGGTAGGGTCTGTCCCTGAAAGTACAATAGGGTGAGGGGGAGGAATATGACACGGGGTGTCGACCAACTCTATGTGAAACCCCCTCACTGTGTTCAGAACCCAGGCAGGAGGTGATGTCTAACCAGGCTTGGAGAAAGTGACGGAGTCTGCCCCCTACACAGATATTGGAAAAAACATGAGGTAAATGTAAGCTTACTGTAAGTGCGTCTGGAACCGAGGTTCCCTCTGAAGCCTCTGGAGAGCCATGGCCTCCCACGTGAAGGGAAGAAAGGGGACTGTTGTCACGTCGCCTGGTAGGATGGTCTCTGGTTGTAGAAGCCTCATCCTGATCCACGAGCATGGTAATTAGACAGCCCCTGAATCTGCCGGCCCTGGTAGAGACCCGTCCCTGAAATAACCTCTTCATAGAGGATTGAGCCTTGTCCAGGGCTGTAAAAGCACACACAAAGCGCCCCAGATCCTTTATAAAGGATTCTCCAAACAACAGGCCCTGGGCATCTTTGCCCGCCTCAGTGAGAGCGAGGTTAGCCAATTTGGGTTCAATTTTAAAGAGAATTGCTGGCTTTACGCTGCTGAACAGACAGGGAGGTGTTCACACTGCCTGCTATGCAGATCGCCCTCTGCACCCAGCCACGGAGTTCTTCTGGGTCAATCTGCCTGTTTTCGGCTCTGGCTAGTTCAGCCAGGTCAAACAATTTGGCCGAAGGACCAAAAATGTCCAGGTGTTTGTCCTGGCATGATTTTAAAGCGGAATCCAATCCCTTGCGGGGATTCCATCCCATTTTTGAAAGAAATTGTGACATTTGGGGTCAACAGTAGGGGTCTCACAGACTTTACTGGGAATCAGGGGTCTAGGACATTCTGCCCTGAGTTTGTTGCGCGCTGCCTTGCTAAGGGGGCGCCGTACCCAGGTCTCTAGGTACTAAGCCACATGGTCCGCTGGAAGCCATTCTGCTGACCTCGGGTGATGAAGAGCATCCGGGTCAAACGTAGGTTCCCCAGACGGATTCATGAGGGCGGAACCCACGGTAGCGGCGGAGTCGCTGCGCAAGCAACTCATTACCAGCCCCGATAGAGCAGGGGCAAAGGGGTTAGTGTCTTGCCCGCCAATGTCGTCATTGGAGTCACGTACGGACTCAGCATCAGCCTCCTCACAAGACCCGATTTCTGAGTCGGAGTCACTCTCTTTTTGTGCTCTAGCACATTTCCACTGCCGCGCCCGTTCTGCCTGGCGCGGAAAGGCTCTCTTGCGTGACATAGGCACGCTGTCATGGGTGGATCTAGTCACACCAGTCGTATTGTTTCTGGAGGCAGGGGGACTTAAGTGCCTGGATTTGGCCGTTGCCTTTCTTGGAACATCCCCTATAGGGCTTAAAGCAGAACGCGGTAAGCACGTCGGCGTGGCCGAGCCTTCTGCGGCCAAAGGGCGTGCCAGTAAGGCCTGTGAAATAGTCTGGGAAAGAGCCGAGGACATGGAGCCTATGGCGGCCATAATGGCATCCGTAATGAAGCGCTGTAGAGCTAGAGATTGGGCATCCTCAGGTACTGACATAGGGTAACCTGCGGAGGAAGGGGGGCCAGAGCTGGCAGAGGGGTTAAAGCATGGGGTATATCCATTTCCCCAGGGGGAAGGGGGGGGTGGCAGGCACTTTGGACTTGGGCATAATAAAATTGCTGTGAGATATCCTAATGACACCAAATATAAAATAGTAATATATGCTGCAGGGAGTTGAAAGCTAAAACAAAAAAATGACAGGGCGAGAACAAGGTAGCAGGAGTTAATCACACCAGACTAGCTATACTTTATTAGAGGGTAGAGATCGGGAGCTCACCAGGGCCCAGACAGTCTGACAGGAAGAAGGAGCAATGGAGTCACAGACAGCCTGAGAAAGATAAGGCAAACAGAGAAAAAAAAAAAAAGATAAGAGCAACAGGAGAAGCTCAAGTGATAGGGATACTGATAATAATACCCTAAAGAGGTCTGGAACCCTGGGCTCAAAGGATAACACAATATAAAAATCCACAAGAGGATAAAGCATGGAAACATAAAACATATGGAAAATAAATAAGTAAATAATAAAACTACAAGCAAAAAGGCAAATAAATGGCACAGGTAGCAACAGAGCAATAATGAGAGTAACATCAATAATGCAAATAAATAATATACATAACATTAAGAAAATGATAACATGGAAGAAATTCGTTATGTACTTATCTGTTTGGTAGCAGCAAAGAAAGAGGAATTGTGTGGGGAGGTGCTGACTATTATACTGGGACTTGGTATGGGAGTGGTCTATCACTATGGTTACCATTTTTTCTTACTGTTTGTATTCTTTGCTGCTATTGGTGGACAGTAAAGAAAGGGTTAAGCAATATGAGCCTCCGTGTCTTGACATAAAATCACTGTTTATGAACCCTAGTCACATCTTCCTGCATGTGACTTGTACAGCCTTCCTAAACACTTCCTGTAAAGAGTCATCTAAAGTTTATCCTTTCTTTATTGTAAGTTCTGTTTAATTTAGATTTGCTTATCCCCTGCAAGAGCCTCCTGTATGTGATTAAAGTTCAATTTACAGAGAAAGAGATACAATTATTTACGGTAAAGTACATCTGATTAAAAGTGAAACCAGTTATTTTTCACATAGGCTGTGTCAATCTGAGTCAGGGGAGGTGTGACAAATAAGCACAAGTAAGCATAAAATCATGACTTGTGACATTCTGTGGTTTCTGAGGAGACGATTGCAGCTTCCCCCATTAACCCCCTTCTGATGTCCTAATGTTTTTATATATATAACCATTGAAATATGCTTAGTTCTGTAATTTCCTTACATGGTACAATGTGACTTCACCTATCTGGTTTTTGGCACGCAAGTCACAAAGCTGTCTTTACAAAGTAGTATATAATCTGTAAATTTACACAATAAAATAGGGTAAAGTAATCTTTGAATCAAAAACTGTCTGGTCTGATTACTTTCTCCGAGCAGATCCTAATAAAAGTGTCAATTTGGTTTCCACTTGAACATATCTCCGGGTAAATTAATATTTGTAACAGCTGCATAAACAGAAACGTGATTTAACTCATAAATGACAGTGAATTGAGCAGTGAAACCTGAGAAGCATGATCTATACACTTAAACAGCTTCATTAAGCTAAAGTTGTTTAGGTGACTACAGGTGATACTTGAAAAATTAGAATATCGTGCAAAAGTTAATTTATTTCAGTAATGCAATGTAAAAGGGGAAACTAATATATGAGATAGACGCATTACATGCAAAGCAAGATAGTTCAAGCCGTGATTTGTCATAAGTGAAATGATTATGGCTTACAGATCATGAAAACCCCAAATCTGCAATCTCACAGTGTCCCACTCTAGTCAGCTAAGTAAGCCATAACACCTGCAAAGGGTTTCTGAGCCTTTAAATGGTCTCTCAGCCTGGTTCAGTAGGAATCACAATCATGGGGAAGACTGCTGACCTGACAGTTGTGCAGAAAACCATCATTGACACCCTCCATAAGGAGAGAAAGCCTCAAAAGGTAATTGCGAAGAAAGCTGGATGTTCCCAAAGTGCTGTATCATAGCGCATTAACAGAAAGTTATGTGGAAGGGAAACGTGTGAAAGAAAAAGGTGCACGGGCAGCAGGGATGACCGCAGCCTGGAGAGGATGGTCAGGAAAAGGCCATTCAAATGTGTTGGGGACTTTCACAAGGAGTGGACTGAGGCTGGAGTCCATGCATCAAGAGCCACCACATACAGACAGATCCTGGACATGGGCTTCAGATGTCGTATTCCTCTTGTCAAGCCGCTCCTGAACAACAAACAACGTCAGAAGCGTCTTACCTGGGCTAAAGAAAAACAGACCTGGTCTGTTGCTCAGTGGTCCAAAGTCCTCTTTTCTGATGAGAGCAACTGTTGCATCTCATTTGGAAACCAGCCACCCAGAGTCTGGAGGAAGAATGGAGAGGCACACACTGCAAGATGCTTGAAGTCCAGTGTGAAGTTTCCACAGTCTGTGTTGATTTGGGGAGCCATGTCATCTGCTGGTGTTGGTCCACTGTGCTTCATTAAGTCCAGGGTCAACGCAGCAGTGTACTAGGAGATTTTGGAGCACTTCATGCTTCCTTCCGCAGATGAGCTTTATGGGGATGCGGACTTAATTTTCCAGCAGGACTTGGCACCTGCCCACACTGACAAAAGCACCAAAGCCTGGTTCAATGACTGTGGGATTACTGTGCTTGATTGGCAAGCAAAAACTCGCCTGACCTGAACCCCATAGAGAATCTATGGGGCATTGCCAAGAGAAAGAGGAGAGACATGAGACCGAACAATGCAGAAGAGCTGAAGGCCGCTATTGAATCATCTTGGTCTTCCATAACACCTCAGCATTGCCACAGGCTGATGGCTTCCATGCCACGCCACATTGAGGCAGTAATTGCTGCAAAAGGGGTCCAAACCAAGTACTGAGTCCATATGCATGCTTATACTTTTCAGAGGTCCGATATTGTTCTATGTACACTCCTTGTTTTATTGATTGCATTTAATATTCTAATTTACTGAGATTGTGGATTTGGGGTTTTCATGAACTGTAAGCTATAATCATCGCACTTATGACAAATCACGGCTTGAACTATCTTGCTTTGCATGTAATGCGTCTCATATATTAGTTTCCCCTTTTACGTTGCATTACTGAAATAAATTAACTTTTGCACGATATTATAATTTTTCGAGTATCACCTGTATAGTGTTCCTTTCATTATCATGATATAATGGGGAAGCATTTCAACCTTGGATCTAGGCAGCACAATTTCTTAGACCAGCCTTGCATGAAAAGATGGAGAGCGTGGTGTGTGTGTATTTTGTCTTTTTTGAAAGTGTCAAGAAACCTGTTTATTTTAGTATTTGAATTATGAATACGGCTTACATAAACAGTCTGCGTTTAACTACACATAAGACTTTTTAATATAGTACACAGAGGCATTTGTGTGTACAAAAATCCAACAACTTTATTTCTTCAAGGTTACCCTGTCATATTTGCTTATTCAAACAAGTCACTTTAATCAATAAGTTCAGCATTTAACAAATGGATATCTTTTATAATACAATGGCATGTTAACTTTAATCTACACCAACTAGTGTCATGCCTAATTAAACTGCAATTTTAAACAAACAAAAATTTGGGCACCGTTGTACATAACTACCAGGAAAACAATTGATTTGAGAAATAAGGCACTAAAGTATATTTAAACAAGTATGCAACGATTCGTTGTGTGCTTCTACCTGCAGTATACACACATCTTCATAAACATACCCTGACAAAGCACCTAATGGAAGCTTAACCAATATTTATCTTAAGCTAGAAGCCATGTTTCAGTTATGTGCAATTGAAAATGATTTCTTAAAGTGCAACTTGAATATTAACATCATTAAATAAGTTACATTGCAAATGATGGTATGTAATGCTAAACATAAATAGCATTAAAAGTTACAGTACAAAAAATATATATGCTGTACAGTGTCCCTAAAGAGAGATGACTACAATTTGTGGGTTAGTGAAGACTTTACCAAATGTGGTACGATAGGAAGTGATTTGTGAAAATGCCTCAAAAGGAACATTCACGACTTATAATAAATTAAACCATTATATTTTAAAGGGGGAAATTTGACCATGGATAAGATTAAGAAGAACAAGAAGAAAAAAATATATATTTTTTTTTTTCCCCCCTCTCTTCTTCAGTATTCATGTAAAATCACATACAAAGACCAAAGATGAAAATTGGCCATTATCAAGGTTAATGTTTCCAAAACATGGAATATAATACTAACTAATGTAAATTGTTGTTTAGGGAAGATTATTCTGCTCTGTAAATTAAACACTTAACCTCCCCCCCTCCACCAAAAAAAAAAAAAAAAAAGTGATAACATTTATGGGTTTACAAATAGTTTCTTATGGGTTCTAGTTAGCATGATGCAGTGTTTTTTCAGACTTAGAACAATGCTTAATAGTAAAAGCACACAATGTTTTATATGAAAACACATGATAGTAATGCAATATAGTACATTACTAAAACTAGTGATCTTAATTTAAATAGCCAACTACACATTCACGTTTGTGAAATTTTAAAACACGGTAGTAGGGTGAAAAAACAGTAAACGATATATATAGATTTTTTCTTAGTCAATTAACAATAAATGCAGTAACCTGGTTTCAGTACTCTGTTTATCCATTGAGTTGATATGGCTTCCAACGGTCATTGAAGAAAAAGAGGGGGGATTATGCAGACCTGAAAATCCTTAAAGGCGAAGGTTAATAAATCAATGTTAAAAAGCATACATTTCTCACATTTTGGCAAAACAAATCTCGTGAAATTTCTATATAAAAACCATCTACTTTATCACAACAAATCCAATGTAAGATAAAACTGATTTTTAGTTTAGGGATATCCAATAGTACTACTGAAGTACAATTACAGGTATGAGCTTATGGCACCCAAGCACCCTTTATGATTTGTAAGATGACTGCTGTGAGTCTCCACGGTCATCAAATGCATTCAAATATGTTTAACTCGGGGACCAATAAGATAAACTGTCAAACTCCTCTATTTCATTATGCCATTGTTTTGAATACCTACTTTAATATGTGACCTATTTGTTTCCAATTGGATTTTTGCAAATAATAAAAATTAAATTACATATTTTTAATTGATAGAATGGAATATTGGAAATAATAAATAAAACACCAAATCACTACACACGTTTATGTACAGATTAACAGACTAAAAAAAAACAAACAAAAAAAATAAACGTTCTAGGATGTTTATCGTAATGGTCAGAATGAGGAAAAGCAAAATGTTTTTTATTTGTAAACTTAGCCTTTAGGACAATTTGGGTAAATGCCTAATATGTATACACACATCTGCACATTGGCAACAAATGACTTGTCTATTAAGGGTATCGTTTCAGCGTGTGAGAAAATATATGTAAAGTATTTCAAGAACTCGTTTTCTACTGTGTAGAATTAGCCAAATGAAAAAACACTTAATGTAATGCTTTATGTGCCATCCACTCTGACTGATACATGCCAATGCGTTCCCAGTCCAATGGGACACATCAGGAGTGAAATGAGCCAATAAGCTTACTGTGTTAAAAAGCAAATTGTGATAATCTGAAACTAATTTGCAAGATTTACACATTTAATCCTAAAAATAGAATTTCACAATTCTACTATTGTGGTCTTATATATGCTTTAAATTCACTCCTTGGTAAAGAAATCCCTTAGTCTTAATCAGTATGTTTTAGATTTGCCATGGTCAGATTTCAGCCTTTAGGCGCCTGGGCTGTAAGGATTATTCAATAAAGCATGAATTGTCTAGAATTCAAATTGAAATGTCTGACAGGGATATTTACTAAATGCTGTATTGTAATTAATTATCTTATTGGCAAAATAGAGGCAAATAGAGCCATGCTGGAGAATTTTTTTAGACCAGCTTTTATTAGTCTGAATTTTGCCAATTAGATTTCAGAGCATACAATTTTAGTGAACAATCTTGTCTATAATTTCAGTTTAGGTGTTTTAGTCAAAGACTTGGAATTCCTGATAGTTAACATGACAGATATTACTTTGAAAACAGACAGCTTTGTGAAAAGCATGCTGGGAAGAAAAAAAAATTCAGATCCAATTAAACCAGCAAAACAAAATTGTTAAAGTTATTGAGCAAAATTATTTTAAAAACAAAACAACTAAAAAATATACCAGGTGATAACATAAAAATAAAATTAAAACAAAGCAAAAGTATAATAGGTGAACCACTAATGTCAGGGTTCAGTTTGATAATATATACACTTTTGGGGAAGTGTAATGCTTTTATGTTCGAGAACCTTATTTTCATACAAGTGTTATATGTCAAATAGGTCTGCTTCTGACATATTTCAGTGTAAACAAAAAACGCAAGAAGATCAGGTTGCTTGAAGGACACATTTGTTGTGGTGGGTAAAACTGCTCACTGGAATATATTGTTGCAAGGGCTGTAGATGCCTGCACTGACATCACACTAATCCTAAACGAGAATGAACTGTACTTAATAAGCACTGACAATCACATTAATCCACTAAGTGTCTAGGGGCAGAAAGATCGATTTGCTTTGTTGCTTGAGCAGGATGGAATTCATGTAAAGAGACGATATTGTTAGAAAACTCTACTGCCAAAATGTACCCGCCATTTAATAAATGTGTGTTAAATTACCATAACCACTACAGAGCATTGTTGTGGTTATAAGGCCAAGAAATATTTCTCACCTTCCCATAGTAAGTTGTCTAACCTTATTAATGGTTTGACAACTTACCTGAAGTCCGCCAAGCGTCTGTCTCTTCCTCCATTGAAAGCAAGAAGCTTTTGTTAGGAGCTTCTGTGAACTCTCCTGAGCAGTGCAGAGCCAGCTCACTGTCTGAGTGTGTCAGCTGATTACTCTCAGCAGATGAGATGGCTTTCACTGGCAAGCTTTGCTCAATGCACGGAGCATCCAGCTCTCACAGAGCAGGTGATCAGCAGACCAAAAATGTAAGTTGTTAAACTATTTGCAATCTGTTTGACCATTTAGCCAAGACTGTGGTGGCCAAACATAACATGGCAATTTGTTTAATAAATAAAGAGAAATAGATTATTTAAAAAAAACAATAAAATAAAAATAAAAAAAAAAAACAGGACAAATTATGTTACAAAACAGGATTTCTACCATCAAAGAGAAGCATGAAACATCCCAAACACTACCCCTTGGACAAGTTTGCATTATGTAACAAACAAAAGACCAAAAGGAATGTTGTGCCCTTTTAGAATAACTGCAAAAGGCACCGTACTACACTCCACACAGATATTGGAAAGCCTGAATGTAGAAAAATGCTGTTCTATCGTGACATGGCAGAGTAGCTAGAATCAAAACAGTTAAATCAGACTTGTTGCTTAGCAAATTATACCCTAGTAATGAAATAGACAGTCAAAGGCTTAATCATCAACAGAGCTTTGTACAAACATATGGCAAAATAAATCTCTGCACAAGTAATCCACTAGTAGAGGATAATGCCTGCATTTCCTTTATTTTGTTAACTTGTATTCGCCTTGCTGTCCATTCTTGCTAAACTATCGCATATGTAATGGTTTGGCTACTAAGTTTGAACTGCTACAGACCAGTTGGACTGCATTTTGGAAGGTACGATGCAGCATATTTCATTGATGGCTACACCGAAGGCAGTTTGATAACGATCATGTTTATAAATAAGACTTGGGTTTTACATTTCAGCTTCAAACAACTTTACGAACTAGAGTCTTACCCTGAAGGAAAAAAAGAACGACGAAGGAAGCATTGTTTGTCCAGGCTTTCAAGTCAAATAAGGGTTCTTATTTTGATTGTCTACAAATTGGCAAACTAGTTCTAAATTGACACTTCTGATAAGGGAATGGCAATTAAAACAATGTTCCCAAATAAAAACACACACATAAAAATAAAGTAAGCAGCAATTCTGGGCATATCCAGCCAGGAGTGCACCAGGAACAGGTGGCATTGTGGTCTTCCGTTGGGAGCTGTACAGAGCATCGAAAGTCTTCAACTGTCCTTCTGAATTTTGGGATTTTGCGGCTTTGACACAATAATGCTCTCTGCTGCACAGTCTTGTAAAGCCCCCGCAGGACTGTTTCAAGCTTTAGAGGGTTCTCAATTCTTACCAGGGCAAACCTGTTGAACGCGTCCTTTTCCGTTGTTTTTTACAAAGGCAATAGACAGGTAGCCCAAACAATCCTAGAAAAGTAAACACACATGCACTTAACACAAGTTCAAACTATGAACATTAAACAAACTAAAATAAGCACATAAACAGAAGAATGGCAATGTAGAGCAGAAGAACATAAAATGTTGTGTTTTCCCCCACCCATTTCCATGGCAGCATTACAATGGGTTTATATTTCACCTTACACCTACTTGACAGATACCGTATATACTCGAGTATAAGTCGAGTTTTTCAGCACTTTTTTTGTGCTGAAAACCCCCCACTCGACTTATACTCGAGTCAATGTCTGTATTATGGCAACTTACATTGCCATAATACAGACCAGGACCGCCGGGCTCATTACAAGCCCGGCGGTCCTGTTGGGGGCTGGCAGCGAGCTGTTACTTCCCTTTCCTGTCCGCTCCCTTCTCCTCCACTGTAAGTCTTGCGAGAGCTGCGGGGTCAGAGCGTTTCCACGGGTTAATGTGGCAACGCTCCGCGCGGCATTCACACCACGAGACTTGCAGTGGAGCTGACAGGGGAGCTGACCGGACTGGAGAAGAAGGGAGCTGACAGGAGCTGCAGGAAAGGTAAGTAACATCTCTCTGCCAGCCCCCCTCCAACACAGTACACACCACTGGACCACCAGGGAATGAGAGCCCCCTCCCTGGCCAGCTAACAAGCAGGGAGGGGGGATGAAAATAAAATAAAAATGTAAATAATATTTAAAAAAAAGAAGTAATAATTAAAAAAAAATGCCCACCCCCCCACCAAGGCTCTGCATCACATACACACTGCATTCATTATATACACACACACTGTAAATAAATATTCAATTAATATAATTTTTTGGGTATCTAATTTTATTTAGAAATTTACCAGTAGCTGCTGCATTTCCCACCCTAGTCTTATACTCGAGTCAATAAGTTTTCCCAGTTTTTTGGGGTAAAATTAGGGGCCTCGACTTATATTCGGGTCGACTTATACTCTAGTATATATGGTAATCAAGTAAAAGTAATAAAGGAGATCTTCCACCCTATTTCTTTCCCTGTCCACATCTGAAACAGTTATTTGTTCGCTTCTTATTTTTGCTGGATAGTTTCTACCTTCGCTCTCTGGACATCTTTTTTCAGTTTCTATTCTGTTCTGTTTTCACATTGTCCTTGGCCAAGATCACCTCTTAACCCCTTCAGGACGCAGGACGGTTCAGGACCGTCCTCTGCATTTTTGCGTTGCCGACTCAGGACGGTCCTGAACCACCCTAACGTAAAACGGGCGGCGGGAGCGATCGGAGATCACTTCCGCCGAAATCCCGTTGTTACTATCTGCCCGGCATCCCAGGCACATAGTAACAGCCAATTGCGGCATGTGAGCGATCCGCGATCGCTCACAATTGGCTGGTGTCAAAGTGGGTGTTACAAACACTCACTTTGACACTGATCTCTGCCTCTCTCCCCTCTGTAGCGTTTTGTGAGAGGAGAGAGACAGAGATCGTGATATATTGTTGCAGCATGTGTTCCAGAGAGAATTAAAAAGTATCAGCAGTTAATAAAAATTCCCTTTTAACCCCTTCCCTGCCAGATCTGTTACAGACAGTGCATTTGTACTGTCTGCATTTTTTTTTGCCCTTAAGGATTAACTTTATTTAAAAAAAAAAATCTGTGTCTTAGTCTGTCGTAGTCAGTCAGTTTCCTTCCCCCAAATCTCCATTAGATTCTTCTAACAGGAGTTAGTTTAGGGATTACTGTTTAAAAAAATAATAATAATAAAAAAAATAATAATAAAAAAATGTATTGTGTTTAGTATTTTGTTAGTTTAGTCTGTTAGTGTGAAACATGCAGCGCATGTACAGCTTGGAGGAGGCATTTGCCTTCTTGGCGTCAGACTCTGACGCCACTGACACTGCGTCCGATTTTGACCCAGGTCAGTTTAGCGGCACGTCTAGTGACATGTCATCTGTGTGTGAGCCAGCTGCTAAAAGAAACTGTGCTTCCACTGCTACGCCGAATGTGGAGGAGGACTGGGTTCCTCCACAGTCAGCTGAGCCCAACATCCCCCCTTTTAGTGCCAACGCAGGCATTAATGTGAATGTGGTTGACTTCTCCCCTATACAATATATGGAGTTATTTTTAGGGGATACCATCTGGGAGGAGATTGTTTCCCAGACTAATTTATATGCTAGCCAATTTATTGAGACCAATCCAGGTAGCTATACAGTCAGGGAGCATGCTTGGCATCCCACAGATGTCCCTGAACTTAAAACATTCTGGGCTCTTACCATGCTCATGGGGATAATAAAGAAGCCATCAATCCGCTCTTACTGGAGCACCAACCCAATTTGTTTGACTCCTATATTCTCCCAAACAATGCCTAGACCAAGATATGAGCTGCTGCTGAGATACTTACCATTTCAACGACAATACGCTCTGTCACCCCAGAGATCACCCCCAATATGATAGGCTTCATAAAATACGCCCACTGGAAAACCATCTTCAGAACAGATTTTCTGAAGTTTATACTCCCCAACAAAATTTATCTATTGATGAATCCCTTATGAAATATAAAGGGAGATTAGGGTTCAAACAGTATATCCCCTAAAAGCGGTCTAGGTATGGCATTAAAGTGTACAAACTGTGCGAGAGCGAAAGTGGCTACACATTTGCCTTTCGTGTATATGAGGGGAAAGATGCTCAACTGAACCCTCCTGGCTGTCCTGACTCTCTGGGGACAAGTGGGAAACTTGTTTGGGACCTATTGATCCCCTTGTTCAATAAGGGTTGCCACCTTTATGTGGACAATTTTTACAGCAGTGTCCACTTGTTTAAAATTCTTTATAGTTTGCAGACACTGGCCTGCAGAACTGTAAGAAGAAATGCCAAGGATTTCCCCAGACCTCTCAAAGAGGCCAAATTAAAAAAAAGGTGCACTAAAATTTAAGGACAGGAAGGATGTTCACATGCTAACAACCATCCATAACGAAGGCATGTCAGACGTCACTGTCCGAGGCATGGTACAGACAAAACCGGTGTGCGTCAGGGCTTATAACAGGCACATGGGGGGTGATGATTTGGCAGATCAGCTGAAGAAATCCCCAGAAACGTTGCCGGGTCTGTTATAAAAAAGGGAAAGGGACAGACACCCTTTTTCACTGTCCCGATTGCCCTACAAAACCTGGACTGTGTATTGGAGCAAGTTTTAAGGTCTACCACACAGAAAATACATTTTTATAATACTTGTTCCTGATTTATTTTTTTTGTTTATTTTGAAAGCAGCACATTTCTGTTAGTCAGTATCCTTTCCCCAAATCTCCAGTTAGATTCTTTTTGCAGGAGTTAGTTTACAGATTGCAGCTAACGGAAGTTTTAGTCTCAGTCTGTTTTTATCAGTTTTGGTCTGTTTTTAGTATAAAATAAAAAAAATTGTGTGTTAGTAACTCTGTGTTAGTCAGACTCTGACGCCACTGACACTGCGTCCGATTTTGACCCAGGTCAGTTTTCTGACATGTCATCTGTGTGTGAGCCGGCTGCAAAAAGAAGCTGTGCTTTCTCTGCTACGCCGAATGTGGAGGAGGAACAGGTTTCTCCACAGTTAGCTGAGCCCCAAATCACCCCTTTTAGTGCCAACACAGGCATTAATTTCAATGTGGATGACTTCTCCCCTATGCAATATATGGAGCTATTTTTAGGGGATACCATCTGGGAGGAGATTGCTCCCCAGACTAATTTATATGCTACCCAATTTATTGATCCCAATCCAGATAGCTATGCAGTCAGGGAGGAGTGTGCTTGGCATCCCACAGATGTCGCTGAACTTAAATTCTGGGCTCTTACAATTCTCATGGGGATTATAAAGAAGCCATCAATTCGCTCTTACTGGAGCACCAACCCAATCTGTTCTAGTCCAGTGTACTCTCAAACCATGTCTAGAACAAGATTTGAGCTGCTGCTGAGATACTTACATTTCAATGACAATACCCTCTGTCACCCCAGAGATCACACCCAATATGATAGGCTTCATAAAATACACCCACTGGTAGACCATCTTCAGCACAAATTTACTGAAGTTTATACTCCTCAAAATTTTTTATCTATTGATGAATCGTTAATGAAATATAAAGGGAGATTATGATTCAAACAATACATCCTCTCAAAGCGCTTTAGGTATGGCGTTAAATTCTACAAACTGTGCGAGAGCGAAAGTGGCTATACATTTGCCTTTCGTATATATGAGGGGAAAGATGGTCAACTGGACCCTGCTGGCTGTACTGACTCTCTGGGGACAAGCGGGAAACTTGTTTTTGACTTACTGATCCCCTTGTTCAATAAGGGTTACCACCTTTATGTGGACAATTTTTATAGCATTGTCCGTTTGTTTCAAACTCTTTAGGGTTTCTAGATATTGGCCTGTGGCAGTGTGAGAAGATATGCCAAGGATTTCCCCAGACCTTTTATAGAGGCCAAATTTTAAAAAAGTGAATGTAAAGGTCTGCACAAAGCTAAAGTGCTTGCAATAAAATTTAAGGACAGGAAGGATGTTAATATACTAACCACCATCCATGACGAAAGCATGTCAGACGTCACTGTCCGAGGCAAAGTACAGACCAAACCTGTTTGCATCAGGGCTTATAAAATGCACATGGGGGTGTTGATTTGGCTGATCAGCTGTAGTCATTTTTTGTGTTTTTTCTCACACATTGTACTTTAGGCATGAATTAACAGATCCTGTTATGTATCACTGCTAAACACCCCAATATGTGTTCAGCAACATCTCCTGAGTATAGTAATATCACCCATGCATAGGTTTGCTGGGTTGTTTGGGGGCTAAAAGGCCACATTTGGCAGGTGCGCATATCCATTTTTCAACTTGTACATATCAGTTTTTCAACTTAAATGTTTGACAAAGTCTGGTGGTAGAAAAAACACTAAGAAAATGACTACCCAAAAGTTTGCCAAAGGCTGGTGGTAGAATTATTTCATGAAAAGTATTAAACTAACACCATTTAAAATACCCTAAGTTGTCTACATTTCAAAAATATATGGTTTGATGGGGGTAAAATACATTGGCCCAAATAGGACAGGGGCACTGGTTTACTACATGTCAAAATTCCAAGTTGAAAAATGGATATGTGCACCTGCCAAATGTGGTCTTTTAGCCCCCAAACAATCCGACAAGCCTATGCATGGGTGGTATCACTGTACTCAGGAGATGTTGCTGAACACATATTGGGGTGTTGTTTGGCAGTGACACATAACACGATCTGTTAATTCATGCCTAAAGTACAATGTGTGTGAAAAAACACACACACAAAATGACTACCTAAATGTTTGACAAAGTCTGGTGGTAGAATTAGTGCATGGAAAGTGTTAAAAAACACCATTTGAAATACCCTAGGGTTTCTACTTTCCAAAAATATATGGTTTGGTGGGGGTAAAATACATTGGCCGGCCTTAAAAAGGTCCCAAATAGGACATGTGCGCAGGTTGACTACATGCCAAAATTCCAAGTTGGAAAATGGATATGCGCACCTGCCAAATGTGGCCTTTTAGCTGCCAAACAACTCAACAAGCCTATGCATGGGTGGTATCACTGTACTCGGGAGATGTTGCTGAACATATATTAGTGTGTTTTTTGGCAGCAAGACATAACAGGATCTATAAGTTTATACCTGAATTGCAATGTATGTGGAAAAAAAACCAACACAAAAAAAAAAACTACCTATGCAAAGTTTGGCAAAGACTGGTGGTAAAATGGCTGCATAGAAAGTGTCAAAATATCCTTAGATGAATACCCTGGGTTGTCTACTTTAAAAAAAAAAAAATATACATGTGGAGTGTTTTCCAGAGATTTATGACAGATAATAGTGTTACAATGTCACTATTGATACATTTTAAAAATGTTTGTTTTGAAACCGCCATATCCTACTTGTACCTATAGCCCTATAACTTAAACACTGGGTATTTTTAAACTCAGGACAAAATTTTGAATCTATTTAGCAGTTTTTTTTCATTCGCTTTTGTAGATGAGTAAAAGATTTTCCAAGTAAAAATCAAAAAACATGTATTTTTTTAAATTTTTCATCATATTTTTTCATTTAAAAAAAAATTCAATTACATGAGATTATATAAATAATGGTATGTAAAGAAAGCCCCTTTTGTCCTGAAAAAAACAATATATAATTTGTATGGGAACAGTAAATGAGAGAGCGGAAAATTACAGCTAAACACAAACACCAGAAAAGTGTAAAAAGAGGCCTGGTCGCAAATGTACAACATCGCAAAAACAGTCCGGTCCTTAATGGGGTTAAAGTAGGCACTGTATATTTACTGTATCAGTCTTTTTGAGATGCCATGCATTTTGACTAGAAAAACACTACAGTTGAGTATCTCAGCAAAGTAAAAATGAATTCAGGAGAATAGGCTGTGTCAGAGAGTTTTTTAAAATAAACCACATAATACTAGGGAGTCCCTCAAGAGCGCCTCATTTCCACATAGGTGGCAGGAAGGTCAAGATATTTCAATCAAAAAGGGCAGACTAGGTGTACTGAATGGGTCTTATCGGCCGTCACATTCTATGTTTGATCCCCTTGCAGAAGAACAGATGTTTTGACAAGCCCATTGAGCGGGCAACTGGTATATGCTTTTGTCCCTTAAGTTTATTTTTTCTTAAGAGAATCCAGAAGGAAAGAGTAGAGCTTCCACACTGAATCGGATTCCCTCTCCTACTGTCCCATTACAGAGAACTTGGGAATAGCCAATGCCGTTCATCATCTTCTATTTAGGAGTTAGTGTTCCATCAGAAGACACATTCTCCATGGAATAGCCTTCCATGTGTCCACTACCTGACAGACAGACAGAGACATACACTTTTTTTTAATTTTAAATCACCCAACCTCCTTACCTTTGGGAGAGCTGAGTGGCTATTTCCCTGGAGTACAGTGGGGCTGCTCGCTCTTGCTGCGTTTGAGGGATCAATAATCTACTTGCAGCTCCTCTGTGCTACGTGTTGTGATGCTGGGGCCGAAATAACATCCTATTCTGGCTCCCGTATCACTATACAGCGCGAGCGAGCAGAGAGAAGCTGCAGGAAGATCACTGCTCCCTCATGTATTATCTCACCCCGACCATCTCGAGGCATCCCAGGGCAGGAGGGTGGGTAGTCTTCTTCTATTGCTCCATTGTCCAATTCTGGCGCTCACATCCCATTGAAGATTCTTTCGTTGGTGGACAGTGGACTCTGACCGGTCTGCGGCAAGGCAGCAAACTAAGATGCACTTTGTGATCTGACATCTTTCTATCATGGCCAGTTTTTCAGCAATTTGAGAAACAGTAGCTCTTCTCCATGATAGGACCAGATGGGCTAGCCTCAGCTCCCCACATGCATCAATAAGCATTGGGCACCCATAAACCTGATGCCAGTTCACTAGCTGTGCTTCATTGCACCAGTTTTGGTAGTTCATAACCATTGCATACCAGGAACACCCCACAATACTTGCCATATTGTAGATGTTCTAACCCAGTTGTCTAGCCATCACTATTTGGTCCTTTGTCAAAATCACTGGCTAGATCTTTTCACTTGCCCATTTTTCCAGCTTCCTACACATGACATTCAAGAACAAACTGCTCAGCAGCCTACTATTATTTGCCACCCCTTAACAAGTGTCATTGTAAAGATATAATCTGTGTTATTCACCAGTTAGTGGTTTTGTTGTTGTGAATAATTTATTTTATTGTTGTGCACATTTTCCTCTAGTTGCAAAACAGAAAAATAAAACAAAACACATTTGCTTCATTATAACAAGACTATAAGAACTAACTGACCCATCTTGTCTGCTCAAGTGTGTTGAACAGGATAAGTCATGCACTTGGAATTCCACAACAGGCTCAGCCTTTCACGGTTTCCACTGGAGGCGCCTATTAGAGGTACCTACAACCAGGGCCGGACTGGGGATACAAAGCATCCCAGAATTTTTTTATTTTTTTTTAAATCTATGCCAGCCCCATAAGTCATTGCGCCATATATTGTCATATATGTAGGGCTATGTCCTGCCACCCCAGATGATTGAGTAATATATACATACACACACACACACACACACACACAGTGGGACATCGGTTTACAAACGACTGTTAAATGAAAATCCATTGAAAATAATGCCTCGTTGACACATTTTTTTCGCAATGCAAAGTAAGTTTCCCCAGGTTTATAGCACCGCTCCCTGCATGCTGGAGCCTGTGGGTAGCACGTGGCGTCGAGTGTGGAGGTGTTGGAGTGGCTTTTGCAGAGAGTTTTGGAGCCATTCTGGAAATTGTTTGCAGTTGTTTTGCGACTTTTTGGTGCATTTCTCAAGTTGTGGAAAGGTAGTGAGCTGAGCTTTGTTGTTTGCATGCCTTTTATTGTGTGCTCTACATTGTGGGTTGGTTTCCATGCCAGCTCATTTTGACTTTTTTTCTGACCTCCAGAACGGATTAATTGGTTTTCAATACATTCCTATGGGAAACCGTATTTCGGTTTACAAATTTTTCGCAATAAGAAACGTCTCGGAGAACGCATTAAATTCATAAACTGAGGTGTGTGTGTGTGTGTGTGTGTGTGTGTATTTTTTCGAATATAAAACACAAGCTCATTGATACACAGCCTCATAGACAAACCATCTCACTGATATACATAAGCTCATTGACAAAAACACAAGCTCACAGATGCACACACAGATAAGCGTATTGGTATACACACACACAAAAGTAGTACAGACAAGCTGACATGCACAAGCTTTCTACAGAAAAGCTCACTGATACACACAAGATCACTACAGACAAGCTCACTGTCACACAAATGCTCACTACAGAAAATCTCACTGAGACACACATGCTCCTTAGAGAAAAATTTGTAATAAACATGGTCTAGATATTCTGTGGCCATCCTTTACTTTTCCTGCAAACGAGTCATTGGCACAATGTCACACCTACAATGGAACAGATTTGATAATATGCTTCTAAAACCTCGCTTTAGAGGGATCTGGTTATATATGCAGTGGAGAACCTCAGGCTTTATCAAACTGTTCCAAAACAATCTGACAGAATTCATGAGCGCTATGCACCGACTAGTAGAGCTATAACCAATGACACACGTATATGCGCGCGCACACACACAAGCTCACTCACTAGCAGGCACACAAACACACAAGCTCACTCATTAGCAGGCACACACACGCGTGCACAATTTTCAATATTAACACTGACTTTTCAGAGACGGTCACTAGAGGTGCTTTCTGTGTCAGTGCTGCACAGTGTGCAGCATCTACATTCAGCACCTCCACGCTCTGCATGGAGGCACTGAACGTTCCCCATAGAGATACATTGATTCAATGCATCTCTGAAGAGATGCGGATTTGTGTAGCGTTTTGCAGCCAATCCTATGGCAAAACATTGGATTGGCTGAGATCATCAAGCTTGATGATCTCAGCCATAGAGGCAGGGCCAGTCGAGGGGAGACCAGCACGGGGGAGACCAACACTATTCCCTGCCAAAGGAAGCGGTCTGGCAACCTAAACACACACCATGACTGACACAGACACACACAAACACCATGACAGACAGACACACACATACACACACCATGACAGACCTATACACTCACACTGACAGACTGACTCACACATTAATGCTACCTGTGGGGTTCAGTGGGCGACCGGCCAGGGGATAGCACAGACAGGCAGCATGCTGGGTGGTCGTGCAGGGCGGGTGGTTGGTGGTGCGAATATAGACCTGTGCTGTCTCTGCTCTGCTCCCCAGCTTAACGAGACTGCGGCTGGAATATGACACGCGAGGGAGGGGGAGCAGAGCAGAGACAGCACATGTCTCCCTCCGGCCGCCAGCACACCAGTTGTCTGCCCGACCCCAGGTGCCACAGCCACCTGGGAAATTTCCTGGTATCCCGGTGGGTCAGTCCGGCCCTGTAAACAACTATTTTTGTAAAACAACGTTTTCTACGTTACACACGTTAACAGAAGCTTCTCCACCTGTCGATGTCTGCCCAATGGAAATGCGCTCCCATGTATCTGTTGCCAACCGGACAGAGACTATATGGCATGTAGAGGAGCTTGAAGGCCAGCATCCTTCCCGGAGACTATGTTATTACTGAAACTGGACTCTGCAGATGCAATAGATGTGACTCTAAATGGCCATATAAGTGGTTAAAACAGTGTAAATGTTTTCTAAAACATGCATTTTAAGTTGTGGAGTAGTTTTCTTTGTAAATTCAATTTATTATGTACAAGCCTGCCGCTTTGAGTTTGTGCAGTTCAGACACTCTGACACCAGGGGCTGGGTGTAGTTTAATGAAACCTGTTATTGTTACGGGTTGCTATCCCAAGTTCTGTCACTATTAATGATTATGTTTTATAGTCCTCTAGTGTTTCCATGTACAAATCGATGTACCCTTCAATAAGATATAAAATACAATAGGTGACAAATCCCAAATATAGAGAACAGGTGCTACTATCATCGTAGTGGGCCACAATAACCAAAGAGTACAGTAAAATAAAATTTAAACAAAGGATGAGAGCACGCAAATAAAAATACAAAACAGTACATAAAATATACTACCAAAAATGCAGTCAGTCTATCTGAAAATAAAACAGAAAAGAAAGACATAGGGTAATATAGTTAAAACTCAGAATTAAAATGTGTGTATTGGTACCAGAGCCACTTGGAAAACTTCATGCCATGAACAAACAAAGAATTCCAGCTGGGCACCTCTCTGGGCACCTGAGATGAAGGCAACTGCCAAAACATGTCAGGTGTCTGGACTCTATTGTATGGGACCACCTCAAGTATATCTTGTTTTAATTTATTTTGTTTCCTGTTTGGATCAATAATATCTTTGTAACTCCTGGAACTGCGTTTTTGGAGGTACATTCTACAAAAGTTTCGAGAGGTGCCCAGCTGGAATCCTTTGTTTGTTCATGGCATGAAATTTTAGCCAGCTTTCCAAGTGGCTCTTTATATGTGAGTGGTGCCAACACACACATTTTAATTCTGAGTTTTAACTATATTACCCTATGTCTTTCCTTTCGGTTTTATTTTCAGAGATAGACTGACTGCATTTTGGGTAGTAGATTTTATGTACTGTTTTGTATTTTTATTTGAGTGCTCTCACCGTTTGTTTATATTTTATTGAAATAAAATATACCTCGTTCTTCCCTTCACCAAGTCTTGTCTGGTATTTAGCGAGAGATGCAAAAGCACTATTTAAAACTCTGCAAAGTGACTGACAGAGGGTTGTGGAAGAAGAAAAGCTGGCAGAAGAACTCCTGGAGGTATCTTTACAGAGCCATTATTGACAGGGAGAAGGGACGAATGTTGTAGCAGGCTCAGTAAAAAAAAAAAAAAAAAAAGCTGGAAAAGGTAGCAATAACTTGTGTAACAGGAGAATGGCCTCTGGCTTAAGGAGACCAGTTTACTCTATTCCGGTTACACAAACATGTATGTTATTGTTGTTTTACTACATTGAGGACGTCAATGTCTTGTCTTGGTGCACCTATAGCAGAGTGAAACGCTGCATATACAAATACCAGACACCACGACCACTTCAAATCACTGATGTGATGCTTGGAGAAAGACTTTAATAAAAATTCAGCATTTAGTGTATATACACCATAATCTTCAAAAAAGTACACTGAATTTTAATTTCTAGTGAAAGTAACAATGTTTCACATGTCAAACACTTCAGAAAGCAAAGATACTGTAATCTCTAATAAGTATATCATATAATAAGTATATTGTACTTACCAATTACAACTGCTATGGCTCCGAGTGCCAAACCCAAAACTATGAGCAGGGGTGCAATCAGCAGTTTACCAGCTGTAACGAAAGTACAGTAATGGTACAGAATTATGTATTTAGTCTTTTTCATCATGCTGAGGTTTAGCATTTTATAGTAAACTTTAATATCGAACACAAAAGCTATATACTGCATATTTGGAGATAGACTGTATTAACAGAGTCTAAAATAGCACGCTGATCTCACCTCAACTTTAGCTTAATGGAGTAGTTTTGGTTAAGATCATATCAGGTGTATAGATCATGTCCCTGCAGTCTCACTGCTCAGTTCTCTGTCGTTTAGGAGTTAAAGCGGCACTGTCATGCAGAAATTACCTTTCCCCAATCGATTCCTCTTCTCTTTCTCTCTGTCAGGAACTATTAATTTCTTCCTGCCTGCTCTAGTTTTCTTTAAAATGTCTCGTAAGACAAAGTAGGGACTACTTGTGGGCTCTAAATGACTATTGTGAAGGGGAAAAAAAAAATTTTCCTCACCCATGGGGGACGGATGGGGGCTAAATGTAAACACCCCCTGGTCATTTGGGGGTGACTAGGGGGACAATTAGATGTAATGGAGTCAGAAGGGGGATGAAAAAAAAAACACACACACACAAAAAAAAACTTGATTTGGCCATGACAGTGCCGCTTTAAATCACTTTGTTTATGCAGCTTTAGTTACACCTCCCCTGCATGTGACCTACATTTTCACCAACACATTTCTTGTAATGAGAAACCTAAATTGTAAACTTCCTTTATTGCAGTCTGCTCAATTTAGAATTATCTTCTGCTAAGCCAACCGACTGCAGGAGCCTCCTGTGTGTGATTGCAAATGAAACCATTTTTTTTCCCCTCTAAGAGTTACCATGTGCAAGATTGTTTTGCATAAAGATCATGCCTCTGAAGTGTCACTGCTCAAATTACTGCCATTTAGGAGTTAAATCACTTTCGTTTCTGTTTAAGCAGCCCTAGCAAACCTCCCCTGGCTGTAACGGACACGGCCAGCAGGAAAAAAAAAGTAGTTTCATTTTTAAAAATCGGATATAACTTACTTTAAGGGTTTTTCTCTCCTGCTGTGTAAATTGAACTTTAATTATAAACAGGAGGCTACTGCAGGAGCTAGCAAGCTATTAAAGCAAGAGATAAGAAATTCTAAATTAAACAGAAGTTGCAATAAAGTGTAAACAGATGACTCTTTAGAGGAAGTGTTTAGGAAGGCTGTGTAAGTTACATGCGGGGAGGTGTGGCTATGGCTGCATAAACACAGTGAATTAACTCCAAAATGGCAGAGAATTAAGAGACCACTATAGTGTCAGCAAAACAAACCCACCTCCCGCTGGGCTGAAGGGGTTAAAACTCCTTCAGCCACTTACCTTTAACCAGCGCCGGGCTCCCTTAGCGTTGGTGATCCCTCCTCCCCCTCCGACGTCAGATCCCGAGTGGAGCTGAATGCGCAAGGGGGGCCAGAGCCGCATGCGCATTAAAAACGCCCATAAGAAAGCATTTCTCAATGCTTTCCTATGGACATTCTGCGTGCTCAATGCGATTGAGCGTCGAGGAAGAGTCTCTAGCGGCTGTCAGGAAGAGAGCCACTAGAAGCTGGATTAACCCTGCAATGTAAATATAGCAGTTTCTCTGCAGGGTTAATCCAGCTTCTAGTGGCTCTCTTCCTGACAGCCGCTAGAGACGCTTCCTCGACGCTCAATCGCATTGAGCACGCAAAAGTTTCTCTGAAACTGCTATGTTTACATCTGAAGGGTTAAAACCTGGGGAGCCTGGCACCCAGACCACTTCATTGAACTGAAGTGGTCTGGGTTACTATAGTGGTCCTTTAAAGGACCACTCTAGGCACCCAGACCACTTCAGCTTAATGAAGTGGTCTGGGTGCCAGGTCCTTCTAGGGTTAACCCATTCTTTTATAAACATAGCAGTTTCAGAGAAACTGCTATGTTTATGAATGGGTTAAGCCTGCCCCCAAATCCTCTAGTGGCTGTCTCATTGACAGCCGCTAGAGGCGCTTGCGTGATTCTCACTGTGAAAATCACAGTGAGAGCACGCAAGCGTCCATAGGAAAGCATTGATAATGCTTTCCGATGCGACCGTCTGAATGCGCGCGCAGCTCTTGCCCGCATGCACATTCAGCCGACGGGGAGGAGAGGAGGAGGATCGGAGGAGGAGAGCTCCCTGCCCAGCGCTGGAAAAAGGTAAGTTTTTACCCCTTTCCCCCTTCCAGAGCCAGGCGGGAGGGGGTCTCTGAGGGTGGGGGCACCCTCAGGGCACTATAGTGCCAGGAAAACAAGTATGTTTTCCTGGCACTATAGTGGTCCTTTAAGCAATGAGACTGCAGGGGCATGTTTTAAACATTAAAACTGCCACATTAAGCTGTTTTGTGCTTAGAGTATTTATTAAATGTGGCACACACTGGCTGTGTACCTTGCATTTTATTTTCTCAGTATTGTTACAGTTCCTACACAATGACTTTTCAAGTAGACTTGCCAATATGTGGCTAACAAAGGCTGTTTAAGATCAGTATTAAGGCATAGCTCCCAACAGTTAGGAGAAAATAGGGAAGTGTGAATGGAGCCCTGAGGGTGACCTGCGTCTCCAGTGACCCCCATAATGGACAGGCCCACCCTGCCCACTGACTGGCTCTGTGGTCCTACTGCGTGTTGCAAATTGCAATTATATCTAATATGCTGCCCGAGGACAGTTTCCTGGTGTCTCCAGATGAGAACAGGAGCCCTAAAGCAGGGCAGTTGGAATGTTCTTTAAGGGTTAATATTTATTCTTGATCTCACTAGCAATAAATGATGTTCTGCTTTATCCAACATGGATGCCTTTATGAAAAACAAGAATCAAGGTGCGCACCCCAAAATAATAAGTGTGCAAACTGAGCATTAAGGAAGGAAGCTGATGCAGACACTTTCACTGTGGTGGCCATTTCAGTAATATTTAAATCAATACCAAAATACAAGAAAACATTTAGACATGAGTTAGCAAATGAATAAGAGTTATATAAACATGTATATTATCTTCAGAAGGATGCAGTATTATTACCTGCATGACTATGAAAGTTCTACATATTAGTCAACTGACCACTGGTCTAAAAGTTCCAGTAAAGGAAGATTTATGAAATGTCACTAACAGTAATAGAGCCAACAACTAAAGTGAGAATTCATAGCAAGTTTCAAATTTAAGTTGGACCTTAAATTTGAAATTCACATTGAATTCTAACTTTAATAAATAACCCTGTACGAGCCGACATGCAATTTAAAGGTCCAGCACTCCATGCACTCACCACAAACAGAGCCTCGTACTAATCTCCTTACGTGTGGTCTCTCAGGGAGGTAGCGGTATTTGCATCCAAATATACTGAGGTTTGACGTGTGATCACCAAAGAAGCGTAGCTGGCGATATTGCTCCCCACAACGGTAGCAGAAATTAGTGTTACACTGAGAACAGGTCATGTGATCACAACCTTCTGTTCTCTGAATATGGACCTGAACATAGAGGAGGCAGAAGAGATTTAAGGTTAAAAAAAATAACAGATTTTTCCTAAAATCATCACATTTAATGTATTTTTCAGATTACACATACAAAAAAATAAATTTAAAAAGTCTTCAGAAATAAGTGCAAATGTTTACCAACAATCACAGTATCATATCGGAAAATTTTGAAATAAATTATACATTTAGCATTAAGCATTGTACTTTTATTTATGGCAATTTGAAGAGGTTACTGCAATGTTTCCGTGATTTAAAGCGATCACGGTGGCAGGAGTATGTATGTACACTAGTTCAGCTTGAAAGTCTGCACAAGAACTGTCTGGGCTCTCTGTGCTTAAAATAACTGAAAGAGCGATCACATGGCCACAATAGCTGCCTGCAGGGGGACTGCCTGGGCTGTCAGACAATCCCCCTGCTGGTGGGAAATGTTAAAAGAACAAAAAAAACAAACAAACAATTATTACCTAAATAAATATATAGGTAATATATCGTAGAGAAATACCAGCACTAAAGGTTACACTAAAATGGGGTGGGGGGGGGTGGGGGGGGGAATAATGAATTAAAAAACAAAACAAAAAAAACTTTGTAACTTTGAAAGGAACCTTGGAGTTAGTAAATGGTCACTAATTGATCGGGGACTCAAAAACTAAAATCTAGCAGATCAACATAGTGCTAGCAATATGGTGAATGTAAAAAAACAAAACAAAACTTTATTGATATAAAAATAGCTCAGTATCCTTTCAAAATAACATACAAATAAAAAAATGTGCTCAATTATACAAATTGATGTGCTAAAGATAAAGGGCTGACATATATTGATATGCCTTGCCAATGGATTGTTAAATACAGTTTAGAGAATGAGATATAAAATGATCTAAATAAAGGCAAGTAGCTGAAAAACGACTTCTAATAAACCGATAATAATGGCATCGTCTGCATGGAGTATCAATGAGAGTGTATACAGAAGACCACCAACTAACTAGCGGTAGTGACGGCATACGTAGTAACCCTGCTGCGCCAAGCGCAATCACTAGATTAGGTGATCTATTATAGCCGCATACAATAGTAAAGGTCTAACAGAAACAGCTTTTGAGTTACTAGCTGTTACAAACACCCTTTAAAAAAAAATGATATATTAAAGGGAAAGGGAAAAAAAAACAAACAAAAAAAAAAACAATGAAATTGTGGCAGCTAGATTAGAACATAGTCCTCCAATATCAGGCTTTGTAGAGATATAACGGTAAGCAATTTAAAGTATCCATGTATGATAATGCCTACATCTAAGTCTCCTAGTACTTAGCTACTAAAACCCCCCGTGCCTTCGAGGGTACCCATCTCTAAACCCCCTCGATAATAAAACAAACTTTACCTCACATTGATACTCAGAAAGTTAACAGTGAACACTCCTAATAATATCGATTTAAAAATAACATGGTAAAATGAACATTGCTGCATGATGCAGAACAGGATTGCTGTCTTAGATCTGATGTATCAAACCCACGGGAGCAATCCTTAATTACTTCCCTTGCGGTTTCACACCTATGTTGCAAGTGCGAACGTTCTGATTAATTGGTGGGAACGCTCTAATGGGGCACCGGGCACCTCGTTCGGGACCCACGCGGTCAAAAGGCATATTACACAGTCAAAATAAACCTACATGGGAAAACACATATTATAATGGGGAATCTACGAATATAGAAGAAGGCAATTCACAGACAGCCAGCGGTCCCGCCACAGGTATCCCTAGGCTGTAATGTAAACAACTGCATTTTCACATTGCACATAGTGATTAATAACTACAGTGATTTACTTACTCCTGGCGTCTGGGTATTTGTCAGCCTGGGTGCGTGAGTGAGTGTGTGTGTGTATCAGTGCGTGAGTGAGTGTGTGTGTGTATCAGTGCGTGAGTGAGTGAGTGTGTGTGTGTATCAGTGCGTGAGTGCGTGTGTGTGTGTATCAGTGCGTGAGTGCGTGTGTGTGTGTATCAGTGCGTGAGTGCGTGTGTATCAGTGCGTGAGTGCGTGTGTGTGTGTATCAGTGCGTGAGTGCGTGAGTGTGTGTATCAGTGCGTGAGTGTGTGAGTGTGTGTATCAGTGCGTGAGTGTGTGTATCAGTGCGTGAGTGTGTGTGTGCATCAGTGCGTGAGTGCGTGTGTGTGTGTATCAGTGTGTGAGTGTGTGTGTGTATCAGTGCGTGAGTGCGTGTGTGTGTGTATCAGTGCGTGAGTGCGTGTGTGTGTATCAGTGCGTGAGTGTGTGTGTGTGTATCAGTGCGTGAGTGTGTGTATCAGTGCGTAAGTGTGTGTATCAGTGCGTAAGTGTGTGTATCAGTGCGTGTGTGTGTATCAGTGCGTGAGTGTGTGTATCAGTGCGTAAGTGTGTGTATCAGTGCGTAAGTGTGTGTATCAGTGCGTAAGTGTGTGTATCAGTGCGTAAGTGTGTGTATCAGTGCGTAAGTGTGTGTATCAGTGCGTAAGTGTGTGTATCAGTGCGTAAGTGTGTGTATCAGTGCGTAAGTGTGTGTATCAGTGCGTAAGTGTGTGTATCAGTGCGTGAGTGTGTGTATCAGTGCGTGAGTGTGTGTATCAGTGCGTGAGTGTGTGTATCAGTGAGTGAGTGTGTGTATCAGTGCGTGAGTGTGTGTATCAGTGCGTGAGTGTGTGTATCAGTGCGTGAGTGGGTGTATCAGTGCGTGAGTGGGTGTATCAGTGCGTGAGTGTGTGTATCAGTGCGTGAGTGTGTGTATCAGTGCGTGAGTGTGTGTGTTTAGGTTACCGGCCCCCGAGCGATAGCATGGGAAAAATGTTTCCCCCCCCCCAATGCAGTACCAAGCTCACCTTCATTAGCTGAAATCAAACTTTATGATCTCAGTCAATCAAATGCTACTCCATAGGCTTTCCACACTGTGCCAAAAGGCATATTACACAGTCAAAATAAAACTACATGGGGAAACACATATTATAATGGGGAATCTACGAATATAGAAGAAGGCAATTCACAGACAGCCAGCGGTCCCGCCACAGGTATCCCTAGGCTGTAATGTAAATAACTGCATTTTCACATTGCACATAGTGACTAATAACTACAGTGATTTACTTACTCCTGACGTCTGGGTATTTGTCAGCCTGGGTGGGTGGCCGAGGGAGAGTGAAGGTCGGTGGGCGGCCGAGGTAGCTATGATTTTCTTACTCTGCTCCCTTGTGCCCCCTGTTGTGATGCTGGGAGCGAGAAAATGATGTAACTCCGGCCCCAGCATGTCAGAGTGCAAGAGGGAGCAAAGCAAGAAGTACAGGAAGGTGACAGCAGCTCCTCTGGACCCCAGTGAACGGATACATTCCAAGTCTCCTAAAGGTAAGGAGGCTGGGTGGAGTTAAATTAAAATTAAACAAATAGTGTGTGTGTATCAGTGCGTGAGCGTGTGAGTGTGTGTATCAGTGCGTGAGCGTGTGAGTGTGTGTATCAGTGCGTGAGCGTGTGAGTGTGTGTATCAGTGCGTGAGCGTGAGTATCAGTGCGTGAGCGTGAGTATCAGTGCGTGAGCATGAGTATCAGTGCGTGAGCGTGTGTATCAGTGCGTGAGCGTGTGTATCAGTGCGTGAGCGTGTGTATCAGTGCGGGAGCGTGTGTATCAGTGCGGGAGCGTGTGTATCAGTGCGTGAGCGTGTGTATCAGTGCGTGAGCGTGTGTATCAGTGCGTGAGCGTGTGTATCAGTGCGTGAGTGTGTGTGTTTAGGTTACCGGCCCCCGAGCAATAGCATGGGAAAAGTGTTCCTCCCCCTCCCCCCCCAATGCAGTACCAAGCTCACCTTCATTAGCTGAAATCAAACTTTATGATCTCAGTCAATCAAATGCTACTCCATAGGCTATTTTGCATACGCAGCAAAACACCTTACTGCAGCGGTTCCCAAAGTGTGGGTCGCAGGGCGATTCCCAGTGGGTCGCACTGACCCACACATGCAGGGCAGCCGGCTAGTCATGCAGACAGACTGATTAGTCGGGCTCTCGGTCCGTGACCGCGGGCCTGACACCAGGAGTGAGCCCGGCGGCTTGCCCTCTATGCCGCCAGGCTCTCTCCAATCAGACTTATTACACGGTCTGCAGCTCTGTACCCGCCGGAGCTGCAGACCGGAGCAGGGAGACACCAGACCACCAGGGAGACACTGGACCACCAGGGATGTTTAAAGAAGGTAGGGCACAGAGCCCACCTCTGCCTACCCTCCCCTATGCCCCCCTCCCCCCACTGTAACCCCCTTCTCCCCCTGCCCCCCCTGTAACCACCTTCTCCCCCTGCCCCCCCCCCACTGTAACCCCCTTCTCCCCCTGCCGCCCCCCCTGTGACCCCTTCTCCTTAAATACGCCGCACAAACGAAGACTCCTCCTAGAGGATGCAAAACGCCACAACATAGACATACTATGCCTGCAGGAAACCCACTTTGTACATAGAGTTCCCACCTTTGCAGGAAGGGACTACCCTACACAGTACCACGCCACTCACTCCTCCAAATCGAGGGGTGTTTCCATACGTACACAACTCCATATCATTCGAACTTATGCAAATCAAAAAGGAGACATAGGGCAGGTACATCATGCTACTTTGCAAACTCAATGATACGCTATATATGCTGGTGACAGTGTATGGTCCAAATGAACACCAAAGAAATTTCCTGCATAACAACCTGACGAAAATCCCGACGATGCACAATACACCCATGATATGTGGGAACCTCAACCACGTAAAGCAGCCGCGCTTAGACACGACCCTACCGGACACCTCACCCAGACACAAAACAATACAAAAACATGGATACGCACTGGCAAAACTGATATCAGAACACGGCCTCTATGACATATGGAGAACACACCACCCAAACGATGGGGAATTCACCTTCTATTCCTCAGTAAATGGCAGCTTTTCTAGAATTGACTACATTCTTATCTCGAGAGATCTTATCCCAGGCGCAACACATGCACCGGTGCACCTAACACTACAGGACCGCTTAAAATCCCGAGGGCAAGCACCATGGCGCCTAAATGAAGCTCTTCTGCACAATGCGGAATTTAAACACACAATAGCGGACGAGATCACGACATATTTCACTAGAAATACTACACCCGATATATTCCCACCACCACATGGCAAGCACACAAAGCTGTGATACGCAGATGTGAAGAAAATAGACGAAGTTCAGTATTTTCTCCTATGTTCGGGCTTTTCTGCAATATTTTGTTCAATTGGGATCTATTAGTTTGGTAGTTTAAGACTACCAAACACCGACCACCCTCCTGGCTCAGTAACTTAAAAAGAACCGTCTATTAAGTGCTCTCTGGGCGGCCGCTGTTTGTATAGCTGAATGCCACGTGGAACAGAAAACGGCGGCCATCTTGTTTTCACAAAAGTAGGCAGCGGGACTTGGTCGTCGAGTGTCTGGAACTAAAATTGGACACTCGACCTCCCGAACCACAGCTGAAACTACTGAACGCCTGCTTCCTTTAGTTGCTAAACAGCCAGGAGAGCGCCATTCGGTAGTTCGGTTCATAGGAACAAGGGGAGCAATCGCTCCTATGAGCCAGGAGGATCTATTCGGGAATTTTATTCGTTTTATGCCCTTTTCTGAATTGACCGACCGCACACACTGAATTTGTGGAACTGTTTTGGGCAGGAGCCTCGTGTGCGGTCGGTAACTTGTGACTTCCATACTTTTTAAGAACCCCTGAACCGATCTGGGTGAAATTTGGATATGTTGGTCCCCCAGATCGGGGATATTGTGGGGATACCTTGTGTGGAAAGGGGTGTTCTAATTTTTGGGGAAATTGTGTGCCCTCTGCCTGGAGATAACTGGGTTATTCCTTATCTTATCTTTATATCTACCAGTCAGAGAGAGGGCAGGGGTTACTGTAAATCTGTATGTTGATTGGTTATTGTCTTTGTTTACTGTGGGAGGTCCTCTTGCAGGGGGATTTCTCCTAAAAACCAGTATGGCATCAATAAACTTCATTCCTGTTACACCCTTCATGAAGTCTAGGCTCATGTTTGGGGAATATTCTACTTGCTGGGGAGAATTATCTTGGAAGCTGCATTCATCTACACTATTCCTCTACCTCCTATCTGCAGTTTTAATCACTTAGGCTCAGCTCTTGGGAAAGGAATAGAAGAACGCAGTACCATAACCATTGCAGGTCTTAACAGTGGACTCCTCATAAGCAGGGCATCACACATAAAAAGAAAGTCACAACAACAATATATCAACATATTAAGATCACTTAGGGATGAGACATCCAGTCAAATCTTAAAACCATCACCAGCAACACAATTACGCATAGACAAACTCAGGGAGAATTTAAACGAAATACATCTCCAACACACGGCACTCATGACACAGAGGCTGAGACTGAACACTTACACACAGGGAAACAGAGCAGGGAAAGCATTTGCAACACTCCGACGACAAAAACGGCAGAACTCCAAAATACCATTCCTTATAAACTCAAAAGGCAATAAAATCTTCAACCCACAGGACATAAATGACATGATGGCAGACTATTACAATCAACTCTACAACCTGAAAAAAAATGACAACACACATCAACCACTCCCAGAGGACAGACGGATTTCAGAACGAAATAACACTCACAACACTCAGAACACCCGACTGACTGCTACTAGACACGCCCATTATGCAGCAAGAAATTACACGCACGATACGAACACTCCCAAAAGGGAAATCACCGGGTCTAGACAGGTTTACTAATCTGTACTACAAAACTTTCTCACACATTTTAGCTCCCCATCCCTCTACAACACTATCATGACCACCAGCAATATGTCGAAGCCGCGCAAGACACCGCACAGGTGTCAGAACCTACGTCCCATATCATTGCTGAATACGGACATAAAAATACTAGCAAAAATATAGGCAACACGATTAGGGAACATCATGCCAGCACGGATAGGAGATGAGCAGGTGGGGTTTGTGCGGGGCAGATGGGGTTCAGACGGAACAAGAAAGCTTATAAACCTTATTCACCAGATTCAGCGGACAGGAGAACCCAGTGTGAAGCTATCTCTGGATGCGGAGAAAGCGTTCGACAGGCTGCACTGGGGGTACCTAAACGCGGTTCTGAGGAAATTTGATTTCCCACAACGCTTCCTCCGGCTAGTTTCGGCTCTCTACGCTGACCTGACCAAAAAAGTGGTCAACGGAAGCTTTACCTCCAAATCATTACGCATCTCTAACGGGTCCAGACAGGGATGCCCACTATCGCCCCTGCTATACATTCTAGCACTAGAGCCTCTATCTCAACAGATAAGGGAATCCCACGGAATACATGGGATACAGGCAGGTGGGAAGACACACAAACTAACACTCTTCGCTGATTATGTAATGCTTACCATGTCTCAACCTGAGACTTCCATACCAACACTCCAAACCATACTAACGAGATTTAGTGCTTGCTCATACTACAAACTAAATGTCACCAAGACCCAGGCCATGGGCTTCAACATACCCACTGATCAACTAATTCACCTCCAAAACAATCACACTTTTGACTGGAGACACGACCACCTTACATTCCTCGGGATCGCACTCACGACAACCACACAAACTATACAAAGCAAACTACATCAAATTCCTCAAAGAGGTCAAGAACCAGCTGCAAAGCGAAATATGTTTCCTGGGCTGGCAGAGTAGCGGCAGTAAAAATGATGGTCCTACCGAGGTTGCAATACCTCTTCAGGACCCAGCAAATTGGGTTTCTTGTGGAGACCCAGCGGACCTTAAATCATTTCATATGGGGCGGCAGAAAACCAAGGGTAGCAGCGAGAGTCCTGTATAGACCATTTAACAACAGTGGCATGGGAGTACCTGAAGTCTCTCTATATCACTCCGCAGCCATGTTAGGCACACTCCTATCCACCTACCCAAAGACAAAAGGCTGAAATGCACAGGCATCTGCCCCACCACAGCGGCGAAACTTCATATATGGGATAGGTTCTTTAGAGAACATTACCACAAGTCATACATATCCCAAGCCCTGCAAATTAAGGCCTTCCAAACACTTATCCCAGGTTTCGACCACAAGTTATGGCACTCCCACAAAGTCCAATACCTATCACAACTAATAGCAAATGGACGTGTACTCAACTTTGAAGCATTAAAAGCAAATACAATCTACCACAACAAGCTCTGCTCTCATACATGTAACTACAATCATGGGTACGGAAAAACAGAGACACATACATAACGGGTACACAGGGAGGTGACTTGACAGGAGTAGAACAAATTTGTCTGGCTCCAAAGCTACCACAGAAACTGATTTCACTCTTATATAGGGCAACTTCCAAACACGGGGAAACAGAGAAAATGGGCTTCATGAGGCAATGGGAACAGGACCTAAACCATGACATACCGACTGGTACATGGTTGAATGTTTTCCTGGCACACAAACACTTCCCCCTCTGCACCTCACATACAGAAACAAGCAGGAAAGTATTATACAGTTGGTATATGGTCCCCATCAGATTGCGCAAATTCGATAGCACCAAATTAGCTACCTGCTGGAGGTGTTCAAAAGCACCAGGGACCATGCTCCACATATGGTGGAATTGCCCGAACATAAAAACCTTCTGGGTTGTCATAGAAAGCTCCACGGGCATTCAGCTACCACACACACCAGATACATACTTGCTATTAACAATGCCACCTAAGATGCAAAAACCAGACGCATACCTAATATACCACATTATTATAGCTGCACTGACAAATATCAGTAGGCTGTGGCTCAATAAGGCCACACCTAGCATAACCACATGCATAGAAAATATAGACACCACTAAGGCTTACAAGGTTACGGCAAGGAAACTAAGGAACGCAAACAAATTTTGGGAAATAGCATGGACAAAATGGGGAATGTGGCATCAGACAGGGCCATGAGAACATCCTGATCTACTTCCCACGCTCATACACACGAACAAGTCACATCCATTACGCTCAATACCCATGTACCCAGCCATCAGGGAACCTATTCAAGCTCTGGTTACGGGATCCTTCCCCCTTCCCCCCAATACCCCAGTTATGTTCACTTTGAGGGTTGACTGTGATGGTACATATCCAATTTAAGAGCAATCCTTGTTGAGAGACAGTCTTACTGCTGATGTTAAATTGAACAGAATGCAAAATGAGTCCTCACAAGTCCACTGTATCTTCTCTGACCATTGATTCTACACACTTCAGTATCATCAGAGATATACCCTGTGGATTACCACGCCTCACCCAGAGGTGGAGTTAAGGCGTATCTATAGAGACACTAAGTGACCACCCCCTTGTGTCCAGACCCACATCAATCCAGAGGCGTAGCATGGGGGATGCAGGCCGCACCGGGCGCAACATCTGGGGGGGAAGCGCTCGCACTCGCAGCTCTCTGCCCCTGCCTGGCTCACTCACTCTCTCTGCAGTGCTGGCTGTGCGAATCCGGTCCGAGACGCAAGGTCGCCGCCCACTGTGTAGGGGGGGGGGGGTGCCAGGCAGGGCCGGCACTACCATTAAGGCGAATAAGGCATTCGCCTAGGGCGCCGGCCTCTAGGGGGCGCCCACCGAGAGGTTTCCCTGTGCTTCCTGCAGGCAGGGGGAGCCTGTGAACACCGGAAGCACTGTGAAGGGAGCAGGAAGCAGGCTGTGCTCAAAGTGCATGGCTCTCCTGCTCCCCCAGGAGAAAGAGCAACATCCTGGATCCTGCAGCCTGGACCTCTGCTCAGCACAGCACCCAGGTATGGCATGGTTAAGGGGGATTGCTTATTGTGTGCATGTTTGTAAATGGGGGAGTGTGTTAAATTGGTGTGTTTGTGTGTGTAAATAAAGTGTGACCTTATGTAAAGTTTGTGTTTGAGTGACAGTGTGTGTGTTAGGGAGAGTGTGCAAGTGACTGTGTGTGTGTGTGTGTGTGTGTGTGTGTTAGTGAGAATGTGCAAGTGACTCTGGGTGTGTGTGTGTTAGGGAGAGTGTGCAAGTGACACTGTTAGTGAGTATGTGTGACACTGTGTGGTGTTAGAGTGTGTAACTGACAATGTCTATGCCAGTGAGAGTGTGTAAGTTAGAGTGTGTGTGTATAAGTGAGAGTATGTAGGTGACACGGTGTGTGTTAGTGAGAGTGTGTAAGTGACACTGTGTATGTTAGTGAAAGTGTGCAAGTGACAATGTGTAGGTCAGTGAGAATGTGTATGTGTTAGTGTGTAAGTTAGAGTTAGAATGTGTAAGTGTGTATGCCAGTGAGAGAGTGTGTGTGTATTAGTGAGATTGTGTAAGTGACACTGCAAAGGTAATTATTGCAATTTTTAAGAAACTTCAATAATTACCATTCAGGGTTAATGCATGTTCGCACTCAATAAAGTGTTGGAAAATAAACATGTATTTAGATGCATTTTACTTTAATTACATAAGTATTTTCATAAACAATACATGTGCTTGGGGGGTAAGGGTTTATTTAACTAATCTAGTGGAAGAGACTCGAGTGCTAAAATCCACAGGTTAGGGGGCGCAAATTACTTGCCTTGCCCCGGGTGCTGACAACCCAAGCTGCGCCACTGCATCAATCCAAATGGAAACATTTGGTTCCATCTTCTCTTATGTACCTGCCATAGAAATAATAATTGCATCTCCGAATTTATTATTTTTTCCATTCCATAGATATGTCACACATATTACTTGCGACCAAATATAGTCGACATCACAGTCCCTCCCCTATGGTTAAGTTATGCCAAACATGTTTGGGCTTGTTTAGAAGATGGCGCTTGGCACATTCCAAATATAAAAAAAAAATAAAAAAAATAAACTATTATCATGTGGGTAAATATTTATGTTTTCTTTTGGAAATGATAGTGGAACGAGGCTAACAGCCATTAACATATCAAACAGACTGACTCATCAATTCAAGGGACACTATCGTCACCTAAATAACTTTAATTTAATAAAGCAGTTTGTGTATAGATCATGCCCCTGCAGCCTCCTGTATGTAATTAAAGTTAATTTTACAAAGCAGGAGATAGTTTTATAGTAAATTGCATCTGATTAAAAATTAAACCATTTTGTTTTCAAGCAGGCTGTGTCATTCACAGCCAGGGGAGGTGTGGCTAGGGATGCATAAACAGAAACAAATGTGATTTAACTCCTGAATGAAAGTGAATTGAGCAGTGAGACTGCAATGTCATGATCTATACACCAAAACTGCTTAATTAAGCTAAAGTTGATTTGGTGCCTATAGTGTCCCCATAAGAAGTACAGAACATATGGCTGAAGCCAGACATTCAGGCTTTTCAAGTGTAGAATCTCACACCTTGCAGAGCCTTTGATTAATCACAGGATCCATCTTTCCCTTTTCCCATTCCTATGCAATTTACATTACCCCTTCTGTCACCTGACCTTTGTGTGGTTCCCAGCTTCAAAGAGGAATTAAGGTTATAAACCTTCTGACCTTTCATACAATCAAATTAACCCCTTTTGACATTGACAATACCACCTCTACCAGGCAGGCCGGTCATCTATGCACTACACCAATTACATTAAAGGACAATGAATTATACACCCTTGCCGTGACATCTTGTTCCTAACTTTTTTAGCTTGCTTAAACATTGACAGAATTCGAACAATATGGAATGATAACCTCCAAATCAATAATTCCAAGTCAGATTTTGGATGTGACCATTGCTCCATTATTACAAAGGACACTTATCAAGCGATACCCGTTCCGCTGGTGTCCGGTGCAGATGCGCTATCTGGGAATATGACTAACGAAGGATCCTTCCAACCTATACACTACTAATTTTGTGACACTCCTCCACTCAGCGACTGAGAAACGGGTGCAATGGAGCTCCTATTAGGTCTCCTGGCTATGTTGAATTTAACACTGTTAACATGCCACTGCTACAGAGACTAGTGCTTCTCTTCCAGACCATCCCAATATATGTTCCACCAACTTAGTTCAAGTCTATGAGGGCAGGGGTTCAGAAATTTATCTGGCGGGGGAGATCTACAAAATTTGCACAAGGCAAATTGATACTCCCTAAATTAGGAGGGGGATTTGGCCCTTCCAGATTTTGAAAAGTATTACATGGCTGCACACTTTTGCAGACGGTCAAAAACCTCTGGGTGATGTTGGAGTTTGCAAGTTTCTGGGCTGATTTGCAAGCTTTCTAATGAAGATGGAGGAAAGTCAACGATTGTTGGGCTACCAACCCCTTTGTCATGGTGACGATCACGCTTTGTCACTGCTATGGTGCCAAGTATTACCTCTCCACGAAACTGGGACAACTGCTTCCCCTGATAGATTACCCAGACTTCCAAGCTGATATACATAGCACCATTATGATATACTACAACATCTCCTTTTCCCCAGCTTGCTTGATGTACTGCAGACTCCACTGGAGGTGCGTTTAGTTTCAGACCTTTTTCAAGATGTTCCGCACACGTTTCTTCACTCAATAATGAGAGCATAAAGGAACACTATAATCACCACAACAACTACAGCTTAATGCAGTTGTTCTGGTGAGTATAATCATTGCCTTCAGGCATTTTCGTGCAAACACTGCCTTTTTAGTGAAAAGGCAGTGTTTACATTCCCCCCTAGGGAATCCTCCAAGTGGCCACTCCTCAGATGGACACTGGAGATGCTTCCTAGGGTACTGCTGCACAGTAGGCAGCACTGCCGTTCAGCGTCTCCACGCTCTGATTCAATGCATCTCTATGAAGAAGTGCTGACTGGCCAAAATGCTGTTTGGCCCCGCCCTTATACCGCCTCCTTGATGATTTTAGCCAATCCAGGATTTTTTTCCCCAGGAGTTTTAATTCCTTTTAAGAGGACTGAGAAGGGGGAGGGGGGGGGCACTTACATTGTGGGTTTATAAACACTATAGGGTAAGGAACACGTTTGTTTTCCTGACCCTATACAGGGAGTGCAGAATTATTAGGCAAGTTGTATTTTTGAGGATTAATTTTATTATTGAACAACAACCATGTTCTCAATGAACCCAAAAAACTCATTAATATCAAAGCTGAATATTTTTGGAAGTAGTTTTTAGTTTGTTTTTAGTTATAGCTATGTTAGGGGGATATCTGTGTGTGCAGGTGACTATTACTGTGCATAATTATTAGGCAACTTAACAAAAAACAAATATATACCCATTTCAATTATTTATTATTACCAGTGAAACCAATATAACATCTCAACATTCACAAATATACATTTCTGACATTCAAAAACAAAACAAAAACAAATCAGTGACCAATATAGCCACCTTTCTTTGCAAGGACACTCAAAAGCCTGCCATCCATGGATTCTGTCAGTGTTTTGATCTGTTCACCATCAACATTGCGTGCAGCAGCAACCACAGCCTCCCAGACACTGTTCAGAGAGGTGTACTGTTTTCCCTCCTTGTAAATCTCACATTTGATGATGGACCACAGGTTCTCAATGGGGTTCAGATCAGGTGAACAAGGAGGCCATGTCATTAGATTTTCTTCTTTTATACCCTTTCTTGCCAGCCACGCTGTGGAGTACTTGGACGCGTGTGATGGAGCATTGTCCTGCATGAAAATCATGTTTTGCTTGAAGGATGCAGACTTCTTCCTGTACCACTGCTTGAAGAAGGTGTCTTCCAGGAACTGGCAGTAGGACTGGGAGTTGAGCTTGACTCCATCCTCAACCCGAAAAGGCCCCACAAGCTCATCTTTGATGATACCAGCCCAAACCAGTACTCCACCTCCACCTTGCTGGCGTCTGAGTCGGACTGGAGCTCTCTGCCCTTTACCAATCCAGCCACGGGCCCATCCATCTGGCCCATCAAGACTCACTCTCATTTCATCAGTCCATAAAACCTTAGAAAAATCAGTCTTGAGATATTTCTTGGCCCAGTCTTGACGTTTCAGCTTGTGTGTCTTGTTCAGTGGTGGTCGTCTTTCAGCCTTTCTTACCTTGGCCATGTCTCTGAGTATTGCACACCTTGTGCTTTTGGGCACTCCAGTGATGTTGCAGCTCTGAAATATGGCCAAACTGGTGGCAAGTGGCATCGTGGCAGCTGCACGCTTGACTTTTCTCAGTTCATGGGCAGTTATTTTGCGCCTTGGTTTTTCCACACGCTTCTTGCGACCCTGTTGACTATTTTGAATGAAACGCTTGATTGTTCGATGATCACGCTTCAGAAGCTTTGCAATTTTAAGAGTGCTGCATCCCTCTGCAAGATATCTCACTATTTTTGACTTTTCTGAGCCTGTCAAGTCCTTCTTTTGACCCATTTTGCCAAAGGAAAGGAAGTTGCCTAATAATTATGCACACCTGATATAGGGTGTTGATGTCATTAGACCACACCCCTTCTCATTACAGAGATGCACATCACCTAATATGCTTAATTGGTAGTAGGCTTTCGAGCCTATACAGCTTGGAGTAAGACAACATGCATAAAGAGGATGATGTGGTCAAAATACTCATTTGCCTAATAATTCTGCACTCCCTGTAGTGTTCCTTTAAAATGGCAATTAGGTTTCTTACAAGATCTTTGAGGGCATCTGAATCATTGTGTTTTCAAGCTTCCATAGCCTCTCTGAACAAGCCTTACTATTCAGGTAGTGCATATAGCAGTTTCAAAATCCTCACAACCAACAGATGGCGCTATACAGGCTCCACGGCCAAATCCACCTAGTTGGCTGAGAGAAACAGCAGGACAGGAGAACATACAAAACATTTAACAATAGTTACATGATGCACGCCCTGCACCTATACTGGGCACAGGGTGACCAAAACATAACAATAATTCAGGGACCTATGCAAAGTGTCTGTCTTCTGCTCCCAGTGATTGTGACTACTGTCACAGTTCTTTTTTCTTGTTTCATTATATTGTCAACCTGTCATACGGAACTATCCTTTTGATTTTCCTTTCTGTACATTCCTTTCAAGTTCCTTCTCTTATAGATTTTTATTAGGCAAATCCTTCTATTTATAACTAAATCCTCAGACAAAGAAAGCCATATGACTTATTGATAATATCTGTTACTTATGCTCAATCCAGACACCCATAACTAATGTGAATAGAATATGCAATATTCTACAAATAGGAATTATATTACATAAATATCACATCCAGTGTAAGCAGAATACATCACAAGTCTAATAAAAAAAAAAAGGAGGAAAAAAAAAATAGATCAAGGATGCATATTAGGAATCAGAGGATATCCCTTTAAATAGTGACAAGACGTCAACACACATTATGTATTATTGGCACATTTTTCATACATGGACAATCTGACATTCTTTTGTCCCTATCTAGTTAAGATAAAAGGCACATATTTCCAGGAAGCAGCTTGATTTTAATCACTGAGTGGGCTGGGTACCACTATGTTATGAGTCATTTGGTGGGTTTATTTCAGAAGAAAGTCATACAAGTATTTAAACAGCCAAAATTATAAATGAGAGCATAATAATTTAACAACTAATTCTGCACAGAACATAACCAGCAGAGGGTGCTCCATAGCCTATTCAGATTAACAAGCGGTTATAAACATTGTGAATATTCATACACTATTAATTCCAGCAGAATCCGAACAAATTGTTAATTAGCGCAGCTAGTAAAACCACTATCAAAATTTCCAGAAATGTTAAAATCAATGTAATGTATACTAATCATACTACCTGTCCCTGAAGGCTTATTTTAGAAAAGTGGCAATTTAAATCGCTTTTAGAAAACCACCTCTGCCACATCTTCCTGGTTCTTGAACAAGGGGGTTTAATGCCTAATTTCCAAGTGAATTTCATGTAAAACAGCAAAATTAAAGCACAGTCAAATATAGCTACAGTTTGGCTATTTTGGCCTTAAAGGAACACTATAGTGTTAGAAATCCAAAGCTGCATTTCTAGCACTATAGTGTCTTCCTCACCCCACAGAAATGAAAAGGTTAAAAATAAAAATCCCTCTTATTTACCTTATTCCAATGCTAAGGTCCCTCAGCGCTGGCTCTGTCTTGGCTTCTTCCTACGTAAGCTTGAGGGGGAACCTAATGCACGTGAGTGCTGCACGCAATAGGACTTTCTGTAGGAAAGCATTGAATCAATGTTTTCCTATGGATATTTTTAAGACTCTGAAACTATTTTGAAAAGTCTGTGAAACTGCAGAAAGTGCCTTTAGTGGCTGACTTGTAAACAGCCACTAGAGGCAGTCTTAAACCTGTAATGTAAAAAAAATGGTGGTTTCTGTAAAACTGTAATGCTTGGATTAAAGGGATAGGGGCCTGCACCCTGATCACCTCAATGAGATTAAGTGGTCTTGGTGCTTATAGTGTCCCTTGAAATGAAAAATGTAGTTAAAAAATTAATTTGCAGTTAATAAACGTGATTTGTTTGTGTGGTTGACAGACAGGTGGGCAGGCATGATCGCAAGCTGAGCAGATTAACTCTACAATTCTATATTTTGTGACACTGGCCTTCCATACACTTCTAAATGAGATGTAATACAGCTCAGAGAGATTTGTATAAGAGACCAGTCTCTTGCATGAGAAATTTTTCTGCAAGTCTCTTATTGGACAATGTCCAGAACGGATGGGAAAGTTTTGTTGGACAAAAAGTGGAGTGTTTACAGTAGATGCTGTAACGAGTTCTATAGCCAACATATGGTAGCTTCTTCGTGCCCCTTTCAAACTGCTATGTTTACATATGGGTTAATCCAGCCTCTAGAGCCTGTCTCATTGACAGCCGTTAGAGGCGCTTCTGCGCTTCTCACTGTGATTTTCACAGTGAGAAGAGGCCAGCGTCCATAGGAAAGCATTGAGAATTTGATTTCCTGGCACTATAGTGGTCCTTTAAGAAAAAACAAAACTATTCTATGGAGTATTCCTTTAAGCAAAATACAATGTATAACTGTAAAAAACAAAAAAAAACAAAAAACACAACTGTCGGGTTAGTACAAATTATGAATAATTCTTCATGGGAGAGCCCTTCTTCCTAAATGTAACAAATTAAACTGACAGTTTCCAGTAGTAACTGACATAGTAAATAACGTGTATACTTTTAAAAATCACTTGCATTACTTCTCATGGAAAGAAATGTAATACCAAGGAATTGAAGGGGACCAATTGAGCAAAGAGGAAGAGAAAAAAAAAATAGAACTGTATGCTTATTAATATTTTCCCCTGGGCTATTCTATTTCTTTGAGTATTTATCTTTCAAACAAATTAAAATGTCAATGTAACGGAGCTCCCTGTACCCCTGGCTGGGTACCTCCGCCAAGGACCGCTTCCTAGCTGGAACAGGGGACAAAACGCAGTGCTTCTGCTCACAGTCGCTGCGGCTTGACTGGGGTCCACCGCTCCCTCCTGGAGCCGAATGAAAACACTCTCTATCCACCCCCAGGTACTGGACGACACTCAGTCCTGGGAGCTCTAGTCCTTACAAGGACTTTCCCCGTTGAATCCTCCACACTGGAACAGCAATTAGTGATTAGCCCTTTCCCCTCCCAGTAACCAGACAACACATAGTTCTGGGAGTACAAGCTGGAATGTTTTCATCTGGCCAGATGGCCTGCTTTTATACAATTTCAGATACAGTTAAGCATGCCCCTGACACTCCCACACAAACAGGATAATCCCTCTCCTCGACCTGAGAGGGGACTGGTTACAAGTTACAAACTCCTCCTCTGTGCCTGAGAGATAATGGAGTCAGGAACTGAACTAACTCAATTATCTCCAGGCACAGAAAAACATACAATATTACAAAACCCCCAAAATATCTTTAAAACACAAAAACTTCACAAAAAAGTTACATCCCCCGATAGCCCCAATCCTGTTGAACAGACCAACATATCCAAAAATCACTCAGATCAGTTCAGGGGTTCGGAATTTCACTGGAAGTCATAATTTTGACCAACCGTGCACATGGTCCTATGCCCAAAACAGTTCCAAGAAATCAGTGCTAACGGTCAGTCAAGTTCGGTAGTTTAAAAATGAACAAACTACCTAACAGAATCCATAGTTCTACCTTGGAGCTTGTTCACGGGAACGTTTCCACCGAACAGTGCCCTTCTAGGTCGTACAGAACTGAACGCAGGCGATGATGGAAGTCCAGCGGTGTTCGGGAGTTTATGTGTCCGATTTCAGTTCCATGAACTCTATGACCAAACACCGCTGCCTGCGTTCATGCGAACAAGATTTCGGGCAGCTCGTGGTTGTTCGTACGCGCAGCGGCCACCCAGACGAACAATTAGAACACTGCGGTGGAACGTGTTGCAAACTGTCAATTAGGCTTAACAAGCTCCCGGGTGGTCCATGGTTCGAGCGCCTGCTCGGTTCCAGAACAGAATAGAGAAAAGGCACAAACAAAGCCAGTTACCTAATCCCAGCAGTTTCCATAGTTTGTAGGCAGGAGGCTGGCAAGCAAGCTCCTCCAGGAGCTCGTGGCAAACTCATGTGGGAAGGGGAGTTTGTCACAATATAAAGATATAATATGCCTTACGATTCTATATATAGGCAATATTATTTCAAACTTCATCCCCTTTACAATTTTTTTTTTTTTTTTAATAATTATTTGGGGGGGGGGTTTTCGTGAAAAAATAATCAATAAATAAGTTCAGAGTCTTTACTGACAAAACATGATTTAACTGTAAGCTCTACAAACATTGTGACGGGTCTTAAATATAAATATTAAGTACATGGTCATCAGTTATATTTGAGATTGAAGTGATTTACTAATCTAGACCTTAGATATGAAGCATATTTATTGAGCAAATATATGCTTTAGGTGCATTGATAAAATTCCTGGCAGAAATTATAATATAGAGCATTGAGTGGGGGAGTGGCAGGGAATACAAAGATAAGTCATCGATTTAAATAAATCGATTTAAAAAGATTTGCCTTTTAAAAAAATCTCCATATATAAAATTTTACATTAATACATTTAAAGGACAGTTTTATAAAAAGATTTAAAAAAAAACAAAAAAAAAGAAACATAAAAAATACACCTCCCCCCACTAATGGTTTAATATAAAAAAAAAAATAATGAAATAATCTTTATTGGCTATAGGAATTTCCAAAATCATCACAATGTGGAAAGAATTAAAAACTATGAAGTCCATGATACATGTGGTCACTTCTTTTTAAGTGTTCGCTCCCCTAAAATAGGGTCATGATAATGGTGAAGTGTCAATTCCATATTATCAATGTCAATTTCATCCAACCTGGAAGGCAGTTGTTAACAGGGCATACGAGAGGGAAGGTTAGCCTAGTTCAACAAGGTTTAGCAGGTTGTACAAATGTGACAAGCATAATGAGAAAGTGAATGAACAATGCTGGCTAAAAAAAAAACCCCAAAAAACCTGGGTTATGTCTACTTTCTTAAACCGTTGGGTGGCCCCAGATCTTAGGCAACTACAGTAAGCTATAGTAGTTATGTAGCTCAGAGGGCCCATTTAAATTCTGTGGTGGCCAGAAGGTGCCAGTTGACAATTTAAAGAAATTAAATTTAACTTTTTTGCCTTCTTTTGGATCAACAGCAAAAAAAATGTGAGGAAGGCTGAACTTGGACGCAAGTCTATTTTCAGCTATGTAAATGATTGATCTCTCCAATGCTGTGGAAGTGGAAACCTCAGTTTTTAGCTATATTTTAGCTATATATGTGAAGAGCCCTTATGCAGAACTGCCCAGCAGATGTATGAAAGCGTCAAACCATTCAAAACCTGTTGTAATCTTCACAGTGAGACAGAGACCGAGGACTCTTGGCACAATACCTAGTTCACAGATAGAATGCATATGTATTGCTTTTTATATACAAAAATCTAATTATTACAGAACAAGTTCGTTATAAATGAAAAAAATAATATAATTTTCCTTTAGTATTGCCTACATTATAGTGAATGCTTTGCATGTGGTCAATTTAGATGATAGATCAACTTTCTAAATGAGATGGTCATTAGAAGTTTTAATTTGTGTTCCAAATGGATTCTTCAAACGTGGAAGTGTGTCATTAAAATCATACCAGATAATTTTTCTATAAATAGAAACCCTGGGTGTACCCCAGTGAAGTATTTAAGCTTTGGCTTAGTCAAGTGCTTGCTTAACTCACTGTTACATGTTCTAACACCAAAATCCATTTGCCTATTCTCTTTGGCTGCTATCACAAACTAGATGCAAGAATATTTTGCCCCCCACCATTTGTCTTATCAAGTTATTACTGGCATGCCCTTGTCATGTCACCACACCTACAACTGTATACAATCATGAAATACAATAGCATGGTACATTACAATACAGTATGCAGCAAACACCCCCAAAGCACTCTTTACCCACATATCAGAAACACATCATACAGAACTTAAATGATCACTATAGGGTCAGAAACACAAACATGTATTCCTGACCCTATAGTGTTAACACCACCATCTAGCCCCCCTGGCTCCCTCATGCCCTAACTATAGTAAAAATCTTACTGTATTCAAGCCAGAAGCTGTAAATCTGCATGCTGTTAGACTCAGAAAAACAAGCAGTCTGCCGACATGTGGTAGCCTGATTCAATCACAGTGCTTCCCCATAGGATTGGCGGAGACAGACAAAGAGGCAGATGAGGGGCAGAGCCAGCATGATTCAAACCCAGTCCTGGCCAATCAGCATCTCCTCATAGAGATGAATTGAATCAATGAATCTCTATGAGGAAAGTTCAGTGCCTGCATGCAGAGGGAGGAGATACTGAATCACAGGATGCTGTGCACAGTGCTGCCCTGTGCTCTGCTGGTTCACTCTGAGTGACTGCAACTGGAGGTGTTCCTAGCTTTCAATGTAAACACTGTATTTTCTCAGAAAATATAGTGTTTACATGAGAAAGGCTGCAGGGAACTATAGTTCTCACCTGAACAACCTCATTAAAGGAACACTATAGTCACCTAAATTACTTTAGCTAAATAAAGCAGTTTTAGTATATAGAACATTCCCCTGCAATTTCACTGCTCAATTCACTGTCATCTAGGAGTTAAATCACTTTGTTTCTGTTTATGCAGCCCTAGCCACACCTCACCTGGATATGATTGACAGAGCCTGCATGAAAAAAAAAAAAAAAACTGGTTTCACTTTCAAACAGATGTAATTTACCTTAAATAATTGTATCTCAATCTCTAAATTGATTAATCACATACAGGAGGCTCTTGCAGGGTCTAATAAGCTATTAACATAGCAGGGGATAAGAAAATCTTAATTAAATAGAACTTGCAATAAAGGAAGCCTAAATAGGGCTCTCTTTACAGGAAGTGTTTATGGAAGGATGTGCAAGTCACATGCAGGGAGGTGTGACTAGGGTTCATAAACAAAGGGATTTAACTCCTAAATGACAGAGAATTGAGCAGTGAGGCTGCAGGGCCATGTTCTATACACCAAAACTGCTTCATTAAGCTGACGTTGTTCAGGTGACTACTAGTGTCCCTTTAAATCTGTTTTCCACAAGATGCAAGAAACCTACTTACAATTTCAAGAACAATTTGCCAATATAATTCGGAACATCATGTGGAACTGGGAGTATGACCCCCAATTCAGTCAACCAGGAACCAGTAAGTTGATTATTCTCAGTCTGCCACCTTTACATGGTGCTAGCACAATGACAGCACTTTCTCAGCACTAGAACACAATGAAAACTGACCTTTATTTCACATCCCTCTGAATTGTGCTGTCCTACTCAGTTCTAAGACAAGTCAACCAAGGTCTAAATATGTGTCGGACACAATTAACAACAGCTGTATAGAGATCCATTGTGAGAAGGTCCCTTACAAATCCACTGCCCTTTGTCTAAAAACAATGCAGATGTAAATGCTTGAAACATGTAGTGATGAAGCAAACATTAGTAACATGTTTAGTGAGCAGGCAAGCATTAAAGAATTATATTAAAAAACAAAACCCAAAAAAAAAACATGCATGCTTCTGGCTTTTTTCGATTTAACCTACACTTTTAGCAGTCATTAGAATCAGAGGAGAGTGAGGGCCATGCCTCTTTGTACCAGAACAGCACATCTTTTTGCCTACGCACATATGGCTTTGGATCAATACATCTTCCAATCAAAATTGCTACAAAAAGATAACTACTGTCTGATTGGCTAAATTGTACACCTTTATAAAACTAAAGAAATCTCAAGCCAAAACAATGAAAAAAAATCTGCAAAAACAACTGACATATTTCATTATTAGTGCAAAGTAGCACATCTTCTACATGTGGGAATGATTAGATTTCTGAAAAGAACAACTTCCCTTTCAGTGACATCAGTCATTTCTATGCCACATAATGCTTACAATCAGCTTACAAGCAACATTTGATCATAATGTCCAGCTGTTGCACAATCCAGGGTATTCCATTCTGTCCTCTCACCCACTGCTGTATTTCTACTTCTGATCCGGATTACACTTGTGAAGGTGACGGAAAAATGATAGACACAGAATCAAGCATTTTATGCCCGTCATGCTAGTGAAGAGCAAACACGACCAGAAAAAAAAGCATATATTACCTACTATTTTTTTCTGAGAATGATCAGCCAGACAATGCATTCAGACAGATGGTTATTTACTATTACTTTAAAACAATAAATGCAATCACAAGATACACAGAACAGCAAAAGACTTGCTTTGGAATGATAAGTGAAGCTGTTCAGCCTCTGGCACAGGGAAAATTTTATTGTGTAACAATAAACAGTTTAATGGCAACAGAGGGACTGGACTCTAGGTACAGACAGAACCTTAATTTATTAATTACCCGGATCGGAAGAGCTTGAAATAAAAATAGTAACCTGGGTAGCACATTCATTTTCACTGAATGTATTCTTCCTATCCACGAGATTGGTTTATCTATCCACTTCTCCATGTCGTTTATTAAATGTTGAATTAGCTGGGCGTAATTTTGCTGATATAGTTGGGAGGGATCCCCGGTCAACCATATGCCTAAGTATTTGATATGGTCCTTCGCTATATGTATGTGATAAGTCCTCCCTATATACGCCGCTTCCTAGTTCCCCATGCCTATGGGGAGTGCGCTTGATTTGTGTAGGTTGACTTTATAGCCAGCCACCTCGCCGTATTCCGTCAGGATCCCAGTCAGAACTTCCATAGAAACCCTCGGATCCGTTAATGTCAACAATATGTCATCAGCGAAACCCGAGATAACATAGTGCTTGCCTCCCACGGTAACGCCCTTGACCTCTGAGGCTTCGCGTATTGTTTGCATGAGGGGTTCCAGCGAAAGGATGAACAGTAGAGGTGACAGCGGGCACCCCTGTCTTGTGCCGTTGCTCAGATGGAATGGGATAATTCGTGCTCCCGAAATCTGAATCTGCGCCCTGACAATTGAGTACAAGGCCTGAACAGCCGTTACAAACTGGGCCGGCATGCCGAAGTGATTTAATACCTCAAATAGACAGGGCCATTTGACTCTGTCAAATGCTTTTTCGGCATCCAGTGATAGCATCAGTGTCGGTGTGCCCTTTGTGGCCTGTCTCCCTATAAGGGTAATATTGCGTCTAGTGTTTTCGAATAGTTGTCTCCCGGGTATAAAGCCCACTTGATCTGGGTGAATCAGACCTGTAAGGATCCGATTCAACCTGCCTGCCAACACTTTTGCTAAAATTATGGAAATAATGATTAAAGAAATCGGGCGAAAATTCTCCGGGATTGAATCGTCTTTGCCCAGTTTAGGTAATAAAACCATGTTTGCCAAGGACATGTCTTTATCTGGTGTCCCCCCGTCCATAACTTGATCTGGGTGAATCAGACCTGTAAGGATCCGATTCAACCTGCCTGCCAACACTTTTGCTAAAATTATGGAAATAATGATTAAAGAAATCGGGCGAAAATTCTCCGGGATTGAATCGTCTTTGCCCAGTTTAGGTAATAAAACCATGTTTGCCAAGGACATGTCTTTATCTGGTGTCCCCCCGTCCATAAGGTCGTTGAACCAGGGTTCTAAATGAGGCACAAGCTCCTCTCGGAAGGTTTTATAATAGCTGCCATCGAAGCCGTCCGGAAGATTGTACTTCTTAAACAATTTCAAATCAATAAAAAAAAAAAACCAAAAAAAAAAAACCACTGATTTTTAAAACTCTATCATTTTAAAATAACATTTCCACAATCAAGCTGGGTAGACTTGAGGCAAACTCCATATAAATTTGTTATAAACAAGGAATCCATCTGTTTAAAGTTAAAGAAATTACAGTTGTACATTTGATACAGGATTTTTTATTTTTTTATGTTTAATTGAGGGCAGATAGGATTTCTAAATCCATAATAAAAATCATATTTTTCAAGTTATTGGGGGAAAGGGGAGAGCAACATATTGGTGCAAAAAGGTAAAGTGGTGTCTGTATAAAAAAATAAAATAAATTAAAATAGACAAATGGGGGGGAGGGGGGGGAGTAAAGCAAATTATTTGGTTGAAATTACAAGATAAGACTCTATAACATACAAAATGAACTGGAAGAATAAACCTAATAGGGGATAAAAAGATAGCTACGGGTCATTATTGGCTAGCCTTTGATTCAGCTTACCTTGCATTTTGGACATTTCTGGGCATTTCTCTGCCCATGTTCTATCTCACTGGCCCAGTGACGCAACAATTTATCCCCTTTCTTGTACTCTTTACAGTTAATGCCTTCATGCCATGGAGAATGGCACTTGAAACACCATATAAATTGGCAAGATGGGCACTGAACCTGTCCAAAGAAATTAAATACAGCAGTATAAATGAAAGTCAGTAAAGCGGTTTCTAATTTTATAAAAACAGAACCTTTGCATTAAGCAATCATATATGGACATTTCAAAAGTTTAAAAACCATAACCAGCTGGTATTAGCAATTAATTTTATGTTAGGTCCCTGTATTTTCAAGATGATTCATAAATAATTTGGAGAACAAGACACACAAGGTAAATAATCAGGAATTCAAAGAGAATTCCAATATTTAGGCCAAAATAGCCAAACTGAAAAGATTGTGGCTTTTAGCAAAAAAAAAAAATGAAAATCACTTTGAATTCTAAACAAATCACATTTTAGTAAATAACTCTGCAGGGTGTATTTGGACATGTTCACATGTATGATATGTAGATTCTAAATAAATAAATGTAGCAGTAAAATGTGCATTCGACATTTGAAATTTAATGGAACGTCTAGGACCGAGGTTCCCAAAAGGTAGATCCACAGATGTTGTAGAACTACAGCTCCCATGATACTTTGCATGCCTTTGGAAGAACAACGCCTCAGGGAAGATGTAGTAGTTTTGAAACATCTGGGGATCTATCTTTTGGAGACCCCTGGTCTAGGGGTTTCTTAGTTTAATATTGAATTGTTGCAAATGAATAAGATTGTAAAATATCACATTCTTTTACTCAGGGATTAAAATAGGTAGTCCTATGAAAAGTTACTTGTCTTTACAATGCATTGTATACCCTCCAGGACTAAACTTTTGCCAAAGGCTGTGAAAGTGTTGACCCCTGCTTTAATCTACATTTCACAATTCAATTGCCTATTCACCATAATGGACAGTTTAATGAAGTTACTGGATATCACTGGATAGCTTTAATTTACCAATCTATTCTGAAACTGCCTACTAAAAAAATTACTTTGCAGTTTCTTAAGTTTGTGTACAGTTGCCTGAAGTCTGACAAATATGACGTTCCTCGTTCAAACAAAGGGGACCAAGGCCAACAGAAAACAGAACATGGACCCCAAACTATTAGTTATGTTTAAAGAATAAACACTGTAATAAACTTTGCCAAAGGATTTTCTTTTTCGTATAATTAAATACAAGATCAGTCAGAAATAGCATTTATTTTTTGAAAATGTAATTTGGAATGTCAGCTGTGAGTGAAGTAAACTTTATTAATCAATTGTTTTGTTTTAATTTTGATAGTATACAGGGATATAGGTATAAAATCAGGAGGATAGTGTGAAATTTACATTTTAGCAAGTAATGTGGGTATTGTCAGAAGTTTTAAAAGCTTAATAAACAGGACTTAGAACACAAAGGCTTGTTGAGAAATACTTATACTTAAATCATTGGTTGCTGTTTTTTTTATTATCTGATCTGTACTACTTTCCTAATTTTCATTATACTGTACTGCAATGGTTGTTCAAGATTTTTATTTGTCATGCAGTAGTTTTTGATCAATGTAAGAGGTCTTACTGCATATAAATTGAAAGCTTGATGAATTGCAGTATATTTAAATAAAAACAAAAACAAACAAATGGGGGAGGGCCAGTGACAATACATAGATACATTGCAGAGTTGCTCTGCTTATCATGGTTATGTAAAGTTTTGCAGCCCTCTTAAAATCTCAGAAGGGAGCAGTGCTCATCTGTGCTCTGGCAATTAAAAGGGGGCCACAGTTAGGTCTCACTAGCTAAATTATGAGGTTAGGCCTAGACTGGTTACTTTATTTATATATTTATAAAATATTTTACCAGGATGGATACATTGAGATGTCTGTCGTTTTTATGTATGTCCTGGGTCTTTGTCCACAAAACATTGCATTGTTACACTATTACAAAAATACAATACACACACACACACATATATATATATATATATATATATATATATATATATATATATATATATATATATATATAAAACCAAAAGGAAAAAAATAAAAATAAAAAAAAATTACCAGCTCTCTCTCAAATCCCTATGTATATTTAACCTCTTAGTGACCAGGCCGTTTTTCAAAATTCTTGCCGTTGGGACCAAGGCTCTTTTTACATTTCTGTGGGGTGTGTTTAGCTGTAATTTTCCTCTTACTCATTTACTGTACCCACACATTATATACTGTTTTTCTCGCCATTAAAATGGTCTTTCTAAAGATACCATTATTTTCATCATATCATAATTTACTATCAAAAAATTATAAAATATGATGAAAAAACAGAAAAAAACCCCACACTTTTTTGAACTTTGACCCCCAAAATCTGTTACACATCTACAACTGCCAAAAAACACCCGTGCTAAATAGTTTCTAAATTTTGTCCTGAGTTTAGAAATGCCCAGTGTTTGCATGTTCTTAGCTTCTTTTGGAAAGTTATAGGGCTATAAAGTACAAGTAGAACTTTGCTATTTCCAAACCAATTTTTTTCAAAATTAATGCAAGTTCCATTGTAACACTGATATCTGTCAGGAATCTCTGAATAACCCTTCACATGTATATATTTTTTAAAAGAAGACAACCTACGGTATTAAACCTGGGGTATTTTGAATATTTTCATGCAGCCATTTTACCACCAATCTATGCCAAATAAAAAAAATAAAAAAATAATAATAATAATTGGTGATTTTTTTGAGACACATAGCAATTTAAGAATATATGTACTGAGAACTTTAAGGGTTACTGCCAAAGAACACCCCAATATGTGTTCAACATCATCTCCTGAATACAGAAATACCATCCATGTATAGGTGTGTCAGGTTCTCTGGGGGCTAAAAGACCTTATTTGGAGGGTGCGCATTCCAGTTTTCCAACCTGGAATTTTCACAGTAAGTCATCATGCACTCATGTCCCATTTGGGACATTTTTGAAGCCGGACAATATAATTTACCCCCATTAAACCACATATTTTTGAAAAGTAGACACCCTAGGGTATTTCAAATGGTGGTATTTTAGCACTAATTCTACCACCAGCCTTTGTCAAACTTTTGGATAGTCTTTTTTGTTATTTTTCTCTCACATTGTACTTTAGGCATGGATTTTTAGTTCCGTTTATGTGTTACTGACAAAGAAACCCTCAATATGTGTTCAGCAACATCTCCCGAGTATAACAGTGCCCCCAATGTACAGGTTTAATGGGCTTTTGTAAACTTACAGGGGTCAAATGTAGGGCTTTTCCAAGTTCACACATTGAAATTTGCCAGATTGGTTTGATGGGCCTATGTTGCATTTGAGACCATATAGCAGCCCAGGAATTAAAATTATTTTTTTGTTCAATTCTTTTTATTAGATTTTTTCATGAAAATATTAATAGACATAACATCTAGGGGAAGGAATCTTACAGAAAAAAATTAAGGACTCCTATCCCCATTAAATATACAAAGGTATATTATTCTTTTTCAAATTACATCAATAAGCCGTCTAGCACACAATAATATAGTAACATTAAAGTCCCATCGAGGGGATATCATGGTCCAAAATCGGCCTTAAAAACCTTATAGATAAGACAGACAAAAACAAAGACAAAACTGGTCATATATATTGCAGATCCAATACCACATTAAGTAATATCAGTATGTGGACAAGGAACCCGATAATAGTGCCCGATATGAGATCATCAGATTAGCCATAAGGTGATCGTATGAAGTAACCCCACCTCCTCAAACTCATTAAAGCCCATTAATTTTTTCAACAAGACTGGAATAAAACGTCAGAGTATTAAATTACACCCATCATGGCATACCATTTGTAAAAGTAGACAACCCAGGACTTTATATTACTTTACCTTGTAATATATATATAAGTCCAGTGCCCTGGTGCTATCCCACACTGAAGTGGTATATAGTATATACATAGAAAGGATGCACTCTCCGGTCTTCAAGAATTACAAAGTAATTTATTCCATTAATCAATATTCAGTAAATTGATCGACGTTTCGACCCGTTCGGGTCTTCCTCAAGATCAATATATATATATATCGTGCGCGTGTATATATTATACACACACACAGTGTGTGTGTGTGTATATATATATATATATATATATATACACACACACACACACACACACACACACACACATATATGGGTATCCTGACGAAAGCTCCATGTGGGAGCTGAAACGTTGATCACTTTTGGCAGTTGCTGAATAAAGCTAAGTTGATTTTTTTTCACCTTATATGAAGTCCCTAGAGTGCTTTTCATATTTTTCTATCTATTATTTGTGCCGACAAGCAACGGGCTATATATACTTCTTTACAGGAGTGCAAGCATTGGACAATATTACATATATATATATATACACACACACACACACAATTTTATTTCCTATATATGTATATTATAATGAAATCATTTTATAATATATTATACATATATAATGCATCTATGATTTCATCATAAGTGTATTTTGAGATATATAGACGCATTATATGTTTAAAATATTATAAAATTAATTATTTTATAATATATTACACATATATAATATAGACACTCCTCACTTATCGACCGGGTTCCCTTCCTATGACCTGGTCGTAGAACAAATCGGTCAGTAAGTGAGGAGCTAAGGGATTCCCTGCTCTGGTGCTTTTGTCTATGTTCGAGTAAACTTCCCCCATAGACATACGCACCAGAGCAGGGAATCCCTCTAATCTGTGTTTGGGGAAATTTCCCTGAACATAGATTTGAGGGATTCCCTTCTCTTGTGCGTTCGACTATGTTCGGGGAGGTTTTCCCGAACATATACATACGCACCAGAGCAGGGAATCCCCATGACTGCTTGCACTAACGCCTAGTCATAGGTGTGAGCCGTTGTAAAACAGGTAGGTCGCTAAATGAGGACCACCTGTATATGTATAATATATTTAATTTTATTATTTTTTTAGCAGCCTGGGGGACTGCCTTACAGCTCAGACAGTCCCCCTGCTGGCAGCTCCTAGAGTCCTATGCGGTGATGTGATCACATGGCCATGGAGGGTCGGAGCTGCTGTAGGGGGACTACTGGGGTCTCTGGCAGTCCTCCCCGACTGTGATCGACGCAGATCGTCAGTCTAGGGCTCCTATCGCGGACGTCCTTAACGACCGTTTTTTGTTGGACGTACCTAGTTTGTCATCGGTCGTTAAGGGGAAATTATACATAGATAGATATATAGATATATAGATATATATATATATATATATATATTAATTCTAAGTGTATTTTGATTTAAATATATCTATATATTTATATCAAAATACAGTGAGAATAAAAGGACATTTATATACCGTATATACCTCGAGTATAAATCGACCCGAATATAAGTCGAGACCCCTAATTTTACCCCCCAAAACTGGGAAAACTTATTGACTTGAGTATAAGACTAGGGTGGGAAATGCAGCAGCTACTGGTAAATTTCTAAATAAAATTAGATCCCCAAAAAATTATATTCATTGAATATTTATTTACAGTGTGTGTGTATGAATGCAGTGTGTGTGTGTGTGTGTGAGTGAATGCAGTGTGTGTGTGAATGCAGTGTGTGTGTATAAATGCAGTGTGTGTGTGTGTGTGAGATGCAGAGCCTTGGTGGGGGGTGGGCATTTTTAATTTTTTAAATTTTATATTAATATTTTTTATTTTAATATTATTTAAATCTTTATTTATTTAAGTCCCCCCTCCCTGCTTGTTAGCTGGCCAGGGAGGAGGGCTCTCATTCCCTGGTGTTCCAGTGGTGTGTACTATGCAGGAGGGGGTCTGGCAGCAAGCTGTAACTTACTTTTCCTGCAGCTCCTGTCAGCTCCCTTCTCCTCCGTGCCAGTCAGCTCCCCTGTAAGTCTCGCGGTCTGAGTGCTGCGCGGAGCGTTGCCACTGCTCTGACCCCGCAGCTCTCGTGAGACTTACAGTGGGAGCTGACCGGACCAGAGGAGAAGGGAGCTGCAGGAAAGGTAAGTTACAGCTCTCTGCCAGCCCCCAACAGGTCCTGGTCTGTATTATGGCAATGTAAGTTGCCATAATACAGACACTGACTCGAGTATAAGACAAGTGGGGGTTTTTGAGTACAAAAAATGTGACGAAAAATTTGTCTTATACTAGAGTATATAAGGTACATAATTTCTTTTAAATTATTTTTACAGTTTATTTTTAATTATTTGTCATAATATATACATAATATAAAATTATATATATACACACACTTACGTGTGTAATTTTACTGTGTATTTTTATATTAATATAACGTTAAATATAAAATACACACATACATACATATATACACACGTAATACATATATATATATATATATATATATATATATACACATACATACACATATATACACACATACATACATACACACACACACACACACATATATACATACATACATATATACAAACATATATTGTGACAGAACCATCTGTCTGGTTATTTCAGGTGTATTCGTCTGTTTCTATCCTGTTCGTGTAAATGGCTGTTTCCTATAGCCCAGCCATACGAATGACTGTTTTTCCCAAACAAACCTACCGAACAGACACCCAGGAGAGAAGTGTGCTGCTGGTTAACCTATTGATCCCAATTAGAACGTTGTGGTTAACCGCAGACACTTCTCAATTAAACCGAATTCAGGGTGGTCGTCGTTTGTATGTCGACCACGAGGCAGCGGCCATTTTAAACCACGCGAAAGCCCAGCGGTGTTTGGCTCTATTTTTATGGAACTAAAAACTGACACTTTTTCTTCCGAACACCGCTGAAACAACGGAACACCTGGCTGCCTCCACGAAAGCATACGAATACCGGCCGATCGGGAGCTTTGAAGCATACGAAAGGACTTAACCCATGGAGTCATTCGTATACCGAAGAACTGTAAGAACTTTGACTCCATGGCGATTGAACTATGTGTGTGGGATCTGAGCGCTATTCGCTAATAATATGCACTCAGATCCAGCCTATCTGGGGACATGTGATGCGAATGGGAAATGTTCGGTTTTTGTAAAGTTATATATTTTTATGTATTTTCTGGTTTTATATTTAAAATGGCGACTGGCTTTGTCCTGGAGATAATTGAGTTACTTCTTAATTATCTCCAGGGCAGAGAGGAGGAAACCATAGTGCACTGTGGGTAAAAGCTGTGACTGTATGTCTGGAATGTCACCATGTCTGTCTGTAATTCCAGTCTCCCATTTGGTCCCCAAGGGGAATATCCACCAAGTGGGAGACCTGCATAAATACGGGCAGGTAGCCCACAGTAAAGCCAGATCCTGTTTGACCCTCAATGCGGAGCTTCTGTCTCGTTATTGGGGGGGGATTTCTTCTTGCTGCTTGGTGGATGTTATTGTTCGGCGGCTAGCAGCAGTTCGTGGAGTTCCATTTTGGAGGTTGGAGATTGCCGCTTCCCCTGAGTTTGGTTCGTGCACTACAGTTTATGCGAACGGAGATTATTGGTATTGCAGAAGGGGAAGGTCGACTAAACGGCGGTTTCGTTTAAAGACACCAGGGGTGTCTTAACAATTGGTGGCGAGCGACGGGATGAATCCCACAGCACAAAAGGTCAGCTACAAGACATGCAGTATGAGGAATTAAGGATATATTGGAACGCCGAGGAAGGTCAGCAAGCAATTTGAAAAAGAGAGAAATTATTGCTTTACTACTGGAGATGGATGCAGCACCGGGAATGGAGAGAGCTAAGGTGCCCAGTATTTTGGATTTAACACCCGAGGAGATACAATTTAACCGGGCAGTGCAAATAAGGCTGGCACATTTTGGCCCCAACCCCTCAGCAGACATCGTGGAGCGTGTGCAGGCAGCAGTAATGTATGTATATATATATATATATATATATATATACATATACATACATATACACACACACACACACACACCTTTAAAAAACTTTTATTAAACCTCATTTTAACTTTTCCACCAGCAGGGGGACTGCCTGTCAATTCAGACAGTTCCCCTGCTAGAGGTACTTTGAACACCTATGGAGGCCATGTGATCGCTTTTAGAGCGGTCACATGGCCCCTGGGGGTCCTAAATTGGAGAGTACCCCCAAAGAAGACGACCGATCGCCGGCGGGGGAACGCGACGATCGGTAAGTACATGGGGAAGGGAGGGTATGGGTTAATTTTATTTTTAAACGGTAAGAGCATCTGAAGCCTACGGTCACTGGAAGTGTACCTAGGCTGTAAAACATACCAGGACCGCCTGGCCCATTACAAGCCCAGCAGTCCTGGTGGGCCCGCAGTAAGCTCTTACTTACCTTCCCAGCAGCTCCCCTGTGTAAAGCTTGCGAGACTTACACAGGTGACCTGAAGGCACAGTCCATGCTACGAGACCACCATGGAATGCCACCTCCCCTCTCCCTGGCCAAGTAAGAAGCAGGGAGGAGGGACTATTAAAAAAAATAAAAAAAATTATATATTTTAAAAAATAAATTTCAGAAAAAACGCTCCTCCCCCAATTTTACACAAATTACATACCTACAGAAATACTGCATTCACTATACACACACACACACTACACAAACACACACTGCATTCACTATACACACACACACTACACAAACACACACTGCATTCACTATACACACACACACTACACAAACACACTCTGCATTCCTTGTATACACACTACACAAATACAAACTGCATCCACTACACAAACACACACAGCTCCCCTGTCTAAACACACAGCATCCACTACATGTGGCATGTATATTTTGTGCATTTACCATTAGAAATAGTTTATTTTTTCAAAATGGTAAATGTACAGAATATCGGTCATTTATCGGCCTGAATGTTCACAGATTATCAGTATCAGCTCTAAAAAAATAAATAAAAAAATAAAAATCAGTATCGGCCGATCCCCAATATTGTACTTGTGCAAAGGCCTATTGGTGTGATTTGCTTCTTTAAACAATAAAAAGCAAAAAAACAGAAGAGCTGTGGATTCCACATACTAAATACATGAATTACCACAAACACAAAGCATTAAATTCCAATTTAGAGAGATTTAATGAAGATCTAGTTTAACAAGTGGAGATTCACTGTAATGTTCACCTGCAATTTCCTTCATATTCTGGAAGGTAAGGATACAACTATGCAGTTGGCAGACAGATTGTTCTGCTTACTGTTGTAATAGTCTAGTCAATGTCTTTACAGATCCATTTCGCAGAACAAAAAAATCTGTTCCACTACAATAGTGCAAATATGAAAAAATATATGTATACACACATATGTATATATACACAACCTATCTGTGTTGCATTTGTCATTCACATGGCACCTCCCCATATTTCTTTGGGGCCACGGAACTCATAGAGGTTGCACAATAATAATTAATAAACAACGGTTCTCTGTAATGCGTGCCCCATATGGCAATAACACGTCAGGAAGTGTTTAGACAGATGGAACCTAGACCGGAGCTAAAATCATTTCTGGTCTATAATTAAAACGTTTAAGCTTGTTTCTAGGGCAAATGGATTAAAATGAAACACTGCTGAACCCCAAAATAAACCATTCCAATATTTCTGATCTCTAATCTTGTTGTTTGCACATGCTCACTTTGAACTTGTTGTCTGATTTAGCTGAGGCTGGAACGTGGCTTTTCCTCTTAAAGGTGGTAAAGTGCTTGCACTGAGGGCAGGGTTTGGTGCTGGAGTCCATGCGGCTAAGTTCCAGGAAGTACTTGTACTTGAGTATTTCATCTCGTGGCAGGCTGTACACGATTGTGGATTCATCCAGGTTTTTATTGCACTCCGTTATTGGACATTTTATTTCCACTTGTCCTATATGCACCTGCATATAAATGAAAGAAAATTAACATAGATTGAATTTAATATGTTGTTTCATGGGACAAAAAGTAGGACACACAATTATCTTCAAATCTTCATTTTTAAACACATTTCTTAATAGAGGCACTATATTAACAAGAAGTATAAGAATATATCTGATAGAGAATCTACCAAAAAAATAATCAACAGGTGTATGTTTTTTTGTTTTGTTTAAAACCTGCTGTCACCATAATTAACCCCTTAAGGACTGGACTGTTTTTGCGATGTTGTACATTTGCGACCAGGCATATTTTTACACTTTTGTGGTGTTTGTGTTTGGCTGTAATTTTCCGCTTTCTCATTTACTATTCCCATACAAATTATATATTGTTTTTTTCAGGACAAAAGGGGCTTTCTTTACATACCATTATTTATATAATCTCATGTATTTTAATTTAAAAAAAATAAAAAAATATGATGAAAAATTGAAAAAAATACATGTTTTTTACTTTTACTTGAAAAATCTTTTACTCATCTACAAAAGCGAATGAAAAAAACTGCTAAATAGATTCAAAATTTTGTCCTGAGTTTAAAAATACCTAGTGTTTACGTGCTTTTTTGCTTTTTTTTGCATGTTATAGGGCTATAGGTACAAGTAGGATATTGCGGTTTCAAAACATACATTTTAAAATTTATCAATAGTGACATTGTAACACTATTATCTGTCATAAATCTCTGAATAACACCCCACATGTACATATTTTTTAAAGTAGACAACCCAGGGTATTCAATATGGGGTATGTCCAGTCTTTTTTAGTAGCCACTTAGTTGAAAACACTGGCCAAAGTAAGCATTCATATTTGCTTGTGTGTGAAAAAAGTAAAAAAACTAAATTGAACGCTAATTTTGGCCAGTGTTTGTGACCAAGTGGTTACTAAAAAGACTGGACATACCCCATTTGCAATACCTTGGGTTGTCTTCTTTTGCAAATGGTATGCCATCATGGGGGTAATTCTCATTCCTGGGCTACCATACTCTCTCAAAGGCAACGTAACCAACCTGGCCATTTTCAATGTAAAAATATTTGACCTATATATTTGACCTTGTAACTTTCAAAAATGCTATAAAACCTGTACATGGGGGGTACTGTTTTACTCAGGAGACTTCGCTGAACACAAATATTAGTGTTTAAAAACTGGAAAACGTATCACAACAATTATATCATCAGTAAAAGTGCTGTTTGTGTGTGAAAAATGCAAAAAAGTAACTTTCACTGACAATATCATCACTGTGATATGTTTTACTGTTTTGAATCACTAATATTTGTGTTCAGCGAAGTCTCCCGAGTAAAACAGTACCCCCCATGTACAGGTTTTAGGGTGTCGTAGAACGTTACAGGGTAAAATACAGTGTTAGCAAATTAAATTCTCTGGAATTTCGGCCTGGGTTGGCAGGCAGGTCCCTCAAATTGCAATCAATAAAATTACTGAATTATGTAAAAATATTACATAAATACGCACGTGGAATTTAAATATATATGCATATTTATATATTTGAAGTCTACGTGTATATTTATATAATTATTTATGTAATTTTGTATATGGACGTATGTATATTTCTTATTATTTTTATTTATTTTTATATACATAGATATATATACAAATTCATTCTAAGTGTACTTTGATATAAATATATATATATTAATTTTAAAATACAATTAGAATAAAATTTCATATAGCTATATAATTTTTTTTAAATTTTTTATTATTATTTAAAAAAAATTTAATTTAAATTACTTATTATTTATATTTTATAATAATATATATATACAATATATATAGTTATTATATATATTATATATATACGTGTGTAATTTAATTATAAGTGTATTTTATATTAATATAAGTACATATTAATATAAAAATACACTTAGTATGACATTATATATATATGATATATAGACATATATTATATAAATATAATATATGTCTATATATCATATATATACATATATAATTATTTATTTATTTTTTATTAACATTAACTTTATTTTATTTTTTTGATTTTACACTAGCAGGGAGACTGCCTGTCAGCACAGACAGTCCCCCTGCAGGCAGACACATGGACACCTATTGTGACCATGTGATCGCTGTGTTAAGCGATCACATGGCCACAGGGGTCCTAATCTGCCGTGGGGCTGCAGACAGTCTCCCCACAACCGGAGCCACGCTGATCGCCGCCGGGGGAACGACGGCGATCAGGTAAGTAGCTCTGACCGTTAGGACGGTTCAGGACCGTCATCGGTCGGCAAGCCAAAAATGCCGATGACGGTCCTGAACCGTCCTCGGTCCTTAAGGGGTTAATAGGGTAAATACAAGTATACAGCATATACATTCTGCCCATGTTTCCCACACTTTCACACAAACACACAAACACACAAAAAAACAAAACACAAACACACACACACACACACACACACACACACACACTACAGTGTAAGAGAGACCTCACAACTAAGTACTTGCTCAGAAATAGTCACAAGCAATGACGGAAAAATACCGTATTTATCGGCGTATAACACGCACCTCATTTTAAGAGGGAAATTTCAGGGAAAAAAAACTTAAAGGACCACTATAGTGCCAGGAAAACACTCGTTTTTCTGGCATTATAGTGCCCTGAGGGTGCCCCCACCCTCAGGGGCCCCCTCCCGCCGGGCTCTGTAGAGAGGAAGGGGTTAAACACTTACCTTTCTCCAGCGCCGGGCGGGGAGCTGTACTCCTCCTTGCTCGTGACGTCATCGGCAGGAGCCGCGCGCACATTCAGCCGGTCGCATAGGAAAGCATTTACAATGCTTTCCTATGGACGCTTGCGTGCTCTCACTGTGATTTTCACAGTGAGAAGCACGCAAGCGCCTCTAGCGGCTGTCAATGAGACAGCCATTAGAGGCTCTGGAGGCTGGATTAACCCTCAGTATAAACATAGCAGTTTCTCTGAAACTGCTATGTTTATAAAAAAAAGGGTTAGTCCTAGAGGGACCTGGCACCCAGACCACTTCATAAAGCTGAAGTGGTCTGGGTGCCTAGAGTGGTCCTTTAAATTTCAAATAAAGAACTTCTTTTCCCCTTCCCCTTCCCCTTCTTACCCCCTTCCCCCCCTCCCCTCTTCTTCTTCTTACTTCCCCCTCCCCTCTTCTTACTTCCCCTCCCCCCTCTTTCTTCTTACTTCCCCTCCCCTTCTTTCTTCTTACTCCCCCCTCCCGCCCTTTCTTACTCCCCCCTCCCTCTATTCACCCCCTTCTTACCCCTCCCCTGTGGCGTGGCCGAGCCGTGGAACAGGAGTTTCTGTTTCCTGTACCCGGTCGGACTGACAGGAAGGTGCACACTGAGCGTGCACCTTCCTATCCCTCCGGCTGGCCACCGCGGACAGCAGAGGCTCGGCCACGCTACAGGGGAGGTGAGTACCAACTGCAGCCGCCTGACCGCTCTTGACAGAGCGCTCAGGCGGCTGCAGTATTTAAAGGGCCGGCGTATAACACGCACCCACAATTTGCTCCCTATTTTCAGGGAGAAAAAGTGCGTGTTATACGCCGATAAATACGGTATTTCACAGAGTTATTTTTCGAAAAATAGGTTTTTATAACTTTTTTATTTTTGGCAAGGCACTTGAGACTCCTTTATTTACAGACCCCACAGATTGTCCAACAACATGTATGTTTATATAAATGAATGTATTTGTGCATGACTTTATGTGTCCTTATGAAATGTCAGATTTAAGTTAAAAACTGCACTCCAAAGACTTAAACGGACACTGTAGGCACACAGACTACTTCAGCTCATTAAAGTGGTCTTGGTGCAATGTCCTATGTCCCTTAACCCTGCAATAGTAATTATTTCAGTTATTGAGAAACTGCAATAATTATACAGGGTTAACTCCACCTCTAGTGGCTGTCTACCAGACAGCCAATAGAGGGCTTCCTGGTTTGAACTGGACTTGCACGCTGCATGAGATCTTCCAGCATCAGATTTTTCCCCATAGAAAAGCATTGAATAATGCTTTCTTATGGGGAAATCCTAATGCGAACGCAGCCATTGCCGTGCATGCGCATTAGGTCTACCCCACTGGCTGTCGGTGGGGTAGGAGCATGGGCGGAGCCTGACCCAGTGCCGAGGGACATCGGCACTGGATTCAGGTCTGTGACTGAAGCAGTTTAAACCCCTTCTGTGCCGCGGGAGGTAGGATGCAAGGAAGAGGGTCACTGAAGGATTCTATAGTACCAGGAAACCCGCTTTGTTTTCCTGGCACTAATGAATCCCTTTAAAGTTCATATATAACTTCTAGTTTACTATCAACATTTCAGTTAGACTAAGCCAACTTTCTTCAGGTCCTGAAGTCTAACTGAAACGTTGACAATAAATGAAAAGTTATAAATGAACTTTAAAAGTCCTTGCAACGCAGTTTGTTTGGAAGGTGGATCGTCTGCTTAACGTTGCACCATGCAAGCTGAAATTGAAGTCCTTGAGTGTAAGATCTGTGGGTGATACACTCACAATTTTTAAAAGCATGATTTTCTTATTAAACTTTTTTTCTGTGTTTACACAGATCATTTACAATAATTATGATGGTAATACATAAGTGGCTAAAATGAGGTCCATGGTTTACACTGTCTATATGTGGTGCCATGTCATCATACTGAATTCCCTGTAAATTGAGTTGAGAACACTCAAACTATGTTGCAAAGCATAACAAATCACTTATGGGTAGCCCCAAATATATTTATCGATCAACCAAAAAAAAAAAAAACAACAAGTATGTATGAACAATGTTGTTCAGAGTGGATCATTTTCAGTGTGTGTGTATATATATATATATATATATATATATATATATATATATATACACACACACACACACACACACACACATTCTACTGTTAAACAATATTCTTTTTTCTGAAAATCTGTTGTCTTTTTCCCCAGTAAGGATTCCTGATTAAATAAAACTGAAGTGCTGGAGTTAGATTTATTTTTTATTAATTTTAGTAATCATGTTTTATAGCTGGCAGATCAGATGCATGAAAACTACAAAGGGTGTTAAACAATTTGCCTTGATTTAAAATGTCACATAACTTGTGACATGTCGATCCATTCCTTCAATCCGTTTAGCAGTTATATTAATGACACTATGTTTGTTCTGTGAAATCCCATGTGTGGTTGAGTCCTCTGTACAACCTGACACAGAGCAGCACAGGTTTAAAGGCTTTGCAATTCTTAATTACAGCAGATGCAAAAGCAGTAAAGAAGGGATTATGAAGTGCTACAGTAGTACACAAACAACTCTAGGACACATGTAAAGAGGATATATTCCCAGGGAAATAGATTTTGTATGGGCCAGAGTCCAAGTACCAGTTTAACAATTGTAAGGGAAGGGGCTGTTTTAACATTTATCTCCTTGTCTTCAAACAGAAAAAAAACCAAAAAAAAATAAAAAAAAATAACTAAAATATATTTTGCTAATAAGTTCATAAACTCCCACTACTCTGATTAGCAATACAAACATCCATGTTTGCACTTTTAACCCTTCAGATTTCCTTTAACCCCTTAGTGACCAGACCGCTTTTCAATTTTCTTACCGTTTGGGAACAGGGCTCTTTTTACATTTCTGTGGTATAGCTGTAATTTTCCGCTTACTCATGTACTGTACCCACACATACTATATACCGTTTTTTAAAGATACCATTATTTTTATCATATATAATTTACTATATACATTTTTTTTCTAAAATTATGAATTTTTTTTAAAAACAAACACTTTTTTAAACTTTGACCCCCAAAATCTGTTACGCATCTACAACAACTAAAAAACATCCATGCTAAATAGTTTCTACATTTTGTCCTGAGTTTAGAAATAGCCAATGTTCACATGTTATTAGCTTTTTTTGGAAAGTTATAGGGAAATAAGTACAAGTAGCACTTTGCTGTTTCCAAACCATTTTTTTTTTCCCAAAATGAACACAGGTTACATTGTAACACCAATATCTGTCAGGAATCCCTGAATAACCCTTCACATATATTTTTTTAAAAGAAGACAACCATTTTACCACCAATCAATGCCAAATAAAAAAATAAATAAATGGTGATTTGTTTGACACATAGCAATTTAAGAATACATGTACGGAGAACTTTAAGGGTTACTGCCAAAGAACACCCCAATAGGTGTTTAGCAACCCATGTACAGGTGTGTTGGGTTCTCTGTGGGCTTAAAGACCTTATTTGGAGGGTGTGCATTCCAGTTTTCCAACTTGGAATTTTCACAGCTGGTCATCATGCACCAATGTCCTATTGGGGACATTTTTGAAGCCGGCCAATATAATTTACCCCCATCAAACCATATATTTTTGAAAAGTAGACACCCTAGGGCAGTGATGGCGAATCTTTTTGAGCCAGAGTGCCTAAACCGCAATACACACCAACTTTTTTTCCCTTCAAAGTGCCAACATGGCAATTAAACCTGAATACTGAGGTTTAAGTTTAGAAAAGAAAACTCGTTCAGTTGTCCGAACGAATGAACTTTTGTTTTAAAAGAAAAACACAGAGTTCAATGATACAAATAGACAAAATTAAGTTTATATTTATAAATATCTTTAATGCAATACATACACACATGCTAAATACACAGTCCGCGCGCACGCACACAGACTGCCGAAAACACGCACACTGCATTGAGGGGTGCAGTGTATGTGAGTAAGGGTGTGGGGGGGGGTAGGGGTGAGGTGTGGGGGTAGGGTAGGGGTGCTGTGTGGGGTGGGTGAGGTAGGTGCTGTGTGTGGTGGTGGAGGTGGTAAAGATACCTAATTTTTTTTTTTTTAATTATATATATATATATATATATATATATATATATATATAAATATATAAAATCTGTATCCCTCCCTTCTTGTTACCTTTGGGGTTAATTTAAAAAAAAATATATATATATTTTTTATTTTTTTAAAACTATTACTGAGTGTCTGGCTTCCAATGCTCTGCACTACACTGCTGGGCGCCAAGTGCGGCAAGCCAGAAGCGATCACTCGGGTGCCCGGCAGTGAGGGGGGTATTCCACAATGCCTCCATATCGCTTCCAGACAGGGTACATCAGTGGTCATTAACGACCGTTTTTTAGCGGACGTATCCTGTACGTCCGCGGTCACTAAGGGGTTAAAATCACTGGCCTGGTTGCTTTCTGAACTCTGCAGGCATAAGATGCAATAAAAAAAAAAAAAAAAAATTAAAAAAAGGCAAAGGGATGCCATAAGCACCCAGACCACTTCATCTCATTAAATTGGTCTGGGTTCAGTGCCCTTGTCCCCTTAACACTGCAATTATTATTGCAGTTATTGAGAAACTACAATGATTACCTTGCAGGGTTAAGTCCACCTTTGGTAGTTGACTACCGGACAACCAACAGAGGCACATCCAGGCCCTAAATGGACTAGAAGTCCGCTAAAGGATGCTGCATGTCCTCACACTTTGCATGAGGACATCCAGTGTCAGCTAAAACCCCATAGGAAAGCATTGAATCAATGCTTTCCTATAGGGAAGTCCTAATGCAATTGCCGCGCATGTGCATTAGGTCCCCCCTGTAAGCAGGCTAACACTTTAACGCGGGGGCAGAGGGTACTATAGTGCTAGGAATACAACTTTGCATTCCTAACACAATCATTTCCCTTTAAAAAAATAAAAATCTTCAAAAGTATTATATAATATAAATATGAAAGCACTTGACAGTGGATGACAACATATCAATATGGTCAGAATACAATGGGATTTGCCTTTTTGGAGCTGTTAAAATCCACTGAAAGTTCAAGTGTTTACACAAATCTCATGAAATAATAATTAGACACGGTTTAGTTACTGCTTGTAGATTCTACATGATCTTGAGGTAACTAAAAACCAAGGCTTAAGACAGGCTATTACAAGCATTTAATCACAAGAAATACTCAATAAATAAAGAAGTAAGCACTGACAGCCAAGCGTGCAGGTTTTAGAAGGTATTGTTGCCTTAAATTACTCTTACAAGGCCTAGTCTTGGCAATTTACATGAGAACATGACTGCTTCTTTCTGCATATTAGGATGAAGAATATAGGGATAAAAATTCTGTCCCGAAACCGAAAATTCAGGATAACCTTGCCTGAAAATTACTTCCTCCCCCCCTCCCCCCAAATGATTTAATAAAGTTTTTTTTTTCCTATAATTTTATTAATATTAGACTTGAATTTAAATTAATCTAATATGAAAAACTTCCCCCCTCTAGTGTTCCTCTAGCCTCCCTCTTTTTTAGTGTTCTTTTATCCCCCCTGCTCCCCTGTCCCATAGTGTTCTTTCCCCACCTCCCCTGTTCCATAGTACAGTATTCTTGACTTTTCAGGTTATCATTACTATCTTTGTGATATATAATCATCTGAATTGTTAATGCAAGCATGTCTGGTAAACTGTGCACTACAAAAATATATATTTTTTTAAATGTGTATATATATATATATATATATATATATATATATATATATATATATATATATATATATACACACACACACACACACACACACACACACACACACCGAATATATACACCGACCTGTTTTCGGCCAAAAATTTCGGTGCATCCCTAAAAATATATAATGCACACACATTAATTGTGGGAGGGGTTACCCGGCTATATAAGCTCAGGCCCTCCTTATCAGAACTGTCACCGCTGGGTTCATTCAGAACATTTTGACTTCCGGTTCAGCTCACCAGGACATCGCTCCCATGTAGTCTTGCTACGGTCCAAGTTCTCCCTGCTCCGGCCCACAGCCTCATACTGCGGCAGACCTCTGTACCTTACCCCTGTCGGGGCTTCTCCTCACATTGGCCGTGCTCGGCTTCAGGTTCTCCAGACCTCAGACTTGCCAGACTCATTGCGGCACCAACTCCCATCCCACCCAGCCGCCCTCACTACCGTGTCCGTGCCTCACCAAATTCATACCTGCTTCAGTGTTCCGCTTCAGGGTCACAAACCGTGAGTTTCCTGAAAGGGTCCCAGTCACACCACATTCAGCCAGATGCCTGGCGTTCGTTCATACGAACAGATTCATTCACAAACTTTCATTCATACTTACCTTTCACTTCAGTGTTCCGTTGGGAACCTCACACCACACATGGGTACTCACCATTCTGGCACTAACCCTCCAATGCTGGTCGGCAAGCTGGTCGTTCGAAAAACAAACAGGTTACTTCAATCATACATTCACTATGCACGCGGTCGCTCACTGCGACTTCTAGTGGCAAAAATATATTATGACATAGAATTAAAATTTTTATTTTTTTTAATAGAAATATATTACTACTCATCATATTAGAAAAAAATAAAGAAAGAAAGACCCATTGAAGAAGTATTTCTGTTTCTTTTCATACGGTACGTATGCTTCTTTTCATATGGTACGTAGGCTTCTTTTCATACGGTACGTATCTCACTGGCAATTATTCTAAAATAAATTTGTTTGATTAAATTTTATGCATATACCACGTCCCATAATATTCCCTTAATATGGGTTAAATCCAGTTAAAAAATATGGCCACTACTGGTCAACAACATCCATTTCATATACCACTCTCCTAAGTAAATTGCAAACTCCCTTACCCCTTCCTCTTATGTTGTGCAAATTTCAAATCAAACCGCTAAACAACCCTAGCTTACCCCTCACCATAATGTCCAATTCCATCCTTTATATTTACTTGGCACAAGAGAGTGACAAGAGAGTGACCACTAGCTTATTCTATGTTTCACACACATATACATACACACACACTGTAGCGGATCGGCAGTATTAAATTCACGAATTCCGCTGGTTCAGAAAGTAATCCACAGTCAAGCGCTGAAAAGCAAGGCAATATCCCAAATCTCCCAGTAACCGGACGAAACACAGTACTGAGAGTGAACGGAGGTCTTTATTTTCAGCTCCACAATTTATACAATTCCCCATGCAAGGGGTTTCCTGAGTCCCATCCCAGGGGCATTCCCAAAGTGTACTACATGGGGAACTTCCATTACAGAGCCTTTCTCCCATCAGGCACTGCTGCACAAGAGGGATCCTCCCACAGCAATGTACCGTTAAGTGGATTATCCCTCCGTGCAGCAGAACCGACAATTTATATTAAAATACATAACTTTTCGAATATGCAGTCTATTTGCACGAATGGACGTTCGGTAGATAGCTGGTGTCTGAGCGCCTCATTCGTGAGATTACCGCTCAGATCCCAGCTAAAACAACCGAACACCGCATGAAAAACACATTCATTAAAATGTATATTCAAAAGACCGATTGAAGTCTAGGGAACATAATACCGAATGGCCCGGAACTCACAAACGGCCTGGAAGCTCAGCGGTGTTCGCGCCGTCAAGTAGCCGTTTTCAGTACCACGCGCTCAACGACCAAACACCGCCGAGGGAACAAAGGACCCAAGATGGCCGACCGCCGCATGGTCGGTAGTCGAACGGCGGCCACCTAGGAGAGCCTCTAATTACCGATTGCAACATTGTTGCAATCGGTTAACAAGCGCCACACGTCTCTAAGTGTGTGGGCTACTGCATGGTGGTTATTTCGGTTCACGAACGGCCCGCAAAAGTGCCGTTCGCGAAGCGAAAGGAAATACAGCTATCTGCATTCGGCATATAGCCAATACAGTAAATACACGTTATTACAGCCAGCATACATTACACTTAGTTAAACACATATCCCCACAGCCATACAGGCAACCCTTAAAGGCACAGTCTCTTTAAATTGTCCAAGTGGCTAGGTTTGCCACACACACACACACACACACACACACACATATACACACACACATACACACACACAATTACTAGCTTTCAAGTGACCAATAGATTGAAAATTCAAATATTATGAAAATTTTTAACTCCAAAATCCAAATTCAAACCTGCTGGAGTGTGCTTGTAATCATGAGATAAACGCTACTACCCTAGAGAACATTAAAGGGACACTAAAGTCACCAAAACAACTTAAGCTTAATAAAGCAGTTTTGATATATAGATGTCATTGCAGTCTCACTGCGTAATTCTCTACTATTTAGCCATTAAATCATGTTGTTTATGCCTCCCTAGGCACAGCTAACTGCATGTTACTTACACAGATTTCCTAAACACTTCCTGCAAATAATCATCTCATGTTTACACTTTATTGCATATTCCGTTTAATTTATAATTTTTAAAGTTCAATTTACAGAGCAGAAGAAAAAAAACAAGAAACTTTTAAAGGATCACTATAGGGTCAGGAACACAAACATGTATTCCTGACCCTATAGTGTTAAAACCATCATCTAGCCCCACTGGGCCCCTCATGCCTCCATAATATAGCAACATCTTACTGTATTCAAGCCTGAAGCTGTAGATCTGCATGCTGTTTGCCTCAGAAAAACAAACTATGTGCTGACATCAGAAGTTGGCTGAGACTGAGAAGGAGGCAGATGAGGGGCAGAGCCAGCATTATTCAAACACAGCCCTGGCCAATCAGCATCTCCTCATAGAGATGAAATGAATCAATAAATTTCTCTATGAGGAAAGTTCAGTGTCTGCATGCAGAGGTAGGAGACACTGTATGTTTGGATGCATTTTAGGCAGCCATGACCCAGGAAGGATCTCTAACAGCCATCTGAGGAGTGGCCAGTGAAGTTATCACTGCATTTTCTCTAAAAAGACAATAGGCCAACCACCTTATTATAATTTAGGGACCCACCAACCGCTCATGGGAGGGAGGACAATAGGTCCCCCCCCCCCATTTCATTTAGGGCCCCAACCGCAGCTCAGGGGTGGGGGTAATAGGTCCCCTGTTCAGTTTAATAGCCCCCACTCGTGCAGCACTTTTTTTTAAACCGTGAGCAGTACTAGACATGCCCCTACTTGCGATTTAATTATACTAAGTAATCTTTACTAGTATTCATAAATTTGGCTGAAAAAACAATTTAGGTCTTTCAGCCTTTTGGTAGATAGCTTCCTGATACAGTGAGTTATCTACTAAGCGGCTGCAAGATTCAGCTGCGGCACAAATAGGATCGGAGTTTCATTGATTCAGAAATTGTTCTCATTCGGTTAGGATGAAATTCGTTAGTTTCGCCAGCTTTCTGTCTCGGTGACAGGACGTTCGGGAATACTGACAGGAAGCATCACGAGATCACGATTCAAAGGTGAGAATTGTGGGAAAATTGCTCTGACCACTGAAAATGAAGCGCACATTGTTCCTCGGCTGGTCAAGTGTAGGAAACCTCTATAAGACACAGATGTAGCTAGGGCTGCATAGCCACAAACAAAAGTCATTTTTCTCTTAAAATGGCAGAGAATTGAGCAGTAAATCTTCAGAGGCATAATCTATACACAAAAAACTGCCATTATTAAACATGAAGGTTTGTTTGTATTGATAATCAGGGTAATGGGAGTTTATGCACTTATAAGCAAAATATATTTTAAATTATTTTGGTGACTATAGTATTCCTTTAAGTTTCAGACTAAACTTCCTGTTACATCAAAGTATAGATTTAGACAACTAGATTACTTACCGTGTTTCTCCGAAAATAAGACCGGGTCTTATATTAATTTTAGTCACAAAAAACACACTAGGGCTTATTTTCAGGGTAGGGCTTAGAGCCAGTCTGTCAGCCGGTGTCCGCGCTGTGTAACCCCCCCAGAGACCCTCACCTCCCCCTCCCTGTAATATTATCCCCCCCCCTCCCTGTAATATTCTCCCCCTCCCTGTAATACTCTCCCCCCTCCCTCCCTGTAATACCCTCCATCTTCTCCAGTTTTCCGTCCGATGACAGGAAGTGCACACCCAGTGTGCACTTCCTGTCAGTCCGGGCGGGTCGCGGACCGGAGAGGAGCTCGGCCACGCTACAGGGAAGGGGAGGTGAGGCAGTGCGGCAGCCGTCTGAGCGCTCAGGCGGCTGAGGCATTTAAAGGGGCGGCAGTTGCCGGCCCTGCCTAGGTCTTATTTTCGGGGTAGGGCTTATATTGCAGCCCACCCTGATAATCCAGCTAGGGCTTATTTTCGGGGTAGTTCTTATTTTCGGGGAAACACGGTAAAGGGACTCTAAGCATCAAGACCACTACAGCTTAATGCAATGGTTCTGGTTCTTAGAGTATGTCCCTGCAGGTTAACACCTATAAAACCACTGTATTTTCTAAGAAAATGCAGTCTTTACATTTGTGGCGGAGGCCACTCACACAGAAGAGAGGCTTCCTTGTGCGGCCTTTGCAGGAATGACGAGTAGAGTTTTTACTTGAAGATGCATTGAGTCAATGCCGATTGGAAGCATTGGATTGGTTGAGATCACCAGTAATGATTATCTTAGCCAGGGTATGAGTCGTGGTCTCAGTAAGGCTGGCATGCAGAAGGACTAAAAATAAGAGGGCAAATATTATATATATTATGTAAAGGGTGTCAACTATTTAAATAATTGGGAATACATGTTTGTTATCCTAATATTATAGTGATCATGTAGCAAAATATAAATGCCCACGTACAACAGATAGTCCAAAACTATCGAACACGGTATAAGCACCAATGGATCTGGATGAAGTGTCCAGGCCTTAATGTAAACACTGCCTTTTATTTGAAGCCAGTCCCTCCAGGCTTTCAGCTGTAAACACCAAAACAACTACATTAAGCTGTAGTTGTTCTGTGACTATAGTGACACTTTAATTCATTCCCAACTGTACAAACCTGTGTAATAAAACACAGCAGCCATTTTAGTCATTTAAATATTTTTGTACCATCAGCAATGATTTTCCATAGAGACAGGCAGATGAGAGAGAGAGAGATGAGGAGGTGGATGTTTTAGCCATCAGCGCATTTTGTGACCAGTAACAAAATTAACCCTAGCTGTACTCCAGAGGAAAAGGTTTAGCAATCAAACAGAATTCAGCCTTGACCTCAAAACGATAAATTGTGTTTTTGATTTCTAGTCTGACTCCAGTACCTTATAATCGCCAAAATGCAGGTCTTTTGGAGCACAAGCAACTTAACAAATCTTAATTATAGTAACACCGTCAAATTAGAACCCATATCACACTTTTCTCTGTGACCCAATTTGGCAGACTCAATTACATTTTTGGGAAAATTATGCACATGTACTCAGAGCAGACATCCTCTTTTAGGCCATATATCCCAATGTGTTTCTCCATTGTTCTAGGTGAGTCGCTCTTTCAGCCTTGCCCCTTCCAGTGCACAAGATGAGCAACTTTGCCAGTATAATGTACCGATTATATTTATACACCTGCCCAAAGGGAACATTGCCATCCAACATGTTCTGAAAAAGACATCAAGTACCTTTAATGTAAGCAAGCCGAGCAATGAATAAATTCTAGTAATCTTTTTAGCTTAAAAAAAAGTGGTAGGAAGGGAAATCATCTATCACAGTAGTACAGAATGAGAGCAGATATGGATTCAAAATGTCTACAATCTTTTTTTATTACATAAAATCCATTTCTACAGTGCAATAAAGCAGGCACATATAACTTTAAAAGATATTATGTTTATTAAATGAACCAAAATTGTGCTTTTGAAATCAGGCACAGCATTCAAGATGTATGAGATTCTATATTCTCTCTGGTCTAAACCCTTTTGTACTCACTAGAGTGTTTTCAAACTCCACTTACACAGTGGAAAATCACTGCTACAAATAAATGTCTGTGCTGTTTTATATGAAAGCTAATGGGCATTTAGAAGTGTTGATTATGTCTAGGATTGATTGGAGGACATGAAATAAAAAATAAAAAAAACACAATGTGAAAAGATAATCATAGTTCAGTAAGTAGCTGACAAATGTTTTATTATACTTCTCAGACTTAAAATTTAAATTCTATGCTACTAGCTAGGTTTTAATGGTTACTCGCCGTTGCAAGCCTTAGTATTCTCCCCAGGGGTGAATTTCTATGAATAGTTACATTTTCACCAGCCAATGGCAAGCCCTGATACTTCAATGGAAGTAAAGGTTTAAACATATATGCAAATACAAGAATATTTTCAAAGTTTTTTTAAAAGCAGAATGCTGCTTCTGTTGTGAGTGCTGACAGATTTGCTACCAGGTGAGAAAACCATTTGCCCCATCTTTTCCTCTTGTGGCTTCTTTCATCAGTCACTGTCCCATGTGTACCTTTGTAGGACCACCTTGCTAAACTGTGTATTGAATCCTTTAAACCCTTTTGTAGACGGTTTGTTGTGGAGATTATCATGCCAGTGTTATCTTAACAGAATTTTCTCCTATGTTATGGTAATCAGCAAAAAGCATATTGGCATCATTTGTTCATGCTGAACTAAGGTATTGGAGTGCCTGTATGTGCCTATGCATTGGTACCGTGCAATGTGAATCATATCAAAGGTTTAGCACTAGACTGATTTGGGCATCCTTTACTGCCATTGATTGGGAAAAACAATAAGGACGATACATGGCGTTACTTTCAGAAATGTCATATAGTACAATAAAAGCAATGACTCTAAACCAAAATCAGATTTTAATTAAAGGGATAAAACAAAACATGAGAGAGAAAAAACCCAAATACATACTGTTGATTGTCTGTTTAGGAATCCTGCGCATACCGTATATATTTTTACAGGGTCCATGTAGTGGTTCTGCTGATGCCCCCTTTGATAATGCCCTCAGCATTTAAATAAAATGTATATATTTATGGTGGAAACCGATCGTGGCTCTCCCACAATTAGCACATACATTCTTGATCAGAAGATGACCCCAGACTTGCAACACAACCATGTTATGACACTAATGCCACCAGCACCTTCCTCTATCCACTTAATCCCACCCACGTTTACAGGGAAGAGGCTTCTGCTGAGCAGCAAGCCCAAGGAAGGAATTAATGTATTTTTATTTTGGCAAAGGATGACAGATCCTAGAAGCACATTCTGATATATCTTCTTTTACCTAATCTATATAATTTGTGTCTCTAAAGAATGGAATTAAATCTATTGGAGAAGGGTTGGAGGGGAAGGCAAGTTGACCTGAAAGAAGCTATAAATGTGTTATGCATGTGTCTAGCGAAGTACATATAGGTGTGTTAGCTATGTGTGTAACCAAGGATGTGTGAGAGATTGGCTTAAGACTTCAGTGACTCCTAAAACTGGTCTAGTCATAGATTTTGCCCCTGGCTCTGCAATTCTTAGGATATTCAGGAGTCTTGTATGTATGTATATTATAGAAGGTTAAAGAACATGCATTAATTGACAATTATTTTACACCAGTAAGCAAACACTTTTAACCCCTTAAGGACTGGACTGTTTTTGCGATGTTGTACATTTGCGACCAGGAATATTTTTACACTTTTGTTGTGTTTGTGTTTGGCTGTAATTTTCCGCTTTCTCATTTACTGTTCCCATACAAATTATATATTGTTTTTTTCAGGACAAAAGGGGCTTTCTTTACATACCATTATTTATATAATCTCATGTATTTTAATTTAAAAAAAATAAAAAAATCTGATGAAAAATTGAAAAAATACATGTTTTTTGACTTTTACTTGAAAAATCTTTTACTCATCTACAAAAGCGAATGAAAAAAACTGCTAAATAGATTCAAAATTTTGTCCTGAGTTTAAAAATACCTAATGTTTACGTGCTTTTTTGCTTTTATTTGCATGTTATAGGGCTATAGGTACAAGTAGGATATTGCGGTTTCAAAACATACATTTTTAAAATTTATCAATAGTGACATTGTAACACTATTATCTGTCATAAATTTCTGAATAACACCCCACATGTACATATTTTTTTTAAAGTAGACAACCCAGGGTATTCAATATGGGGTATGTCCAGTCTTTTTTAGTAGCCACTTAGTCGAAAACACTGGCCAAAGTAAGCATTCATATTTGTGTGTGAAAAAAGTAAAAAAACTAAATTGAACGCTAATTTTGGCCAGTGTTTGTGACCAAGTGGTTACTAAAAAAGACTGGACATACCCCATTTGTAATACCTTGGGTTGTCTTCTTTTGCAAATGGTATGCCATCATGGGGGTAATTCTCATTCCTGGGCTACCATACGCTCTCAAAGGCAACGTAACCAACCTTGCCATTTTCAATGTAAAAATATTTGACCCATATATTTGACCTTGTAACTTTCAAAAATGCTATAAAACCTGTATATGGGGGGTACTGTTTTACTCGGGAGACATCGCTGAACACAAATATTAGTGTTTAAAAACTGGAAAACGTATCACAACAATTATATCATCAGTAAAACTGCTGTTTGTGTGTGAAAAATGCAAAAAAAGTCACTTTCACTGACAATATCATCGCTGTGATATGTTTTACTGTTTTGAATCACTAATATTTGTGTTCAGCGAAGTCTCCCGAGTAAAACAGTACCCCCCATGTACAGGTTTTAGGGTGTCGTAGAACGCTACAGGGTAAAATACAGTGCTAGCAAATTAAATTCTCTGGAATTTCGGCCTGGGTTGGCAGGCAGGTCCCTCAAATTGCAATCAATAAAATTACTGAATTATGTAAAAATATTATATAAATACGCACGTAGAATTTAAATATATATGCATATTTATATATTTGAAGTCTACGTGTATATTTATATAATTATTTATGTAATTTTGTATATGGACGTATGTATATTTCTTCTTATTTTTATTTATTTTTATATACATAGATATATATACAAATTCATTCTAAGTGTATTTTGATATAAATATATATATATTAATTTTAAAATACAGTTAGAATAAAATTTCATATAGCTATATAATTTTTTTTAAATTTTTTATTATTTAAAAAAAAAATATTTAATTTAAATTACTTATTATTTATATTTTATAATAATATATATATACAATATATATATAGTTATTATATATATTATATATATACGTGTGTAATTTAATTATAAGTGTATTTTTTATATTAATATAAGTACATATTAATATAAAAATACACTTAGTATGGCATTATATATATGATATATAGACATATATTATATAGATATAATATATGTCTATATATCATATATACACATATATAATTATTATTATTTTTTTAATTAACACTAACTTTATTTTTTTTCTGATTTTACACTAGCAGGGAGACTGCCTGTCAGCACAGACAGTCCCCCTGCAGGCAGACACTAGGACACCTATTGTGACCATGTGATCGCTATGTTAAGTGATCACATGGCCACAGGGGTCCTAATTCAGTGTGGGGAGACTGTCTGGGCTGCAGGCAGTCTCCCCACAACCGGAGGAACACTGATCGCCGCCGGGGGAACGACGGCGATCAGGTAAGTACCCCCAGACCGTTAGGACGGTTCAGGACAGTCATCGGTCGGCAAGGCAAAAATGCCGATGACGGTCCTGAACCGTCCTCGGTCCTTAAGGGGTTAAACAAATATACTAAGAAAAACCCATTTGAAAAGTATCTAATGTTTATAAAACTTTCTATAAACTTAGTCAGCTTGTATTATTGGTCACACCTTTCAGCTAGTGGAGTTTCAGTCCCCCAGCCCTTCTCAGTTTTAGACCAGTCCACTAATGACAGGAACAGGACATCATTGTGCAGCAGTATGATTGCTAAGCCTGACATAAGAGTCTGCTGTGCATGATTAGACTTACTCTCTGCACTTCAAGATGCAACACATTAAAAGATTGCACATGTGTACATTTGTCAGGCATGCCCAGTGTACTTTTCCAGAATTCCTAGGAATAGGTCAATGATTGGTTTTATCAATGACTCCCACTGGAGTGGGTGTTACACCCTCACCACCCCCAGAGTGGATGTATAAGAATTAAGTGAGTAAATATAGAGGGGGAGGAAGAGTCATAATGACCTGCTTTTTTTCAGCCTTCAGTGAGTCAACTGTCTCATTTAAAGCAGAAGCTTTTTTTTTATTTTTTAAACAGATTGTGATTATTTGAAAAGGTGCGCATGTGCATCAGTTTCCAATTTTTCTCTATCAGGAGCACTGGATGGGACCATTGCCAAAGGAAGTTACTTCTCATCAATGATGTTGTGAAAAGTGAAAAAGCCAGCAGCACAGAGAGCCTTTTTTCTTTTCTTTTATTAATTTTTTGGCAAACTGGGAGGGTGAGGGGGTACTAACCTAGATAAACACAAGGGCACTATAGTGTTAGGAATACAGCTTTTTATACACAATACTAGAGTGCTCCTTTAAGTTTGATGACTTACAAATATAAAAATTCAAACAGGCATTTGTGCACTTATAGATAAGAGAACATGCTACATGACCTTATATTGTTTTACCTGGTGTGCTCTATTGTTCAGATTGTAACAATACAGACATAAGTTCGAACTGTCTGTATTGACTGTATTAAAGATCCTGCCACAGCGTTCAAAGCCATTATACACTAGTTTAGCCATCTAAGAACATTGCATGACAAGGGAAGCCTTTGAGAAAAAGTACTCAATTTCTTCAAAATCATTTACATATATAATGTTTCTTTATGAAAAACTATATATGTATTGTTTAAAGAGGAATTTGAAGTTAGTGTGAATTCTGTAACAACTAACAAATTGTGTATGGACCAATTAAACTTACTCAAAAAAATAAAAACCCACTATAAATAGTTTAGTGAAAACACCAATAAATGCTCTTCTGGACATAGACACAGCTCAAGACGATCAGCAGAGAAGGGGTTAATAAGTCAGCAGGTCACATTTCACAGACCAATTAAATGGCTTCTCATGCACAACTGCTCCAAGGGCCTGACTGGTAGAGTGCTTTTTCATGCAGGCAGTCCTAATAACTACACAGCTGACAATAATTGCCAATAGCAATATTCACATGCTTCAATCTGACTCATCTTCTGAGTCATGCATACAGGAAGCACCATAATACAGAAAATTACATTTATTTAAAGGACCACTATAGTGCCAGGAAAACACACTCTTTTTCCTGGCACTATAGTGCCCTGAGGGTGCCCCCACCCTCAGGGTCCCCATCCCGCCCGGCTCTGGAAGGGGAAAAGGGGTAAAACTTACCTTTTTCAAGCGCTGGGCGGGAAGCTCTCTTCCTCCGTTCCTCCCCGTCAGCTGAATGCGCACGAGCGGCAGGAACTGCGCGCGCATTCAGCCGGTCATATAGGAAAGCATTATCAATGCTTTCCTATGAACGCTTGCGTGCTCTCACTGATTTTCACAGTGAGAATCATGCAAGCGCCTCTAGCGGCCACTAGAGGCTTTGGGGGAAGGCTTAACCCATTCATAAATATAGCAGTTTCTCTGAAACTGCTATGTTTATAAAAGTAAGGGTTAAGCCTAGGTGGACCAGGCACCCAGACCACTTCATTAAGCTGAAGTGGTCTGGGTGCCTAGAGTGGTCCTTTAATGAAGAAAATCCAGGGAAATAAACCAATTATGCTAGCCTCAATAGCAGCCTCCCAAATTCAATTCTAGATATGGTCTCTAGCTATTTGTAACAGTTTGGGTTTTATTCCAGCAATGATTATAAAAAGATATGAACTAATGCAAACAATTTGAAGATTTGTACATACAGAATGTGTTAAATTGTGAATGTCAGGGCAGAGCTAGCAGGGCAACGGATCAGTCGCACTTCTTGGTGCTCTGGCACTAACGTGGCTTTTTATGGTGGAACCCGAGGCTCAAAGACCCCACAAACCTCACTACAGTCGGCACACGAACTATGGTCCGCAAAACAAAAAAAGCATGGGCAGACAAAAGCTCCCAGGGCAGGGACAGCACAATGCTCACAGCAGGCCACGTGGTCCAAAATGGCGCTGGCCAACGACCTCTTCTCATACTCATCGGTGGAGTTTGCCTCGGACCTCTTGGATGGAACATCCCTTGGGCCCACACCAGACCACAGAACAGAACCACAGAAAACCCGTGGCCCGGTCACTGCGGACCAACTTTAACCCTTTAAGGACCAAACTTCTGGAATAAAAGGGAATCATGACATGTCACACATGTCATGTGTCCTTAAGGGGTTAAAAAAATGCTGGTGGTGCTCCACAAAGATCTGGCGGCAGCATGGCCTGCTATAAAGAGGCCATTGACGGGGCCGCGGTAAAAATTTCACAGCTGGAGGCCTGCTCAAACACACAAACACACACACACACACACACACACACACAACACCAGACTTACTAAAGCAGACCTGGCAGAGCAGCAAATTGCCACATCAGATAGACTTGATGCCATAGAAGACCAGAGGAGGCGCTACAACCTGAAAGTCCGGGGGATACCCGAGACGGATGACAACACTGACCTACCACATTACATAAGGCGCTTCTTCGGAGTCTTGCTCCCGCCAAAGCAGGCGAAAGCCTTGAAGCTGGATGGGATGTTCCGGCTACCCAAACTAACTATAGCGCCGGCAGACCTCATTCTTCGATTTCAAGCCCTCTCAGACAAAGCCTTACTCCTAGCGGCACTGCGACGGAAAACCCCTATACTGTTTGAGGGCTCCTCATTAATGGTTTTCCCAGACCTCACCAAGAGCACCCTAACCTGGCGGAAGTCATTGCAGGCTCTTCTACAACACCTTTGTGACAGAGAAATTCCCAACAGATGGGGAACACCACGAGCTCTATACATATAATGTGATTTCCCACAGAGCACAGGGATATCAGGAGCTGTAAGCACAACTGAAATCTATGGGCGTAATGCCGACCGTAACACCACCTGGAACAGGCCTGTCCCAGCTGAACCCGGCAACCATTCGGGAATTTATTCCAAGAGGAAACCAAAGAGCCTCACCTAGCAGACGACCCAAGGGGACTCTGAACTCCACCATAATCATACATTACGTATCTCACAGTTAGAGATTTTTTCATTATATTTCTATCTTGCCTTTGCTTTTTTCTAACCTTAATTCACTTACAAAGTTTGTTGGTCTACTACGCTGATAATCTGAGCAGTTCCTTGCGCATGCACAACTGGCACACAAACAGAGGAAGCGTTGCCACTTTGTAATGAGTTGTGTGTAACATCAGTTACTGAGTACACCACACTCTACTGCCTCCACCCCTGGAACAGGCCCTACTACTCTACTCACAGTCTATGGACAAGGGGTACACCCCTCTGTGGTTTTCACCAAACTGGAGACTCACACTCTCGTCATACCCACACAGGGCTCAATGGCTGACATTCTACTACACTTTTCCTAATGTACCTACATATCATAAAATGTGCAAAGTAACTGGCCGCCTACCAAATGTCTCTGAATGTTGATTCCTAAGCTAGCAACCGCTGTTGGGGCATTGCTTGCATATCTGTATCATAAATGCACAGCAAAATAAATAACTTTAAAAAAAATTTCTTTTTTTAAATTGGGAATTTCAGTCCTTAAATATATCTGAGTAATGGGGACTTTCCATCTTTTGATAATCATAAGTTACATATAAATGATCTGAAAACTGGTGCAAAAATGGAAAAGTGGCATTCACAGTACAATGCACCCATGTATGCCTCAATTTTATTATTTTAGACCTTATTTGAGATTACATTTTTTTAAATTACATAATGTCCTAAATACCTCCGCACCCATCCCTTCCTTATGATGGCATGCTCCTGACCGCCTTGGCTCAATAATAAAAACATAAATTTGTGAGGGCACTGTGTTAAGCATTGTGTCAAATCATTATAGTGCACATAAATAAGGAGCTTGCAAAAACACTGGGTTTAGAACACATTTGTTAAATGACAAATTCATTGCAAATGTACATTTAATTTATACAGGATGAGATGTTCTGCTATTCTACAGAAATATATTTTAAGACCAAGGATACAGGCTTTTTCCAAGACATGAGCTGCCTCATGAGTGAGTGACTTTTGTTAACGATCTCTTAGATAGTTGTGGTTTATGTAAAGGGTGCAGTGACATGCCAGGTGTGTTCAGTCCGGACTGAAATGGTGTAGGCAGGAACTTTCTTTAAAAGATTGAGTAACCTGGCCGATTGTGCTTGTGCTGCAAGAGCAACCGTGTATGTACTATGAGCAAATGTCACCAAACGTCATCTGTCAAGTGAAAACCTCGCCTGACATGTATTATTGAAGTGCACAAATCGAATGAATCCGGTTTAAAGTAGACTTGAAAAATATGCTAAATCAAGGTGGTTTATTTTTTGTCCTAATAAAGGGTTACTCCAACCACCATGAACACCTCAGTGATTTGAAGCAGCCATGGTGGCAGGAATCTGTATGTGCAACATTTCCAAAGTATCAAGCAAACATACGATAGGTGTGACTTTTAATCTATCTTTAGAGGACATTTTGCAACCTATATTTCTATATTAAAATACAATACTACACACATATATAAATATAGCAGCAGCTTTGGACATCCATGTCTTATCTGAAGGACCAGTCCACATTAGGAAATTTAAATAAACACACACTAATACATTACTAATAATTCTGTAGGTAACCCAAACATTTTTGAAAATGCTTTTCTAGTAGTAAACATATGAATAAACAATGAAAGTGTGAATCAGCACAGGAAAGGTCCACTAACAGATGCTTTGATCCATAATCTGCCTGTCACATTCATGATGACAGTGACCTGCCAAAAGCAGTGTTTGCATTGGTGTGGGCTGTTATCTTGGGAAGCAGCTGACAAATCTATTTAACATAAGGCTTGCAAGCTCTGTGTTTGTTGCTATAATTGAATTCTGTGCTCTGTTTTTAGATTTTCGCATATGCAAGACAAAAATCTAATCACAGATCAAAGGCTATATACTAAAGAGCTCCCTGATAAGACTAGCAGATTGTTGGAAGTCTAGGGCTGATCTCCTGATTGATACAAAGTATATGGATGAATACATTTGTCCTAGATTCAGGACTACTGTATGCAAGGTAGAAACCTGGTGGAAAGTGCTTTGTCATCTCTCAATGTAAACAAAGGCATTTTTAAAATATAGCATGAAAGGAGAAAAATAACACTGCTAAAGTGTAATCAGACACACAAAGGGCCACACCTGTTTCCACGTTTCTGTAGAATACAGCAAGTACGTAAAGAGGAAAATAGCACACAGGGTGCAACACATACAAAGTGAAATATATATATATATATCTCTATCATAAGTTGACTTTTCTGTTGAATTTGGGGAACTCACTTGAAGCATTCACTGTGTTGAGCTATTCCAATTGCTTTTGTTTCATTTGTTAATTTCAAACAGCTGAAAGTTTATACATTTTGACAATAACCTGGTTTTTAATGGGGGTAGAATAATCTATTACAACTGTATGTACATACATACATACAAATTCATTTTAGCATGGTGTTCCTCTCACCACACCTAAATATATCCTATACACTAGGATTCTGTTAAGTTTGGGTTTAGCCCTTCCTTTTTCTCAAGACACTCATTTGGTAAAGGCTCAGCCTCTAGTCACAACATTCCTACAGACATTAGGAGAATAATAGACCATTGGCAATAATCTGCTTACTGTAGCTATACCTCCCACAACCAGAGCTGGAAATCTGACGAGCCTTTACTACCAAATCACTGTAATACAGTGGGACCTCGGTTAACATAATTTTCTGTTTACAAATGGAAATCTACTGAAATAATTGCCTCGGTTTACAATTTTTTTTCGCAATACAAAACAAGTTTCCCCAGGATGCATTGCACCTGGGAGTTTTATAGCACCACCCCCCTGCATGCTGTGGGTAGCACGTGGCGTAGAGTGTGGAGGTGTTGGAGCGGCTTCTGCATCGAGTTTTGGAGCCATTCTGGAAATTGTTTGCAGTTGTTTTGCGACTTTTTGGTGCATTTCTCAAGCTGTGGAAAGGTAGTGAGCAGAGTCGTTTGCATGCCTTTTATTGTGTGTTCTGCATTGTGGGTTGGTTTCCATGCCAGCTCATTTAAAAAAAAAAATTCTGACTTCCAAAACAGATTAATTGGTTTTCAATTCATTCCTATGGGAAACCGCGTTTCGGTTTAAAAATTATTCGCAATAAGAAACGTCCCGGAGAACGCATTAAATTCGTAAAACCAAAGTCCCACTGTATATGTTTGAAATATAAATATATAGCCACTATATCAGTATAATTCAATTTTAGTAAGTCTTAAAATGTGCATATATACTTCTATCTTAGACTGTTTATATTAGATCAAAGTTCGTCTTGTTAAGTTTGCGGAGGCATACCTCAGATAGTATAGGAGTTCCAATATATACATTCAATCAGTTAAAATGGTGCAAATCTGCTGAATTTACAGACTAGATTTCAGTTCAATTTTGTATTATAAACCATATTCTATTACATTCAAGTCTTAAGGGAATAACTGCAAGCCTTACTGATTTCAGCAATGTGTCTTATAAAAACAAGATTGAAAGGAATCGCGTGGGTATACGTTTGTAAGCCAAGGAAGGGATTTCCCACAGTAAATATCTAATCGCGAGACCTACTAAATAGCTCATTATACAAATGCCATCGCATCACAGTTAAGCCTCATTCTGCTTACTGTATTTGGCCCTCACTAGGCCATATCAACTTATCATATGCAATTCAATTTGTCACTCTATATTTAAAGGTTTTCTTTGTCTGCCGACTGGGTGTTTAGCACTCATTGTTTAGTAATTGTGTGGCTAGGTGTTGCAACTGACTGTCTAAATTTATGCCAGGCCCAAAGTTGGGCCTACATGGGGTTAAGGAATAGAAATATAAACTTGTATAAACATTCTCTACACATAAAACTAAATATTCCTTCTCTTTTTTAAATGGGAATATCTTCTAAAGGTCTAAAAATCTTCTTACAAAATGGTATATGTTGATTGTCGCTTATAGGTTTATAACAGTCTCTGAGGCCACGTAAATAGATTCATACCGAACTACAGTTAACAGCTATACATCCTAATTGACCTCTACTCTTACTTCAAGACTGCCCGCTCCAAATTCATATTTTATATAGGGACTCTACTCTTGAGACTGGACTACACTCCAGAATCCTTTTCCTGGCCATTCCTTCAGGAAAGGTGCAGCATCTGCACCACCCCCGGGTTAGGTCCCCCCCCCCCCATATTGAGAACTTTAACAAATGATTATTCTATTTGTTAGATCAACATTTTTTTTTCCATTAGACCTACTCTAAAATATGCAATATTAACAATCATTTTTGGGCTAACCAGCCTAGCCATCCCCACTCAACAAAAATTTGTACAAAATCTTAATAGCTCTGCGTTAGATCAGGCAAAACTTTTGTTAGTTCTGGTCTAATTACGGAGATATTGCATATATAATAAGGGGTGCTTGCTCCCCCTTAACTGAAATTTGGACAAAATGTAACCGATTTTGGTAGATATTTGTTAGATCAGGTTTGATCAACCGTTTTTTTTTCGTTAGATCATGCATGAAGAGATATTCACTGAACGACTTTGTGGGTGTGACTACAGGTTAGCCCTCCCTCCCCCCAACTGAAATTTTAAAGTGTTTTCTGGTTATATGTTTTAGCCATCTTTTATTTACAGGCCTACCCGTATGTGGGTTTCGGCACACCACCACTAATTGATATACATGCATACTACTATCATGTTTCGAACCACAATTTTTTAAATTTATTTTTTATTTTAATTCCAGTAGCCTCACTGGACCCCAAGGAAATGACCCACTCCAGCTCTCCCACAGCTAGTAAGGCAGAGTTGACAAATTAAAATAAAAAACTAATAATTTGTGAGTATGAGAAAGTATGTGTGTGTCAGGGAGTGTGTCTTTAAGTTACCAGCCCCCCTCTGATTGCACGGGAAATGTGTTTTTACTCACCTTTACCACATCATGCATGGCTGAGATAATCTTTTTTAATATATCTCAGCCATGCCAATGCTTTCCCATTGGAAGGCTATTGCGCATGCATGGCAAATCTCCACACTGCGCCAATCATCATCTCCTCATACAAATGCACTGAATCACACTGTGCAGCACTCAACTAGGAATTGCCTCTAGTGGCCTTCTGGGTGACAGTCACTAGAGGTGTTACTAGGCAGAAACATATACATAGAAAAAACCATAGACACCAGAACCACTACATTAAGCTGCAGTGTCTGTAGTGTCCCTTTAACAACTATTTTTTTAGCTGAAAATGAAGCGGTTAGTTAAAAAAGATCTGGCTCCAAGCCTTTTATTGTGGTAAAAGTCAGAAGACATTTCACACTTCTGCTTGCAATGTGAGGGAATAGACAAGGCAGAATTATAAATAGCCACTCTGGCCCCAAATTATCTGTGCAACATCCGAGACATATTTGAAGGTATGGGTGGAGACTCCATAACATTTTTAGTCTTTGCAAAAATGCCATAAAAGTCTAGATAAATAAATATTTTTTAAATGGAAATACATATTTATATTCCAAGGAATTTGGCAAGCAAAATGTGCAGATTCAATTATAATCATGTAGTATATTGTTAACCACATCAAACATAGTGGACTAATACAGTATTCTCTACACTGTAACCAGAAATAGTGAGAAGGAAGCGCAAATACTGAATTTTTACACATATATTAAAAATAAGAACATTTATTAGTGTTGTTGAGACATAAAGGTAATAAAGAAATATACATGCTAACTAATTGCTAGAATACAATATTGGAATAAGTAAATAGTAAAATAAGGGGGCGGAGCTTAACTGCCAAGCAGATCGGACGTGCTGTGAATCAGCTCTTGCACAAAAGCGACTAATCTGGGGGGTAAATACCCAGAAACAGTCACGTCCCCAAGCCTGAGGGCATATGCCGAGTCGGGGAAACCTGGGGGCATCGAACAAACGCACAACCAAGACTTAAAATACCCGTAAAAAGCCTGCCAGCGGCCGAGCCAGGGAGAGACGGCCGCTCTTCTGGATGGTAAAGCCCAGAAAAGACCCCTTAATGCACTCTACTCCCTCCCCGGACCGGTGGGGGTTATCCCAGTCCCCGCCTGGCTCTTGCGGTGGCCAGGCGAGACAGCAACATGAGACTAAAACACACAGCTGCAAACCCCTACATGAAATGCCTAAAATGGCAGCCGGCAACGCAACCCGCATGGCGAGTATGATGCTGACACCAAGGCCGCGAAACGAATCCCAACAGAACCTAATGATAATCCTGAACCGCTTCTGGGACACACTCCTGAGGCGGCAAAAAGCAGCCCAACCCACGATACCTGCTCCACCGACAATGGGTGAGCGGAACCGCAGATGGCGGGGAGAGAGGGGAAAGTCCTTGGGCATAAAGCCGCCTAAGCAACTCACAGAGAAGCAACCTAGCCCACCCGGGCGGCAGGCCATCGGGTCGAGAGCCCTGAAGCTTCGCCCATGCGGAGGAAAAAGCACCGCAAGCGACCGGAATCTACCAGCTCTTCCGTCACTCCCACAAGTGGAGGTAACCTGGGCCCTAACGGTAGCCAGGGTTGTGGAAAGAAGATGCAGGCCAAAATGTCAGCCTGGGGCTGGAAGGACACCCTCAATGACACCCACACAGTCCCGGAATTACTCTACTTCTGCAAAGAAGACCCTTGAGATGATGAATGGGAAGCAATGTCAAGCAGTGATGAGAGTGAGATGTGCATTGAGAATTCTGTGACCAACAGTGGAGGCCAGCTACTAACACCATTATGCTTGTCTGATGAAGTTCATTCTGCTCTTCTGAACCACACTATTCCAAAGAAGGTTTTTGAAAAGACTGCTTTTCCCAGTAGCTCTGCTGTCGAGATCTGCAAACAGGCTTCAGCATGGAAACCGTTAATTGCAAAGATGTACACTGTGCAGCTCCGAGCACTGACCTGCCTGCACAATAGCCTGTCTATGCTCGACAAAGAAGACTTGGGAGGGGCCCCTGCATTACAAGAGCTGGCTCTGCACCTCTCTGGGGTAGTCTTCACTCAGATATTCCAAAAAAGGATGATTTGTCAGCAGCAAGTAGTGCTGTACGTGCCTTACTTCAGACTATGGCATCCAAAGGAATACCAAAGTGTATGACCACAGAGCAGACAATCAGTCTCGGTGAAGCTTGTGCCCAAAGCAGCAATACAAGTGCAAGGGTTAATGCTGTCAGTATTATATTCATCACAGGAAGTGCCCTGGCAAAAGCAGAGAGTACAGTAGACATACTGAAGTCTATTGGAACCTTTCTCCTTGGAGTTGCTACCAGTGATTCTTCTCTGGTTGTGTCGGGTGCTGCACTGGATGCTATTTTTGATGTGTACGCTGATGGTGAAGTAGCTGAGAAGGCAGCTGTAGAGATCAAATTGCTGCAAAACTTTCTCACTTTATCAAGCTTGCCATGTGCACTTTTTAAATTTGATCAATTGGTTAGTGTAATGTTTATTATCTTTACTCACTCCAAACACTCCACACAGTTACTCTGCCCAGTCCAACCTTTCCACAGTTACTGAAGCCACTCCACCCAGTTACTCCGCCCACTCCAGTTGTAGACTACTGGTGGAGGCAAGAACACTTAATGTTAACTCACATATATATTATTATTATTGCCAAATTTACCACCCTAACTCCTCCCACAGTTTTTACACTACATAGACAGTAATATACCGAAACGTGCAGATTGTTCCCGATCGGATTGCTATTACTTTGTGGAACGTTTCGCAAAATGGTTCACGGAATATTGTTCTTGTGGCAAAATTGGTCCCATAGGAATGAATGGCAAAATGTTCAAAACTAGAGAGTGGGAGCTGGCAAAAGCTGAAAAATCAGGACATGATTTCTAAACTGCCACCACTCCCTCATTTCAAAGCCCACCTACACAAACCTTATATAAAAACTTTCAGCTATCCCTGCTGCCACTAAACATGTCCACGGCTAAGCCATAGTCCTGATAGTTTTCACAATATGACCATTTGTTTGCAACTCACATCATCCATTGAAACTCCACTCTAGCCAGCTCAAATTTGAAGGGCAATTTCTAAACTGCGACTGTGCCTTCATTTTTAATATTTCAGAGACATACTATGCATCACAATAAAAAGCTCTTCACTGTAGGATTTATAGTTTTTAAAATAAGACCGTTTGAAGATGGCAACCGCCAAAATACTCTGACCTGTGTCAGGCTGGGGCAGCAAGTGATGTCATGGACAGGGCCTTTTGTACACCTGCTAATTTTTTTTATAAATGTATGTTTTAATGTAACTGTGAAGCACTTTGGGAAACATTGCAATTAAATGTGCTATATAAATAAATAACAGTTACTCCGCCCACTCAAGTTGTAGACTACTGGTGGAGGCAAGAACACTTCACACAATTTCCCCAGAAATTGTAGCTCTTCGCTGTATTGCTATGCAAGAACACTTAGTTTGAAAAAGATATTTATAAAAATATGAATTTATGTAGTAGAATTAATTAAAATATGTAATAAATATGAAAACAAACTTAATTGCAAGTAAAATAAAATGTATACAAAATTTTTGTGAATATTATAGAGCTAGCATGGAACTTTTTGGAAGACAATTATGTTTATTGGAAGGCTGCCAGGTCTAGGTCTTTATTCAGTCCTTCATTATAGATCTTGAAAATTCTATAAGATTCTCTTTGTCTCAAGATTTGGAGCCTATCTCTGCATATTTTAGTTGGTTGGATGTGTTCTATTCCTTTTATTGATAAACCTTTGGGGTCTCCATTGTGTGCTTCCAAAAATGTAGTGGGACTCCATGGTTGGTGCATTTTCTTTTGATTGCTCTTATGTGTTCATATATATATATATTCTAGTTTTAAATTTTCGACACGTTGGGCCTTTATATTGTTTGCCACACGGGCATTCTATAAAGTAAACATATGACGGGTTACAATTGATGAATCCGTTTGACTCATACGGTTTCCTTTCATTATTCTGATTAGAGGAAAAATATTTATTCTTCGGTTTTATAAATGAACACATTGTACAATTCTTCCTTCCACATTTATATGTTCCTTTCAGTGCTAAATCCCTAAAGGAATTTTTGGGATAATTTTCCTGATTTTTACGTGCCATACTAGGTGCTACTACATTTTTAATCGTTTGTTTTTTTCTTAACACTATTTTTGGTTTAGTATTGTTGGTATACATGGCTTTGTCCTGAGTAATGATATGCCAGTGTTTCCATATAATTTTCTTAATATTGGCTGCTGCTGAATTGTAAGTAGTTACAAAAATTGGTAGAGGTTTATTTTCGTTCGTATTTAAAGAAGTTTTTGTTATTGATTTTTTTATTTTGTAAAAGAGTTTCTCTATCATTTTCCGAACTTACATATTTTTTGGAGATGACAGTGGTTGTAGTGTTTTTGTACAAATTTGGTGGCAAGATGATTAAATTCATCTTCTAATTCCTTGGGTCTACAGCAGTTTCTCTTGATTCGCATATACTGACTTTTGGGGATATTTCGGATCCAACCTTGATGGTGTGCACTCCTAGCGTCTAGAAAACCATTGCAATCCACTGCTTTTCGGTGGTTGCTAGTTTGAAGAGTACCACTTTCGTCCAAAAAAATATTGAGGTCAAAAAAAGTAATATTAGTACTGCTTAATTCATGAGTGAATCTCAGGTTCATGGTGTTAGAGTTAGTATAATTTACAAACCTAAGGAGATCTTTTTCTCCTCGCCATATTATTATGTCGTCAATAAAACGCTTCTAGAAAATTTATTGATCTTGAAATGGGTGGTTGTACCATATGTATTGATGTTCCCACCATCCCATAGTCCGATTGACATATGAAGGAGCTAGTTTTGCCCCATGGCTGTTCCAGTAGTTTGTAGATAGTGTTGGTTCTCAAATAGGAAATAATTATATTCTAGAACAAAGCCAATTCCTTCAATTATAAATGCTTGTTGGTCTTTATTCGTTTCATTGACTAGTTCCAGAAAATACTGGACTGCCTTTTTCCCCAGGATAAGACTAAAGTGAAGTGGTTGTCCCACTAAAGATGGAAAAATTTGGACATCCACTTCACCAAATGATATCTCTAGATAGTTACAATAATTGTTAGGTATAACCTTTATTAAGCCGACTTTGGCAAAACACAAAACAATACATAATAATAATAAAAATAAAGTAATAGTGAAACACTCGTGGGAAAAACACGTGAAGTAAAAAAGTGGGTAGATGTAGGTTTGGATATCCTCAGTGTATATTGGGGTAATTTCGATAGCTTCACTGAAAACACTAGTAACCAGTACAATAAAGTACCGTATGTGTTCAGTCACATATCACAAAATTGCTCCCCCTAAAGTCTACAGGGATCTGAAAATCCCAGCTATGTAGAGGTATATCCACAAAAATTATTCCATAGACTCTAGTATATTATGACAGCATATACTTTCGGTTTAGATAGATAGCATCCATATATAGTTTTATCTATCATCTACAAATGTATCCAAAGTGTTGCAAATAAAAACAGAGTCTAGGAAGAAGCTGAGAGGCACTGTGTATACAGAGTGTTACTTGGTATTTTAGTACTTAGATGAGATATAGATACTCATTACTAAGTGGAGAGGTCACAGGAGGAAAGAGCTTAAATAGATCAAGAACGGTAGTTAATGAAAAATAGGTGTCTCTAAGGATGGATTAACTTATATAAATATATAGAGGTACCCACCCAACAGACTGAATCCCTCCCGGGATCGAAAGGACACCTAAATGTGCAAAAAATTGCTACACTTGCTAAATCCAGCTCATGTATATACTAAACACTGCTGCTACACAACTCCTATAGATACTACACACTGCTGCTTCAAGGCAGCCTAACGCTGAAGATCACTAGCTGAACTGTCTAAATAGGTATAATTACAGTCCTAGTTGTGCCACTAACTATGGCTAGAACGGAAAAATATCAGCTAGAGAATCAAAGTGAATAATTAAATGCCACCAGCATAAGTGACTAGATCACTATATACATCCCCCACTAGTAAAAACAAAAAAACCGGCAAACGCTCGACGCGCGTTTCGGCGTGGTCACACGCCTTTATCAAGAGCTCCTAGCACGGCTGGAGGTAGGAGGGTAAGTTTATATCAGGGGACGTGCCGCCCATGTGATTGCGTATCCAATCCGCTTAGTTGGGGGCGTGGCTATGACCCGATCGCATCCTCCTCCTTCTACAAGTTTGTCCATCTACGGACCACGTGTGCACACAGGACACCAACTGTCGCTATGGTAACGCGGCCAGGCTGACTGTATATATATATGCAGTACAGCTCAAAGGCACCACTTAAAGATCCATTTCCTACACTCTTAGCCATGTAGTAGGGATAAATTTGTAGCATTTTTCCCCACATAATGTGGGATGTTATATAAGGCTGTGACGTCCAGGCTTACTAAGAGGCAATCTTGGGTCCATTCAATGCCAGGAATTAGTTGTAAAAGGTGAGTTGTATCTCTAAGGTATGAGTCCAAATGAATCACCATGTGTTGTAAATAAAAAAATCAACATATGCTGATAAATTACTGGTGAGCGACTCACGAGATAATTGGTCTGCCTGGCGGTTGTTTGGGATCCTTATGGATTTTTGGTAGATGGTAAAAGATTGCGGTCACTGGATTTTCTTGGTATAGTCAAACTCCTCCCGTGTAATTATTTCCTTCTCTTTTGCCTCTGAAAGTAGTAGGAGTAATTTATTTTTGTATTCTGGAGTGGGATCTTTATTAAGCTTCTTAGAAGTGGTGGTATCGTCTAGCAATCTAAGTGCTTCTTTTCTGTAATCCCTTATGTTTTGTATAACGATTGCCCCTCCTTTATCCGCTTCTAATGATTTGAATGTTCTCATTCTTTTGCAGATTTTTAAAAGCTTCCTTTTCCTTCTTTGTTAGATTTGATTTATAGTGTTTATTTTTGGCACATAGATCTCATATCTTAACACCAAATCAGTCTATACTCTAATGTAATCTCCTTGTTCTTGACTGGGATAGAACGATGATGAAGGTCTAAATTTAGAGAGAATTACCTTTTTCAGTTCAGTTCCATGGGTGGTTCTTCCTCTGCTTGTAGGGATTCTAGTAGACTTATTCCTTCTATATCTCTTGTGGATAAGTCACTAGAGTATTCCCATATAGTGTATTAATTTCTTTAATTTCTGAAGGCTTTGTGGAGTTGCGTTTATTAAAAAATCTGTGCAGTGTGAGCTTACGGATATATTTCTGTGTTAGGTGGTGTCACGACTGCTAGTGTGGTCCAGCAGGCAGAACTAGGTAACATCTACATCAGTGGTAGTCAACCTTTTTCTACCTACCGCCCACTAATGCATCTTTGTTGATGGAAAAATTTCCTTACCACCCACCAGTTTTCGCGCAAGTGTGGAATATTTGTTAGAAAGGAGGGTGTGGGCTATAGTAATTAGAGATATTTTAAATAGAATTTATTTTTAGAGCCTTGCATTTTCTCTGCTGGATTCTATTTCCTGCTCTATTTCCTCTCTTGGTAGGTTTCTTTTTATAGGTTGTCTTTGTTGGTTGTCGATGTTCCATGTTGTCTCTATGGTTTCGGGTGATGTCCATAGTACCTTTTTGGACGCCTCCCTAAAAAGACAAAGTTTTCTGATACAGGGATTCTATGTTTCCATACTATCTCTTTTTCTTTGTCTTTAGGAATCGCCCCTCCTTCTGAGAAATTCTGTGTAGATGTCTTTTCTTTTTCTTTAATGTTATAGTGTTTGGAAATTCCATTCCCTTTTCTATTTGTAGTTTTTTGCAATCGTTGGGTAGTGTGTTATCTGTCATATTTCTTGTTAGTAAATGTTTTTTGGTTCTCTTCACTGTAACTGACTTCTATCTTTTTTAAATACACATCTACATCTATGATGAGAAAAAAAATAATAATTACTTACAGGAACACTATAGGGTCAAGAACACAATCATTTATTCCTGATCCTATAGTGTTAAAAACACAATCTGTCTCCCCTGCTTCACTTCTCAACTCTCTGCCATTTAGGAGTTAAATCATTCTTGTTTCTGTTTATGCTGCCCTAGCCACACCTCCCCTGTCTGACACAGCCTGCATGAAAACAAAATGGTTTTATTTTAAAATAACATGTAAAAGTTTATTTCCTGCTCTGCAATTTGAACTTTTATTACACACAGGAGGCTTCTTCAAGGTCAAGAAAGCTAATAACAGAGCAGTAGATAAATTCTGAATTTGCAATAAAGGAAGTATAAACATTAGATGACTTTACAGGAAGTGTTTAGGAAGGCTGTGCAAATCACATGTAGGGAGGTGTTACTAGGGCTGTATAAACAAAATTATTTAACTACTAAATGGCAGAAAAATTGAGCAGTGACAGGGGCATGATCTATACACCAAAACAGCTTAATTAAGCTAAAGTTGTTCAGGTGACTACAGTGTCCCTTTAAGCTGTAGTTGTTCTGGTGTTTATAACTTGTCCCTTTAAGAAGACAAAACATTTTAAAGTCTAACATTTGCAGTGAATACAATTTACATTTGATTCTCCTTCTAAACCCTTCTCTGCTAACATTGCCGTTAATTATCGCCCCCTGGCTCCCCCTCTCCTCTTTCTTGACCACTTTGCCTGGCTACCTTACTTCCTCTCTTCTAATATTCCATACCCAATTCTCGGGGACTTCAATATTCCAATTAACCCACCTATCAACACACTACCTGCAAAGATGCTCCCGTTGTGCTGAATGCTCCTGGAGGAAGTCTTCCACCAGGCAGACTTTCTCCACTATATATTCATATTGTGTTCAAACAGCGCAGCCCTTACCCTCGTCAAACATTTATACTTTTCCTCTCTCATTAGTTCATGCTCCCGCAATCCCAGGCGTCTGACACCTTTAATTATCTTCTTTGCCCTGCTGTGGCCATCCCCCAAACCAACCTTACCGACAATAACTTTGCCGACAAGATTGAACAGCTAAGGAAAGAATTCTACCCACCCTTCCTTTCTCAACCACACGTAGATCATGCCTTTCCTACCCTTCAGACTTTCTCCACGGCTACTGAACAAGAGGTGGATGCGCTTCTCCTTTCCTCTCGCGCCACCACTTGCTCGCTCGATCCTGTCCCATCTCACCTTATCAGATCTCTCCCCCCCATTCTTGTGCCTTCCTTAACACATTTAACTGCTCTCTTCTAGCATTGCCCCTGCTCACATTAAACATGCCACTGTAGTACCTATCCTAAAAAAATAAATAAAAAAAAATAAAAACTCTTGACCCGTCCTCCCCACTCTAACTATCGTCCCATATCACTGCTCCCTTTTTCCTCAAAGCATCTGGAAAGACTTGCCTTTACCAGTATGTCTCATTTCCTCAATTCCAACTCTCTCCTTGACCCTCTTCAATCTGGCTTCCGCCCTCTCCACTCTACGGAGACTGCTCATATCAAAGTTACTAACGACCTAATCCCAGCTAAATCCAAAGGCCACTACTCCATACTAATTCTTCTTGACATGTCTGCTGCCTTTGACACCGTTGATAATGCTGCTCTTCTTCAAACTCTTCACTCACTGTCTCTGTGACTCGGTCCTCTTGTGGTTTTCCTCTTATCGCTCCCAACGCTCATTCAGTGTCTTTTTCTAATGATACCTCCTCCCCTCATCCTGTCTCAGTTGGTGTCCCCTAAGGCTCTGTCCTTGATCCCCTTCTATTTTCTCTTTATACTGCCTCTCATTCCACTACCACCTGTACGCTGATGACACTCAAATATATCTCTCCTCCCTGGACCTCTCCCCTGCCGTCCTGCAACATGTCCCTGCTTGACTTTTTTTCCCCATCTCTGACTGGATGTCCTCCCACTTTCTGAAACTCAAGCTCTCTAAAACTGAGCTCCTTGTCTTTCCTCCTCCTAATACTGATCCCCATCTTTCACTCTCCCTTCAAGTTAGTGGTATCCACATAAGTCCATCCTTGGCGTCATACTTGATTCTGGCCTCACCTTTGAGCCTCACATCCAGTAGGTTGCCAAATCCTGTAGATTCCATCTTAAAAACATAGCCCGCACTTTCATACGCAAGATGCTACCAAGGAGCTTTTCCATGCTCTAGTAATTTCCTGCATGGATTATTGTAACTTTCTCCTAATTGGTCTTCCCAAAAACTGTATTGCCCCGCTACAGTCTAATGAAAGCTGCCGCCAGACTGATTTTCCTCTCTAGTCGGTCCTCTCACACCTCACCCATCTGTCAGTCCTTACATATCCATAGGTATGCCCCTTCTCGGTCTCTCCACTAAGCTCATGACTGTCTCCTGTCCACTGCTCGCACCAGTACGGCCAACTCACGCTTGCAGGTCCTTTCCGATCAAATAGCCTGCCTACCGCCATCAGACTCTCCCCTAGTTTTCAATCGTTTAAGAAGTGCCTAAAAACCCATCTCTTTAAGAAATCTTATGGCCTCCCAAAGTAACCTTTACCTTACATACCTGTCTCTTGCTCTCTCCTAAAGGGCAGCATTCTACTCTCTCCTCCAGCTCTGCTTCACTCCCACCTTATTTGATTGCTATTTCCTGTCCTAATGTGTTTTATACCCCACCTTCTATCGACTGTAAGTTCGCTTGAGCAGGGTCCTCTTCAACCTATCGTTCCTGTAAGTTTTCTTGTAATTGTCCAATTTAGAGTTAAATCCCCCCTTTCATAATATTGTAAAGCGCTTTGGATTCTGTTGGATGGATAGAGATATATATATATATATATATATATATATATATATAGCAATACTTATAACAACAACATAAAAAAAAAAAAAAAAACTAATCTCAATTTTAATGATAGGATATTTTCGGTCATATATGTTAAAAACAATTGGATGTACAAGAAACATGCCCTAATAATTAACAACTCATGGTATAAAAAACATATGGACCCAGGAGCCTACCAATTAGCTATTTGTGACAGAACCATCTGTCTGCTGGATTTTTGCCCGTTCGTCTGTTTGTCCCCGTTCGTATGAATGGCTGGTTTCTATAGCCCAGCCATTCGAATGACTCTTTTTTTCCCGAACAAATCTGCCGAACGAACGGCCACCCAAGTGAGGAGTGTGCTGCAGGTTAACAAAGTGATCACCATTATAACGTTGTGGTTAACCGCAGACACTTCTCAATTAAACCGAACTCAGGGTGGTCGTCGTTCGTATGTCGACCACGAGGCAGCGGCCATTTTAAATCATGCGAACGCTCAGCGGTGTTTGGCTTTATTTCTATGGAACGGAAAACGGACACTTTTTCTGTCGAACACCGCTGAAACAAGGGAACGTCGGGCTGCCTCCACGAAAGCATGCGAACACTGGCTGTTCGGGAGATTGAGAGCATACGAAAGACTTAACCCAGATAGCCCTCCCATGGAGTCATTCGTATACCGAAAGACTGTAAGAACTTTGACTCCATGGCGATTGAACTATGTGTGTGGGATCTGAGCGCTATTCGCCAATAATAGGCACTCAGATCCAGGCTATCTGGGGACATGTAATACGAATAGGAAATGTTCAGTTTTCATGTAGTTATGCATTTTTATGTCTTTTCTTATTTTATGTTTAAAATGGCGACTGTCCTTGTCCTGGAGTTAATTGAGTTACTTGGTAATTAACTCCAGGACAGAGGGGAGGGAATCAGAATGCACTGTGGGTAAGATATGTGACTGTGTCAGAAATGTCCTTCTATCTGTCTGTAATTTAAGTCTTCCATTTGGTCCCCTTGGGGAGTGTCCACCAGGTGGGAGACCTGCATAAATACGGGCAGGTAGCCCACAGTAAAACCAGATCTTATTTGACCCTCAATGCGGAGCTCTGTCTCGTTATTGGGGGGATTTCTTCTTCACGGTTACAGACTGCTGGATGGAACTTAAGCCGCTTTGGGGATATTATTGTTCGACGGTTCATAGCAGTTCGTATATTGCCGTTCGGGAGTTTGGAGCCGTTCGTGGATTTCGATCGGGAGTTTGGCGCTTCCCCTGCATTTGGTTCGTGGGATATAGAGTAAGCGAACGGAGACTGTACTGCAGCCGGGGAAGGTTTACTAAACGGCGGTTTGGCTTAAAGACACGGGAGGTGTCTTAACAATTGGTGGTAGCGGTGGGATGAATCCTACAGCATTGGAGGTCAGCTATAAGACATGCAGTACGAGGAATTAAGGCGTGCTACACTTAAGGACATATTGGAACGCCGAGGAAGGTCAGCAAGCAATTTAAAGAAACGGGAGATTATTGCTTTGCTAATGGAGATGGATGCAGCAACGGGAATGGAAAGAGTCAACGTGCCCAGTACCTTGGATTTAACACCCGAGGAAATACGATTCAACCGGGCAGTACAAATAAGGCTGGCACATTTTGGCCCCAACCCCTCAGCTGACATCGTGGTTCGTGTGCAGGCAGCAGTTGCAGCACAACAGGCGGCCCAGGAAAGAGGAGCTGCAGCAGCAGAGGTACCGTATGACAATAATGTGGTTGCCAGAAAGAAGGTACCTTTTGCTGCGTTTAAAAATTTTGTGGAAACAGAGGGAGAGATTGACGGATTTTTGGCAGACTTTGAGAGGCAGTGTGCGCTACATCAGGTACCTGCAGATGAATGGGTCACCATCCTCTCTGAGAAATTATCTGGCCGGGCTAGTGAAGCTTTTCGGGCCATCCCAGAGGAGATCACCAGCTATCGGGCTGTGAAAGAGGCGCTCCTAGCCAGGTATGCAGTGACCCCAGAGGCGTACAGGCGGAGGTTTAGAGAAACCAACAAGCTGGTTGGGGACTCTTATGTGGAATGGGCCTGCAGAGTTCCATCGTACCGCAGCCCACTGGATGGCTGGATGCCAAGCGGTAACTGGGGAGGAGGTGTTACAAGTGTTCCTGCTGGAGCACTGCTTTGATAGACTACCTGCTGGGGTCCGGGAATGGGTCAGAGACAGAAAACCCTCTACCCTACCCGAGGCTGCCCGTCTGGCAGACGAATACACGGATGCCCGCAAGTTGGATGGTACAGCTGCTAAAGCCCCTGCCAGACTGGAGTATCGACCAGCAGTAACACCCGCTCCTGCAGTCTACCAACCCCCAGTACACCGTACCCCAGCCGCACCACCAGCTAACAATTATGGGCAACCAGCCCGATTTAATGCCCGGGAGTACTCCCAACCCATCCGGTGCTATGGGTGCAAGCAGCTGGGGCACAAGCGTCCTGAGTGCCCACTGAACAGTGCCAACCAGGCTCAGTCATGGAGGAGACCAGCTAATGGGAACCAGCGCCCACCTCAGCCTACTGCTCACTGCCTAGAGCAGGAGGAATTTTGGGGCATCCTACACGAGGCAGACCCAGTGCAAGCAGCTCACCAGGATAATCGCCAGCAACATCGGCAAACTGTGAAGCTGAATGGCAGAGTGGTGAATGGGCTGAGGGACACAGGAGCCACGATGACACTGCTCCAAAAGAACTTGGTCTCAGAGCATCAGCACACTGGGGACACTGTGGCAGTAAGGGTAGCAGGGGGTGCCGTGTTCCGCTTACCTGTTGCCCGAGTACATTTGGATTGGGGAGTGGGCGCTAGGCATGTGGATGTGAGGGTGATGAAAGACTTGCCCGCAGATGTTCTTTTGGGAAACGATTTGGCCCCTTTGGTTTCAGCCTATGCTCCGATGGGCCCTGCAGACGTGAACCCAGTGACCACCCGTGCCCAGACCCGTGCTGCCGGAACCAGCCCACTTGCTGACGAGACCCAGGTAAGATCTCCTTCCCCGACTGGTACCCCAGATCAGGTCCCCTTAAGCTGGGATTCCCCAGAGGAGTTTGGGAGGGAAACCCGGGCAGATCCAACCCTCCAAAGATACAAGGACATGGCAGATGCTGGGGAGGAAGGAATAGATGGGGAACGGTATGAGTGGGTGGGGGACAGGTTATATAGGATCCCTAAACCGTCCCAGAAGAGTGTTGCCCCTCCGCCGAATCGCCAGTTAGTGGTACCTGCAAAGTACCGGCAGGAGATTCTGCGGATAGGGCATGATGTTCCTTTAGCTGGACATCTAGGGTCCCGCCGCACAGCCTATAGGATTTCACAGAACTTCTTTTGGCCAAACTTTAACCAGGCTGTGCGGATGTACTGCAGCACGTGTGACACATGTCAACGGGTAGGAAAGCGGGGGGACCACCCTAAAGCTAGGCTACTATCGATGCCTATTATAGGGGAGCCCTTTGCCCGCATAGCCGTTGACATTGTGGGTCCACTGGCCAGGGCTAGTCCATCCGGTAAAAAGTATGTTCTTACCGTGGTGGATTATGCCACCCGCTATCCAGAGGCAGTAGCGCTGTCTAACATAGAGGCAGAGACAGTTGCTGATGCCCTGGTTAGAATTTTTACTAGGGTCGGGTTCCCTAAGGAGATCCTCTCCGACCAGGGAACCCAATTCACCGCTGTGCTCACCCAGCAACTGTGGAAGGTGTGCGGCATTAAGCCGTTACTTAGTTCACCCTACCACCCACAGAATAACGGTCTCTGCGAGCGCTTTAACGGTACCCTCAAACAGATGCTGAGGACCTTTACAGATACTTGCAGAGACTGGGAGAGATTCCTGCCTCATCTATTATTTTCTTATAGAGAGGTGCCCCAGGAATCTACTGGGTTCTCCCCCTTTGAGCTGCTGTATGGGAGAAGGGTCCGCGGACCCCTAGATCTCATTAGAGGCCACTGGGAGGGGGAGACGGAGCAGGAGGGGACCCCCATAGTGCCATATGTTCTGGAACTCCGGGACCGCATGGAGAAACTGTCCCTGATGGTAAGGGAGAATCTCCAGGCGGCCCAGGGGAGACAGAAGAGATGGTACGATCAGGGTGCCCGACAGCGGGTCTTCCAGGTTGGGCAAAAGGTATTGGTGCTCAAACCTGTGAAGGCCAACAAGATGCAAGCATCTTGGCAGGGCCCGTACAAGGTAGTGGCGCAGATCTGCGACACTACTTACTTGATAGCCAGCTGTGCAGATGAAGGGATCCAGCGGTCCTTTCATGTGAACATGTTGAAAGAGTACCAGGAGAGACCTGAGAATATTGCAGCAGTATGTGCCCCAGCTGCAGATGATTCTGAGAATTTACCCCTTCCAGATCTATTAGAAAGGGATTCCCAGACTGACCTTACTACCTTGGTACAGCTAGGGGACCGGTTGAACCCCACAGAAAGGGTACAAGCGCAGCAGTTGTTATGGGAGAAGCAGGCGACGTTCTCCCAGGAACCAGGTTATACCACCCTAGCTGTGCATAAGGTAGAGACCCCTGGACAGACCCCGTTACGACAGCCCCCCTACCGTATCCCTGAAGCAGTCCGTGAAGGAATGCGGAAGGAGATACAGGAGATGACCCAACTTGGGGTTATCGAGCACTCCGACAGCCCTTGGGCCTCGCCTGTAGTCCTGGTGCCAAAGAAAGATGGGACCACCCGGTTCTGTGTGGACTACAGGCGACTCAACGAGCGGACCACCACTGACGCCTACCCAATGCCCCGGGTAGACGAATTACTAGATCGTATTGCCAGGGGGCGATATCTGACCACCATAGACCTGTGTAAGGGCTACTGGCAGATCCCCCTGGCCGAGGATGCTATCCCCAAGTCGGCATTTGTCACCCCATTTGGCCTGTACCAATTTAAGGTCATGCCTTTTGGGATGAAAAATGCACCGGCTACCTTCCAACGGATGGTGGATAGACTCCTAGATGGCTTCCAAGAATTTGCCTGTGCATACTTGGACGACATTGCGATCTACAGTGGGTCCTGGGAGGAACACCTGGTACATGTAGGGGTAGTGCTGGATAAGATTAGGGCCGCTGGCCTGACATTGAAGCCAGAAAAGTGTCATCTAGGTATGGCTGAAGTACAGTACCTGGGTCACCGAGTGGGGTGTGGGAGCCAGAGACCGGAGCCAGCCAAAGTAGAGGCAGTGGTTAACTGGCCCACACCTACTACTAAGACCCAGGTATTGGCCTTCTTGGGGACGGCAGGGTACTACAGACGTTTTGTCCCTGACTACAGCGCTATCGCTAAGCCCCTGACAGACCTGACGAAGAAGAACTTGCCTAAGCAGGTCCTGTGGTCTCCGGCTTGTGAAGCTGCGTTCCAGGCACTGAAGCAGGCTCTTGTGAATGCCCCTGTCTTGGCTGCCCCAGTCCCTAACAAACGCTTTCTCGTACACACAGATGCTTCCATGTATGGACTGGGGGCTGTGCTGAGCCAAGTCGGGGAAGATGGAGGAGAGCACCCTGTCGCATATCTCAGCAGAAAGTTGTTACCCAGAGAAGTGAGTTATGCGGCAGTGGAGAAGGAGTGTTTGGCTTTGGTCTGGGCATTGAAAAAGTTAAGTCCCTACTTGTATGGGCAAGAGTTTTCCCTGGTGACTGATCACAACCCACTCGTTTGGCTTAACCGGGTCTCAGGAGACAATGGGAGACTGCTGAGATGGAGCTTGGCATTGCAGCCCTACAATTTTACCATCAGCTACAGACCCGGTAAGCTAAACGGAAATGCAGATGGGTTGTCTCGACAAACAGACGTTTCCATCCCCTCGTAGTCCGGTCATCCCCAAGTTGACCCGCCACAGGGTCAAGCCGGGTCTGCCGGAGTGTCCCACAAGGAGGGAGCCGAATTGTTAAGACACCTCCCGTGTCTTTAAGCCAAACCGCCATTTAGTAAACCTTCCCCGGCTGCAGTACAGTCTCCGTTCGCTTACTCTATATCCCACGAACCAAATGCAGGGGAAGCGCCAAACTCCCGATCGAAATCCACGAACGGCTCCAAACTCCCGAACGGCAATATACGAACTGCTATGAACCGTCGAACAATAATATCCCCAAAGCGGCTTAAGTTCCATCCAGCAGTCTGTAACCGTGAAGAAGAAATCCCCCCAATAACGAGACAGAGCTCCGCATTGAGGGTCAAATAAGATCTGGTTTTACTGTGGGCTACCTGCCCGTATTTATGCAGGTCTCCCACCTGGTGGACACTCCCCAAGGGGACCAAATGGAAGACTTAAATTACAGACAGATAGAAGGACATTTCTGACACACAGTCACATATCTTACCCACAGTGCATTCTGATTCCCTCCCCTCTGTCCTGGAGTTAATTACCAAGTAACTCAATTAACTCCAGGACAAGGACAGTCGCCATTTTAAACATAAAATAAGAAAAGACATAAAAATGCATAACTACATGAAAACTGAACATTTCCTATTCGTATTACATGTCCCCAGATAGCCTGGATCTGAGTGCCTATTATTGGCGAATAGCGCTCAGATCCCACACACATAGTTCAATCGCCATGGAGTCAAAGTTCTTACAGTCTTTCGGTATACGAATGACTCCATGGGAGGGCTATCTGGGTTAAGTCTTTCGTATGCTCTCAATCTCCCGAACAGCCGGTGTTCGCATGCTTTCGTGGAGGCAGCCCGACGTTCCCTTGTTTCAGCGGTGTTCGACAGAAAAAGTGTCCGTTTTCCGTTCCATAGAAATAAAGCCAAACACCGCTGAGCGTTCGCATGATTTAAAATGGCCGCTGCCTCGTGGTCGACATACGAACGACGACCACCCTGAGTTCGGTTTAATTGAGAAGTGTCTGCGGTTAACCACAACGTTATAATGGTGATCACTTTGTTAACCTGCAGCACACTCCTCACTTGGGTGGCCGTTCGTTCGGCAGATTTGTTCGGGAAAAAAAGAGTCATTCGAATGGCTGGGCTATAGAAACCAGCCATTCATACGAACGGGGACAAACAGACGAACGGGCAAAAATCCAGCAGACAGATGGTTCTGTCACACTATTTATAACAGCTCTCCCTGTTTTCCCAACAGTTATACTTTGGTAAACACTCATAGATCAAGAAAACAACGTGCCTTTTTTTTTTCTTTTTTAAGAGGAATGAAATCAGTAAACCATTGTTAAAAATACAAAAACTTCAAGAAAAATGAGAAAGAAAACAAAACAATATACAAACATTGCCGTGTGCAAAGTACCTGTCTAATCTGGTAGCTTTTAATCTTTTTTTGAGTGATCCAAATTATTTGCACAAGCATTATATTATTGACCCATTTTTCAAATTTAGAAAGTTATTCTAGAGACCCAGTCTTCAATAAATAACAATCTCCTCTAAGCTTGCAAGCTCCCTTGTTTTTCGCTGAGCATGAAATGAATCTCAAAGCAGAGGGCGGAGAAGGGTCAAATGAAGCCAACTCCTCCTGAACATGGCCATGGAAAAGAAAAAGATCAGACACCTTAATCATAGCAAAAATAAGAGGTAAAATGGCTGACAGAATTATACACAAAACCAAAACAAAACACATTGGATCATTTGCTGGTGGAAGCATGCCAATGTTGGTAGCAGCATGGCTGCCCCCCTTTCTTTTCTTTTTTGCCTTCCTATGCCTTCACTCAGTCTTGCCTTCATGCCATCCTTCCACCTACAGTGATGGGGATTGACTTTGCATAATAAGGATCTGACTGCAGGGAGAAATTTGCTTTAAAAGGATCACTATAGGGTCAGGAACACAAACGTATTCCTGGCCCTATAGTGTTAAAACCACCATCTAGCCCCCTGGGCACCTCATGCCTCCATAAATATAGCAAAATCTTTCTGTATTCAAGCCAAAAGCTGTAGATCTGCATGTGGTTTGCCTCAAAAAAAACAAAAACAAACAAGCAGTCTGCTGACATCATCAGAAGGGGTAGCCTGATCCAATCACAATGCTTCCCCATAGCATTGGCTGTGACTGACAAAGACGCAGATCAGGGGCAGAGCCAGCATGATTCAAACACAGCCCTGGCCAATCAGCATCTCCTCATAGAGATTAAGTGAATCAATGAATTTCTATGAGGAAAGTTCAGCGTCTGCATGCAGAGGGAGGAGACACTGAATGTTTGGATGCATTTTAGGCAGCCATGACCCATGAAGGATCTCAAACAGCTATCTGAGGAGTGGCCAGTGAAGTTATCACTAGGCTGTAATGTAAACATTGCATTTTCTCTGAAAAGACAGTGTTTACAGCAAAAAGCCTGAAGGTAATGATTCTACTCTCCAGAACAAATGTATATTTCCTGGTAAAACATTTAATAAATAAATTCAATAAGCTGTAGTTGTTCTGGTGACTATAGTGTCCCTTTAATGCTGGTTCCACGGAAATAGAATATAGATACAACTTTGGCTCCCCATGTCTGAGTTTAACCACCACTGGTCTAATATTTTTCACTGTGCTATTGGTCATCATTCATTTAGCCTCTTAAGGACAAAGACAATTTTACAAGTTCTAATCAAAACAAAACCTGGAATTTGTGCTACAAGTCTGTTCAGCCATAATTTATGGACACACACTTATTATATATAATTTTGTTCAGGAGTAACAGGGATTTCAGATCACATCAAATATTCACATATGAAACAATTTAATATGAATAAAATCTAAAAATAAACTGATAAATTATGAAAATGTATTTTTCGAGTTTTGCATGACATTTTAACGGTGAATGTCAAATCTTTTAGCTTTTACTGCAATAACACATATTTGTGTTCATTGAAGTCTCACGAGTACAACAATACAGGTTTTATGGGGTTTTGGAAGGTACATGATTAAATACAGGGCTTTCCCGGTTTACAGTTTTTACACATTAAAATCTGCCACATTGCATTGATGTACAGAAGAATTATGGGATTAGAATTACATCTATTTCCCTTCAAAATTAGTCATGCAAACATGGAACCTCTGGGACACATGGAGATTGAGTAATCCAACATAGATGTTAACAAATGTGAGATTGTGAATTGAAGGGATGTGAAGTGATTGTTGCACTTTAACATGGTAAATAGAAGGCCATCCAGTACAGAATGACCAGCCTCAGCCAGGCAACCAAATAGGAAATATCAATGTCTAGTTACTGGATTATATGCTGTCAATGTTACATCTCTATGGAGATGGCTTGGCCCTCTGTAAGAAAAATTAAATACAAAAAGATAAGTCCTGCATGTACTCCCATCACACATGGGCGGCAGCAACGACCACAGTACACGTCAGCTCCAATACATATAGTAAAAAAAAAACAAGGAAAAAAAGTTACCTGCGCTCTCTCCTTAATCCCTATTTATATTTAAACAAATTGAGGTCATTTAGTTACTCCAATGGCCACTGGAGAGAATGCCCGTCTGCCAACGTCAAGGCAGACCACCCTAGACGGGTCCTACACTGACTTTTCAACCTGCTTCCTTGAGCCTCTGGCAAAGATGTCTCTAATGAGAGGAGTATTTTTTATATACACCCCTATTTACTTAATAATTAATATACTTATTCATAAGTATATAGGGGTGTATATAAAAAATACCTTTCTCTCTCAGAGATATCTTTGCCTAAGTTAATAGGGGTGTATATAAAAAAAAAAAAAAACCCTCTGTCTCAGAGCCAGAGGCTCAAAGAAGCAAGGTGAAGGGTCAGTGTAGGACCTCCGTCTAGGGGGGTCTGCCTTGACGTTGGCAGGCGGGCATTCCCTCCAGTGGCCATGTGCCACATGTGCAGGAATCACTACACCAATTAGTGTCTCCTCATAAATATGCATTATCCCAATTCATCTATATGAGAAGCTTTCAGAATTTCCATGCAGTGCATTGAATTTCTGACAACCCATGCAGTCCTGCTGCAGGCAGCTCCATAGTCTGCTAAACTTACAATGTGATCGCTTTGTCAGGACTCGCAGGACTTGCAAGAGGGAGGCTGCCTGGGTTATCAGACAGTCTTCCTGAAGCAGACTGCCGGGTATGTGAGTATCCAGTCAGATCCTTGGCGCAAAGCCATTACAGCATTCTATGCCACCGCAATGGCTCTAAAGCCCATTAAAATGCACACGGCATAAAATGCCATTATAGGGGAAAACACAAGACAAAGTAGGGACTACTTTATCTCATGTATGTGTATAGGATAGATAATTATGTTTTTAAAGATACAAATGCTGAACACCTGTTTGGACGAGTCCATGTGAAATATCTACAACTTCATTACCTAGCCAGTATTGGGTATTTCTTTAACGAAAACAGTATGTATTGAAGAGTGTATTTAGATTTAGCCTGTGGCTTGATAAGGAATGGCTGAAACTAGGGGGAAGTGTTATGGGAACAAGTTAAAAAAAAAAAACACAAGTGTGAATTCAAATTAAAAAAAGTTTAAACAATAGTGACATCAGTTTGTACATATGGATCATTCACATTTCCTTAAAAAAAAAAAAAAAAAAAAACAATAGGAAAGTTATATGATGAACTAGAATTTTTTTCTCTCTTTTTTTTTTTTTTAAAACAGACTACACAGAACATTGAGCAAGTAGCTTGTGGATGAAGAACGAGACTTTTTTTGGACAATTAGTTTTGCAAACTGTGACCATGTCATTAGGTTTGAAAGTCAGTCAGTGGTTTGTATCTTGTAGTAATCCATTGTCCTCTATCTACAAAACGAAAATGTTCTTGATGTTGAGCAGGGGTTCCCAACCCACTCCTCAAGTACTCCCTAACAGTCTAGAATTTAGGGATTACCCAGTTGTGTCTAAGGTGGGGTTTTTTTTCCCCCTTCTTTTCTAAAAACTCTTTAGACACAACAGGGTAATTCCTAAATCCTGGATTGGTAGAGGGTACTTGAGAACTGGGTTGGGAACCCCTGATGTAGAGGATTCTCTAAATTCTGGATCAATGCTAGAATTTTTTTCTTTCTATAAACCAAAAAAAAAAAAAACGAAATACTTCCTGGAGACAAACCATGAGTAGCAAAATCTTCCGATATATGGTTTAACAATTGTCACTGCAAATGTTTGTACGTAGTGTAATAGTTGATAGTGGAATGTGCTTTTCATTTTATTCATAGTATGGGTCTTCAGCTCTGACCTATGGAGTGCAGCATCTCTTGATGCTTTGACAGGCACCCAGTGGCAGAATGCCTGAGAAAGCATACTGCATCATATACAACTTCAGCCATCAGAAATTGATAATCATTGGATGATAATTCTAATTAGTCCAAGTCAATCCCAGGGTTATAAGTACTGTGTATATATACACTCTAGTATAAGATGAGTTTTTCTGCACATTTTTTGTGGGGGGGAGAGATGAAAAAATAAAATACAGATTTAAATATAATAAAATAAAAATTTAAATAATAATATTTAAAAAAAATTTAAAAAATTTAATATTAAAATAAAAAATAAATAAAAATGCCCTCCTCCCACCAAGGTTACACACTCTGCATCATATACACACACTGCATTCATTATATACACACACAGTAAATATTCAATATAATTTTTGGGGATCTAATTTTATTTAGAAATTTACCAGCATGTCAGGGTATTTATATCGGCAGACATTTTGTGCTATGATAGAAACTAAAAGTGTATATTCTGAGTCACTCTGAACAGACCAGACCCCATTTTGTTATTTTCAAATTAACAAAAAAAGACACAAGATTTCTATCTGTAAAACTAACCTATTTCCCAGAGCTAAGGAATGCATAGCATAATATAAACAAGTGATAAGAAGGGGGGTTGGATAGACTGTCTAAAATGCTAATGGAATATAATCAAATCTAAACCCAGACAATTGTGACAGAGAAGATTAAATAATAAAATTTAACTGTCTATACATATAAGGTCCCATTGTAAGTTACGGGTCAAAACTCAGATTTGACAGACACATAGTCTGGACAAAACTTAAAGAACCCTTTGAAATTTTAAGTTATGGCACTATAAAGATAACGCAAAATGACCTCAAAATAGCCACCAGGAAAAGTTAACTCTTTCCTGGATAGGTATGTTTAGTGGGACAAGACTGCCCTCTATAGACCAAATAACTAAATTGCGATCTGGAAGATAACCACACCTCTAGTGCTTCTATTGGGTTATCAACTGATGACGTACAGAGAGTCTGGCCCTTTAAAAGTTAAGACAAAGGAGAAAGGAAAAGAGGAGAGAGGAATTGGAAGTTTGGGGACTCCAACCTCCATGCAGAGAGACATCCAAATAAGTTCCTGAGACTACCAATCGGATGAAATATCTACTCAACTGGTAATTATACTGGTTTCATTTAATTAATTAAATTAAAATTTATTAATAGCATTATATATGACTGGATAAAACACGGTCAGATTTCCATATTAAGAAATCTTAGTTAACTAAAGAATATATAGTTATAAACATTCCATTCTGCAGGTGGAATTAAGAATAATTATATATATTAATGTGATAGTTATCACATGTTAGCATACCGTTGTTTTTATCCAGGTGTATTGATTTGCTCTAAATTAAGATAAGATATCTTTTAGACAAATTAAAATTAAAATCTGCTTATATAATCATGGTAGATTCTCTTATTGGATGGTTCCAGGAAATGACTAATGAACTGGTTTAAATGTTATTTTATTTAAAATTACATAAGAATAGATCTTAACTACCTAGGAGATCTAGCCAGCATTCAAAGGGTTATTCTAACTGTCAGCTAAACTTTACGACCTTATGCTGCACTCTGAAGAATTCTGTTCTCTGAGTGAAACTTTTTCTCTCTGTGAAACATAGTCATAAATCGTCAAAGTCTTGACAGAAAATGCTAGTTAGCCATTGAAACGTAATACCCATTCCTTTGTATTGCATACCATTTTATACTGAACATTCATTGATTATTGTCATGCATGTTGCATAATATTATTATTGATTAATTTGTCATATAAATAAAAATCTATTTTTATACATTGTGATTTTAAATTATATGAAATACTTTCACTTACGATAAACGTTATTTGGGATCTGAGAATTGAATTAGTGGGCAATTCTCAACTGTTTACTACTATTATCCCATAAATATCCCCACAAGTAGCTGCTGCATTTCCCACCCTAGGCTTATACTCAAGTCAATAAGTTTTCCCATTTTTTGGGGGTAAAATTAGGTGCCTCGACTTATGGTATATACATGATAAAACAAATATCCTTGCAGTAATTTTTTGAATATCAGCTATTAATGCTGGGTATTATTGTCACTGCATAAATTAGATGACCACAACTACTATTAAATGATGAAAAAAAATATAATATATTATAATATCTCAGCATATATGGTTTGTTTTTATTTTTAAAACAACTTCTGTTGAACAATGTTCAGCAAACAACTTCTGTAGTACATAAAACATTGAGCAAAATTTTGTGTGTGTGTGTATATATATATATATATATATATATATATATATATATATTATTTTTTTATTTTTTTTAAATATGACAAAAATAAATACTAATTAAATCCAATTGTACTGTCAATGTAAGTTATTGTATTCATAGGTTACAGTGGTAAAATGTTATGATGGTGTTAAAGAACAGCCGTCTTTTTTAAATAATAATCCGTTTTGAAAGAAAAAATAGATTCTTTGTTAAATAAAGCATACAGGGGAAAAAAAACAAACTAATTTCTACCTTTAGTATATGACCGGATCATTCGGCCATATACATACACCTTGGGTCAGACAGTGTCTGAAAACTGACAGTCTCTATGGTCTTCTCGGGTTCACCCCCTGCACAGTGACATTATCAGACCAACTAAAAGTCAAATTCAAACATTGGCTGACTCAAGGTGCATAGTACGGAGATTCATACTTTCCCAAAATCCAAGCTGGTCGGGAGAACAAATCAAGTGGTTCGTCGTTCGCATACACAAGATCAGTCGAGCCTTGACGAAGGGTACAACTGGAATGCTTATATACACACCCGGCATGGAGTCTCCAGCTAAAACATAGTAAAAGACCCTCCCTGGCGTCTCTGTGTCTGGGAGATAATTAGTTTACGCAAAGTACACTAAATTATCTCCCAGGCAAAAGCGTTTGAAATCATAAAACAAAATACATAGAACACAGAGGCACCCCCAAAAATAATATATCCCCAGATAGCCTGGATCTGAGCGCCCAACATATCCAAATAGTGCTCAGATCCCACGAATACAGCCGAATCGCCACCTGGGCAAAGTTTTCACCAACCAAACACGCGAGGCTCCTGCTCAAATCAGTTCCGGAGAATCAGAGGTAGCGGTTGGTGACTTTCGGGAGTCCCAAAACGTACAGAAAGAAGAACGGTTTTCCTGGCCCATGGATAGTGATTGTTCGCCTTGTTTGTGTGAACAATCCTACAGAACAGCGCTCTCTTGGCTTGTCTTGGAAAGAAGCAGGTGTTCGGATGGAAACACTGGTGTTTGCGAGGTCGAGTGTCTGACTTATAGTTCCAGACACTTTACGACCAATTCCCGCTGCCTGCTTTCATGCAATAAGGTGGCCGCCGTTTTCTCCAGCATTATTTGTTCTGTTACACGAACGGCGGCTACACAGAGAGAGCACTTAAAAACTTGTTTTCCTGGCACTGTAGGGTTATTAGGTCCCCCACCCTAGTGGACCTCCTCCCGCTGGGCTGAACGAGTTAAAATCACTTCAGCCACTTACCTTAATCCAGCGCCGGGCTCCCTAAGGGCTGATGACCTCTCCTACCCCTGCCAACGTCAGCGCCGAATGTGCGGCAAGAACAGCGCGCGCATACAAACCGCCCATAGGAAAGCATTACACAATGATTTTCACACTGAGAATCGCAGAAGTGGCCTCTAGTGGCTGTCAGGTAGACAGCCACTAGAGGCTGGATTAACCATCAATGAAAACATAGCAATTTCATTGAGTTGAAGTAGTCTGGGTGCCTATAGTGTTTTTTTGTTTTTTTTTAAATCTATGGTTTCTTTTAAGTTTAATGAGTCAGGGGGTTGGTCGTACACAGGGAAACGAACTGGGCTAACAGAATACAAAGTTGTCACAATTAGTTATATATATATATATATATATATATATATTTTATTATTATTATTATTTTTTTTTACTACATATACTTAGTTTAAAGGGACACTGTAGCCACCAAAACAAATTTAGCTTGATGAAACAATGTTTGTGTATAGATCATGCCCCTCCAGTCTCACTGCTCAATTCACTACCATGTTAAATCACTTTGTTTCTTTTTATCCAGCCCTAAACAATTCCTGAAAAGGAGGACAATACCGGAAATATCAAAATGAAGGCAGCAAACCAAAAGAAGGGGATACCTCTAAACCCTTCAGGAGATCAACAAGAAAAACAAAGAAAAAATTGCTGCACCACAATAATACAGGAATGACAAAGTGCTATTATTAAAAATATACAGTAGGTTTGGGTAAATAAAATAGTCCAAAGCAGTCTTAAAGGGATACTGTAGTGTCAGGAATACAAAGCAGTATTCCTGGCACTTTTGCTGCCCCCTCCCGCCAGTAAATAAAGGGTTCAAAACATTTTATTCACTTACCTGATCCCAGCAGACTTCTTTCGGAAAAATCTAACGCTGGATGTTCTCATGCAGAGTGTGAGGATATCCAGCGTCAGATACCCGACCCAAGGTCCATTTCAAATCAGGAAGCCCTCTTGAGGCTGTCTGGCAGACAGTGCTATAGAAACTGCTATGTTTTATATTGCAGCACTAAGTTCAAAAGGGACACTGTACCTAGATAACGTCAATTAGCTGAAGTGGTCTGGGTGCCTACAGTGTCCCTTCAAAAAAAGTCCAAAATAGGCTATAAATTATTAGGAGTACCCCTTTAACATGAATTTTGCAGTGCAATAGGAATTATTGGGTAGGTCCTTCTATCAGCGAATATGATCTGTAGAAGATTTCTTATTAACAAAAAAAAAAATTATATATATAAATATATATAAATATATATATATATGCAAATTAATAAAGTGGAATACAGCAATATGTGAGATATGGAGGATGGAATCAAATCTTTTTAAAAGATAAGGACACAAAAAAATAAAAAATATTCTTGTATATGGAAAAGGTAAAAAGTTAAATAACAAATTTTTTAAAAAAGATAAGTCACATTTGGCATTGGGGCTAGGGTTTTCAGATTAATAATCCACTCCATTTTTGCCTAAAATATTCTTTATATTTTCACCTCCACATTTTTGAATGCCAATACACCAACACATCCTTTAAGTGTGGCTTTTACCACTATACACTATCAAAACTGGAGCTGGTCATAGCTCCACCAAATGTGAGTAAGCTACCATTGTTTTATTACCTATTACTCATTTAAGTTGACATATTGCACTATTGGATTTCTTGTTTTGCATATATGTATGGATTACATCTTCTACCCTTTGTTATTCGCTGATACGAGGATCTACCCAATAATTCCTATTGCACTCCAACATTCATTTTAAAGTGGTACTCACAATTTATAGACTATTTTGGACTATTTTTAAGACTGCTCTGGACCATTTTATTTACCCACACCTACTGTATATTATTGATAATAGCACTTTGTCATTCCGGCACTTTTGTGGTGCAACAATTCTTTGAATATCTAGGTTCCTTTTCAGGAAGTACAACAAAGTTACTTTATTGCACAGTTTGTTTAATTTATAATTTCCGGTCTCCTGCTTTGTTAATAGACTTCTAGACCCAGGATGAGCCTTCTGTGTGTGATTAAAGTTCAATCTACAGAGCAGTAGATAAAAAATGTCTAAAACAAGTTAAAGGACCACTATAGGCACCCAGACCACTTCAGCTCAATGAAGTGGTCTGGGTGCCAGGTCCATTTAGGATTAACCCTGCCTGCTGTAAACATAGCAGTTTCACAGAAACTGCTATGTTTACATATGGGTTAATCCAGCCTCTAGTGGCTGTCTCATTGACAGCCGCTAGAGGCCCTTTTTGCGCTTCTCAATGTGATTTTCACAATGAGAAGACGCCAGCGTCCATAGGAAAGCATGGAGAATGCTTTCCTAGGGACTGGCTGAATGCGCGCGTGGCTCTTGCCGCGCATGCACATTCAGCCCATGGCGACCGAAGGAGGAGGAGAGTCACCAGCGCCGAGGGAGCCTGGTGCTGGAGAAAGGTGAGCGTTTAACCCCCTTCCTCCCACTTCAGCCTGACTGGAGTGGGACCCTGAGGGTGGGGGCACCCTCAGGGCACTATAGTGCCAGGAAAACGAGTTTGTCTTCCTGGCACTATAGTGGTCCTTTAAGGTCTGATTAAAGATGAAACCATTTTCTTTTAACGCAGGCTGTGTCAGTCAAAGCCAGAGGAGGTATGGTTATGAATGTATAAACAAAAACAAAAAGTGATTTAACTCCTAAATGGCAGATAATTGAGCAGTGAGACTTCAAAGACAAGATCTATACATCACAATTGCCACACTAAGATTAGTAAGTTGTTTTGGCGCTTTTAGTGTCCCTTTGTATTTCAAAAGTGTTGATAGTTCTCCTTTAAAAAACACTGAAGACTCCCCTCTGTCTGCTGGAGCTGGGAAATTAGTAGTCCCAGACTGACAGATGATTTTGTGTCTGCCTCTATCATCAGTTAGAGACCCAGGGTCTTAAAAGATCCTGGTCAGGTCTCCCTGCATGCCCCTCTGTCCAGTGATTGGAGCTGGGCTTTAGCATAAATCAGTTTCAAGAGCTGCAGCATAAGAGGAAGATCTCCCTCATGCTGCAATCACACAGTACAGAGTGCTCTGTTTTGGGTGTACTGGGAAATCCCTTTGATGATTTGATGATGTCACTACTGACGTCAGAGGGAATTCCTGTGAGGTATGATTAAAATGTGGTATTAGGGGAAGGATTAGTCATTGGATTATTGGTAGGATAATGAGTGGGATTAAAGGAAAAGGTATACATGTTGAGTATAGGTGTACTTGAGAACAGTAGCAAAATACCAATATGTGGTGTTTACAGGAGTGGGACTTTGCATTTACCTGAATTTAAACACGTGTGAAAAATAATGAAAATAAAATATTTGGATAAAATAGTAATTGTGATAAAATGGTTAAATGAAAAGGGTCAAAGTGATAAATAGCTGTCAGAGATGTACTTTCTATAAATATAAACTTTTTTGTAGCAGTTTTGGATTCTGTGACAATACTTGTAATCTCAGCATGCCAAAGTTTAGCTATAAAACCCTCATTTACTTATCTTAGAATTTGTTATAGGTCCAGGAATGAATTGAAATCACAGACAAACTGGGTATTTTAACATAGATTTATGTTTTCGGACTTCGTTTTCTTTAGTTGCACTTGTGTAGCATTATTAACTATAAAACGGAAAATAAAAAATTTAAAAACTAAGTATTGTATTAAGATGTAATACTGTGCACATGTACATTAGAGGTCTTGGACCAAGCCGTACATCTCCCAACTACCCAATGCCATTTGGAGTGTACCAGAACCAAATGTCAGGTTAGACCTGTAAAAAAAACCTCAAAGAAAAAAAAAAAATCCAGAAGATAAAGCAGGACACAGCTGACCAAACAGGATACAGTGACAGTGACAACTCCCCCTTCCCCCCCTCAAGAGGACATGACGTGAAAGGTCCCTTCCCTTGTGGTGAACTCACATGAAGGGTCATGCCGTGGTCACCAAAAGCTGCCAATCATGCCAGATGACAGCTGCAGACAGTTAAACAGCAGCGAGGCACACTGCTGTACACAAGATGCAGTCAACATTTCACTCTCAGGCAAGCAGAAGTTCCTTCTGTGGCATGCGTACCATAGGTTTGCCATAACAGCATTGGGTATTATGTATAAATAGTAGCTAAAAATGGAAGAACACTCAAAGCATCATTACCACAGTGCTCCCTTATTGTAAGTAGACAAACTATTTTAGAATGGTTTGACTTCTTACCTGGGGTCTGTCAGGTACAGCTCCCTGTCTCCACTACACCTGACAGAGCCAGAAGCTCTGTGTCTGAGCTCACCTCAGCACAGGGCTTAGTTTATTGGCAGAGAGCGATCAGTTGATCACTGCAGGGCTTAGCTCAGGAGAGCTATAGGAAGCTTCTAAGCAGGAGCATAGAAGATTCCCTAAAATTTGTATCAGCTAAATGGAAACCTTATTCAAAAGTATAATTTATTGCCTGAGTAGCAGCCACAAAATAAAAATAAGTGGAAAAAAAAATATGCAAGTCAAATTTTGTTAAAACAAACAAACCAAAATCACACAAAACTACTTGTGGCATGCAAGGTGAATATGGCTAGGTGTAACACTAATCCTTTTTCTAAAAATAGAGGTTTCCTCAAACAAAAGAAAAATAAGCACAATAGTGCAACTTGATATAAATATTGATATAATGTTAATATTCACTTCTTATATCAAGTTGCACTATTGAGTAATTTTTTTTCTGAGAAGAATAAGCATGGGGTCACACCAAACAACATTAATTGTATATAGTAGAGTGCAGGGAAAAGAGTAAGAGTATCTATGGGGCTGAAACTTTTACTACTAGCCAGGCCTAAAAAGTTACTTGCCACTCCAAGACACTTACCACAGCTGAAATTTCAGTGTGTGTATGAATATTATGCAACAAATTGTGTATTATTTGGTCATAAATGAGATATAAAATGTCCCAGTACATCCCAAGAATAATGGGAGGCTGCAACAGCAGCTGTCGCAATTAATTTTGCTCATTTTCAAGCTGAATTAAAATAGTGGCAATTGCCACACAGGAATGTAACTCATACTAATATTTGGTAGACTGGAAAATGTATGCCTTGTTTTAGCCTGAGATTACAGCTCCAGTACTGCAAAGATGTGGGCCTTCAATTAAGGATTCAAAAACATGAGACCATTTAAATCAGGCTTCCCCAAACTTCAGCACTACAGATGTTGCTGAACTACAACTCCCTTGATTCTATGAATGAAAAAAGATAGGCTGAGAATCAAAGGAGTTGTAGTTCAGCAACAGCTGGAAGGCCGGAGTTTGGGGAAGCCTGATTTAAATAATGGCTAGACTACATTTATTTTTATTTTCCTGTGCTTAATGAAGCATTACCCATGTTTAGTGGTTTGGATCTATTTAACAACCACCCCATGCAACATAATTTAAGACATGCAGGACCAACTGTCGGCTTATTCATGATTAAACGTTTGTAGTAGGGAATCGACCGATAATGAATTTTTTTATTTTTTTTTATTTAGAGCCGATACAGATCCCGATAATCTGTGAACTTTCAGGCCAATAGCTTACCAATATTCTGTACATTTACCATTTTGGGGGAAAAAAACAACTTTTTTTTTTTTTGCAAATTTTTTTTTTATTAAGTGGTAAATGCACAAAATATACATGCCTGTCAGATTTTTTTTTTAGTTTTTTTTTTTAAAGAATATGTATGTGTGTGTGTGTGTAGTGGATTCAGTGAGTATTTGATTAGTAAACGCAGTGTGTGTGTTTGTGTAGTGGATGCAGTGTAAGTAGTGGATGCAGTGTGTTAATATGTGCTGTAGGAACTATCCCCCCATTCCCCTTAATGATCATCTCCCTTATCTTTTAGTCCCCAGTGTTCCTTTTCCTTTACCTGCACCAGAGTGCAATCCCTTAATGTTCACCCCATAGTGTTCTCCCCTCCCCTGTCCCATAGTGTAACTTCCCCCTGTCTTGTCTCCCGCGGTACAGGAGATTCAGTCTCCTGTACCCGGCCAGACCGACAGAAGTGCTCTCAGTGACCACTTCCTTTCAGTCCTGCCAGGTGCAGGAAACATAAGTTCCTGTACCACGGTGCGTACTGCTCCGCTCGGCCACGCTACACAGAGTGCCTGGCAGGAGGGAGCGCTGTTCGCACACCTCCAGCCGGTCACGTCAATCTAGCGCCCCCCCCCCCCCGGGTGTTGCACCCTAGGGTGGCCGCTTGTGCCGCCTTATAGACGCTCCGGCCCACCTCATTATCGGTTTTAAAAATAAAAATTTTAATCGGAATATCGGCAAAAACGATAATCGGTCAATCCCTAGTTTGTAGTGCTAGTAACTGTTATGAACATAAATGAAGCAAGGCAAGATAGAAATTTTTGGGTCAATTCACATGGAATCCCCACAGGAAAGCATTGACTCAATGCTTCCCAATAGGGAATTTTGAATACCCTTGCAGCGCATACCTTTTAGGTCCTCCTCTATGAGGAGCATTGGATTGGACCCTCACAGAGGAGGCAGGGACTCCTCCATGATGTCGGTAAGGGAGGAGGGGTCAACAGCACTGAAGGAGCCTCAACGCTGGAACAAGGAATACAAACTTTCTTTTTATTATTTCAGGGAGAGACCTATTTAGAGCTAGGTAGAGGGATGCTGTAGCGTTTGGTATAGAGATTTGTATTCCTATCACTATAGTGTGCCTTTAAATTTGAAATTTACTTTAGTAAATAATCCTTACAGCGTCAAAGATCATGCGGCTTGGCACTCCCGCAATTTAACTATAACATCCTGAAAATAAATAAACAAATCAGATCTGTTTTTTTTTTTTTTTTTTTTAACTCTGCCCTTGTTAAACACAGAGGGGAAAAATAAATTTTTTTTTAAAAAAGTCAGAAGTTACCTGCCCTGTGGTTCTACAACTCCTATAATTCTCAGTGAGCTTCTGGTTGAGACCAGACTTAATCTAGCGCCAGGCTCCATCGGCGCTTGTGACCTCTCCTCCCCCTGAAGACGTCAGTTCCCGAGTGGAGCCGAATGTGCAATGCGCGGCCAGAGCATTACTCAATGCTGTCCTATGGACGTCCAACGTGAGTTCAATGCGATTTTCATACTGAGAATCGCGGAAGCTGCCTCTAGTGGCTGTCAAGGAGTCAGCCACTAGAGGCTCGATTAACCCTGCAGTGTAAACATAGCAATTTATCTGAAACTGCTAGGTTTTCGGCTGCAGGGTTAAAACTAGGGGGACCTGGCATTGAGCTGAAGTGCTCTGGGTGCCTATAGTGGTCCTTTAAGCTAAAGATTAGGAAATAATCATTTTGTTCTGGTGGCACTCCTTACATGTTTGTTCTGAAGGGGTTAATGTCATCTAGTTATTTGCATTAAAATATCCTACAGGTTAAATTTCAAACGTCACAATTCGTCTTGCATATTGTATTCCTCTATACCTTGATACCGCTGTTGTGGCATACTGAGGCTGTTAGTTCATTTTGTGCACAACAAAAATATATATATATATATTTTTTTTTTTAATATCCTACAGGTGACTGTGAGTAGATATATACACAGTGCAAGGTACCTACCTTTCCCCCTCAATATTTTATATGTATACACACACACAATTTTGCCAACACCACACTAAGTAGTTATAATAATCAAAAATTGAGATTCAGCTTACTCTATTAAAAATGCTTTAAGCATTACTCAAAACAAGCAAAAAACATTTTAATAAACCACTCTGATAAGAGGAATCCTTTCTAAAGCTAAAGCAGAGTTCCAGTGCGGAGGCCAAGTTCTCCAGTCAGTCTGATCTTTTTGTTATGATTACTCCACCGTGCTAAATGGAGATGGATGTCAGGGAAGACTTGAGTGGCATCATTGTTCATCTGTACCCAGCATACCGTGTGTGCCAAGAACAGACGTCCAACATGCACATAACAAATTAGCAATCCCTAATAACACTACTGGAGATGGAGTTACACTTTCAGCAGCAAAAGGCTAGATATCAACATGTGTGCTGTATGCTGCACATACAGACTCCAAGCACCACGACCAATTCAAATCACTGAAATCTACTACCAAACCCATCCTGAATCCAAGTCCACTTATTACCCAGTCACCTACCAGAATACTGCTCCACCAATACCCTAAATGGCCTAAGCACAATTAGCATTAGGCACACCTTTTGTGTAAAGTCCCCGTCTCACATGGGTCATGCCTTTGGCAATGAAGCCAACCTACACTCATCTTTGTCAATTCTCTTGAACAAGTCTTAGAACATAGTGATCAGATAGAAATATAAACTCTTTGGAACACAGATAGATATGCTGGCAAACACAGACCTGCGACTTCCACTGCATGTATCACATTATTTACAGTAGCTTTGATTTGTCATAAAGGCACTGCTGCCAAGAGTATCAGATGTAAACTTCTGGTAGGCTTTCTAGCAAAAAAATGGGTTTGTACAGAACATGTCCAAAGAAAAAAAAATCCCAAGATGTGAATGCCCACATCCTCCTTTTTTCTTGATCAGTTTCTAGGACAGGTTTATTTTCTTAGCAAAGAAAGATAATGCAGTTAGCCACACAGGAAGTGACCCATCACAAAAAGCAGTCAGAAAAAGAAAGAGGGGGTGGGGGTCAGGAAGGTTTTTTTCTAAAACCGCAATACTGTACTGGAATTTGCCTTATTCAGTGTCTCAAAATATGGATCGACCGATTTTTTTTTTTTTTTTTTTAGAGCCGATACTAATACAGATAATCTGTGAACTTTCAGGCCGATAGCCGATAAGTTACCAATACCAGTATTCTGTACCTATACCATTAAAAACAAAACAAAAATACAATTTCTACACAAATCTACTGTTAACTGAACATGTTTGTTTTTTGCAATTTTTTTTGTAATTAAAGGGACACTTTAGGCACCCAGACCACTTCTGCCCATTGGAGTGGTCTAGGTACCAACTCCCACAACCCTTATCCCTGCAAATGTAATAATTTTTTATGTTTTCAAGAATATATGTGTGTGTAGTGGATGCAGTGAGAGTATTTGATTAGTGAATGCATTGTGTGTGTGTTTGTATAGCGGATGCAGAGTGTGTGTATAGTGAATGCAGTATGTGTGTTTGTGTACTGTGTATATAGTGGATGTAGTGAAGGTACGTAAGAGAGTGTGCTGATGGCGGCCCTGGTCTGCATTATCGGTATCTTTATTGGCTGATACCGATATTGCTGAAAATACAGAGTATTGGCCGATATCGGCCAGACCGATAATCGGTCGATCGCGATCTCAAAATATATGGGTTTTTTTAAACTATGTAAAACTAAATATTTTTAGAAGGTTCTAAGACAGGATACAAAAATTATGTCCCAGCAGGTGTAGAACCACAACTTTCATCATTTATTTACCAGCCTTTAGCCAACAAAGCATCACAGGAATTGAACTTCTGCACATTGAAATTCAGGTTTCAGTTATCACTGTTCTAAAACATCCAATGATATTTTGTTTTGTTAATTTACAGTGTCATTCACTAAAGTGAGAATTGTCAGGGATTTAAAGAGAATATTTCATATTTAAAAGTCCAACGTAGTCAAGCTGGAATAATTCTCCACATCAGCTATGCTTTTAAGCTGACCTTAAATTAGAAATTTTCATCAAACTGAGAACAGTGAAAGGAAATACATCTCCTTAAAGGACCACTGTAGTGCCAGGAAAATATACTCGGTTTCCTGGCACTATAGTGCCCTGAGGGTGCCCCCGACGCGGCTCTGGAAAGGGGAAAGGGGTTAAAACTTACCTTTTTCCAGAGCTGGGCGGGGAGCTCTCCTCCTCCTATCCTCCTCCGTTCCTCCTATTCGGCTGAATGGGCACGCGCGGCAAGAGCTGCACGCGAATTCAGCCAGTCACATAGGAAAGTATTTGCAATGCTTTCCTATGGACGCTTGCGTGCTCTCACTGTGATTTTCACAGTGAGAATCACGCAAGCGCCTCTAGCAGCTGTCAATGAGACAGCCACTAGAGGAATTGAGGGCTGGATTAACCCATTTATAAACATAGCAGTTTCTCTGAAACTGCTATGTTTATAAAAAAAATGGGTTAACCCTAGCTGGACCTGGCACCCAGACCACTTCATTAAGTTGAAGTGGTCTGGGTGCCTAGAGTGGTCCTTTAATAATATTTGTTGACTTGCAGTAAATGTTACTTCTGTTATACTTCATAAAGACAGCAGTGCACTTGAGGTACTTCTCAACGGAGTGTGCATTTAGAAAAGTTTAGGCAAAAATAGCCAGATTAAATATAATGTTTTTAGCTTGGCTACTTTGCCGTAAAGCTGAAATTCTCTTTGAAGAAAATGGTTTGTGATATTGCATAAGTGTGCAAGGTATTTGTGATGGCATAATGAGACGAAAAAAAATAAATAAATAAAAAAAAAAAAATTATATATATATATATATATAAAAATGTGTGTATTGGAATCACTTACTAGGTCAATACATGACTCATGTTTATATCATTACAGTAAGAACCTGTGGAATTGGCAGCTGCTAGGAACTAAAGATGGAGTTTTTACATGCACTCAGTTATCCTCAGTTTCCAAAGAGTTGTGGTAAAAATGTTTCAAATAATACTACTATTAATAAAAATGGTACTTCCTGCAGCTATGTGGCACTGTGGACACAATTCCATATGAAGTTACTGCATCCCACATCCATTGCCCTTGTAATGACATTGCACTAAATTACAAAAATAAGATATTACATTTTCTCATAACAACAATAAAATAATATACTAGAGAAAATTGGGAAACAAGATTAAGACAATAGATCTGGATAAGCTAATTTCAACGTAGTTAAAAAAAAAAAAAACACTACTCAGAATAGTTGATCAAAGTTGTTTGTCTAGCAGTTTTAGTAGAGTGATAGCTCTGCGGGTCAGGCATACTTGCACAGGCTAAACCCCAACACAGTTGTCTGATCTAAGAATAACACAGGGTACCTGGGAACTGAGATATCTCTTCAGGCATTCTTCGCACAGAGGTTCTTTACAGCAAACAAGGGGTTTGAGGAACCGGTCCTCCAAACACACCCGGCAGTTCATCAGCACCATGTTCCCGGGGTCTCCAAGGCTGCTGATAAGAAAAGGTGACAAATCCAAGTCCAGGGTGGCCGGAGTCAGGGGCATCTCGCTAGTTACCCTCAGAGTTCCCCTGGATGGGGCATCATACAAGATACTCTGATCAGCAGAATATAAAGTTGGCTGATCCCCAGCCAAGTCACTCTCCACGCAGTATACAGTGCAAAGGACGCTGCATCTCCTCTTGGCCTTTGGACCCCCTGATGTCCCACCAGTGCCACCCTCCTCTCTCCACAATCCCCCAGGTATTGGCTCACACTGCACCACCCCCTGCTCACAGCCCACCACCCCCTGCTCACAGCCCACCACCCCCTGCTCACAGCCCACCACCCCCTGCTCACAGCCCACCACCCCTTCACAGCCCCCACCACCCCTGCTCACAGCCCACCACCCCCTGCTCACAGCCCACCACCCTCTGCTCACAGCCCACCACCCCCTGCTCACAGCCCACCACCCTCTGCTCACAGCCCACCACCCTCTGCTCACAGCCCACCACCCCCTGCTCACAGCCCACCACCCTCTGCTCACAGCCCATCTTGTTGCAGATGACCCCGCTGAGATCCAGGGTCTTGACATTTTCTCCATGCCCACTGGCTTCCATGGCCGCACTGACTCGTTCCCCTAAGGTTTCCAGAGCCATGGGTTCACCTGAGGGTCCCAGAGCCTTGGCACGGTGTGGCAGGCAGGGGTCTACAGCCACCATGCCCCCCTGATTGTGGTCATCCTCCCCCTCCTCCTCCTCCTCCTCGCCCTCCTGGCTGCTGGCAGTGTGCCCGTCCTGTGGGCCCCGGTGCTGCAGCTCTTCATGCTGATCCCCCATCCCCGGTGCTCTCCTGCCCATGCAGCAGTAAACACAGACTCTCCGGACACTTCACTTCCGGGTCCCAGTGCGAGTCCCCTCCACCCCGCCGCACTGTGATTTGGCTGAGGAGGAGCGGGCGCCGGGGTGTATTGGCTGTGCGGCTCCTTGTCCCCTCTGCCTCCGGGGCGGCCCCATGCACAGCCCACCTCTCACTGCCCTAGGGCTTCCCCGCTCCGAGCAGCGCACACAAACACTGACTGGGATTGCATGGCACCGGGGGAGGCGGAGCCAGCCACAGCTATCCTGCTCTACCACTCCGACTCAGCTGTTACCGCATTCACCCGACTACAGCCTCAGCCAACTGATTACCGTATAACCAGGCGATCAGCTGTTACCGTAGTACAAGGATTAGCTGCCCCTAGCGATGGCGTTTTGTCAGCTGATATCGTATTTATCCTACAGACGAAAGTAATACAAATTGAAATATATAATATAAAAATACACTAAAATAAATGTGTATATAGAAGAAAAGCAGTGTTAATTTTGGCGGCAAATTTCCCCATAGTTATAGTCTTTTTACGAAATGGCATTTTAGTTTTAGTCGTAATTTAATCATCTGAATGGTTTTAGTTTTAGCCGACTAAATCTCCAGTAGGTTTTAGTCGAAACAACTAAAATTGGGTTTAGTTAAGAGACATCCCAACATGCCAAAATTCATTTCAGGGAGGTGGTTCCCCACCCCCCACCGCACTATACGAGGCCTTGGGCGAAACTCAAACATGAGGCCCCACTAACACCAAAGTGAAAATAAACAGAGTTGCAATACATGCACACATATACACACTGATGCACTGTCTACCTGTGTAAGTGCCTGAGAGCAGAGGCGGCTCTCTAATTAGGTGGTTTAGGCGGCCGCCTAAGGACTCGCAGTGGCTGGGGCCTCGCGGCCGCCTAAACCACCTAAGGGCAGACTGTGTCGGGTCCTCGGTCGGCCCGGCCAGCCATCAGACACCGGTCACCATCAACTCCCCTCCCTCACCATCTCCCTCTCATCAACCCCGCCTTCCTCACCATCAACCCCACTCCCCTCTCCCTCTCACCATCTCCCTCTCATCACCCCCCCCACTCCCTCCCTCTCATCACCCCCCTGCTCACAGAGACATACATTTACACACACGGATACTCTGTCAGACACACTCTCAGGCACATACACAGGTAAACTGTGCATCAATGTGTATATGTGACAGTGTGCATGTATTGCAACTCTATTTTTTTCACTTTTTTGTCAGTGGGGCCTCATGTTTGAGTTTCGTCTAAAGCCTCATAAAGTCTAGAGCCGCCTCTGCCTGAGAGTGTGTGTCTGACAGAGAGTATCCTTGTGTGTGTGAATGTATGTCTCTGTGAGCATGTTTGCCTTTTTGTCTGGGACTGTATGTGTATGTGGTAGCTGCTTGAAGTGTGTTGTGTGTATGGGGGTCTGCCTTTGTGCATTGTGTTTATGGCAAAGCTATGTTTCCTGACGGTGTGTGTATGATGAATGTCTTCAGCTGGTGACATTGAAAAGGTGAGTAAAGGGGGACAAGTGGCAGGGAGCGCGTGACAGGACGAATGGCGGGGGTGAGAGGGAGGGGGTGATGGTGAGAGGGAGATGAGAGGGGGTGATAGTGTGAGGGAGAGGGGGGTGATGGTGAGAGGGAGAGGGGGTGATTGGAAGAGTGAGTGATGGTGTGAAGGGAGTTATGGTGAGAGGGAGATGGGGGTGATGGTGTGAGGGAGAAGATGGTGAGAGAGGATGATGGTGTGAGGAAGGGGGTGATGGTGAGAGGGAGTGATGCTGTGAGGGGGTGATGTTGAGAGCAAGGTGGATGATGGTGAGAGGGAGAGGAGGGTAATAGGAAGAGGGGGGTGATGGTGAGAGGGAGAGGAGGGTAATAGGAAGAGGGGGGTGATGGTGAGAGGGGGGCGATGGTGAGAGGGAGAGGGGCCGCGAGTTTTCCATGATTACTGAGGCAGAGTAGGCACCTGCCCTCCTTACATTGCAGGTGCCTACTCTGCACAAATTTACCCGGTACCGGCTGGAGGAGAGGTCCCTGGTGGCAGCGAGGGAGCTCAGTCTTCCTGCTCCTCACTGCTCCCTCGCGCTCACCCTCTGTAGTGATGCCAGAATATGACATCATATTCCGGCATCACTAAACTGGGGGGCGTGAGGGAGCAGTGAGGAGCAGGAAGACTAAGCTCCCAAGAGAAAAGGCCCCACACCAGCTCCCAAAGGTAGGGGCCGGCCCCACGTGTAGCGGTGGAACTGCCACCGGTGCAGTTGCACCGGGGTCCGCACGCTGTTTGTGCCTATCGGGTGGCTCACGCACTTAGGGCCATCCGATGGGCCCTGTATCTTCAGGGGCCTGGTCAGCGCTGCGGCCGTGCAATAGCGCGACCGGGCCCCTTTAAAAAAAAAAACGCAGCCGCAGCTAGTGAAAAGGTAAGAAACAGGAGGGTGGCTGGACAATGAGCTGTGTGTGTGTATGTCTGTATGTATGTCTGTGTGTCTGTATGCATGTATGTATGTCTGTGTGTCTGTATGCATGTATGTATATATGTCTGTGTGTCTGTCAGTATGTATGCCTGTGTGTATGTCTCACTATGTGTGTGTCAGTATGTATGCCTATATGCGTGTATGTCTGTTTCAGTATGTGTGTCTGTTAGTATGTATCTGTGTGTGTATCTGTGTCCTTTTGTATCAGTGTGTGTGTTTGTGTCTGTGTGTGTATTCTTGTGGGCGGGATTTGGAGGCGGGCCTTGTAGGCGGGATTGGAGTCGGGCCCCAGGGGGCCCAGACCCTGAGCTGAGTTAGGGGCCCCAAAATTTCTGGTGGCGGCCCTGCGCAAATATATTCACCGTGGGCCGCAAGTTTGACATGCTTGGCCTAGGCCCATAGACCTGATCCAGACCCGAAAGAAGGGAGACTATAGAGTGAGGATAAACTAATAACAAGGGAGCAGTTGTAAACAGAGGAGGATGAGGTTAATGATAGATATGGGGTGAAAGAAATTAAATAAAAATAAATAAATATGGTATTGGGGAAACTGCCAATGGGAACAAAACCCTATCTCAAACTCTACATACAATAGGGTATTTGTAAAGTAATGAATCTACGGACACAGAGATGCTTTTGCTTCTACCTTTATCTTTCATAGGTAGCTTACAAATAAGGATTCATGGAATTCGTCATACACGTGACACAATGTGTTTTTGATATATATAGTTTGAAATTTATTATTATTTTTATTTTATCATTCATTTTAATTTATATTTTAAATTTCTATTTTTTTCATTTTATTTTACTATTTTTATTTTTTACTTTTATATTTATTTTAAATATAACTATTTTTTCATTAGTTATATTTACTATTTTCTTAATTATTTTCTATTTTTTCCTCCTCTAAATATGGTTTAAACCATAGAGTTTTCAATATTGCACATACTGTCTGTGGCAAAACTAGCCACCAGAGACTATCAATGTATCAATATGTGTGTATTTTTGCTAAGCCATAAAAATCAATGCTATTTGTATTTCAGGCGAATGAGGGCATTCGTATGCTGGCGGTATGAAAACCCCAGCATTCATAATGAAGTTTCACGAACAGTGAGTTTAAACACTGTTCGTGAAATGAATAACATACCGAACGCACAACCACACACAGGGGGTCGTGTGGCACCCACTAACCGATTGCAACAATGTTGCAATCGGTAATTAAGAGTGTTTCTAGGTGGCCGTCGTTTGAATACCGACCACGCGGCGGTCGGCCATCTTGTTTCTTTTGTTAGCCCAGCGGGGTTTTGTTGTCGAGCGCCTGGAACTAAAAACGGCTACTCAATGGCGCGAACACCGCTGGACTTCCAGGCCGTTCGGTAGTTTATTCCCCTTACAATAATTGGTATTTTAAAACCTATGTTAGAAATTATGTGTATTTCGTACGGCGTTCGGTTAGTTAGACTGGGAGCTGAGCGGTATTCTCACGAACGATGCGCTCAGCCTCCAGCTATCTACCGAACGTCCATTCGTGTAAAACTAGTGAATATTGTTAAAGTTATGGATTTTAATGTAAAATGTAAGTTCTGCTGCACGGAGGGATAATCCTATTAACAGTATATTCCAGTGGGAGTATCCCTCTCGTCCAGCAGTGCATGATGGGAAAAATTTATGTGTTGTTCAGTTCCCCATGTAGTCCCCTACTGTACAACCCCTGAAATGTCAGTAGGGAAACCCCTTGCATGGGGAATCCCATAAATACCGTGACCTGAAAATAAACCTCAGTTGACCTGCAAGCTATGTGTCGTCAAGTTCTTGGGAAGAAGGGATTTTTACCTGCTTTGTGCCTGCTTGATTCTGTCTACCAGCGGAGATACTGTGGATAATACTACTACTCCGCTACAATTGGTGGCAAGCGACGGGATTCTAACCTCACAGCAAAGCAGGGTTCGGCAGGAATTAAAATGAACGGAAGGAAAGAAACAGCAATTCGTGAGCACAGCCATTCGGATGAAACCAGAGTTCGGGAGTATGTGGAAACGCACGAACAGCCGGTGAATGGAAACGAATTATGCACTTTTGAAACGCAGCACATTAAAGGAGTTACTAGAAGCGAGAGGAACAATAGCCAGCAACAAGGCAAAGACTGTTCTAATTGAGGAAGTGATGGAAGGGGACAGAGCCGCAGCTGCTGCAGCACCTCCAATGAGGAAAGAGCAAACGGAATTTGAAATAGAATTCAAGAGCAGGATAGCTCTGTACCCAACCACCCCACCACAGGAGACTTTCGACAGGATCATGGCAGATGTACAGGAATACATCATGGCCAAACAGGGCCAAACAAACCAGCCACCCAGAGAGGGGTCACCGGCTCCACCTAGCATCATACAGGGGAAACCAAAAATTCCCTACCAGGCTTTTAAAAACTTCACGGACACAGAGGGTGATATTGATGGATATCTGCAGGACTTCGAAAGACTGTGTCAGCTGCATGAGATCAGGCCACATGATCAAGTACCCCTGCTGGCTGGTAAATTATCTGGCCGCGCAGCGGAAGCTTACAGAGCCGTGCCGGATGAGGACAGCAGAGACTACCATAAAGTAAAGCAAGCCATCCTAGCTCGGTATGCCATCACTCCGGAGGCGTACCGACTCCAATTCCGGGACCTGAGAAAACAGGAGAAGGACTCTCACGCTGAATTTGCGCATCGCCTACAAAGAGCAGCCACCGGGTGGATTGAGGCAGCGCAAGCAACCACTAAGCAGGATATCATGCAGCTACTGCTATTGGAACAATTCTACCGGAGATTATCCACCGAGATGCAGAACTGGGTAAGGGGCCGTAAACCCTGTACCTTACAAGATGCCGCTAAACTCGCGGACGAGCACCAGGACACTAGGCGAGAACAGCGGCCCCCACCTAAAGTACCCAGGCAAGCACCTATCGGCCTGCCGCGGTGGACCCCCATGATCAGGGGGAGCATACAATCCGTACCAACCCCGATACAATAACCGAGGACACATCCAATTCCATACCTGCAACCAACTTGAACATGTACAAAGAGATTGTCCCCGAAACCGGGCACGACCATCAGGGCCCAACCAAGGACCACCACTTGGGCCTAGAGCAGCAGTACACTGTTATCAGACCGGAGCTTTTGCACAGCCATCCACCACCACCCAGATGGAGGAACCGCTAGGCACGCTCCAGGAAGTTAACCCAGTGCAAGCGGCGTCAGACAACCGCCAAAGCCATAGGCAAGTGGTCCATATAGAAGGGAAACGTATGGAAGGACTGAGGGATTCCGGGGCCACCATAACGTTGGTCCGAAACCATCTGGTTCCAAAAGAACAACTCACGGGGGATTGCATAGCGGTACGGGTGGCAGGGGGAGCCATTTACAAAGTTCCCACTGCCAAAATACATTTGAATTGGGGAGCGGGGGCAGGGCAAGTGGAGGTGGGGATGATGCAAGACTTGCCAGCGGTTGTTATTTTGGGAAATGACTTGGGGGAGCTCACCTCCGCTTTTATTCCACGACCTACCACGCAAGAGGCTTACCCAGTCATCACTCGACAACAGGCTCGCACCACGGCACCACCCACCGACTCTGAGGCTCAGGTAAGCAATGCCAACCCCAATCACACTACCCTACCCTGGGATGCCCCTTTAGAATTTGGTAGCGAGGTCGCTCTAGATCCTTCCCTGCAGGTTTATAAAGACCGAATAGACAAGAAACAGGCAGGCCTAGAAGGAGAAAAGTATGCTTGGGATAAAGGGCTATTTTACCGATATGCCGAGAAGATAGTGGCCGGATCGGTTCCCATTCCCATTAAGCAGTTAATTGTGCCTCGGAAATACAGGCAAGAGTTAATGCGCATAGCGCACGACATACCATTGTCAGGGCATTTAGGAATCAGCCGATCCAAACATCGGCTGACTCAAAATTTCTTCTGGCCAGGTATCTCCCAAGATATTAGACAATATTGCAATACCTGTGATACCTGCCAGAGGGTCGGAAAAAGGGGAGACAGATATAAAGCTAAACTGCACTCCCTACCCATAATAGAAGAACCCTTCAGTAGAGTAGCAGTGGACATAATAGGACCACTGAAAAAACCCAGTCCCTCCGGCAAGAAGTACATCTTGACCGTAGTAGATTACGCCACCAGATACCCCGAAGCAGTGGCTCTAACTAATGTACATGCTGAGACCATGGTGGATGCCCTTATGCGAATATTCTCCCACATGGGATTGCCCCGGGAGATTATTTCGGATAGAGGTACCCAATTCATGGCAGAGGTCACTCACCAACTCTGGAAAGTATGTGGGGTAAAATCTATCCTTAACTCTCCCTACCATCCCAAGTCTAATGGTCTCTGTGAACGGTTTAACGGAACGCTGAAACAAATGATCCGGACGTTCATAGACACGCGAAAAGACTGGGAACGATTCCTACCCCACTTACTGTTCGCCTATAGAGAAGTGCCCCAAGAATCCACTGGGTTCTCTCCCTTTGAATTATTGATTGGAAGGAGAGTGAGGGGCCCCCTAGATTTAATCAGAGAACACTGGGAGGGGGGAGTAACCACTAATGACACCCCTATCGTACCATATGTGCTGGAATTTCGGGACCGTTTGGAGGTGTTGACCCAGACCGTACATACCACCCTCCAAGTGGCCCAGCAAAGACAGCGTAGATGGTATGATAGGGGGGGCCAGGGACCGCAGCTTTCAGGTCGGGCAGAAGGTGCTGATCCTACGACCCGTACCTACTGACAAGCTGCAGGCCTCCTGGCAGGGCCCATTCAAGGTGGTAGAGCAAATCTGTGATACCACCTATATAATTGGCCCATGCGCTGGGGCAGGGGGAAGACGCATGCTTCATGTAAACATGCTGAAACCATACAATGAGCACACAGAAGAGGTGACCGCAATATGTGCCTCTGCCGCAGAGGACACAGATAGTTTGCCGTTGCCGGATCTTCTCGCCAGAGAAACCCAGAAGGAAGAGTTAGCCGCAGTACAGTTAGGGGAGCGCTTAACTTTGCAGGAAAAAACCCAGGCCCAGAGTTTAATTAGGGAGAAGGGAGCCACCTTCTCCAACCATCCCGAGTATACCCCATTAGCCACCCACATGGTGGAAACCCCAGGCAAAACACCCCTCCGTCAACCTCCTTACCGCATTCCAGAAGCAGTAAAAGAGAAATGTTACAATTAGGGGTTATTGAGCATTCAGATAGCCCTTGGGCGTCTCCAGTGGTACTAGTGCCGAAGTGGGATGGGACAACCTGCTTCTGCGTAGATTATAGAAGACTCAACGATAAAACGTTATCAGATGCCTACCCCATGCCGCGCATAGACGAGCTGTTAGACAAGATGGCCCGAGGTCATTATCTAACTACGATCGACCTGTGCAAAGGATATTGGAAAATTCCTTTAGCAGAGGACGCCATTCCGAAGCGTTTGTCACTCCGTTTGGCCTATACGAGTTTAGAGTTATGCCATTCGGAATGAAAAACGCCCCAGCCACCTTCCAGAGGATGGTAGACCGACTATAAGACGGGTTTCAGGAATACGCGTGCACCTATCTGGACGACATAGCGATTTTCAGCTATTCCTGGACCGACCACCTGAGCCATGTAGGAGCAGGACTAGGGAGGCAGGACTAACCCTTAAACCCAGTAAGTGCCATATAGGGATGGCCGAAGTCCAATATTTAGGACACCGAGTAGGAAGTGGCCAACAGAAACCGGAACCGGACAAAATAGAGGTGGCAGCCAAATGGCCAACCCCCGCACCAAAACCCAGGTTTTAGCATTCTTAGGTACCGCAGGGTATTATAGGAAATTTGTGCCCGATTACAGTACCCTGGCAAAAGCCCCTCACAGATTTGACGCGCAAGAATCTCCCCAAGTTAGTAGTATGGGCCCCAGAGTGTGAAATGGCATTCCAGCAACTTAAAACTGCTCTTGTTAACGCACCTATACTCGCTGCTCCTGATCCAACTAAACGCTTTCTCGTCCATACAGACGCTTCTATGTTTGGATTGGGACGAAATATGTTTGGATTACTGAGCAAACTCGGAGCAGATGGCGGCGAGCATCCCGTAGCTTACTTAAGCAGAAAACTTTTACCCCGAGAAGTAAGCCACGC